>CM023539.1:23216656-24436334 GCA_013350335.1 Chimonanthus salicifolius | reverse complement strand
GAATCCCTGATTTGGTTGACTGAAATGAAAAGTTGAATTTAATTGATTTTTCCAGAAACTTTAATCTAACTGGAAGGATGTAAGGAATGATTTAAATCAAATGGATAACTAAATTGATATATATGTATGATTAAATTGATAAGGTAAAGAGGTGTGATTCACTTTCAAGCAACGGTTAGTGATTGTTCTTCCGAAACAAGAAAAGGACAGTAAATCGAACTTGGGTAGGATTCCTACCTTGTTGAGATGCATATGGATCTTATATGTTACTAGTTTTTATTTCAGTATAATGTTTATTTTGGTAAATCAAATGGAATATGTTTTATGAACTGTTTTCAATGTTATTTATTATGTATTTTGCTACGAAATGACATTTGTGCATCCATGATCTCATGCATGGCATGAGAGGGAGTATATTAGGCAGCAACCCAAGTTATGAGCTGTCCGGACATGACTTGGGACTTGAGACTAGCATATGTAAAGCTATGTGAACCATTAATTTGTTGGCCTTGTCCGGGATTGCTAGATAGGGGCACAGCATAATTAGGGCTAGAGAGCTCCAGGGTAATCAGTCCAAAAACCCTGCACAGAGGGAGGAGTCCACACTCCATCGATAATTCCGATTAACACACATGGGGAGGTATAACAGTGACTTGGTGGTGCCGTCACAAAACACTACAGACGTAAATGGCCAAGGGAACACCTTCATATGGTTTCATTATATATCAAGGAAAATGTTGTTATGATTTGTATGACGTTTGATATGGAGATTGGGTGGGGGATCATTGGCATATGACACCCATAGCATTGACATATACATGAGGATGATTTAGATATGATTATCATGTGCTGATTTTGATACTATGATATGTTTATAGTTTCTAATATGATACTCTTATCCTAATTTTTACATTGATCCTATGTATATAACCTTTTTTGGAAGTCCTACTGGGCACCTTGAACTAACGCCCTACTTCTACCCTTTAGATGATGTTACAGGAAATGGAAAGGACAATGGACGTGAAGAGAGCCAAGCTTAGGAGCTTGGGCAGTTTATGCTTACTTTATTTAATATTGATTTTGGAACAATGTATTTGAGATAAATAGCATTTTGGGATTGTAATAACTTAGTTATTTTGCTATGGTTAGATGATGATTTTTGGATATTTAACTTAAGATAATTTAATAGTGATTAGCTTCCTTGCTTATTTTTAATATCTTGATATGGATAGTTTCCTATTCATATATATTCTGCACTTATCTTTTTAAGCGTGTACTGTTTTAGTGGACTTGGTCCACGCACACGTATCGTTGGCCAGTTAAGGTTCGGATTTGGAAACCCGGACTTAGCTCGCGTTGTGACGTTCCTTCTCTCTCTCTCTTTCATTTAAAAAAAAAATATACCCTAATTTTCGGCGAGTGGAAAAGGGTGGGGCGTTACAACACATGTTATCAATGTGGACAGGTGGTCCACACGAAGGGTAATTGTCTACAACTGTGCCAGAAATGTACTGTGTGAAACTCTGGAGAAGTTCTCTCATGCTACTTATGTAAGCAGCCAGGCCATTTTAGAAGGAACTGCCCACAGGTACAGTTACTTCGGCCTCTGTTCTCTTGTCATCATTACGGACAGAAGGGTCACCTCAAAAAGACTTGCTCACAGTGCCGTTAGGTATCTCTAGTATGAACTCTTTGTCAATCACTGGAAGGGTTTACACAGTTACCACAGTCCTGCCCTCAGACTCAGACAAGACGACCACCAATTCCGATGACTCCAGGAAGACTATACCACCTCACCCCAATACTGGAATAAACTGGTCATACAAACCCCCAAGGTATAATCATTCTCCGTAGTTCATATACGATAACGTTAATTCATTATGGAGCTCTATATTGTTTTATGACCAGTATGGAATAAACTGGTCATACAAACCCCCAAGGTATAATTCTTCTCCATAGTTCATATACGATAACGTTAATTCAGTATGGAGCTCTATATTGTCTTATGACCAGTATGGAATAAACTGGTCATACAAACCCCCAATACTGGAATAAACTGGTCATACAAATCCCCAGGGTATAATTCTTCTCCGTAGTTCATATACAATAACGTTAATTCAGTATGGAGCTTTATATTGTCTTATGTTCACGCTTATGATTTTCCATCATGAATTTACTTGTGAGGACCTCTGCCATATAATCCATTAACAACACCCATCAAACTGCACTTCAATGAGTTCATTAAAGGAATAACTTTTGGGATCACCTAAGGGAGCAAATTATATGAGTTAGGTTCAAAGTGAGGTACTATAAACAATCAGACAATGAATGATATTAAGTACTAAAGTAGAACACCTTGGACAAAGGAAATTAAATTTCTCTACCACTTAAGACCAGAGATAGAAAGAGGTTATGAGTGAAACAAATGATCTCATAGAATCTAGTATTAGAATGAGATGAGTGCACCTTTATAGTACATTGACAGGACAAGTGAGAACAAGTATAATGAATTATAAGTTGCTAACAGGAGAGTTGGCATAGTCCTAATCAAGGTAGAATGGAATACTAGAATATTGATTGATGACAATTAGCACTGTGAGTTAAGATTATTAACGAATTTGCATACAATATTCATTCATATGATTGTGGATCATTTTTCTATTTTATACCTAAGTTAAAGATTTAACTGGTGCTTGCCTTAAAGGAATGAACCAAGTAATCACCTAAGAGAACGAACAATGTTGAGCATTGAGATGGAATACTATGGAAATAAAATAAATTGAACCTTCATCAAACCTTTAGACGTGGGAATGGTCTTGGTCAAGTAAGACTCGTAGCATGCATTTGTGAAAACGATCGAATGTTTTACGATGAAAACCATAACATGTATGCTTGAAAATGTGTTCTCTTTGTATTTGTATTTCAATGGTAATTTTATTATACAAGGTCATAAATAAAAGGTGTTAGTCGTATTTCGACTTATACAACATGAAATTTAGTGTTCAGAGATGCTTTATATCGTAGAAGTTTTGAACGAAAGGTGTTACTTACATAGTGACTTATATGCAAGTGAAGAGAAGTTTAATTTTGAAAATGTATTTAGTTGGAAAGATAATTTCTTAAGTGGTTTAAATTGATGGAAATAAGCTCAATCGAGAGACTATGGGCGTCTATCGAGTTAGTACAACCGTCTGACTCTATAGATGGCCTATGGAATTCCATGAGAGCTTGAAAGATTTGATAGATATAGATTGTAAAAGAGATCTGCTTTGGACTCAACACCATAATGAATATCTATAGACAAATAAGAGTGTACTAGAGGTTTACTTATGTTTAATTAGTGGAGCTATTGAATGAAATTTTTCCAAGAGATAGATTTAAGATGAGAAGCCAAGATATTACTAGCTAAGTTGCATCATGCAGCATGATTGGGCATTCTAAACATACCCTCGAATGAGTTGAATCCAACAGTAATAGAAGATCTCATTCAGTGTATATGAGGTTACGGTACTCCACATATTAGGCTATAATACGTGGCCAAGTATAGCAAACGCAATTAGTCACAACGAGTCGTTTAAGTTCGACGAGTGTCCATTGCTGATATTATTTATCGAATTACCAGTAAATGTGATTGGTAATTTACGGAAATAGAAACAAGAACCTTTGTGGAGATTAGAAGTGCTCAATGACAGTGAAGGAATGTAACTTGATCCGGATATGGATCAATAGTGAGAATGATGGTTTAGAAGAATTGTTATGATTAGATTGGTAAGGAAAACTGGAAAAATGTGATATGTGCAAATTTCTAATGAGAACTAGAAAATCTAATGTGGTTAGTTTAATAATGAAATACAATTAGATGTAATAAACTCACCCTTGAGTGAGTTGGGTACAGTAATAGCATGGACTTTAATGATACGATGACGAACACAGAGAAATGTTTCGAAACTCATAGGTTAATGTGAGAAATGGTGATGAAATTGAGTGGTGTAGACCACAACCGAGTGTAAAAGGATAACCACTGTAATGTATTTGATTACCTGAATGCCGGTTGACAATGTAATGGAATTTGAATTCCAAGGGTTGAACTGTAGTACATGGGCCTTGTAATGGCTACACTAGATATCTGGTTACAACGAATGGTATGAATGGTATAGGATAATCAGATTAATCAATTATGAGTTGTGGTTAGTGAAAATATGATCCCATGTGTAGATGAGTGCGTGATATAAGTATGTATTAGAAACCATTAAAAACGTAGATGAACGGAACTGTATTTAGTGTATTGTCTCGAAGAAGGATACAATGCCTATATTAGGAGAAAAAAAGTTTAATGAAGAGGTAAATACTACACACCATTGATATAGGAAGCGATTGCAAACAATGGAAGACATGACGAACGTCGATTTATATAATGGTTGTGTTTCCCCATCTGGATTTAATAAGAAAGAAACTCATATGAATAATGGGAAGTTTAGTTGGGAAACGGCATGACGGTAAAGGAACTTACTTTGAGAATAGGATGGAGGAGAGTATCCCCTCCGAGGTGGATGGTATAGAGACAATTTGGAAACTAAACTTCATCCAATTTTCGGGACAAAAATTCCAAAAAGGTTTTAGTATTGTGACACCCCGAAAATTTTAATATTTATTAATTGGATTAAAAAGGGTAATTAATGATTAATTGAGATTAAGGAGACTTAATTAAGTAATTAAGAAGGGATTAAGTGTGATTTAAATTATAGATTTAAATATAATTTAATGTCAAGTGGTGCGATGAGAAATTAATTTATGAAATTTAATGAAAATAAATTGATAATGTGGCGTCACACCACATGGGAGATGACGTGGCACGCCACATGGAAAGGTGTGACCCAACACCACACTCCTAACTTAGGGCAACCACAAAAGGAGGGAAAGAAAAGCCATCACTCCTTATCTTAATACCCTGAGACGACACTCTCCTTATCCCATTTTGTTTCACACGTCAAACCCTCCTATTCCATTTTCTTTCACACGGCAATCCTCCCTTCTCCACTCTCCACTGTAACGCCCGCCCCTTTTCACCGAAAATCAGAGTCTATTTTTTTTTTTTTTTTGAAATAAAGAGTAACAAAGGGCGCCGACGTCACGACGGGAGTTAAGTCCGAGCTTCTAAAGCCCGGCCCTTAACTGGCCAACCCTACATGTGAGTGGAACGAAGTCCACAGAGACCAGTTCACACGTAGACGTAAGCTTGTGGAATATTAACTAAGTGCAGAAATTTCCATAGAGACTATCCTACAAATTTTCAGATAGCAGGGAAGAAACATCCATTTAATTACAAAAATACCACTAAGTCGTATTGTCCCAAAGTAAAATCCAAAACATAGCAAGTAATTTAAGTTATTACATTCCGACGAGCTAAGTTACTCAAAATTACATTTCCAAAATAAAACTTAAATAAACTAAACAGCTCGCTTTCCCAAGCTCCTAAGCTTGGCTCCCGTCTCGTCCTCCGTTTCCGCCATCTCCTGTGTCATCAGCTAGGGTAGAAGTAGGGCGTTAGACAACGCGCTCAGTAGGACTCCAAATAGGGGTAGCACATGGATTAGTAATAACAACCACATATGAAATCATATAAGGAAAACTATAAGATGAATGTCATGCCATGGGTGTCTGTGTTATGAATCCCACCCATCATCTTTACTATCATGATGCCATATCCCCCTTGACGGAAAAACCTCGTCAAGAAATAAACAGTCACAAATCGTCCCCTTGATGGCAAATACCTCGTCAAGATATAAACAGTCACACATCATCCCCCTTGATGGTAAAGCCTCGTCAAGGTGTCCCCATGTTTGTTTCTCGGTCGCCCCGACGAGCGTGGACTCCGGTTATATCTCATAATATCCCTCTTGATGGATGAAACACATCAAGATATCCCCATGCTTGCTTCTCGGTCGCCCCGACGGAGCATGGACTCCGGTTATATCTCATAATATCCCTCTTGATGGATGAAACACATCAAGATATCCCCATGCTTGCTTCTCAGTCGTCCCGATGGAGCATGGACTCCAGTTTCATTTCATCCTTCCCATACCATATCCCTCCCATGTCATGCATGAGATGTATATGCCACATGCCATGTAATATATATAAATCATAGTCATAAACCCATCTTAAAACAATCCCATAATTATCAAAATAAATCAAAGGAAACCCATCACATAATACCAAAATCCAAAACCCATCTTAAAAACAACCACATGATTACCAAAATAAATTAAAGGAAAACATCACATAATACTAAATCCAAAACCCATCTTAAAACAAACCATATAATTTCCAAAATAATTCAAAGAAACCATCACTCAATCCATGGCTTACAAAAAGGTAGGAATCCTACCGAATACCGACTAGCGTCCTTTTTCGCTTCCGTCCGATGATCCGGTCACAGATCACGCACCGCTTACGATGTCCGGTACCTTATTATACATTATCAATTAGTCCACGTTTTAACCATTTCTAAGCCCATACATCAAGTCTTAATGGGTTTCTTCATTTTGGCCAATATTTACGGTTTTGCCATTACCTCTTTTACATGATTATTTACTCATTTATCCATACACACTTAAGTCCAAAATTGATTCATAATTTAGATTCATTAATGCCCATCAAGATGTCATATAATCATAAAAATTAGCCCTTTAATTCACCTAACCCTTATTCATTTGAACCCATCCAAAACCCCATACTTAACCCTTTAAATGGTTCATACAATGGGTCATGGTTTCAAAATACCTAATTCATCAAATCTTACCATGGGGTTTACCTCATGCATTTAAACCACATTGAATCCATTATCCATTCATACCCTTTGGAGGCCATAAACATCATTCACCCTCCAATTTAACCCATCAAAATGCTCACAATTGGACCTTGGGTTCGGCCATACACCATGGCCGAACCCATGGTGTCCTTTTCCCATTTTTCTTGGGTCCATTGTTACACATTTGAATTTATCACAAGTCCCTCCATGAAGGGGTTTAATTCACACACTTAAACCCTCATCTTTTACTACATTGGAGTCCATTACAAATATCAACACTAGGTTCATTTTGGTAGAACACAATGTGCAAAATTCAGCATGCATTCCAAATGATGGGTTCATTGCATGAGTTATTACTAAAGCATCGATTTTCTTTGTTAAGCTCGCAATTGCATGCTTAACGTTGAAGTCGCTACTAACTTCGTATAAACCTCATCTCTTTGAGTTTTGTGCTAAATTTTCTCTTTTGGGGAAGCCCCACCACTGAGAACTTTCTGCAAGCGATTCTAAAAAGGTCTATCCATTGTTTGTAGTTAGCTTTAAAAATTCAGACTCGACCATTGTGCGGTTCGATGTGGTTAAACCACCATAAAAGAATTTCACGAGTCTCTCCGTTTCAAAGCTGTAGTGGGGGCATTTACTTAACGTATCTTTGAATCTTTCCCATGACTCACAAAATTGTTCAACCTCCTTTTGATTAAAGTTTGAAATTTCTTTCTTGAGGGCGTTAAATTTAGATACTAGGAAAGAATTATTCAAAACTTGTTGACCAACTGATCCCAAGTTGTGATGGAGTTTGCAGGTAGAGAATTTAGCCAAGAGTTCGTTTTTTCTTTAAGAGAAAAAGGAAAAAGAAGAAGTTAAATGGATTCATCAGTGATGCCTTGAAGTTTGATGGTGGCACAAATTTCTAAGAATTCTTTAACATGTAGGTAAGGGTCCTCACGATCAAGTCCATGGAATACGGGTAAAAGATGTAATAGGGCTAGTTTAGTTCAAAGGCTACATTAGTTGTTGGAACAACTATGCCTCATGGTGTGTTGGGTGTGACTGGTGAAAAGTAGTCTTCGAGAGGTTTCTTTTCGACTCTTTCTCCAGTCATGTTAGGTGATGGTGGTGGTGATGAAGGTGGAATGTCCATGTCTATGTGTCACGCCCCGACCCGAAGGGTGGGCCCGGAACGCTATTGGCTTTTTTTTTTTTAAAGCTAAGACAACACTCAAGCATTCTAACTGGGCCGGATCAACAGTTAGGCCCATAGGTCACACATGATCTAACATGTGGACTCAAACATATACCATATGTCTAACCCAACAATAGACATAAACACAAACACATAACATGATCACATAAATCTAACCATTGAATTATTATTTCAAAAACAACATTATCATCAGAGTAACTATAGAAGCGTAGTAGTTTTCAATACATGACATTGATACAAACTAAGTACCACACTCGGTACATTACAAAAGAAAATGGTTCCAAGAACCAGAAAGCACAAATAAGGGTATTCCCCTCACTGGGAATCCCAAAGCAATGCCGCAATTTATCCACTCTAAGCTTGAAATAGAGGATTCTCCTCCTCGGGTTCATCTCCTAAAAGGTGAGTGAGGTGAGCTAACTAGCCCAGTGAAGGAAATATAACAGTACAGTTCTAAGTAAACAACAGGTTAGCAATAATTAACAGTTGCAATAATATCTTATGCTTGATAATAAATTCTTAACATCAAGTAACATATTGTCAACATTCTCATAATTCCTCAATCCTTTCCAATACTGCTGTCATCCACCGTAACCCCTAAATACTATACTGACACCAATAGTATTAAGTCCCGACATAGTCAAAATACCTCCTTGCAAGTACATCTCCGGTATACACCTCAAACCGGTACTGACACACCTTGCCAGTCACTGTCGACCCACCTGGTCCAGTAGACGTAACCATCACCATCGGCAATGATTCAATAGTAAAAGGTACGTGGAAGCAGTATAACTCATAATAAACACCATAAGCACTTCTTACAATAGTGCATCATGTCTAGGCACATGGGTAGGTTCATCAACATGAAACCACTCATTGCTCAAGATCCATTTCAAATAACAAAACTTGTTTACACCTACTGCAAAGTTAGGTTCCCTCACCATATATGTGTGGTTTCGCAGTCTCAGTTCAAACAAACAGACAAGGGCACAATCAATATACATGGCATCAAAAGCATACATGCAAGTAGTATTTCAAAGTCATACTTGGTTTCCCGAAAATATCCAAGGTATATGGAATTGAGTCTCCTACTTGGTTTCTATCCTTTTTACATTATAATAATCCACAAGATAATATAATAAAAAGGTGCTCAGTCCAAAACTCATATTGTCTTCTGGGCATTGACCAGATTGACTTATTGAGTTAGGTCTAGATACTAGGGTCACTTCTCGGTTGTCTTCTGGATAGGACCAGATCTGACATGTTGAGTAAGGCCTTGAGGTCACTCAGTGCCTGACAAATATAGCGTCGGCCTGAAAGTGAGATCACTCAGTGCCCGACCAATAGAGTCGGCTTGGAAGTGAATACAATAGTATATACACTATACTAATAAGAGAAGATGATTAGTACATTTTTAATTTAACAAGGGGTACTAACATCACATGCAATCAAATAAACAAATAGTAGCATTTTACACTTAAAACTGGGTCCCTCGGAACATGTCTCGGAACCAGGTACTGTGGCTTCGGATCATCCGAACCACACCTAAACTAGTCACTAACCTCGGACCATGGGTTTGACTTCGAATCGTCCGAAGATCGGGTCTCGGAACATCCGAAGTCCATTTGAACCGAAAAAATAGAGAAAAACAGGTCTCAGTGGGTCTGTACACTTCGGAACATCCGAAGTGAGGCTCGGATCGTCCAAGTGGGGTTTGGTCCTTCTGAGCTCTGCTCGGATCGTCCCGCTGAGTTAGGCTAGCCTCGGGCACTTCTAGGCTTCGGGTGAAGCTCGGAACGTCCGAGGGGTGCTCTCGGACCGTCCGAAGGGTGTGACCCTCGGACCGTCCGAAGATCGACTCTCGGACCGTCCGAGAGTCGTCTTCCTGACTATCTGCGCCAACAGACAGTGACGGCAGACAACGTGTGAAATGCGAATCCGGAAACAGTGGGTTTTCCGGATTCGGTTTCCACATCTAGCCGGTCCGATGGACTCCTCTATGAGTCCTCTTTCCATAAGGAATGGTTTAAGGTTTTAAAACTTAGTAGGCCAACGGATTTAAACACTGAAAGCTCACAGGTACAAGAGAACCCATGGTTTTCCTTAAACTTCAAACTGGTTTTACTCACTCAAAACAGGGCCAAAACCGGTTTTTCTCGATTCTAAATTGACTGGAATTGAAAGAGGAACACAGTGGTTACCTTCACTGGAGTTCCTGGGCTAAGATCCGACTTTTGGAAAAACTTCGTCTAAGGCTTACGGGTTATTGAAAGACAGCAAAACAGAGGCAAGGCAGGGAGTCTCGGCTGGTTTGGTCTGAGAATCAGAGAGCTGAGAGGGAGACTGAGAGAAGGAGAGCTTTGGTGGGAGTTCAAACCAGCTGAAGAGGCTGGGATTTATAGCCAAGTTCATCCGTAGATGGAGGCCGGTTGGCCAGTGCATGTCGCTGCATGCAGCGGTGAGGGGACGTCCGAAACAATGGAATCACTGTTCACTGGTTTGGGTTGGTTGCAAATAAGTCCTCCAAGGTTTCTGATTTTGCAAAAAAGCCCTTAGTTTGATAAAAACTGGATTTTTAACTAAATATAAGATTTTGAAAACTCAAAAACTTAATCCAACCTTACAGATAAGTTGGGTTTTGAAAACCTTGATCACCATAAAAATTTGGAGATTTAACTCTTACTAAAAACCATTGATTTAAAATAAAACCATAATTTAACACTATTTACTTAATTAAACAAATATTAAATAAAGCAATTTAGAAACCTCATTTTGGGATTTTAAAGAATAACTAGACCATTCTTAAAATGGTCTAACATAAACTACTTGTTTCAAAATTTATCTCATCTCCAAAATCATTTAAAATAATTATTACTCCCTTTCGGGGTTTTGACGGGCAGTTTTAATACTATTTTCTGAAAATAAAATTATTTTAAAATCAGAAATACAAATCCTTTATTAAAGAGAACATTATCATCCAATAATAATCACATAACAACATAATTTATAAAAACAATATAATAAACGGTAAATTACCAAACTGGCCATCCAGCTCTCGAGCTCGGATTGGGCCACACCTGGGCTTTCCTCAAAGCCCTAACTGTAGTCTTCGAGATTAGCCTGTCTAAGCAAGATTATTAAGCTAAAACACGCCTAATCTGAGTCAGGATAATACATCCTACCCCCTAAAAGAAATTTCGTCCCGAAATTTAAAACAAACTTATACCTTTTTGGCTCGTGAACAAGCCAGGGTACCGCTTCCTCATCGTCGATTCAGGTTCCCACGTCTCGTGTTGCACGTCGCGATGTTGCCACAGCACTCGTACTAGAGGAATAGATTTCCTCTTGAGCTCTTGAGTCCGATGTCCTTGAATCTTTACTGGCACTTCCTCAAAAGTTAGGTCCTCTGAGACTTCAATATCTTCAAAACTAATTACATGCGACGGGTCAAGCTCGTACTTCCTTAACATAGAGACGTGGAATGTACTATGCACTCTCTCCAAAGCTTGAGGAAGATCCAACTGATAGGCCACTTCTCCTATCCTCTTCAAGATCTCAAAGGGTCCAACATATCTAGGTGATAGTTTTCCCTTGCGCCCGAACAGTTGCACTCCATGATGTGGTGCCACAAGTAAGAAAACTCGGTCGCCAACTGCAAACTCCAAAGGTCGCCGCCTTTTGTTAGCATAACTCTTTTGTATGCTCTGGGCTGTCTTGAGACGTTGTCTGATTACTTCAACTTATTTTGACGTCTCACGCACTAGATCAGGTCCTATTAACGATTTGTCTCCTACCTCTGTCCAACAAAGAGGTGATCTGCAAGGTCTGCCATACAAAGCCTCATATGGTGCCATCTGAACACTGGAGTGATAACTGTTGTTGTAGACAAACTCGATCAAAGGCAAGTGATCTTCCCAACTTCCC
Source organism: Chimonanthus salicifolius (assembly GCA_013350335.1). Lineage (NCBI taxonomy): Eukaryota > Viridiplantae > Streptophyta > Magnoliopsida > Laurales > Calycanthaceae > Chimonanthus > Chimonanthus salicifolius. Next base: position 24,424,395 of record CM023539.1, on the reverse strand, counting down.
TGCATATCCATCACACAAGCTCTGAGCATATCCTCTAAGGTTTGAATGGTTCTCTCTGATTAACCATCCGTCTGAGGGTGAAAAGCAGTTCTGAAGCACAGCTTAGTCCCCAACTCCTCTTGCAATCCTTGCCAAAACCTTGACACAAACCTCGGATCTCTATCAGATACTATGGATACAGGTACTCCATGCAATCTGACTACCTCCTTTAAATACAGTCTACTTAGAGTAGCTAAAGAATCCGTCTTCTTGATCGGCAGAAAGTGAGCTGACTTTGTCAATCGATCGACTATTACCCAAATAGCGTCGTTCTTCTTAGGAGACTTCGGGAATCTAGTTACAAAATCCATCGTGATATGCTTCCATTTTTATTCAACCACTTCTGAAAGTTGCATCTTTCCACCAGGTCGTTGATGTTCCGCTTTCACTTGTTGACAGGTTAAGCACTTAGACACAAAATTTGCTACCTCTTGCTTCATACCTTTCCACCAGAACAGTCGCCGCAAGTCATGATACATCTTTGTACCACCAGGATGCACTGCAAAGCGAGAATGATGAAAGTGATCAAGCACCTTTCTCCTGCACTCGTCCGACTTTGGTACAAAAAGTCTATCTTTGAAAGTAAGACCTCCGTCCGCCTTGATCTTCCAATCTTTTAGAGTCGCTCCTCCTGAAAACTGAGTCGCCAACTCCTTCGCTTCTAGGTCGCTATGTTGTCCTTCCATCACCAATCTAACTACTTCGGGTTGCAGAACCAAAGTATGGATTTTTACTGACCCACTTCCTTCAATCAACTCCAGATCATACTCGGACAGAACTTCCAACATCTTCCACTGCAAGGATGCCATCCTCGCCATGTTGTTGTGAGACTTTCTATTCAAGACATCGGCACCACGTTGGCTTTCCCTGGGTGATAAGAGAGACTGAAGTCATAATCTCCTAGGTACTCCATCCATCTTCACTACCTCATATTTAAGTCTTTCTGAGTGAAGATATACTTGAGACTATGGTGATCAGAAAACACATTGAACTTCTCACCATATAAGTAATGTCTCCACAACTTTAACGAGAATACGACGGCTGCTAACTCCAAATCATGAGTCGGGTAGTTCTGCTCGTGTCCCTTCAATTTCTTGGAACCATAAGCTACTAAATTCCCCTCTTGCATCAGCACACAACCCAAATCAAACTTGGACGCGTCGCAATACACATCGTAACCTCGTCTTTATTCGGGTATCACCAAAACTGGAGACGTCATCAACTTCTCCTTCAGCTCCTGGAATGCTCTTTCACAAGGTTCGTTCCACTCGAACTTGACGTTCTTCCTCGTCAGCCGAGTCATCGGCACCGCGATATAAGAGAAGTGTGGGATAAACTTTAAGTAATATCCTGTTAATCCCAAAAAGCTCCTGATCTCGAACACGTTCTTGGGACTTTCCCAAGTCCTCACTGTTTCCACCTTCGCTGGATCTACAGAGATTCCTCATGGAGACACCACATGCCCCAAAAATTGCACTTGAGTCAACCAAAACTCACACTTGCTCAACTTAGCGAACAACTGATGCTCCCTAAGAGTCTGAAGAACAATCCGCAAATGACGCTCGTGCTCCTCCTCTAACGACGAAAAGATCAAGATATCGTCTATGAAGACTATCACGAACTCTCGTAGGTACGGTCAGAAAACACGATTCATCAAATCCATAAACATGGCTGGCGCGTTCGTCAAACCGAAAGGCATCACCACCAACTCGTATAAACCATACTGCGTCCGGAAAGCAGTCTTAGGAATGTCTTCCTCTCAAATCCGTAACTGATGGTAACCCGACGTCATATCGATTTTGGAAAAGCATCTCGATCCCCTCAAAAGATCAAAGAGGTCATATATTCTAAGCAACGGATACTTATTCTTAATAGTTACCTGGTTAAGCCGCCGGTAATCTATACACATCCTCATCGATCCATCCTTCTTTTTCACAAAGAGAGCAGGTGTGCCCCACGGCGAGTTGCTCTGACGGATAAAACCAAGTCTAAGAAGCTCATCTACCTGCGTAGCTAGCTCTCTCTGTTCAACCAGGGCCATCCTATAAGGTGCCATAGAAATTGGAGATGTTCCTAGCTTTAGGTCTATAACAAACTCTATCTCTCAGCGTGGAGGTAGCCCAGCTAACTGGTCAGGAAACACATTCATAAACTCACACACCACCCAAGGAGTAATAGACTCTACACCACCTACATCTTCCCAACCCATGCTCGTTACGACACTACCGGAATACACCCTAAGGCCAGAGAAAGTTACTCTCATCTTCTCATAGGGTACTAACTTCTCCATAAACCTCTCACAAGTTGAAGAGACCCCACGAATTCTCCTTTGAGAATAGTCGATCAGAACCTCAAAAACTGACAACCAATCCATACCAAGGATGATGTCAAAGTCCGTCATTTCCAGAACCAGAAAATCATAGGACAACTCTACACCGCTAATCTTCAAAACACAAGATCTACACTCTTGGTTCACCAAAGCCTTCTTACCCAAGGGTGATACTACCATTAGCGGGTTATCTACTTCTACCGGTTTCAAACCCAATCTATCACAACAAGTTCTAAAAATAAAGGAATGCGGAGCACTGGTATCAAAAAAGAATCGAGCCAAAAGACTGAAAAGATTAAGGGTACCTTCCATCACCGTGTTCTCCATTGGCTCTTCTTTCTGAATCTCAATCGTGTAGACTCTCCCCTGAGGACGTCCTTATCCTCTCCCCTGACTATTCCTTGGTGGTCCGTTCCTTGGTGCCACCGAGCCTCTAGAGGTCTGTTGAGAACCTCGACCGACAGATGGTTGCGCCACGGAAAAAGAAACTCCTGCGCCTTGCGAAGGTGCAGCTTTACCGAGGTAAGGGCAGTCGTTAAACAGGTACCCGGTCTGCTTGCAGTGAAAACACTCCTTCTCTCCTCCTGACGGGCAGAACTTGGAAGTATGCCCAGGCTGGATGCAGGTGTAGCACATGAATTGTCGGGAGTCAGACCGACTCGACTGTCCTACGCTAGTCTGGCTCTTCTTGAAGAAAGTCCTTTTTCTGGTTGACCTTCGCCTTCTTATTGGAAGAAGGTTTCTGGGAGTTGTCGACGCTCCGGTTGATGGAGTCCACTGCCTCTACCTTTGAAACTCGATCAATGATCTCCTCTAAAGTGTCGAAGACTAGGCCGGCCGCTTACCGCTGCAGAAACGGTCGGAGTCCATTCTAAAAATGCTGGACCTTCTCCTCTTCGTTTGCTGCTATCCACGGCACAAACTGCATCAAGTCGATGAAGCGCATGGCTTACTGTGCCACAAGTCGGATCCTTGCTGGATGTTGAGGAATTCCCTCTTCCTCGCCTCCTACACGGTCTTTGGAAAGTAACGGACCAGAAAGGCTGTTGAGAACTCTTCCCATGACATTGGCTCGTGGTTACGAATCAAGTTCTTCGCTTCCCACCACTCGTAAGCATTTCCTTCTAGCTGGTACGCCACCAAGGTTACCCGTAAGTCATCGGCAATAGCTAAGGTGTTAAGGATCCGGCTAATCTGAGTCAGCCAATTCCTCGCTGCACTACGGTCCTCTGTGGCAAATCACACAAGTTGTAAAATTCATTAGAAATCATTCAAATTTCAATACAAGTACAAGGGTTAGTAAGGTATGAAAACCCTTCAAAACAACAAAACAATACTCAACCCTTACAAAACAAAATCTCCCCAACACACTCTAATCTAATCTTTCGAAGAAGATCCTGCATCATCACCAAAGTAATAGAAGTTGTTCGGACAAGTCGCCGACTTATGCCCGAACACTCCGCAGGTCAAACAGGATATGATCCCTGGTCCTCCAACATAAGGATAGTTAGCCCTTACGCTCCTATGCCCACGAAGTCCGCAAACAGGGCAGATAACAACAATTGGGTAGGGGCAATAAGTACAGTTGTGCCCCTCCTGATTGCATAATTCGCACATATAGTCCGAATACTCATCCAAAGGTGGAGTAGCCGGAGTATATTCATGCGAGCCTATCTCCCATACAGATTCTTCTAGGTTTGGGACATCTCCCATTTCCTCTTCTGGGTCATCCCCAACATGGTACTTGGGCGAAGCTACTTCCACTTCCTCATCAGGTGCAACTTCATTGAATAAATTTGGAACACTGGAATCAAAAGAAACCAGGTCGATCAGATTGCTAGGGGTCCCCCTGTCCCATAACTTAGTGTACTCTGTATTGCTTGACATGTCTGTATCACAAAAATAGGAAAATGTCAAAAACAATTGCAGTACTAAGGCAAAAACAAGTCTAACTAGGTTGTAACTAATCACAGTTCTAGATTTTGAGCCGAAAATCTGATACCAAACTGTCACGGCCCGATCCGAAGGGTGGGCCCGGAATGCGATTGATTTTTTTTTTTTGAAGGCTAAGACAACACTCATGCATTCTAACTGGGCTGGATCAACGGTAAAGCCCAAAGGTCACACATGATCCCAACATGTGGACTCAAACATATACCATAAGTCTAACCCAACAATAGACATAAACACAAACACATAACATGATCACATAAATCCAACCATTGAATTATTATTTCAAAAACAACATCATCATCAGAGTAACTACAGAAACGTAGTAGTTTTCAACACATGACATTAATACAAACTAAGTACCACACCCGGTACTTTACAAAAGAAAATAGTTTCAAGAAGCAGAAAGCACAAATAAGGGTATTCCCCTCATTGGGAATCCCAAAGCAACGCCGCAACTTATCCACTCTAAGCTTGAAATAGAGGATTCTCCTCCTCGGGTTTATCTCCTGAAAGGTGAGTGGGGTGAGCTAACTAGCCCAGTGAAGGAAATATAAAAGTGCAGTTTTAAGTAAACAACATGTTAGCAATAATTAAAAGTTGCAGTAATATCTTATGCTTGATAACAAATTATTAACGTCAAGTAACATATTATCAACATTCTCATAATTCATCAATCCTTTCGAATACTACTGTCATCCACCGTAACCCCTAAATACTATACTGACGCCAATAGTATTAAGTCCCGACACCGTCAAAATACCTCCTTACAAGTACATCTCCGGTATACACCTCAAACCGGTACTGACACACCTTGCCAGTCACTGTCGACCCACCTGGTCCAGTAGACGTAACCGACACCCTCGGCGATGGTTCAATAGTAAAAGGTACGTGGAAGCAGTATAACTCATAATCAATACCATAAGCATTCACAATCACCATAAGTACTCTTTACAATAGTGCATCATGTCTAGGCACATGGGTGGGTTCATCAACATGAAACCACTCATTGCTCAAGATCCATTTCAAATAACAAAACCTGTTTACACCTACTGCAAAGTTAGGTTCCCTAACCGTATATGTGTAGTTTCGAAGTCACAGTTCAAACAAACAGACAAGTGCACAATCAATATACATAGCATCAAAAGCATACATACAAGTGGTATTTCAAAGTCATACTTGGTTTCCCGAAAATATCCAAGGTATATGGAATTGAGTCTCCTACTTGGTTTCTATCATTTTACATTATAATAATCCACAAGATAATATAGTAAAAAGGTGCTCAGTCCAAAACTCATATTGTTTTCTAGGCATTGACCAGATTGACTTATTGAGTTAGGTCTAGATACTCGGGTCACTTCTCGGTTGTCTTCTAGATAGGACCAGATCTGACATGTTGAGTAAGGCCTCAAGGTCACTCAGTGCCCGACAAATATAGCGTCGACCTGAAAGTGAAATCACTCAGTGCCCGACCAATAGAGTCGGCTTGGAAGTGAATACAATAGTATATACACTATACTAATAAGAGAAGATGATTAGTACATTTTTAATTTAACAAGGGGTACTAACATCACATGCAATCAAATAAACAAATAGTAGCATTTTACACTTAAAACTGGGTCCCTCGGAACATGTCTCGGAACCAGGTACTGTGGCTTCGGATCATCCGAACCACACCTAAACTAGTCACTAACCTCGGACCATGGGTTTGACTTCGAATCGTCCGAAGATCGGGTCTCGGAACATCCGAAGTCCATTTGAACCGAAAAAATAGAGAAAAACAGGTCTCAGTGGGTCTGTACACTTCGGAACATCCGAAGTGAGGCTCGGATCGTCCAAGTGGGGTTCGGTCCTTCTGAGCTCTGCTCGGATCGTCCCGCTGAGTTAGGCTAGCCTCGGGCACTTCTAGGCTTCGGGTGAAGCTCGGAACGTCCGAGGGGTGCTCTCGGACCGTCCGAAGGGTGTGACCCTCGGACCGTCCGAAGATCGACTCTCGGACCGTCCGAGAGTCGTCTTCCTGACTATCTGCGCCAACAGACAGTGACGGCAGACAACGTGTGAAATGCGAATCCAGAAACAGTGGGTTTTCCGGATTCGGTTTCCACATCTAGCCGGTCCGATGGACTCCTCTATGAGTCCTCTTTCCATAAGGAATGGTTTAAGGTTTTAAAACTTAGTAGGCCAACGGATTTAAACACTGAAAGCTCACAGGTACAAGAGAACCCATGGTTTTTCTTAAACTTCAAACTGGTTTTACTCACTCAAAACAGGGCCAAAACCGGTTTTTCTTGATTCTAAATTGACTGGAATTGAAAGAGAAACACAGTGGTTACCTTCACTGGAGTTCCTGGGCTAAGATCCGACTTTTGGAAAAACTTCGTCTAAGGCTTATGGGTGATTGAAAGACAATAAAACAGAGGCAAGGCAGGGAGTCTCGGCTGGTTTGGTCTGAGAATCAGAGAGCTAAGAGGGAGACTGAGAGAAGGAGAGCTTTGGTGGGAGTTCAAACCAGCTGAAGAGGCTGGGATTTATAGCCAAGTTCATCCGTAGATGGAGGCCGGTTGGCCAGTGCATGTCGCTGCATGCAGCGGTGAGGGGACGTCCGAAACAGTGGAATCACTATTCACTGGTTTGGTTGCAAATAAGTCCTCCAAGGTTTCTGGTTTTGATAAAAACTGGATTTTTAACTAAATATAAGATTTTGAAAACTCAAAAACTTAATCCAACCTTACATATAAGTTGGGTTTTGAAAACCCTAATCACCATAAAAATTTGGAGATTTAATTCTTAATAAAAACCATTGATTTAAAATAAAACCATAATTTAACATTATTTACTTAATTAAACAAATGTCAAATAAAGCAATTTAGAAAACTCATTTTGGGACTTTAAAGAATAACTAGACCATTCTTAAAATGGTCTAACATAAACTACTTGTTTCGAAATTTATCTCATCTCCAAAATCATTTAAAATAATTATTACTCCCTTCCGGGGTTTTGACGGGCGGTTTTAAATACTATTTTCTGAAAATAAAATTATTTTAAAATCAGAAATACAATTCCTTTACTAAGGAGAATATTATCATCCAATAATAATCACATAACAACATAATTTATAAAAATAATATAATAAATGGTAAATTACCAAATTACCCCTACAACTGGACGAGCTGGATCACTGAGCTCTCGAGCTCGGATTGGGCCACACCTGGGCTTTCCTCAAAGCCCTAACTGTAGCCTTCGAGATTAGCTGGTTTAAGCAAGATTATTAAGCTAAAACACGCCTAATCTGGGTCAGGGTATTACACTATGGCTGAGCTAGACTAGACTCTGGATGCAACGATCGGTATATCGATAGAAAATGTAACACGAACCAAGCGATTATCAGAGTCACGGCACCAATAATTCATACACAAACACGATCATTCATGCTCAACCAAATCCACACAAAATGTGCCCTAAACCAGATTGACACACAGATCCTAGACTCTAGACTGTTCCTAATCTCCTTCCTAGAAAATTTAAGCCTCCGAGGATAGTTTAACCACAAGCAAGGCCAGGTAAGTTTCTAGATAAGTGGAGGAGCATAATGAGAATCTACTTAAGCTTCCACTTATCTTTTCGGCTGTTTACACGTTGGTGACAAAACTAGCCTAGACACCATGCTTAAAGTAAAACTATTCAGCGGTAAACTAAAAATAACTGAATTAAAGATGGTCCTATTGAGCACGAACAACCCTAAATGATGGCTCTAGATTGATTTTAATTGGGTAATACATGAACCAATTTTACTAATCTTTTTGGATTTTTCTATTTTTTTTAATGGAAGCCTAAATTACCAATGTAAGATTCAAACAAATATAAAAACAATAAGCAAAAAATTTTAAACCTAATGCATGAACTAACAACCTAACTGCATGAACAAATTAGATAAACAATTTTTTTTTATTTTTTTTATGCAAATTAAATGCAGGACAACCTAGTAAAAACTATATGAATGAATGCAAACTAAAATTTTAAAGAAAGGAGATTGAATACATATATTTTGGCTTTTTGTTTTTATTTATTAACAAATGTAATTCTATTTTTCAGTAAATTCTTTTCCGCAAGAATTTTCAAACCACCTGCACAAAACAAAACTCAAAACCATAGCGAAATAGTTAATCACATAAAATATGCATGATTCCTAAACTAATGCAAATTTCCTAATGTTATAACTAGTGGAGGAAATTATATGATTGGAACCTAATTAAGAACTCTAAATTAAATTAAGCCCGTAAAAATTTCTAAATTAATATCCACCAAATTAATCAAGACTAGATTTTTAAGTTTAAGAATATTACATTTAAGTCCAAAGTTGTTCCATGATTTTTTATATTTTTTTTAGATTAGGCACTGTAATTGGAACTTCCCAAATTTAGATCTACTTCTAATAATAGAATATGAGTAAATTAAATTAAAATTCAAAGATTAGAAAATGCTAAAAAGAGAACTAGCTATTTTTTTGAAATTTTTAAAAATAGAAGTCGCTAAAAATAAAAAGTTTCTAAATTTATTAATGATTCCAATAATCTCCTGATTGTTATTATTTTTAGAAACTTCTAAATAAGGTAGCCAAATAAGGTAACCTTCTAAAATTTGAGTTTCTAAGAAAGATAGAAACTTCTAATTTTAAAGAGTTACCAAAAATAGATATTTCTAAAATTAACATTATTTCCAAAAATAAATAATTCAATGGTGATTTTTTAAGTTCCCCGACAACGGCACCAAAAACTTGTTGTTTGACTGCTGTTACATTTTCTCATTATTTTTTTTTATTATTCTTCTCTCTGTAAAGGACGATGCATACACATGGGACAACAACACCTTCAAAGTGTAACCAAAGAGTGTTATTCCAAGGATATCGGCTAAAACTTCCTCAATCAGATATGCTTTGTACTTCAGTGCTGCCCCTTTTCTTTTTATTCTATCTCAGGAACTGTGTAAGGTCTTTGTGGGATTCAGTGATAGCAGCTTGGGACAATGGTCTTGATCTTTCTTGTTGATTTCAAATTTTGACATGCAATGAAAAGTGATGCTCGAACACTTTACACATGTGATCTTTGAAAGTCCTTTCTCATGATGCTAGAACACGATTTAACCCTAGAGAGAGAACGGTGGGTGGATTGTGTGTGGGGGGGTGGGTGGGGGGGGGGGGGGGGGGTGAATAGGTCGATCTCAGTTTTCATAGTGTTTACAAATTTCTTGATTATTTTAAGTGTAGCGGAATTGGGGGGGGGGGGGGGGGGGGTGAATAGGTCGATCTCAGTTTTCATGGTGTTTACAAATTTCTTGATTATTTTAAGTGTAGCGGAATGTCAATTTTAATCAAGAGATTTGTTTATTGTGATAAGTTGTTTATAATTTCTCTAAACGATCACATTAAGTTTATAACCCTTTGCATATTACTTGATTATCGATGCTTATGCACAATGTGTTAAATAAGATAATCAACATGCAAAGTGATGTGTGTTGAGAAGAGTACTTAAATACTAAATACAAACACACAAAGATCAAACACCACAATCCCAAATTTATAGTATTTCGGTTAGCCAACCTACATCCACTGTTAGACTTGCTCAACCTTGAGTTATACCCAAATCCACTAAGTGGGGACTTACACCCTCACAATTAGACTAGGAATTCCAAATCACTCAATCGGTTGGGAATTCCACCCACCACTGTGCCAGAAACGACGCTCTAGATTTTTTTATAATGGTTCTGGAGCTAATTCTCCTTAATCCACTTTCGGCACAAAAGTTTTAATTAAAAATTAAAACCAAGAAGCAATTGCCTTCGAAGCTCTTTCTCGCGGATGTGTGCTTCTCGAATATCCCACCAATATGTGCCGAAGCTCCTCCTTATAGCCTTCGTAAAGTAATCACAATTCAAGGGTGACAAGGAAACTAGTTTTACCAAAGCTTTCTTAGTTTATTATCATTTCCTCTCTCTCTCACAAACTCAATCCATATGATTGGTAGTATTAGATTCCCCAAGTGTACGCACGAGAAAGATAGTGATCCTTTTGCTGGCCCTTTTTTAAGCTCACTGATAATGATGAGGGTCCAACCGTTTTACCAAAGGATGCCCACTGGTTACACAGAGATTGGTATTTATAGACACGGTAACCAGTTGCAGCAATGGTAATATACCGACAGGTTGGGCGCACTGAGGGGTCGATGACTAGAAATGTTACTGTTCAACAATGAGATTGTTGCACATTAATGTACTCCCAACGGTATAATTCTTTCCCGGTCGACATGTCTGTGCCACCGATGGTCGACAGTCATGGCACCGATAGGTAGGTCCATATGAGAGGTTCGGTCTGGGGCAACACAATGCTGACAGAGTTTCAAGAAAGAAACTAGTCTTGCCTAGAACGACCTGTCGCCCTTTACCGAGGGGTCGGTTCTTGTACTCTAGATCAGTCTTGAACTACAGATATGTCGGTTTTTCTCGAGAGCCCACCTGACTTCTAAGTTCCATAACTCATAAGTCTTTATCAAAGAGTCGTTGACAACGAGGGGTCGTTTCAGATTTTCACCGAGGGATCGTTGCATACAAGACTCTCAATCAGAGGTACAACTAGAATGACAATTCTGTGATCCAGAGCCTTTGTGAATCTGGTCGACCAGTCCTTGACCACATGGGCCGATCTCGTCTCCACCCACGGGTCGGTGAGAAAGACTGGTCGAGCTGATAGTGAAATCAAATACATATTTCCAAGTTGGTGAGAACGACTGGTCAAGTTGACAAAACCTAGAAGCTAACTTATTTACAATCCCACCCTTACTACATCTCATTTGAATGCAAAATATTACATTGTTTACATATACATATTCAAATGGAAAACAAGATTATGATCTTCGCATATTCTTGTTCAGCTTACTTCATTTCATGTTTTCCTGTTCAAGCACGTAAGCATGCAACACTAGAAAATCATTAAAGGGGTTAGTCACAAAACATAAATATGCATCCATGGACTAAACTAGATTTGTATTCACTCCCCCATTTACCATGATTTCCTAGTAACCAACACTACTCATAATTTATCCAAGTTGTTAGTGTTGAGAAGATTTTCTCTCCCAATCTTCTTTAGTTTGATCTCCCAAACTACCATCATAGACATTCCCCCATGTCTATTGGCTTCTTCATATTGCTCCCTTCATGGCTCTCTATTTCTAGAGGCCCAAGCACTTAAGCTTCATCAATTACTTCACCTATTGATTTTGATGTCTTATAACTTCTACTAATTTCTCCCCTATTTTGTCATACGATTGACAAAGAATAGTAGGCAGACATCGATAAACACTATCTCATGCTTCTTGCATTTAGCGCTTAAATAAGTTTTACTCCAACTCATGGTTCTCCCCCATGGCTCAATGCACACTTCTTCGTGCATTTAAAGTTTATTTGCTGTTGCACAAGCTAGGTTTCAGTTTAGCTGATCTTTTCCATGAGTCAAGTTAATGTCCTAGCTTCTTTAGAATATTTTGAAGTGAGAGAAGTAAAAAAAACCTATCGGTGCGAGAAATCGCTCTGAGATGTCCTATTGACTGGTCTACGGCAAGGGAGGAGAGGAGGAAATCGACAGAGCTCAGTGAAAGAAGGAACGACGATTTTGAAACAATCTGTCATTTTTGTAGAAAGAGTCCTTATAACTTAATGTTTTTGACTTACCGACGGGTCGTGACCAACAACCGGTCTGTGTCGATATGTCGATAAATATCGACCTGTCTCTCTTTTCGATTTTTCCCCCTCTTTAGCCTGTGTTCTGATTTCCAACAGTACCGACATGTCTGTTCCTCCGACTAGTGTATTCTTCGACCTGGGATTTTTAATTTGAAGGATGACTGGGGCGTGTGTGTAAGTGTATGCTTGCGATATTCATAGTTGATCAAGCTTTGCTTATACACCTTTCAATGCTAGTGTAGATACATACATTCAAACATGTTTTGTGCCATTAGAAGATTCAACTCATCCTTCTGAAGGTACGCACAAAACATGGATTACGAATCTCTTTTCCTGAATCCAAACCAATCCAAGTACCTTGGGCACATTTAATTTACCAATTCAAACACATTGCCCAAGTGTGTGATGTCGTGAGATTCTGCATCTCCAGGCTTTAGCAAAGACAAGGTGTCTATGAACACAACTCATTTCATATAATGTATAAAATACCGAATATTGGAATAAGACACTTAAGCAAACTGATCATACATTCATTTCACATTTTTAATACATTAATCATGTATATGGAAATGAAGTATGATGCTATCCACATAGCTCTCATGTCTGTTATCTTGTTATAACCCAAAACATGATAAACACTTTTACTATTCTTTCAAGCATACTCCAATGAGGTTCATTTCTTGAAAAGAGCTAGTACATAAATGGAATATAGATAAGCACATTTGATAATTTTGATCAACACTTTTGGTAATTCATACCAAACCAAAAGAAAATCCATTTAAAGACATAGAGCATGTTTTATTCCACAAGGGATAACTTGGAATGAAACGACACTGTGTATGTGTACCATACACACCTTATACATGAGGTAATGCACAACCTATATTTATTCCCAAAAGATGCACAAATCATATGGCATATTAAATGGAATGAGACAAGTATAATCCAATACTAGAGTACAAACCTACATGTACATACAAATATCTTACAGTAGATCAATCCAACAATCAAACAAGAACATGGATTGAAAGTAAGATATGCTTATGATTCCGTAACCTGTTTTAAATGTGACACCAACAGTAGTATCCCTTTACGCATTTGAACATAACATTGTGAGACTTGGAATCTAAGTCCACAATCCAGTGATGATTTTTCATCAAATCTGGTTTTAATTTTGAGTGCCTTCCCATTTGACTTTTGAATCAAAGTTCCAGATTTTGTACCACGACGTTGACCTTACCTAAGAGGCAAACATTCTTGGTACATGGCCACAAAGAATACTTGGAGGTTACTACCTTCATCAAGTTCCTTTACTTCATCTTCTTCTTCTCTACAAGATTTAACTTAGACTTTTTCAATGGATGAACTGTAGTCAATCACCTATTCTATCAGTACACAAATTTGTCACGATAGGTGATGTCATCCATTGGGCTAGAAGAGGCAATTTTTCCGTGGATTCTTTCAGCCTCTTTTGTTGTTTCATATCTTTTTGAATATTTTAAAGACATATTATGAAACAACACTTGATTAATGCTACTAGTGTTTGATTAAAGTGCATAGTCATTTCATCACTAGTTCAAGCTCCTTGGTCTTTGGACTGAGTGTTCATGGAAGTTGAAGGTATATCCAATACCTCTTCCATAGGTTCAGACCACTTTCTATTCACTTATTTCCAAACGTATTTATTGATGAGAGCATTCCATTTTTATCATAAATGGATGTTTGGAAATATCATGGCTTTCTCTCACAACCATTGTTCTACTACGGATCAACTCGAATGGTTAGATCCTTCTAAAGAGCACGAGGCTCTGATACCAAATGAAAGTCCCTTCTCATGGTGCTAGAACACGATTTGACCCTATAGGGAGGGTGGGGGGGGGGGGGGGGGGGGGGGGGGGGGGGGGGGGGGCGGAGGGGTTGAATAGGTCAATCTCAGTTTCCATGGTTTTTACAAATTTCTTGATTATTTTAAGTGCGGCGGAATGTCAATTTTAATCAACAGATTTGTTTAGTATGATAAGTTGTTTATAATTTCGTTAAACGATCACACTAAGTTTATAACCCTTTGCATATTGCTTAATTATCGATGCTTGTGCACAATGTGTTAAATAAGATAATCAACATGCAAAATAACATGTGTTGAGAAGAGTACTTAAATACTAAATACAAACACACAAAGATCAAACACCAAAAGACCAAATTTATATTGGTTCGGTTAGCCAGCCTACATCCACTGTTAGGACTCGTTCAACCTTGACCTATCCCCAAATCCACTAAGTGCAGACTTACACACATCTCACTCAATCGGATGGGAATTCCATCCACCACTCTGCCAGAGACGACGCTCTAGAATTTTTTATAGTAGTTCTAGAGCCAATCCTCCTTAATCCACTTTTGGGGCAAAGGCTTTAAATAAAATTTAAAACCAAGAAGTACTTGCCTTTGAAGTTGTTTCTCGTTGATGTGTGTTTTTCAAAGATCCCAGCTAATGTGTGTCAACGCTCCTCCTTTTAGTCATCGTAAAGCAATCAAAATTCAAGGGTGACAAGGAAACTAGTTTTACCAAAGCTTTCCTGGTTTATTATCCTTTCCTCTCTCTCTCTCACAAACTCAATCCATATGATTGATTGTATTAGATTCCCCAAGTGTAGGCACGAGAGAGAGAGAGAGAGAGAGAGCGATCCTTTTGTTGGCCCTTGTTAAAGCTCATTGATAATGATGAGGGTCCAACTGTTTTTACCAACGAATGCTCACTCGTTACACAAAGATTGATAATTATAGACACGGCTACCAGTTGCAGCAACGGTAATGTACCGACAGGTCTGGCGCACCGAGTGGTCGGTGACTATAAATGTTACCGTTCAACAACCGGACCATTGCGCATTAATGCACTCCCAACGACATAATTCTTTCCTGGTCGACATGTCGGTGTCGCTGATGGGTCGACAATCATGGCACCGATAGGTCTGTCCATACGAGAGGCTGGGTCTAGGGCAACACCATGCTAACAAAGTTTCATCTTTCCACCGAGGGGTCGGTGCATATGAGACTCTAGATCAGAGGTACATCCAGAATGACAGTTCTATGATCTAGAGCCTTTGTCAATTTTGCCGACTAGTCCGTGACCATGATGGGTCGATTCTGTCTCCTCCGACGGGTCGGTGAGAACGACTGGTCGAGCTGATAGTGGAACCAAATATATATTTCCAAGTTGGGTTCCAATTCACTATCAAGTTTACTCTCTACGGTTTTTAATGATTTTACTATTTGTTCAACTAAGCATAGGAATGGTCCTCTTAATGTGTGGATGCCACCTAAAATCATCTATGGCCGTTTACCTATTTTGTGATTGCCATAACGATGAGCTTCAATCCAGTGGAGCATGATCTTCAATCTTGATCATCTTGAATCTTCAAGCTTCTAGCAAGTGCTTCTTCTCGAATCATGAAATTGACAAACTTAGGGACTCGGCAAGCCGTGGCACTAAAAATCTTCATGGGCTTTGCACTTGGGTTAGAGGTCCAAAATAATTCCTAATGGGTCCAGGCTTTGCATTTAAGCATGTTTTCTGTCATCCACATTTTTCAACCTGCAAAACATAAAATTAGACTAATTTATTTTATTTAACATACATCAAGGGCTAACTAGTCTAATTACAGAGGTAAAATATGTCAGTTTCCAATGGAAATCACTAGGCATGCCTGTCTCCATCAAAGACAGGCTATTTGTCTCGCTGTTGGGTTCTTTATTTCAATTTTGACGCTACAGAGGCCTAAATCTGGCCCTCTATTGTTCACTGTCTCTGTTGGCAACAACAACAAATGTAATTTCTGTCTGCTGCTGTTTATCTATGTACAGATCTCTTTTTCAAATCTGGTTGCAATCTGATTAGGAACCCCTCTCGGATCCTTTCAATTTTCAGATCTGTGCATCGTCGCCTCTCTTCTTTCTCAAGCATGTTCTGAGACAACTAATGCAAATCGAGGGAGGTCTGCTTAGAAAAATACCATAGAACCTCTCAGCTACCTCCTTTGTTTTCCGCCCATCACTCAGGCTTTTTTTAGATCTAGGGTTGTTGCATTATCGCTGCTCAATCCGCCGCTGGTGCTTTGGCCAGATCTCTTTCTCGCTGATTTGCAATCGTCTAAGATCTGAGCGTTTTTGTTGCTGACCTTCCCTATTGCAAATAGGGAAGTAAGAATAAATAAAAAAAGGGTCGTGCGATCTGCATAGTCCTTCCGATTTGATTTTAGAAGTACCCACTCAAGCATGTTTGTTTCTTGTCATTGCCATTGACAGTAGAATTCAGATGTAGTTCTGCACCATTCTTGTTTTGTTGTTTCTTCTTGCCACAATCTACGAGATCTGTGTCCAGAAGAAAGGAGGAGAGCCAAAGAAAGGGACGCAAATTGCCCTTCTCCTCCTATTTTTGTCGTTCTAAAATATGAGACGACATATTTTGGACACATGTCCATTTCCTGTGGAATTTATCCACTCTTTTTATTTGGAAGACTGATTCGTCCCAACTGTTTGCTGGCCTTTCATGGCTACAACCTTATTTGCTAGTCTTTATGCCATCAGCCTTATTTTGCTGGCATTTCATGGCTTCAGCCTTATTTTACCGGCCTTTCCGATCATGGATTGATCGATATGATGGATTCAACCTTTTTTGGCATTTATTATACCCTTGATTTTTCAGGCTATTCAACGCATGTCTTTTTCGCATGTTGAGATCATTGTTTGTTGCCACACCACTGTCTTACGGCCACTGCCATCGTCCGTGCCAAGTTCTCATTTTCAAGCCACTATTGGTGTTCGCCGCCTGTTATTTTCTAGCCAATCAGTGCGCTGCCACTTTCACAACTTTTGCAGCTAATCAATTTGCTGCTTCAACAAATCTTCATGGCCAGTCGGTATGCCACTTTTGCAGTTCACCTGCTGTTTACGTTCCAAGCTTCGCATTCATCCGCGCTTCAGCTTGCATAATTAGAATAATTGTGTTATTAGGATTCTTAGTTTGGGTTTACCTCTAATTAAGAGGTGTATTTAATTTATAATTAGTTAAGAGTTTGTGTTTGATTGAAATAGCCCTAGGGTCGGCTGGAAGCTTTGTAAATACTAATGTAATAGCTTAGGGTTTAATACAATACTCAATTTATTCTTTTTCTACATGTTTATCCTTGTTTTGAGCCATCTTTTTTAGCATATTGAGTAATTCTTAGAACTTATTTGTATATCTTTTTCAGAGTTATTCTTGAGATTTAATTTGCAATTTTTTATTATAAGAGAAATTTGTAAAGGGTGGGAGTTACCCTTGAGAGATTTGTAAAGGGTCAAAATTACCCTAGTGAGAGTTATTATCGAGGCTGTAAAGGGAATTGTGGGAGGAAGAAAAAAAAAATTGGAGGATGGTGTAAATGGTTTATTCTCCACCCATAACGAGACGGGGATAATGTGTTAATTTTCAAACGGTGTCTTGAGGTATAGACGTAGATAGGGAAGCCAAAACTCATTTAAATGTTTGTCTCTATTCTTCATCTCTTCTCATCTTCTGTGAAAATCTCAGCCTTTGATCCGATTTCCTTGATTCTTAAAAGCAGGCCCAATTTCTCTGGAAAATCAGCCTGTACGCCTGACCTGATTTTGATCCCATTATGTGCAGAAATTTCTAACTCCTAACTCTGATTTGTTGTTGTTTTCAAGCTCAAATTCGTCTTTTAATCTGCCAGAAATATCAACTTGAAGTCAGGCTTTCATCTTAATCGTTCCTTACATTTCTCGCCCAACCCTAGATGCGACGGAAATCAAGTCTCTCGTTCAAGATGTTTTAGCTATGAAAATTGTATTTATTAATTTATTTAATAAGTTAAATTCGTTCATAATCCAGTCTAGAGTGTATGACAACCCACGTTTTAGGCAAGAATTGCTAAGAAATATGTTTTCTAAACTGGGCCCAAGCTGCCCAAACGACCTTAAGCCTGCTATTTTGGTGATTCTTGGTCCAATTTCGCATCCATGTAGGATTCCACGTGGGTTGTGGCATGGCGTCTGATGTGGGATTAAGATGCTCATGGAGTTGGCAACAAATGAGCCTGAAATCATGGCCTTTTGAAGCCCATAATGTCTCCGAACAGGCCCTGACCCAAACATGATCTAAATAGGTATTTCCACTTAATATTAGAGGTGAGCCTAATTCCACGGATACATCAAACCACCCGCAAACATCGCCTACTAAGTACATCCACGATAATAAAAAAAAATCACTCGAATAAGATCAATGAAGTATATAACCAAAATAACAGTGGTATACCATATCTTTTGACAACAATTCAAAAGTTTATAAATTATTTATTATTTAGAAATAGGTTGTGTACTCATGTGGCAATCTTTGATCATGGATTAGTTCTTAGAAAAACCTTCTTTAGACATAATTAAAAGCCTATCTAAGAAAATTAAGTCAAAATAAAAATTAAAATCTTTTCCCGTGAATTGTTGTCTAGAAAAGTTAAATGATTAGGTTAACCATTAAAACATAAAAAAAATACATATTTTCTTACATCATTTGAAATTATTCTCATATAAAGGATCTCAATAAGATTTCATTTTACGTACTGATGCTAGTTAGGGTCTACTTTTACTCCATAAATATATAAGAAGATAACTATAAAATATAATAATTGGTTGTAATTTCTAAAATTGATTATAATTTTGGCCTACTATAATAATTTTCGTGAGAAATCATAAAATGTTTATTCTTCAAAACTACACTATTATATCTGTATTTATAGCCCCTTGTCGATTTTAGGTCTATTTCACTCAAACTCTTAAACAGACTCAATCTATAACTAAGAGATTAAACCATGACTTCTAATCTAATACTAATTCTAATATATTCTAACTATTTTAATCTTTCTAAAAATTTTAAATTTTTTTCTAAAATATGCACACGATAGATAGGTGTATACTGTGAAATTAATGCTCGGCCAATTTTTTATTTATAAAACTGTGTGTAAAGCCCAGGAATAGTGATAATATATATAATTGTATGAAATTTAAATGATAAATATATAGTAAATTTGAATTATAATTTGAGCATGGGTTAAGCTAGGTTTTTTTTTTTTAATTTGACAGGGTATTAATCAATGTAACGTATTACAAGTCCTCTGCCCCGATTCATTTGGTCCAGTAATTTAACAGATAAGAAAGAGAGTTGAAGGGACGGTTCATTTCATTTGAGTTTCTCTCCGCAGTTAAGATCAGGTAATCAATCATTTATGCATAATCCTTTCTACTTCTGAACGCATCTAAGATAATTAACACCGTAATTGGTAATTAAAAATCAAAGAAAACGTGCTAATTACTCTCTCCATCCACCTCTCTTTATATATTTCCTCTTTCAAGAACATTTGTTGTTCATCTCTCTTCTGATTCTTATTCTGCCTTCAGTATAGTATACCAATGGATCTCCAAAAGACAAGCTTTGTTGTAGTTCTTTCATGGCTTCTGGTGGTGGCCATGTTCCGCCAACTGCCTGTTGAGCATGGGCACGAGCTTGAAGCGATGATGGAATGGGCAGCTTATCCAATTGCTGGAATGCGCTTTTCGAGCTGCGATCCTGCACCAATGAAATCATCACCTTCTTCCTCAACGGCGAGTCCTATATCGGACCGGACTGCTGTCAATCTATCCACACAATCACGCATCAATGCTGGCCAGCAATGTTGTCTTCCGTTGGCTTCACGGCTCAAGAAGGTGACATACTAAGAGGTTATTGTGATGCATCGTTGTCTTCTCCTCCGGATGGTCCAGCCACTTCACCGCCGCCGATGGGCCTTGCTCGAGGTGGTGGGTCGTTGCCATTAAGCTCAAGTTTGGGACCGGCTGCAGCTGGCATGAAGGTGTGAGAGAAGGTATTATGGGGTAGTGGGCAGGCCAATAAAGTATCATGAAGTCCTACTCATAAAGCTGGTTTTTGGTGTGTTTCATGTTACCATGGTTTGTGTGTTCATATTATCATGTATTTACTGCTCCCACGGGTTCCCGTGTTGATCAATATATGTTATGAACCTTATTATCCTCCTTTCTCTCTCTCACTGTTTTTCTTTGTTCACTAATCCTCTTCTCTCTCTCTGTTTTTCTGTGTGTTGACGCCTCATTTGAAGAAAATAAACGACATGGGATAAGCTAAAAAATTGCATAGGCTAGGAATAATGGCCATAACTTAAAAAAGAGGGCTGTGTCTTGACTGAGACAGTTTTCTAACCATCATTTAAATCTTTTTAAATTTGTCCGCTCTCTTTTCATCTATTTTTTTTTTAAAAAGGTAACGTTTATAAATAGGGAAATTTTTCCACGCCATGATGGTGTTTTTAGCCCGTACTAAGAGATACCTTTTTCTCTAGTTACCAGTTTATATTGAAAGTAAAAGATAACATACACAAAGGTAAGAAAGGTTACTAGTTTATATTGAAAGTAAAGATAACATACACTTCCATATAGGTAGTAATTTTCAAGAAAAAAAGGGAAAAAAAAAAAATATCATCAATTGCGAAACTTGGAAATTTGAAATATTCAAGTTAAGTCTTCTATCTTGTAAATCAACTGTCTTTTTTTTAATTAAATTTTCTCGAAATCCTTCTTTTGTCTGAACATGTATGACAATCATAGTCTCTCTTGTTATATTTCTTTGGGAATTAATAGAGAAATCAGTGTTTTAGAAAATAAAGGATATTGGTGTACATTTTTACCACTTAAATAATGACTGATGGACAAAAATACAAGTCTTATGTCCTTATCCATTCTTGAATCTTTGTGGAGTACTATGCTTTCATTTCTAATGTAGTACATCACTTCTTCCAATTTGCTTGTGTTTGAATCAGTAACGAGAGATTTTCGAAAGCAACAAATTTTAAACAATTTGATTGATGGCTTCATCAGATTACTCTTTGATTGGTCTTATAGAATCAATTTCTCAACAAGGATTTGTGAGGAACCATTGAGGATGATGGATTCCATTTTACAACCTATTGTACATTCTCCCTTACATTCTCATAATCCCCTTTCCCCACTCTTCTCCTTGCATTGTTACTCACCCTATTTGTACATATACTGTCCTATACGATACCTTCTCTACTAATTCAAATGCTGAGGATTACCCACTTTCAACCCTCTTTGTACTTGTTGGTTCTTCTGTAACTTCCATTCCTAATCAGAATTAGTATAGTTGGTTTACTCAAAGCCATTCACCATTAGAGGTCGATAAAGAGCTTTATCTCAGTTTACTGCAAAATAGGGGTTTAATTATGGGTAGTCTGATATGTATTGTTGATACCGGAATATCAACATATGTTGCATATCAGTGATAAATTGTCGATATGCATTGTTTCTGTTCAATTTTTTTTTCTTTTTTTTTTTTGGAAAAAAACAAAAATAAATAAATAAGAGAACTGAGAAAAGAAATGGAAAACTAGGGTGAGCACATTTATTTATTTTAAAAAAAATAATGGTCATTTTATAGAGTTTTAAACCCTTCAAAGTCGAAATTATGATACATCCTAAAACTTTCAGAATTGTCTAATTTTTTTATAAATAATGAAATTAATATGAGTAAATACCTAATATGAATTTCATGTTCTCAAGTATCCCTTAATGAAATGTATCTTCTGTTACAATTCTTAAATTTTTCATTAAATTTTTTAAGTTTCTTAAGAATGTCGAAACATTAAAAAAGATTACATAAGACTCTAAAAACTCTTCCAATCACATTAGGGCTCTTCATTTCATTGTAGTAACATTTGTATATCAATTTATTCATTTAATTGAGGCAAACTTCATCAATCGATGATTATTAGACCAAGTTTGAGGAAGTAGCTAATCGTACTAGTGGACTCAATGAAGCCTTCATGATTAGCTGTTTCTTGGGAGGCTTGTACGAGAACATTCGATTCAGCGTTCGCATGCTACAACCAACCACTCTAACTGATGCAGTTGGGTTGGCTAACATGAAAGAGGAAAATATTAATGCCAGGAAGCGCAAATCACGGTTTGAGGTTGGGCATTCAATCCAAACTCAAACGAAGGTCGCTTCAACCACTCCAATGCTACCCATTAAAAGACTCTCCCCTACGGAGATGATAGTGTTGTTCAAATTTTAAATTTATAATTACTTGCAAGTGCAAGAATCGAGTTGGAGTATAAAGATATGCAAGTGCGAGGTAGAACCCATAGGGACTTGATTTAGATTGAATGGGAAAACAAATTAAAAAGCCTAATATTTTAACCTTAACCTAGTTAACACTTTTTATGGAGGATGGTTGAATTAAACATGAAAAATTAAAATAAAACAACTAAAATAGATATTGAATAAAGTGAGAGAAATTACTAAGGCATCGGATTCCACCACCATTAAATCCATAGTCTTCTAATTATTTATTTATTAATTCCCATTTTTTAAAGATTCAAACATTTGAGTTCATTAATATGGTGTTCAAAATTTAGATTTTCGTTCGCTTTTAAAGATATAATTTCTAAGAATTCAATGTATCATATCTTAATTCAAAAGACAATGGATCAAAGTATTAATCTAAGCATCCAATGTATTTAAATTAAAATAAAAAAACAATGAATCAAAGGGTTTACTTTTATTCAATTAAAAACCAAGCATTAATTAATTAGATATTAATATTAATAACAAAAAATACATGGCATTGATGGTAAAAATAATAAACATCTATTAATTTGATGAAGCAAAAATCATAAATAATCCAACACACATAATTTAGAACTAAATAAATAAATAAAAGAAGAATTATTTCATTAATGGGGTTTATCCTCAACGTCAGTATAAGAAATTAGCCGGACATTATGAAATTAAAATAAAAGATAGAGAAAATAAAACTCGAGCCATCGTCGGAGTTCTTGAGCCAATGCCGTAATCCCTCTGCTTCAGCCCTTTGTCCATCTTTCCAATCGAATTTTCTTGTGGGAGAGAGCTCCAATTTATAAGCTTTTGGAGGAGATAAAATAAGTAAGCCATGAGCCCACTCAATCAGCCTATGGCATGTTGTGCTGGCCGACTCCTATTTGTAACGCCTGCCCTGTTTCACTCGTAAAAAATCAGAGTATATTTTTTTTTATATAAATGAGTGAGAGAGAGCGGGAACGTCCCGACGCGAGTCAAGTCCGAGTTTCAAAAACCCGACCCTTAACTGGCCACCTTGACGTGTGCGTGGACCAAGTCCACCAAAATATTTCACACACTAAAGAATATTTGTGGAATTATTATATGAATAAAATACTATTCATATCCATGTCATTAATAAGCAAGGAAGCCAATCACCATAAAATTAACTGAAACTTAAATATCCAAAATATCATCAAACCATAGTAAAATAGATTCTAAGTTATTACAATCCCAAAATTAACAGTTCTCCCAATACATCAATTCAAAATCAATTAAGTAAAATAAGCATAAACTGCCCAAGCTCCTATGCTTCGCTTTCTTCACGTCCCATGTCCTCTCCATTCCCTATTCCATCATCTATAGGGTAGAAATAGAGCGTTAGTCAACGTTCCCAGTAGGAATTCCAAATAGAGTTATGTACACATAGAATCAATATAAAATCAATATAGAAAAGATCATATCATGTTTGTAAACCATTTCATAAGTAACAAAATACAAAGCATGATTTCCAAAACATAATCATGCTTACTTATGATTCATGCCATGGGTGTCAATGCTAAATGATCCCTCACCCAATTCCATATCCAACCACATCATATACAGATAGTCTCCTTGATAAATCACCATATCAAGGTGTTCCCTTGGACTATTTCTTCCACAATGTTTTGTGATGCACCACCAGGTCACTGTTATACCTCCCGACATATGTTAATCGGAATTACTGAATGGAGTGTGGACTCCTCCCCACATATGTTAATCAGAATCACTGAATGGAGTGTGGACTCCTCCCCACATATGTTAATCGGAATCACCGAATGGAGTGTGGACTCCTCCCCACATATGTTAATTGGAATCACCGAATGAAGTGTGGACTCCTCCCCACATATGTTAATCGGAATTACCGAATGGAGTGTGGACTCCCCCATTGTGTTCCCTCCCACACCATGCATGAGAATATGAATGCAAGAATGTCATTCCATATCAAATTACATGAAAGCATTGAAAAACAGTTCATAAACACATGTCACTTATTTAACGAAAATAAAACATCATAGTTAGAAATAAAATCAGTGACATATACATAATCCATTGTGTCTCCATAAAGGTAGGAATCCTACCAATGTCCAAGATACCGTCCTTTCCTTGTTTTGCAAGAATAACGCTATCGGTCACGTGAAAAGAAACCTCGTTACCTCATTAAGTTGCCCAAAAAAGTCCACAAGTTTAATAATCTATGAACTGGAAATCAGTCCCAAAAACCAGCCATCAACTGGTCCTAATGCTGATCCAAAATTGGTCCAAAAACTGGTCAAAAAATGGTCCAAAAACTGGTCCAAAACTTGTCCAAAAACTGGCCCAAAAATCAGCCAACATCTGTCTTAAAATCAAACACCAAAATTAATAGTTTGACAGCTGAAAACCAATCCCAAGATTTACTAATTTTGAAACCTTAAAATCTGTCTTAAGATTTTAACAATTTTAAACCTTAAAATCAGTCCCAAGATTTTAACAATTTTAAACCTTAAAATCAGTCCTAAGACTTACTGATGTTGAAACCTTAAAATCAGTCCAAGGTTTACTATTTTGAAACCTTAAAAATCAGTCCCATGGTTTACTGTGTTTGAAACCATAAAATCAGTCCCAAAGTTTACTGATTTGGAACCTTAAAAACAGTCCCAAGGTTTACTGATTTTGGAACCTTAAAAATCAGTCCCAAGGTTTGCTCATTTTGAAACCTTAAAAATCAGTCCCAAGGTTTACTGATTTTGGAACCTTAAAAACAGTCCCAAGGTTTGCTGATTTTGAAACCATAAAAACAGTCCCAAGGTTTACTGATTTGGAACCTTAAAAACAGTCCCAAGGTTTACTGATTTTGGAACCTTAAAAATCAATCCCAAGGTTTGCTGATTTTGAAACCTTAAAAAATCAGTCCCAAGGTTTACTGATTTTGGAACCTTAAAAACAGTCCCAAGTTTACTGATCTTGGAACCTTAAAAACAGTCCCAAGGTTTACTGATTTTGAAACCTTTAAAATCAGTCCCAACCTTATTCTATTTAATCATATTATTATCATGGCATATGTTCTTTTGTTTAAATCCCATAACTATTCCTTGAATGGATTTCTATTTCCATGGCCTCAATATAATTTGACCATTCCATTCCATCAATTATGGAATCCATAGATTCGGCCACACCATGGCCAAATTTATAGTTCATCCTTAATCTTAATCCTATATTGTTAAACTCCTACATACCTTCTTTCCCGTCTCCTTCGTTTATTTTTTATCTAAAGTCCCTCCTTAATCCTTCTTTCCTTCCTTTGTTTCTTTAGCAATTCTCCAAGTACATTGGTGTAGGTGGGAGAGAGAGAGATAGAGAGAGAGAGAGAGAGAGAGAGAGAAGAGGAGAACTCTTGGTTGCAAGAGATGAAGTGGTCGGCCAAGGGGTGTGAAGTGCCCCTTGGTTGGTGTCCCTTTGTAACAGCCCAAGACTCTCCAACTCCCTCCTTTATGTTTTGTCCAAATCAAGGTGTCCCTTGGTTTAACCAAGGCACCCCTTTGCTTTCCAACGTGTGCATGGTTTCTTGTCCATTGAGATGGAAACCCTCCATCTCCCACTTAACTCTCCTTGAGATGGAAGTCTCCTCAACTTCCATCTTAACTCATCTCCAACTCAAACATTATTTAACTCACTTGAACTCATTCATGTAACTCTTAAACTCAAGACTTGAATTCGCCTCTTAATTAAATAAATCCTTAACTCAACTCAAATGAATTCACTTATGGTTGACTGAGTCAACCATGACATGGCCGGCCATGCATGTGGTGACATGGCACGTGGATCCCATCCTTGCCATGTCACTTACATGCTACCTAACTTGATGAGGTGGATTAATACATTGGGTCTTAATTGAATAGTTGACCCAATTAAATTAACCTCACCCATTTACCTTAAAATCAGCTCATCTATGACCCATTGGGTCCTAATTGCGTAATTGACCCATTTAGTTACATTTACCCAATTACTTTCAAAATAAATCCTATCCATGATCCATTGGGTCTTAATTGGGTTATTGACCCAACTCCTTACCCATCTAAGGTCCATTTCAACCATTAATCTTAAATTCAATCAATTTGTAATTTAAAATAGACCAAATCCAATATATTATAAATGATGAAAATTTGGGGTGTTACACTATTTCTCTTCTATTGGATGCACGACAACTTCTAATTTTATTCTCCACTTGTTTTTCTTCATATGGACACAACAACCCACCATCCTTCTCTCTGCATCATTCAGCTAAATCTGCCACCTCCTTCAATCCTCTTCTTATGATACATTCGGTCGGCAGCTCCTGTTTGTTTTAATATTACTTCTTTTAATCTCCTCTATTTTCAGCAATTGCTACTGCACCGTCCTCTCTGCTAGTTGTCCTCATCTTTGGTTTCTTCTTTCTTGCTCTACTATGAAAACTGATCTGGACATTGTATTCTCCAGGCATATACAGATTTGCAACAATGGTTATTGCTCTTCAATGTTGCTACTATTTTTCATTCTTTTTCTTTCCATTTACTACTACCTTTTTGCCCATGTATTCAGTATTGTTTTGCACCCAACTGCTACACATTTGCTGCTGTACTTTCTCTTTACACGACTGCTTCAGCCCTCTCAAGTGGCTGCTCGATACAACAATTTACTCATTTTCTTTTTTCTTCTTTACAACTGGTTTCTTCAAAACCTCTTAGAATGTCTCTGCTTTCATGCTTGGTTGATTCTGTTGTACAGTCTTATTGTTGTTTGCACCAAATCATAATCTCAGAGGAGAAGAAGATAGGATCTCCTTTTGTAATGCTTGGCTGCTTCTGTACTTTGAATCCAAACTGTCGCTCGGCTCATTGGCTGATCTTGCTTTGGTTGCACGATGGCTGCTACAGATCTTCTCGCTAATGCTTGCCACGTTCTGGATTCTATAACATCTTATTTTCATGTGTGGCTGGATGTTATTTGAAGTCTTTTCTTCCTTCTTGCAACAATAAAATCCTATCATCCATCAACCCGAGCATACGTCGGAGTTGAGAAAATAATTCAACCTAAAAAACATACAAAACACATCAATTAAATAAAATAAAATACTAACAAATATAATATTTAAATATATAATATATTACAATAATAATATAAAATAACCAAATTTCAAGAGCTAATTAATCCAAAGGCCTCTGCTACAACTGCGATGAAAAGTTCACACCCAGTCACAAGTGACGGACATAGAAGTTGTACTTAATGGAAGGTCAGTGGACCATTGATGAAATTGAAGGAGAACAATACAATGACTCTGACACTGAAGAGGATACAAGAGAACAACAATCCATGTCCCTACACGCCGTTACCGGTGGTCGTGCACCTCAAACCATGCGTGCGAAGGGCTTTGTTGGGCAAATGCTCATTCCGGTTTTGATCGATTTTGTGAGCACCCGTAATTTCATTAGCCATCGGGTGGCAAGCAAGTATTGTCTTCACACCATATCCGATCAGACTTTTGATGTGGTTGTAGCCAATGGCGATCATATCAAATGCCAGGGACGGTGCAAGGATGTCAAGCTTGTAACGCCCCGTCTCGCTACGGGT
Source organism: Chimonanthus salicifolius (assembly GCA_013350335.1). Taxonomy (NCBI): domain Eukaryota; kingdom Viridiplantae; phylum Streptophyta; class Magnoliopsida; order Laurales; family Calycanthaceae; genus Chimonanthus; species Chimonanthus salicifolius. The sequence continues at coordinate 24,396,535 of CM023539.1, read as the reverse complement.
ACGTTATCTCCGAAATATCTCGAAAAGTCATAAAGGATGGATATCGTATAATTTTTTTATTTTTTTAAACTGGATAATCACCTCCCGCCCAACAAACCACAAGTCCACAATGCTAAGAAAACATTACAAACAACCATAGACTAACGAAACATTGTTATACAATCATCCAAACAAACATGTAATAATAAGTCATGCAGACTAGCGTCTCTCAAATTTAAAACATAAGCATGAATATAAATGACTAACTACTACTGCTCCTCTCTAGGTGCTTGCTCAAGGGGGTTGCTTGGTCCCTCCGCGATCGGGGTACCTAAAAGGTAAGGGGTGAGATAACCAGCTCAGTGAACGGATAAAACAATCACATGTCAACAACATAACATGTATCGCATGTATGAAAAGTAATTAACATCATAATAAAAAGAATGTCTCTGTATATGAGTTATCACATATATTACTAACCAATGGTCCCATTGACCAATCCGAGACATCATCTCCATAACTCACAATAGTCCTCTAACAACTCCGATCTCCCCAACAATACAAACAGGAGATCATACAATATACAACCGCCTCAACTGCCAGAATGCAACGGGGAGACTCGCATTCCCTATGGAAGTCTCAACCGCCAGAGCATAATGGAGAAGCCAATCTCAACGGCAGGTACATTAACCGCCGGAATGCAACAGGGAAACCCGCATCTCCTATGGGGGTCTCGACCGCCGGAGCGTAACGGAGAAGTCCTCCCAACAGCTAAATCATCATATCATCACAAACATGTACACATGTAAATAATTCCTCCGTCTTAATACCCAACAACACATTGTCCTTTGCGGATTACCTCCCATGCATGCACATATGTCATAATCAAGTATAACAATATAAACATGTGCTGAAATAATAAACCAAGGTCAATAATATACTTCATCTTGTAGTTCAAAAGGCACATAACATGTTCCTAAACACATACCTCTATGTCCAACATATGATTACGTTTGCATCTTATGCGTGAACACGCAATGCATCATAACATCTTCCAAATATCAAACTTAATATCAATTTATCCAGTTAAAGTTTATCACTATAGCATATAGTGGATAGGAGTTCACGGGAATAGACCCCTTGCCACATATTTATTTTCAACGGTTCGCCCTTATCGAGTGGCTTAATAAATAGAGGGTTCCATTCGGATCACTTCATGTCCGGAAATATATAATTGATAAATGCAATGCATGCTAAAACCGTGATAAGCCCACTGTGTGTGGAGTCGTAAATCTGAAGCGAGCAAGCGGGTTGATAGGTGGAAGGAAACTCAATCTGGAATCGATAGGGGTGGAAAAAAAGGGGGCAGAAATCGGCAAATCCCGAGTAGTGAGTGTCCGGACTTCAGATCTATAAGGCGGCGACAATTGCCCTAGCGGACATAGAGGGGGAACGTGGAAGGGAAGAAGAGAATAAGATGAAACAGAGCAAGAGGAAAGGGGTGGCGGCGGCACACTGCAACGAGAGGGATTTCCTAGGGTTTTCAAATGGGTGCGATAAGAGAGACAAGGAGAGGGAGGGATCGAAACAGAGAAGGGAAAAGGGGTTCTGTGCGGACACTATAGCAATTGCCGCTAAAGTGTCGCAGGAGGTGTTTTTATGGAGGGGAGTTAGGGTTTTGGGGGTTGAGGTGTTTTTTTAATTTTTTTTTGAAGTTAATTTCTATTCAAAGGAAATAAAACACGATGAAGTAAAAAACTCGAAAGTTCTCGAATGTTGGACGTATAATGAGAAATTTGTAATTTTAAATATTTTTTCATGACATATAACACAATAATCATAAAATTACCAAATTGCCCTTCGAACCTCTGAGCTCTCAATCAAACTAAATGGAGTCCACCACGGGATCCACACTCTCGCCATGCTACCAAAGTCCCATAAACAATTCGGAGCTCCGAAAATCTACTAAAAAATCGGGAAAACTCAGAACGGTCCATTACAAAGCTGTCTATCCAAGGGTTAGAGGTCATAGCTGAATTTTACATCCTTCATTTAGGAGGGTATGAGGTGGTGTTAGGTGCACAGTGGCTTCGAACGTTGGGACCCATTACTTGGGACTTCCAACACCTTAGTATGACCTTTCAAACAACTGACCAATCTTACACTTGGCAAGGTGATGGCGTGTCAAAACTGAAAATTATGGAAGCCGATATGGAAAGAAGTGTGACCCAAAGAAGAACCCGAGTTTCCTTCTTCAGTTATTTGCACTACATTCAGATTTGAGTAAGCCAGTCTAAGATCGGGACGACTCCTAATTGGGTCGGCTTTTGGATGATTACCAAGATATATTTGCAACACCGCAAGGTCTACCTCCGGTCCTGTCGCACGACCATCACATTCCATTAGTTCTGGGAATTCAACCAGTAAATGTTCAACCGTACAGGTATCCACACTATCAGAAGACAAAAATAAAAAAACTAGTTCAAGAGCTAATTACAAAGTGGGGTCAGCAAACCAAGTCAAAGCCCATTTTCATCTCCAGTACTCTTGGTCAAGAAGGCTGATGGTTCATGGCAGATGTGTATGGATTATCATGCCCTTAATCAGCACACGATTAAGGACAAGTTTCCAATCCCAGTCGTTGAGGAACTGCTAGACGAGTTGCATGGTGCACGGGTCTTCTCAAAATTGGTATTGTGCCCTAGGTACCACCAGCTACGGGATCGGCCAGAGGACGTGTTGTGTTTTAAATGTAACTCGCAAGCGCACGAGCCATTAAATAGTGTAGTGAATGAGTGCGTGGTCGAACCCAAAGGAAATAAAAAAAATATATGTATAAGAAGATAATTTTGGTACCATAAAATAATGTGATTTAAGAAAAAAAATTTGGGATTTAAGTTAAGCATGATAAATTTTCTGAAACATGGAGTTATAGTCTCAATTTAGCAAAATTCTAGAGTTAGAAAACCAATATTTAATTAATTATCTAATTTTGAAATTTAACAAAATACAAGATCTAATTTTATCATACAAACCCTTGATTTATAAAATTGATTAAAATTGTGGGGTGAATTTAAATAACCTCAATCTAATTTAAAATGCCAAGTTAAAAAGCAAATAGAATATTTCTGACCTGGTTAAATCATACCAAGAATTTTATGAATAAATAAAATAATAAAAACAATAAATTATATACATAATTTACAATGGAATTGAGACAAGTATCTAAGGTGGCATGTTATCCCATTTAAAAATAAAATCATGGCCTAGACTATGAAATACTCTAGAATTATTAAATATAAATTCAATTTTATCATTTATCAACATTCTAATTAAAAAATTACGACGTCCATTAAATTAGAATTTTTCAATTTAAGCCTTAGGCTTGGGCAGAAATTTACACTTGTCTCTCCAAATCTGAAAAAAAAAATTGTTCTTAAGAAGCTTAGACTGGGAAATCAAGTTCCACCGATCCTAATTGGTTCTACGTTTCCTTCAAAAACTCTTAAAATATTTTTTTTCATAACATTAATAAGAAGAATTAAAAAAAAAACAAAAAATTAAAACCATCATCATAGAATATCAAATAATTGGAAGACCATATGTCTAATAAAGCTACCATGAATTTTATTCAAAAATTAGAATATAAAAAAAAAAAAATACAATGCTTTGGAACTTTTTTCATAAAAATAATAAAAGACTTACAAGAAATCAAATCTTTTTTTCTTTCTTTCTCTTTTGCCATCCAAATTCAGCCTCTTTTGATCACTTGCTCAGATTCCATTTTCATTATGTAGAGACGACTTCAAATTATAGAGGAGTGGAGAGGGTCAAGTTTGCAAGCAATGAGGCCCACAAAATTTCAGCTGAATCTGAATATTTGCTGGCCAACTCTTCCCTTTTTTTCTCCTTTACATGGTTCAACCTAGCAGCAGATCTTCTTTTTATTTCTTTTCTTCTGACGGATTTCTCTGGCTTGGGTAGCAAGAACCGATTCTTTCTCTTCAATCAGCCATGACCTCCTCTAATCTTATCTTGATTTTCTTTGCTGAATGGGCCGAAATTGGCGACAGATTTCTCTGCTGAGTCACATGGATTTGGCCGAATCTGTCTTTCACTTCTTTCTTATCTTTGCTTGGAGATAAACAAAGATTGACCAGCTTTTCCCTTGCTTCTATTTTCATCCTAGCTTCCATTCAAATCATTCTTCATCGCTGGACCATATTGCTAACTCTGCTGCTAGCACTAATCGCTACCTGAAGTTGCTGCCTCTCTCAATGAAAATGAGCCATGCATTTCTCTTCTTTTTAATCAGTTTCACGATACTTGTTGCCTCCTTGCTGCAATTTCTTTTTCTTTTTTTTCTTTGAAATCTGAATGCTCCTATTGCTAATACCTTGCAGTAGTTGCCAAAGTAAATCTCTATACACGGCCTCCTATCTCTGGCTGATTACACGCTGTTGTATTCTCACTTTGACACTTTGCTGATTTTCTCAATGGGTTGCAAACGTGTGCTGCTCTACTTTTTAGTTTCATTACCCACCTTCTCTTGACCATTTTATAAATCTAATTGACCTTGTATCAAGCAAAATCTCCATTCCATCTCTTGTATGCTTCCATCTATATTTTAGGCACAATTCCCTATTAGCTTTGGTAGCAATCTTGTTTAATACATATGGAGTGCTAGCTAAGGTTTGGGGAAACTTGCATCTGTAGCCAATTGTATCAATTTTCCAATGATACATGGATCAACTACAGATGTGGATCAAGTGGGATTGAACTCAAAGTAGGCCATGGGCCTTTTCATGTGGACTTCATAACTCTTTGAATTGTTTCATTTCTTGAACTTTTATTGACCTTCAATCATGGACTTTTTGATGGGCTTCGTCTTGTGAAGCTTGGGCTTGAGAATGGATTAGTGTGCCCATTTAGTAAGTTGTAAATTTTTGCTACCTTTACAATTAAAATCTAAAAAATGATTATCATAATTCAAATTCTCATAATGGGCTCGAATTACAATAATTTACAATAGGTTTTAAGAAAAGACGGCACATATCAAAGAAAATAAAAGATTTCATGAATGTGTCACTTTCCCCAAGAACTTTGAGTTAAACAACATTATTTTCCTCCTCTATTCTCTACATGAAATACCTTATTTAGACATAGGATCAATAAGACTTCCTAATATGACAAAATGTGGCTTAGGATCGGGTCATATCAAAGAAGGGATAAAAGATTCTAAAAATTAACACTTTGATAAGAATAGGCTAGAGGACTTCATAATATGAGCGGGATATTTTTCCTCTAATTTTCTCATTTTTTTAATCAAAGTATTTATTTTTCAAATTTTCTTTTTCTTCCCTCCTTCAACATCCCTTTTCGATGTATAGATGTTATTTTTTACTATAATTTTTTTTTTTTAGTGAATTCCATCCCAAATTCTTCCCTAACCTTTTCTCATATGAAAATAGGTCATGGATATAAAATTCTTGGCCCAAACTCCATAACCGGAGTTGGGTATGGTATATATGGCAAGTCAAGAATTAGGCTATATTAGGCTCAACTGGGGAACTATCAAGATGAAATGAGCAAAATATGCGGGCTTGAAGGCTCAAACAGTCCAAAAATGACCTATATCCTATCCTAATCATCATAGCATGATTTCATTGTTTGAAATAAATTTGAAAAAATTTAACGCATAATAACTCAAATTTGATGTCGTTCTTAGTAATATGACTAAATCAAAGGATAATGAGATCTCACAACGACTCAATACGCTTATCAAAGAAACAGGAGTTTATTTATAACCCTCAGAAGGATAGAATGACTCTAAAGCTCACTGTGTTTAAGTCTCCACTAGAATTCCTCTAGTGATCACTCCACTCATGAATATTTTTCTTTTTCAAACTAATCTTAATATGTCTATGTACAGGTATTTCCGAGCTTAAATCCTATAAAAATCTTTCTGAAAAAGTATTATATAAAGATTTTTATTTCTGTCTTAATACTAAAAATGTGACTCTTTTTACGTTAGATCGTCAAGACGTATACTTTTCTTAGACCTAGATTGATAGTCTTTTCAGCACCAAGGAGTCTCAGCCTTTGCTTACTCTACTCTTAAAAGATTAAGTTTGCCTCTCTCTACCTAAGAAAACTATGACTCATTTAACGTCAGATTGTCAAGACGTTTATAGTCCCCTAAGTGAAAATCAATAGTTCTTTGGACACCAAGGGAGTCTCAATCTTTCCAGACTTACTCTACCTTTGACTAAATCCAAATAAATACATCCATTTCCACTTATAGGTCTATACTTTGCTACTGTCACACAACAGACTCCTTGATCAGATATTATTCGATTACAATTCCCACGTCCACATTTGTGACAGATTCCTAGCCTCTTAGCTTTCCTCTTCATAGGCAGAGTGTTTCGACCACAAAGAGGTCTGGGTTACTCCTCTTGGATTTCTAGCTTCTTCACCCTCATATCTAAGGAAATGATTTTCCCAAGTATGGGGGAACTTGTGTTCTAGACGGACACAACGCTAAGACAGAAACTCGACCGTCTACATGCATGACTCTTATCTAGTTCTTTAATGTCTGCTAGTCACAAAGACAATACAGATGATGGATGTTTTTTTTTTTTTTTTAAGGGTTGTCTCAGTTCTCATAAACTTACTCTTCCCAAATTTTTTTTTTTAGATGGATGATAAATGACCTCAGTACCCCCAAACATAAATTGAACATTGTCCTCAATGTTCCCTAATCTACACTGGCCAGGTGTAAAAGAATAAATATTTTAGAAAATGAACAATCGGGGTTGGACATACCTTGGAATGCATGAGGTGCGAAATTGACCAAATGAACAAATCCTATATTGACTCGATGAAAAACTAAACTTAGACACTAAAGACTCAGACTGAGTCAGACGTAGACAACTAGGGTGAGTGAGTGTGAGAAATGGAAATGATGAAAATGGGTAAGCGGGTGAATGGATATGGGTCTTCAAAGCAATCTTGATACACAGGATCAGCAATCAGGACCTCGTTCTCTTTTTCAGGAATGGGGAACTCTTAAAATGGCTTTAATCGTTGCCAATTAACCTTGAACGCACGACCATTCGTAGGATGTCTGATCTGTACTACCCCATGTGGAAACACTGATGAAACAATGAACGGACGTGTCCATTTGGACCTTAACTTCGTAGGAAATATATGCAACTTTGAATCGTACAACAAGACCTTCTGACCAACTGTAAAAGATTTTCTCCAGATGTGTAACACTTTCATCCGGTCTTTGTATCTTTTGGCCGTGTCATAGGCTTCATTTCGTAATTCCTCCAGCTCAACCAGCTGAAGTTTCCGATGTTGTCCCTCAGAATCTAGAGCAAAATTGAAGTTTTTGATTGCCCAATCGGCTTTGTGCTCTAGTTCGACCGGAAGACGACGAGCCTTCCCATAAGCCAGACGGTAGGGTGACATTCCTATAGACATCTTAAAAGTTGTACGATACGCCCATAGTACATCAACGAGACTGGAAGACCAATATTTTCGGGTTGGATTGACTGTCTTCTCTAGAATATGTAAAATCTCTCTATTCGAAATTCCACTTGGCCACTTGTTTACGGGTGATAGGGAGTAGCCACCTTGCGCGTCATCCCATATGATTTTAGAAAGTTTTCAAATGAGAGATTGTAAAAGTGTTTTCCCCCGTCACTAATGATGTAACGGCCCGCCTTTTTTCACTCGCCGAAAATCAGAGTCTATTTTTTTTTTGAAATAAAGAGTGAGAGAGAGCGGAACGTCACGACGCGAGCTAACTCCGAGCTTCCAAAACCCGGCCCTTAACTGGCCAACCCTACGTGTGCATGGACAAAGTCCACTAAAACGTTTCACACGCATTAAGGCTATGATTGCGGAATAAACGTAATGAGGAAATTATAATAGAGTTGCTATTCCTATCCATTTTAAATAGCAACGAAGTCCATCACAAATAATTACTTAAGTTCAATGTCTAAAATTAAAGCAAACCGTAGCAAGATAGTTCTAAGTTATTACAATCCCAAAATGCGAATAACTCAAATTCATTGTCCGAAAATAAAACTTAAAGAAAGTAAATCTAAATTATCCTAGCTCCTAAGCTTGATTCCTTTCGCGCCCTTCGCTCCGTCCATTCCCTGTGTCATCATCTAAGGTAGAAGTAGGGCGTTAGACAACGTGCTCAGTAGGTACTCTGAGTGGGGTCAAACACATGGATTAGTATAAAAATCACATAGATATATATAATGTCAAAACCATGCAAGTCAATGCCATGCCATGGGTGTCATATGCCATGATTCCCACCCATCAACCATATCACAATCCATAAGTAACTCTCTTGATGTACAAGCCACATAAAGGTATTGTCATGACTCCCCACAAATGCCTTATCGGTCCCACCGAATGGAGCGTGGACTCCTTTTACATTTCAAACATAATATATCTCTCCCCACGTATGCTTTATCGGTCCCACCAAATGGAGCGTGGACTCCTCTTAAAATTCAACATCATACATCTCTTCCTGTGTGTCCATTGGAATCAGTTAGGGATTCCTCCCCATGATTGTTTATCGAAAATCCGAATGGAGCGTGGACTCCCCTCATTTGTTCCCTCCCATGCCATGCATGAGATATGAGTGCATCATGCCATTTCATATTACACATATAGTATTTGAAATTCCATTCCTTTAAACATAGCATATTGATACTAAAAATAAATCATAACACATAGGAATAAAAGCCATCCATATACATAAATCCAGTGAATCAACAAGGTAGGAATCCTACCAACGTCCAAATATCGTGTCCTTGCGTTTTCGTCCAAAAACCGATCACTGATCTCATCAAGCCGATCGTACACCCATTTGTGAAATCCCGTTACCTTATTACACATAAATAAATCAAATCGATGATCCATTTGATTCCCATCATTCCATGTTCATTTCCACCTATGATTATAGTCCTTAGCCTGGTTAAGACCCCCAAGGGGTTTCGGCCATACCTTCGGGCTGAAAATGTTTTAAGTCCATAAAAACTCATGAGTGGGGTTCGGCCATACAACATGGCCGAACCTCACTATTTTGTTTTTGATCACCTTCTTTTAATCCTTGCTTATTTTAAACCATGCAAGTCAATCCTCATTCATTCCTTTATTTATTAATCATAGGTAATCATTTAACTTGATGGAACAACCTAGGTCCATAAAATATCATCCATAGGGTTTGGCCATACAACATTGCTGAACCCATGGTTCTCTCTTTTCATCAACTTCCCATTTGTGCTGTCATTTCTTTCCATAGATAATTACTTAATTTATTTACACATACTTAGGTTCATAAAATGATTCATGTGGTTCGACCATACAACATGGCTGAACCCATGATTCCTCATTTTCATCTTCTCCTTTCTTACATCATTTAAAACATATTAACTCCATAAAAATCCCTCCATGGGGTATTCATCATTTTTCATCCTTCAGCATTTCTTTTCCTTTTGTTCCTTAACTAGGTAACCCATAGTTTCTCATAAATATACCTAGATTTATAAACTTCCTCCATGGGGTTCGGCCATACAACATGGCCGAACCCATGGTTCATCATTTTTCTCTTAAAAATTACATACATATGTTTAGATCATTTGATGGGGTTCGTGCATACAACATGGCTGAACCTCATCCAATCTCTTTTGTGTCCTCATATGGTCCTTATACATAAAATTTAGGGTTTGGCCATGCAAGAGGCCGACCCTTATTCTTGATCATTCTCTTTATGAAATTTACCCTTTATGTTTAACATACATAGGGTCATTCATAGATCATGTATACCCATAGTTCTTAACATCATCCATTAATCATATATGTAACCCTAATCTTATCATCATTACTTCATTTGTTCAACCCATCTTAGCCATCAATAAGGTTAGGGTTTTGTCCATTTTTCCATCTCCAAAACCATATTTCGGATTTTTGAACAATACTTTACTTTATGTCCATTTCATTGATATTCCGTGAATGGATTTTAAATCCATGGCCTATAACCCTTTGGCTGACTTTTTCAACCCGAAATGGAACCCCATGGTTTCTTATGTTTTTAGTAACATGAAACATAAACCTTACCTTTTCCGCGTCTCCTTCGTTTTCTTTCGTTCCGTCTTGCTCCTCTGTTCTTCTCCTTCCTTGGTCCTTTCTTCTTCCTCCTCCATTCTTCGGTTTCTCCAAGTATAGTGCCGAAATGAGACGAAGAGAGATTGAGAGCCTTCTTGATGTATTCGGCCAAAGAGGTTGCTTGAGAGGGAGAGGGTTTGAGGTGAAACCCTAAGGGAGGGTTCGGCCAAGGAGTGAAGGTTTGAGAGAGGGAGAGAGAGAAAGTATGAGACGGGAGTTTTGCTCTCTTTCCCAAAGAGTGGATCGGCCAAAGGGGTTTGAGATGAGTCATTTCTATCTTGCCCCAGGGTTTGAAGGTTGAGAGAGGGAGTGGAGGGGAGAATGAGATGGAAAAACCCAAACTCTTTTTGTCCAATGAGGATCGGCCAAGAGAGGGCTTTGGTGTGTCTTGTGTAACTCTAGTCTCCCAACCACCCTCTTTACATTTTGTTCTTTCCCATGTGTCCCTTGGCTAACCAAGAGGACACATGCCTTACACTTATCCATTTCCCTCTACCCAACGGTTTTTGTGTCTAGGGTTTCCATGAGATGGAAACCCTCCACCTCCCCTTTGACTCACTTAAATCCTTTCATCTTCCATGTGACTCACCACCCATTCAACTCACTTCATTTAAATGAAACTCATTCCCCTAACTTAAGCACTTGAATTCATTTCCATCTACCTTAGGTGATTAAATAATTTAACTCAAATCACTTCACTTGACCCTCTTGAATTCTCCCATGAACTAACCCATGGTTGGCCAAGTCAACCATGGTGGCCGGCCCCACAAGTTACCTTAGACCACACGCCACCTCACTTGATGAGGTGGACTTGGGTCCCACTTGGCTATGCCACTTCCATATTACCTCATATGCTTGCCACCTCACTTGATGAGGTGGATCCCATGCCTTTAGATCTTAATTGGGTACATGACCAGATTAATTTCAATTCCTTACCCATTTACCCTAAACATCAATTCATCTTGACCCATTGGGTCCCAATTGGGCATTTGACCCAATTGACCACATTTACCCAATTAATTAAAATTACCCTATCCATGATCCATTGGACCATACTTGGGCCATTGCCCCAATTCTTATCCATCTAACATCCATTCCATCTATAAATCTTAAATTTACCAATCAAAATAGATAATAACCAATATAATCATTGCATTGAAAATCCGGACTATTACAATATTCCCCTCTTTTGAAATTTTCGTCTCGAAAATCGAGCGAAGTAGGGTTTCAAACAACTTATACAAAAAGCTCAGGATGAGCTGCTCTCATTTCTAATTCAAGTTCCCAGGTGGCTTCCTCATTATCATGTCGATCCCATACCACCTTGACGAACTGAATGGCTCGGTTCCGTAGCACCGTCTATTCCTTCTCGATCATTCTGACCGGCTTCTCCACATAAGCTACGTCGCTTTGCACATCAACATCTTGCACGTTCAACACATGTGAAGGATTAGGATTGTATTTCTTCAACATAGAAATGTGGAATACATCGTGTAAAGATGACAACTGTAACGACCCGTCCCGCTACGAGCACATTAAATTGTTACAAAGTCTCAAAACAACGATCTAATTCTATTTCAGGGGCATTTTTTATTTTTTTTTCAAAATAAAGGGGAGATACTGCCCCCCCCCCCCCCCCCCCCCCGGCAACGCAAAGCAACTACGGCAACCCACCATTAAACCAATAACCAATAAAGTATTAATCATAATTGGAAACAATAACATCATTCCATTATTACATTCATCCAACTTAATGAAACGTACACATATCTCAAATACATTAATAAGTCTCCAATTACAAAATAAAACCATAACAAGTACAAAGCTGCAACTCTACGCCCAAAGTCTGATGGAGGGTCCCGCCAACCCTTCCTCTATGAAGTACCTGTGAGGCAAGGGGTGAGCTCTACATGCCCAGTGAGGGTAACACATACATCATAAGTCATCAAGCATACACTGCACATAATCATATGGACGCATCAATGTCTAGGACGTCTACATGCATGACCATATAAACGTGTGCCCTACCCCTAGCACGGGCCCACGTCAGTCGGGCCCCTAGGACATCCTCTAACCAACCCAATGTAACTCCCTCATGTGCCCAACCGCGACAGTCCACCCATCCACAGGCACGCAGACTGATCCTCAGTCAGATCGGGGTCTCCAGTCCTCAACTAGACCTATGACCCTCTCCTGACAACTCGCACACATACCACGACCAGTCCAAGAGTCGGACTCACTAGAGTCCCAAACTGATTACCACAAGGGAGTAACCACCTCAACAGTCCTCAACGAACTGCCAACCAGGCTCATCTATGGTCTCATCAACCAAGCACCAGAGTCTCGATAGTCAAACCTATAACCTTGGATCCCATATGCTGGTGTCCACACGACTGGTGTATCCACCTCTCACAGAATTCTATAGGTCTTCTATCGAGTGAGCCGGCCGATCTCACTCGTTAAGCGTCCCATAATTTCCTGGTGACTCGACACCCACAACACAAGTCTCAACCATGAACCCCAATACCATAACCGCGGGTAATACATTACCACATCGCACCACAGACTGTCCCCACCCTACAGGTGTCCTAGCCTGGAATATCTCATCGCAGCACATCGCACCATCCCTCGACCAATGAGCGGGCGAGCACATCCTCAGCCTATTCGGCCAGTCAGGGAATCACAAACCATACCAGCGGGAGCTGTCCCTCACCGCATCGTCCCTCGACCTACAGGAGCACCTCCTCAGCCTACTCGGTCATCTAGGGATCACAAACTATGCCAGCGGGAGCTGTCCCTCACCGCTCCGTCCCTCAACCTAGGCGAGCACCTCCTCAGCCTACTCGGTCATCTAGGGATTACAAACCATGCTAAAGGGAGCTGTCCCTCACCGCTCCGTCCCTCAACCTAGGCGAGCACCTCCTCAGCCTACTCGGTCATCTAGGGATCATAAACCATGCCAGCGGGAGCTGTCCCTCACCGCTCCGTCCCTCGACACAGGCGAGCACCTCCTCAGCCTACTCGGTCATCTAGGGGTCACAACTATGCCAGCGGGAGCTGTCCCTCACCGCTCCATCCCTCGACCTAGGCGAGCACCTCCTCAGCCTACTCGGTCATCTAGGGATCACAAACTATGCCAGCGGGAGCTGTCCCTCACCGCTCCGTCCCTCGACCTAGGCGAGCACCTCTTCAGCCTACTCGGTCAACTAGGGACCACAAGGCATACTAGCGGGAGCCGTTCCTCACCGTACCATCCCTCGGCCAATGAGCGGGCGAGCACCTCCTCAGCCTACTCGATCATCCGGGGATCACCTCACCCGTCACATATTCGGGTATCGGAACCGTAAGGGGCCTCTAAGGTTGCCTTGGGTGAACCAACATTCAGCATGATGGCCTATCTAGGGTTAACATAATTACTTCCCAATTAGTCCTTATCTGGGACTCCCAGGCACCTTTTTATCTAAATCAGACGACACCTCTCTCATAGGTGTGTCTGAGAAACACAAGATAGACCGCCCATTTGACCCATACAGGGGTACAACTACCCATTTCCAATCACAAGGGAGTCCACATCCCAACCACGCATCCACGGCGCGGTCCCACATAACATGCCCACCCTAACTACCCGATAAGCTAGGGGGAGTCTCTAGACCCTGATGTGGCCTAGTACCCATACCCCACCGGCATCCCACAAACGTTAGTTATATGTATGCATAATTAACTCTACACTTACACATGCCATTAACATAGTTCGTCACATAATAATCAGGTGTATGCATCACTATTTATCACTAGTTGACATGTTAACGTCCAAGCATGTTATAACGTCTAGCAGTTCAAACTAATTATCACATGATCAAATGGTATATTATCAACAGAATACGTTGCACCATAATCAGACATATACCACTACATATTACATATTCACATGCTGACATCTTAGCATATTATCAACCAAAACAAATTCCAATCATGTCACCACACAATCAATCAATTATGACCTTAAATAATCAATTCATATTGCCTCTGCATGCATCGGATACGAATACATCCGGATGGGGACCCGCCACATAATAGTATCAACAGTTCCCTTGCCGAGTGGTTCGTAATACTGGGGACCCCCATTCGCCGCATTCCGTACCTGCACATCGGATATAGTAGCAATATGCATAGATGCATGCTAAAAGCGGTGATAAGTTCCCTCACCTGTGTGTGTCCTTGAAATCCAATGCGAGAAAACGAGTCCGCTGGGTTGAAGGAAGTTCGATTTGTTGAAACAAGAGCACAAGGATAAGTAACCGGGCAAAATGAGTCAAACGAAGTCTGGACTACAAACGGGCCCGAAAGCGAGTCGGGCCCAAACAGAACTGAAGTGGGCCCGAAACTGAAACTGGGTCCAAAATTGGACCGAGCTCAAAACTGAGCCCGAAACTGGAAAATTTGGTTTGAAATCGGGTCGGGCCCTGAAACTGGGTCGAAACGGGCTGGGACGAACTGGGTCGGGCATGAAATCGGACCGGGCCGAAGGCTGGGCCGAACTGGACCAAAAAAGGCCCGAAAGAGAGCCGAGCTGGACCTGGGTTACCAAAGCCCAAAAACGAACCCAGCTGAGTCAACTCAGTGACTCGACTGAGTTGGCTCAGCACCCAGCCAAGGAAAACTAGGAAAAGAAGAAGGAAAAGAAGGGAAAACCAGAGGAAATAGGGAAAAGGAGAAAGGGAAGACGAGAGGGTACCTGGGCCCAACGGGATCAATGCCGAACGGCGGCGATGAGCAAATTCGAACGGTGAGAAGGGGCGAGTCGAGGTGGAGCAGTGATGGGAGAGAAGAGAGATCGAAGAGATGGTGGCGGCGACACTTAGGGTTAAGAAAGAGAAGAAAGAAAAGGGAAGAAGAAGAAGTCGAAGTCGAGAGGGGAGAGAGATGCGAAAGAGGAAGAAGAGAGGGGGGTCGAGAGACAGAAATGAGTGGCGGAGGCGGCGGAGGTTTTGAGGTTAGGGTTCGCTGGGAAGAAGATGAAAGAAAAGGGAAGAAGAGAGAGGGAAAACGGGAGGGATTTGGGGGCAGCGGCACTGTAGTGCTACAGTGCTGCGGGAAAGGGGGAAAAAAACATAGGCTAGGGTTTAGGGTTAAGGTTTAACTATTTAAATATTATTATTATTATTATTATTATTAATATTTTTTTTTTCCAAAAAAAAAAAAATTAAAATCTCAAGCTTTTGAAAACAATTTAAAACCCGATATAAATCAAGTGACAAACATCGAAGAGAAAACGTGTGATTTTAAAATATTTTTCTTTGACAAAGTACACAATAATTTGAAATTACCAAAATGCCCCGAGTCTCCGAACTCGAGATCGGGCAAACCAAGGCCCACCGCGGGGCCTACACTCCTCCAACTGCCACCAAAACCCTAAAATCCCGAAAAATTGGGTCGGGTTATTACAACAACTGTGCAGGAAGTGCCAATTGATAAGCCACCTCCCCCACCCTCTTTAGGATTGGAAACGGCCCCACAAATCTAGGTGATAGTTTCCCTTTCTTCCCAAATCGCAGGTCTCCCTTTCTTGGTGAGACTTTCAAGAACACTAAGTCTCCCACTTCAAACTCAAGGGACCTCCTTCTCTTGTCAGCGTAGTTCTTCTGACGACTCTGTGCAGTAAGTAGATGTTGTCGTATCAACTTAATCTGCTCCGTGGTCACTACAACTAGCTCGGGTCCAATAAGTGTAGGTTCACCGGCCTGTGTCCAACACACTGGTGATCTATAGGGTCTACCATACAATGCCTTGAATGGAGCCATCTAGAGGCTTGCCTGGTGACTGTTGTTGTAAGACAACTCAGCCAGCTGCAAGTGATCCTCCCATCCTCCCTTGAAGTCTAACATACATGCTCTCAGCATATCCTCCAATGTTTGTATTGTCCTCTCTGACTGCCCATCAGTCTGTGGATGGAAAGTTGTGCTAATCAATAAATCTGTCCCCACAGCCGGCTGCATGCTCTGCCACACCCTGCCGGTGAATCTGTCATCTCTGTCGGACACAATGGTCTGGGGGATACCATATAGTCTGATGATATCCTTGATGCACCGTCGACCCAAAGTCTCAGATGAATATGTCATCTTGATGGGAAGGAAGTGTGCAGACTTGGTCAATCGATCTACCACGACCCATATTGCATCGTTGCCCTTTGATGATCTTGGAAATCCCGTCACAAAATCCATGGAGATATGTTCCCGTTTCCACTCCGGCACTGGTAAGGGTTTCAGTAATCCTAGTGGCTTCGGATGTTCAGTCTTAACTTGCTGACAAGTCAGGCAGTGAGCAACAAACTCTGCCACATCTCTTTTGATTCCATGCCACCAATAGTGTCTCTTCATATCATGATACATCTTGGTGCTGCCCGGATGAATAGAGAGTTTGGTTTGGTGTGCCTCGATCAATAACTCTCTTCTGCAGCTCTGAGGCACATATGTCCTACCTCGGATTGACTCATTTCAAATGGGAGTCTTTTCACTACGCCAAAAATCAGAGTCTATTTTTTTTTTTTTTTTTGAATAAAGAGTGACAAAGAGCAAGACGTCACGACGCGAGCTAAGTCCGAGCTTCCAAAACCTGGCCCTTAACTGGCCAACCCTACGTGTGCGTGGAACTAAGTCCACGAGAATGGTTCACATCAAGGTACCCATGAGTCCCACCCATCATCCATATCATCATTACATAATGTCCCTCTTGATGAAAAATGCACATCAAGGTACCCCCACAAATGCCTTAAGGACGCCCCGACGGAGTGTGGATCTCTGGTTACAAAACAATCATACATCCTTCTTGATGGACAATGCACATCAAGGTATCACAATCTCATAGTATCCCTCTTAATGGATAAAGCATATCAAGGTATCCCCACGTTTGTTTATCAGTCGCCCCGACGGAGCGTGGACTCCGGTTTCATTTCAAACATACATCCCTGGGAATCAGTGTGGATTCCACCCCACGGTTGCTTTATCGGAAATCCGAATGGAGTGTGGACTCCTTTCAATTGATCCCTCCCATGCCATGCATGAGATGCAAGTGCAAACATGCTATGTAATAATACAAATCATAGCATTAAAATCCCATCATTAAGACATACCATTTGATACCAAAATAATTCAAGTAAAACATTCATATACACATAATCCATGGCTTTCAATGAAGTAGGAATCCTACCAATGTCTAAATACTGGGTCCTTGGTTTTTCCGTCCAAAGATCGATCACCGGTCGCGTACCGCTTGTGAGATCCCGTTACCTTATTACATATCAAGAAGTCAAACGAATATTTCATTTGATTTCCAACCATGTTCAAGTCCATAACATGCCTTACTAGGGTTCGGCCATACAACATGGCCGAACCTCACCTACTTCGTTTTGGCTCCCTTTTTAATCCTTAGCTCATTTTAATCATGTGGGTCCAAGATCAGCCATCCTTTGATTCATTAACCCAAATACACATAAGTTCATCATTTACCATTAATAAAACCCTAAGGCCCCAAAAACACTCCCCATGGGGTTCGGCCATACACCATGGCCGAACCCATGGTCCTTTCATTTTCACGATATTTACATCTTTGCCATTATTCTTTCCATGGCTAAACACTCTTTTTATTTATACATACCTAGGTCCATAACTGATCCATAAACATAGATCCATAAATGATTCATTAATCATTACATAAAACCCTAACAAATCCCTAACAAATGCCTCCATTCCTTAGCTTGATAATCCATTCATTTTAAGCATGCCTAGATCCATAAATGATCCATAAAATGGGTCATGGGGTTCGGCCATACAACATGGCCGAACCCATGGTCCATGGTTCTACACCATTCACAACATTTTAGACCATTTAAATCATTAACATGCATCCATTCAAAACCCTTTAAAATCCTTAACATACATCTATGATTTTCATCCTTTAAATCCCATTAAAAATCATTAATACACCTCCATGGGGTTCGGCCATACACCATGGCCGAACCCTATGGTTCATCATCTTCTCTTACAATCACATACTTATGATTATATCCCTTGATGGGGTTCAGCCATACATCATGGCCGAACCTCATCCAAATCCTTTTTAGTTCTCATGATCCATATACATAGAAATCTAGGGTTTGGCCATGCAAGGGCCAAACCATGATCTTGATCATATACCTTATCTTAGATATGCATGAGGTCCTTTCCATATATCCATAACAATTAGGGTTCGGCCATGCAAGGCCAACCCGTGACCCATGATCATAATCCTTATATGGTTCATGCAAGAGGTCCTTAGCCATATATACATAATGTCCTTATATTCCATCATTTACATAGGCTATCTTACCCATTAGGTTGTCCATTTTCTATCTCATTTCTTGGATGGATTTTAAATCCATGGCCCATAATAATTTGACCAAATCTCCAATCCAAAAATGGGATTCCATGGTTTCCTTTAACTCCTTTAAATTAATAAAATCTTGTTAAGTGATACTTACCGATTCCGTGGCTCATCCGATTTCTTTCACTCCTTCTTTCTCCTCCGATTTTCTCCTTAGTCTTTCTTCTTTCTTCCTTCTTGATCTTCGGCCTTGAGAGGGAGAGGGTCTAAGATGAAACCCCCAAGAAGGTGGTTCGGCATTGGTGAATGTTTGAGAGAATGTTTGAGAGAGGAGAGGAGGAGGGAATGGAAGATACCAAGTGTTTCTTTGTCTTAGTGTAAGGGTCGGCCAAGCTTGAGATCCAAATTATCTCTAAGTCTTTTTCTTCTTTCTCTTAGAGTGATGGTCGGCCAAGAGAGGGAGAGGGAGAGAGTGAGATGAGAGGAATGAGATTCAAAAGCCTCTTTTCCCTCTTGTCTAGCGTTTGCTTGGGTTAGACTCCACCCTCATCAATGTGGAGTCTTCCCCATGAGCCCATTGACCAAACAAGAGCGTGCATGCCCTCCACATGGCACACACCACTCCCATCCCCCAACGATTTTGCTTTGATGGTTTCCCTTGGTGGTTTGGTGGTTTGGATGAGGTGGAACACCACCTCTCTTTTGGCCAATGGATGGTCTAGCATGTCCTTCCTTTAAGCTCCTTGTCTAGCCAAGGGGGGGTGCATGCCCTCCACATGGCACAGACCACCCTTTATGCCCAACGGTTTTGGTTTACTTTCCTTGGGTGGTTTGGTGGTTTGGATGAGGTGGAACTACCACCTCTCCATTGCCCAATCATGGTCCTTACATGTCCTCCATTCAAGTTCCTTGTCTAGCATACCACCCTTCATCCCAACGGTTTTGGTGGAGTGGTTTCCATGAGATGAAACCACCCACTTGACTCACTCCATCTTTTGGTCTTTTAGGTGACTCACTCCCCATTAGACTCACTCCATGTAATGCAACTCATTCCCCAACTCAATCATTTAAATTTCTATCTAACTTAGGTCATTACAATTAAATAATTTAATTCCACTTACTACATTTAATCCTCTTTAATTTATCTTTGACTCACCCATGGTTGACCAAGTCAACCATGGTGATCGGCCCCACATGTGTCTTGGCCCACACGCCACCTCACTTGATGAGGTGGAGTTGGGTCCCACTTGGCTACGCCACTTGGATTTCCACTCCTACACTTGCCATTAAGATGGATCCCATGCTTTGATCACAATTGGGTCCATGACCCAATTAAATCCATTTCTTACCCATTTACCCTAATGCTCAATCCATCCTGACCCATTGGGTCCCAATTGGGCATTTGACCCAATTGACCATCATTGACCCAATTAATTGGAAATAATCCAATCCATGGTCCATTGGACCATACATGGGCCATTGCCCCAATTTTGATCCATCTACCATCCATTTCATCAAAAATTCTTAATTTCAACAATTAAAATAAATAATAGCCAATATATTTCTTGATTTAAAAATCCGGGCTATTACAATGTTACCCTCTTTTGAAATTTTCGTCCCGAAAATCGAGCAAAGTAGGTTTCAAACAACTCATACAAAAAGCTCCGGATGAGCGGCTCTCATTTCTGACTCAAGTTCCCAGGTGGCTTCCTCATTACCATGTCGATCCCATACCACCTTGACGAACTGAATGGCGCGATTCCGTAGCACCCTTTGTTCCTTCCCGATCACTCTGACCGGCTTCTCCACATATGTTACGTCGCTTTGCACATCCGCATCTTACACATTCAGCACGTGCGAAGGATCAGGATTGTATTTCCTCAACATTGAAACATGGAATACATCGTGCAAAGATGACAGCTGTGGTGGAAGTACCAATTGATAAGCCACTTCCCCCATCCTCTTTTGGATTGGAAACGGTCCCACAAAACTAGACAACAATTTCCCTTTCTTCCCAAATCGCATGTGTCCCTTACGTGGCGAGACTTTCAAAAATACTAAGTCTCCCACTTCAAACCCAAGGAACCTCCTTCTCTTGTCAGCGTAGCTCTTCTAATGACTCTGTGCAGTGAGTAGATGCTGTCGTATTAACTTAATCTGTTCCGTGGTCTCTGCAACTAGTTCGGGTCCAATAAGTGCAGGCTCACCGGCCTTTGTCCAACACGTTGGTGATCTACAGGGCCTACCATAAAGCCCCTCGAATGGAGCCATCTGGAGGCTTGCCTGGTAACTGTTGTTGTAAGAGAACTCAACCAGTGGTAAGTGATCCTCCCATCCACCTTCGAATTCTAACATACCTGCTCTCAGCATATCCTCCAATGTCTGTATTGTCCTCTCTGACTGACCATCAGTCTGTGGATGGAAAGTTGTGCTAATCAATAAATTCGTCCCCATAGCCGTCTGCATGCTCTACCACACCCTGCCAGTGAATCACCCATCTCTGTCGGACACAATAGTCCTGGGGATACCATGTAGCCTGATGATATCCTTGATGTATCGTCGTCCCAAAGTCTCAGATGAATCTGTCATCTTGATGGGAAGAAAGTGTGCAGACTTGGTCAATTGATCTACCACGACCCATATTGCATCGTTGCCCTTTGATGACCTTGGCAACCCTGTCACAAAATCCATGGAAATATGTTCCCATTTCCACTCCGGCACTAGTAAGGGTTTGAGTAATCCTGGTGGTTTCTGATGTTCAGTCTTGACCTGCTGACAAGTCAAGCAATGAGCAACAAACTCTGCCACATATCTTTTAAGTCCATGCCACCAATAGTGTCTCTTCAAATCATGATACATCTTGGTGCTACCCGGATGAATAGAGAGTTCGGTTTGGTGTATCTCGATCAATAACTCTCTTCTGCAGCTCTGAGGCACATATGTCCTGCCTCGGAATAAAAGACCTTGTGCCAGTCGTAATTCCCATTTCGGTACAACATCACCAGTAGATATTTTAGCCCATATCTCTTCCACTTCCGGATCTGTCCGTTGTTCCTGTTCAATCTTGGAAACCATGTTGGATCGTACGATCAAATTATACATACTCCCATGATTCTTGATGTACAAATTGAACTCTCAAATGGTATTCAACATTTCCCCTTCCTTCATAATCAAACTGGCCATTGTTGCATGTGACATGTGACTGAGGGCATCCGCCACTTTGTTTTCCTTGCCAGGATGATATCGAAGCGTAAACTCATAGTATTACAGATATTCCATCCATCTGCGCTGCCTCATATTAAATTTCTTCTGATCAAACAGATATTTCAAACTTTTGTGATCTGAAAATACCTCAAACTTCTCGCCATAAAGATAGTGTCTCCAACTTTTGAGAGCGAAGACCATTGCGGCTAATTCCAGATCGTGTGTGGGATAATGGCGTTCATGAATTTTCAACTGCTTTGAACCATAAGCCACTATGTGTTGACTTTGGGTAAGAGAACACCCAAGTCCTTCTCCTGAAGCATCACAATATTCTTCATAGCCCTCGCCTATTTCCGGCAAAATCAGAATAGGAGCAGTCATACGCCTCTCCTTCAGGTCTTCGAACCTTTGGTTACACACATCAGACCATTCAAATTTCACTCCCTTCTGAGTGAGTCTAGTGAGTGGAGTTGCAATCTTAGAGAAATCCATAATAAACTTTCGATAATAACAAGCCAAGTCCCAGAAAGCTGCGGATTTCAGTCACATTCCTTAGAGCTTTCCAGTCTCTAGTCCGCCGCCACTTTAGCCGGGTTCACAGGCTATTCCTTCCGCTGATATGACATGCCCTAAGAAGTTAACCTCAGATAGTCAGAATTCGCACTTACTTGCTTTGGCATACAATTGATTCTTCTTTAGGGTGTCTAGAACTATCCGCAAATGTTCAGCATGCTCCTCTCGACTGTTGGAATAAATCAGGATATCGTTATTGAAGACGATTACAAACTTGTCCAAATAAGGACGAAAGATTTTGTTCATCAGATCCATGAATATAACCCCTCCATGCGTATAATCCATTCATGGGCATAACTAATACCGTCGTAGAACCAATATGTCTATCATAGGACTAACAGGCCTAACATACGACCAATACGTCGACTATGGAATCAAAACGTCCATCATAATACCAATACGTCAACTATGGAACCAAAATGTCTATCATAAGACCAATATGTCAACTATGGGACCAAAATGTCCTTCACACTACCAATACGTCTACCTTAATGCCAATATCCGGCATCAATCCAAACCACCATGGAAACCCTCATCCATGGGAAGATATTATCTGTCCATAGAACCGTCACATCTACCATGGGACCACTGTATCTATCGTGGGATCGATATACCCACCAATTGTCGTCATCGTCTACCAATAGGGGATTCTATAGTAAGTGCAGTGGACATTTGTTGTACTAAAGTGCTAGTAACAGATGTGAAGGCAGTAGATACAAAAGAGTGGGATGCTCCCAAATCAAATAACGCATAAGCATATGAGCTACAAACTACTGCCATACCTTGAATCACCGATGATCCACTGTCTCTGGAGAAGAAGCCAAATTATTCAATCGTCCAGATCCTATAGGTGCCCGTCCTGCCTGGTCATGTGCTCTAGATAATTGTGACTGAGCTGGTCGAGCTGGAGGACGGAAAGAACCCCTGAAGTGAGAAGATTTGTCATTCTGTGGACACTCTCTTTTGAAATGGCCCTGCTGACCACACTGGAAACAGGTGTTCACCCTCGAGAAATCTGAGAGACGGATCCTGATGTGGAGGGATGATTGGAACGAAAACTTCCAGTGGAACCAGTTGAGGCTGAAGGTCTCCCAAATTGGGTTTGAATCTCTTGTGAGGGTGAAAAGTATTTCCCCCACCCTGACCTCTTCGGTCCTGTGTTTCATTGGAGGTTGTGCCTCCATTTCCGTTCAAGAGTTGCTGTAGAATAGAAGTGACTACTGCCTGTAATAGGTTATGTAGTTTAGGAGTACTTCTAGAATGTTTGCACTGCCCTGACCCTCTCCGTTATGTTCTTCTTCTTAATGTTGGTTCTATCGTGTATGTCTTCCTCTCGGAGTCATTTTCCTAAGTCATCAACACATTGATCGACTTAATTTCTCATCAGAATCTATGTTCACACACTTGGGGAAATTGCCTAATCATCATCTTGTATTTCTTGTTTTGGGGAGTTTTCCTATGTATCACATAATGTCTTTTGTTTGGCGAACTTTCCTATGTATCACATATTGCTTTTCATGTTGGGTAAATCTTGATGTTTCTTGTTTCGGGGAATAATGCACTCCCAATGGTAATATTCTTTCTCGGTCGACATGTCGTTGTCGCCTATGGGTCGACAGTAATGGCACCAATAGGTCGGTCCATATGAGAGGCTCGATCTGGGGAAACACCATTCTGACAGAGTTTCATGCCGCGAAACTTGTCATTCCCAGAATGACCTATCGCTTTTTACCGAGAGGTCGGTCCTGGTTACTCTCGATCGATCTTGAATTTACCGATATGTCTATTTTCTCAAGAGCCCACCTGAGTTCTAAGTCCAGAACTCAAACATCTTTATCGACGAGCCGTTTGACCACGATGGGTCGTTCAGTTCATCACGAGGGGTCGGTGCATACGAGACTCTCGATTAGAGGCCTACCCAGAATGACAGTTCTTTGATCCAGAACTTATGTCAATCTTGTCGACTAGTCTTTGACCACAATGGGTCGATCCTGTTTCTAATGAGGGGTCGGTGAAAATGACTGGTCGAGCTGACAATTAAAACAAATACATATTTTCATGTTGGGTTCCAATTCACTGTCAAGCTTCCTCTCTATGATTTTTATGATTTAACCATTTGTTCCATTAAATCTAGGGATGGTCCTCTCTAAGGTGTGGGTATCACCTAAAATCATCTATGGCCATAATAAATGTTTTGTGATTGCCATAAGGATGAACTTCAATCCAGTGGAGCTTGATCTTTACTCTTAATCACATTGGGTCTTCAAGCTTCTACCAAGTGTTTCTTTCCGAGTCATGGAATTGATCAAACTTAAGGACTTGGCCAAGCCGATGCACTAACACATTTAATGAGCAACGGTCAGGTGGTTGAACAGTAATATTCTTAGTCACCGACCCCTCGGTGAGCTGGAACTGTCAGTACATGATAGTTTCTTAAACAGGTTGCCTTCTCTATAAATATCAATTCTTGAGCAACCATTTCACATCCTTTTGGCAAATTCCGTTGGACCCTCATAATTATTAATGAGCTTAAACAAGGGCCAACAAAAGGATCACTCTTTCTCTTGTGCATACACTTGAGAAATCTAATATAACCAATCATAGTGATTGAGGTTATGAAAGAGAGAGAGGGGAAAGGATATACAACTAGGATAGATATTGGTAGGACCAATTTCCTAGTCACCCTAAGATTGTGATTGATCAATGACGGTTATAAGGTAGAGCATCGGGATTAACTCGGGCACAAATTGGGTGGATCTTTGAGAAGCACACATCATCGAGAAAGAGCTACAAAGGCAAGTGCTTCTTGGTTTTAATTGTGTTGTTAAAACCTATGTCCTTTGAAAGTGAATTAAGGAGGCTTGGCTCTAGAACCACTATAAAAATATAGAGCGTATTCTCCGGCACACGTGGTAGGTGGAATTCTAGCCAATTCAAATAGGTGGAATTCCTATTTTACATGTGGTGGGTGAAATTCTCAGTCGATTGAGTGAGGTGAAATTCCTACTCTAATTGTGAGGGTGTAAGTCCCTACTTAGTAAATTGGGGATAAGCTCAAGGTTGAACTACTCCTAACAATGGATGTAGGATTGGCTAACAGAACCACTCTATATCGTATGTCCTTTTATTTGTGGTGTTAGAGTCAATTTCTTGCTTTGATTACATAATCACATTTTCTAACACACAAACATTGGATTGCAATATCCGCTGCACAAAATCTAATCAATCAAGTAATTTTAAAAGGACCAACGATTTTGGGATTGACCTATTCACTCCCCTTCTAGGGTCAATCTTGTAACACCCCAATTTTTCAATGATTGGAATAATTATGAAAATGCCCCTGGATTGGTGAATCCAATAAATGGGATTGTAAATAAGGAAATAGTGGGGCCCATTGTTCAAATTAAGACCCTATGAGCATATTATAAATGTTAAATTTGATTGGATGGGTAATGTACATCAATTGGGGCAACATGGTTAATTGGGTCAAAGGACCCAATTGGGACCCAATGGGTCATAATGGACTTATTAGACCATTGGGTGAGCCCAAATTTAATGGGGTTAAGCTGAATCAATTGGAAATTAAGTGGAGCATAAATGGGTAGGCTTGATGCACATGTGAAAATCAAATGCAAATGGCTAAAACAACCCATAAATGGGTCATGGCGTCAAAATGGTTCAACAAGCTAAATGGGGACCCAATGGGTCGGGTTGACCATGTTGACCATGGCTGACAGTGTGGGCCCTCAAATGAGATCAATTGTGAGTTAAATCAGGTTGAGTGGGACTGAATTGAGTTGGTTTTCAATTAAGAAATGAGTTGACTCAAGTGCAATAAATGGGTGTCATTTAATGTGGTGAGTTGAGATGGAAATCAAAAGGACCTTGAGTTCAAGTGAGTCAAATGGAATTTGAGGGGGTGTCTTGATCTCATACATCATCGAGTAAACAAGTCCCACACGTTGGTGGGTTGGAATTAACTTTTGGTGAATGGAAACCAATGGAATATGGAGGGGTTTCCATCTCATATGGAAACCCAAGGGCTCCAACGTTGGGAGTACCAATGGATGCATTGGTTGGTGCTAAGGGGTGCTTTGGCTGGCACCAAATGCCTCCTTGGTTTGGTCAAGTATTAATGAGGATTTATGAGAAGAAGTGGGGCTGTTTAACAGAAGGATTAAACCACCATACTTGGCCGATTTTCATCCCAAAGAAGCCATAGACTACATCTTTCTCTCCCTCTCTCAAGAACATACCCCTTGGCCGAATTATAACTTGGTGTTTTCACCATTGATTCTAGCTTCTAATCAGCTGAGACTAAGGAAGAAAGAAGAAAGGAAACAAGAGGGAAGGAAGCAAAGAGTAAAGGCAAGAAGAAAGGCTTGGAAAATTGGTAAGTAATCCATAGAGTTTTTGTTGTAAAATGGGTTAAATGGAATATGATTTGGCCATGAGATGGCCGAATCTACCAAGGGTTTGAAGTAGTATTTTGATATTTAAAAGATAGCAAACATGGACGATACCCCATGAAATATTATGATTATGAATGATGGTTTTTGTAAGATAAGACGATGCAAATGATGGACTGTTTTGGATGTTCTAATTAGACCAAAGATGCAAGTTGAAAAGGTTTAAAACATGGATTTGAGTGCCATGATTTGGCCATGTGATGACTGAATTCATTAAGGACTTAAACCTTGGTTAAAGGTTGTGAAAAAATGGTAAAAATTTATCATTGGGTTCGGCCACCTTGGTTGGCCGAACCCCATGAAATTTATGTGGTTAGGTTGATGGTTTTGAAGTCTACAAACCATACAATATTATGGTGATTGTTTTAAGGAGACACAAATTACATGTTAAAAGGTTTAAAATTATAGGCCATATGGTTCAGCCAATTGGGATGGCCGAACCCCATGAAATGGTATGATAATTTTATGGTAAATTGTGATGTTTTTGAGGGATAGAAACCATGCAATATTATGGGGTTTCTTTGTGATTTAAATGGGAAATGGTTACTGTTTTGGTTCAGCCATTGGATGGCTGAACCGTGTAGTTAACATGGCTAAAGAGTAGAGCTTAACTTGTAAACAAATGATGGGATCATTGAGTAAGAGGACCATAGGGTTCGGCCATGTGAATGGCCGAACCCCATAGATTATTTTGTTGGAGATTATGGTTCGTTTTATAATTTGGATTAAGGAATCATACATGATAATTTATGGACTTAGTGTAGGAAAATAATCAATCATTGTAGATGATGGAATATGGGATAAAAATCCATAGGATGTGGTTCGGCCATGTGGTATGGCCGAACCCCATCAATGATTATTTGATGAATTTAGGCTAAGTTATAATGTAATTGGAGATGGTGAATGAAGGACCAAATCAAATGGTGAGGTTCGGCCAAGTTGTATGGCCGAACCCCACTAAGGTGGTTTGGATATGGACCTTGGTGTTTAAGGAAAATTAAACAAAAGGTTAGCCTAAATGGCATAAAGGTAATTATGGATGAAATGATCAAAGATGAATGATCATAGGATTAGATATACTGAACCCTAACAAGGTATTTTTGTAGTATATGATATTTAATAAGGATTAAATAAAAGAGAGATCAAATGAAAAGGGAGGTTAAATCCTAAGTTGATGAGGTTCGGCCATGGGTATGGCCGAACCCTACAAGATGGTATATGAGACCTAAACTTGATTAGAAATCAAGTAGATTAAGTATTGATTTGTTGTTACATAACAAGGTAACGAAACGTGAACAGGCGTGCGAGTCGTGATCAAGTGAAAAAGAACAAACACCGAAGCTAATCTTCGGTAGGTTTCCTACCTACTTGTAACCACAATTATGATTGGTTTTATCATGATTTAAATGAGATTTGTTGTTATCATTATTATGTTGCAAGTGGTTTTTGAATGATGAAATTTACATTTACAAATGATATATAATGCATTAACATCTCATGCATGGCATGGGGTGATGACTATGGGAAACTGGAATCCTATCCACAGGAAATGAGGATTACTGTGGATTACCTTATCGTGAGAGTCCTAATGAAGAAAACTGTGAAATAACTCAATGATGAGAGTCTTTCCACGGGAAATGAGGATTACTGTGGATTACCTTATAGTGAGAGTCCCAATGAAAGAACACTGTGAAATAACTCAATGATGAGAGTCTTTCCACAGGAAATGAGGAATACTGTGGATTACCTTATCGTGAGAGTCCCAATGAAAGAACACTGTGAAATAACTTGATGGCTATGTATACTGGTAATGGTGGGACTCATTACATATGCACTTACATACATAGCATTGTTTTCAGATGTTTTATTGATAATCATGTACTATGATATATATGCATGTTTTATATGCTAACCATGTGGTAGCCCTGATCGGAAACCTACTGGGCGCGTTGATCTAACGCCCTAATTCTATCCTTAGAGGATAATGCAGGAACAAGGAAGGGGAAAGAGAAGGTCGATGACCAGGAGGGGAGCCAAGCTTAAGAGCTTGATGTTTGAATGATTTTTATAATTTACTGTTATTTGGATTTCGTTTATGGACATGTAATAAGTTGATACCTTTGCTATGGTTTGTTTATGATATTAACAATGGATGGTTGGATTAAGTGATTTTAATAATTGAGACTGGTACTTGCTATCTATTCAGTTTAATTCTGCAGTTAGTCTAGTTTATTCCTCATAGCTTTTTCAGTTCCATGTGTGGTTTGTTATCATGGGTTTAATCCATGCACACATGGGTGGCTAGTTAAGGGTCGGACTTGGAAAGTTCGAACTTAGCTCGCGTCGTGGCGCTGCCCCCTCTCTTCTGGTGTTATTATATTATTATTATATAAAAAAAAAAACTAGACTCTGAAATCTCGGAGAGGGCGGGGCGTTACAAATCTTGTTCTAGCACCAAAGGTAGAACTTTCAATTGGTATCAGAGCCTCGTGCTCTTCATAAAGGATTTAACCATCTGAGTTGATCCGTGCTAGAACAATGGCTATGAAAGAAAGCCATGATATTTCCAAACCTCCATTTGTGATGAAAAATGAAAAGCAAAAATGAAAATGCTAATTGTTTTCATTAATAAATATGTTTGGAAATGGATGAATTGAAAGTGGTCTAAACCTATGGAAGAGGTATTTGATTAACCATCAAGTTCCACGACCACTAAGTCTAAAAACAAGTAGCTTGGATTTGTGATGAAATGTCTATGCACTTTTATTTAAAACACTAGTAGCTTTTGTCAATGATGTTTCATAAAATGGTTATGAGAGACTCATGAGATATGAAACAACAAAAGAGGTTGAAAGAATCCACGATGAAATTGTCTCTTCTAGCCCAATGGATGAAATCACCTATCCAGACCAAACAATGTACCAAGAAGAAAAGGTGACTGATTAAGTTCATCCATTGAAGAAATCCAAGTTGAATCCTCTAAAGAAAAAGATGATGGAGTAAAGGAAGTTGATGGGGGTGGTGACCTCCAAGTGTCCAATAAGGCCGTGTACCAAGAGAGTTTAAAATAGGCTAAAGACCTTCACATGGTAAATTTCAAGAATGCCTAACTCTCTAATCAAATGGCAAATGAAGTTGGAAAGTGTCTTGAAGTTAACAATTTGAATTTGGGATCAGATTTGAAGTTCTCTAAAGACATGGTTGCCCAAGGCGGTTGTCCACTCATGTTGGGATAACTTGACGGTACAAAATTTGGTGTTTTGATTCACAAAGTTAAGTGGGAAGGCATCCAAGATTAAAACCAGATTTGATAAAAGGTTGTCATGGTGTTGTGGACTTAGATTCCAAGTCCCACAATGGTTATTCAAATGTGTGGAGATAAGATTTGGCATATGATGAATGCACATCAATGGAGTTTAGGGGAGCACAAAATACTTGCCGTTTAGCACCTATCACTAATCATGACAGTGGATGGAGGTTGATTAATGAAAGCTTGAAAGAAAGCTTGGAGAAAATAAACTTAGAGGCAGCTAAGTTTATGAGGGAGTTAAGTCAAAGAAGATATGAAAGATAGCTTGGAGAATGGGGATGAAGACTCCAAAAGGGAAGTTAGGTAAGTTAGCTTGGCCCCATTAGGAGAACACCTTTAAGACAGTACAACTCTTAAAAGGGAAGAAGAAGAAAAACATTAATGCAATGGCAATTGGCATTGTACTGTGGGGGAGATCAATGCTTGAATGCATGAGAAGCATGCATTGATCAATGAAAAGATTAAATGAGTTGGAAGTGAACTCATGGAAGCACAAAATGCAAGAAGAATGGGGGAGTGCTTGAAATCCAATTCCTTCAAAATGAAAGGAAAATCGATGTCTGCTTACTAAACCTTTGTCAATTGTATGACAAAATGGGGGAGAAATTAGTAGAAGCTGTTAGATGATAAGCACTGGAAAATGACATATTTTACCTATATATTTGGATCAGATGGCCCTTGTTTTGTGTAATTTGGAGATGTTTAATGGAATTTTGAGAGTTTTGCAGCTACTTCAGGGAAATACCTAAAATCACAAGAAAAAACAGTAAATTGGCCAAGAAAAATATTTTTGGAAAATGTTGATTGACAAAATGGTCCTTTATCGACAGAGGAAAGTGTGGGCCTGCAAAGAAATCCAAGTGTTTGAATTTAATGGGTAATATCCCTCGAGAAGCAGATAATATGATCCCTCGAGAAGCAGATAATATGCAATTGATTTTTGGTATTTTAATTGAAAAAAAAAATTATAAATAAAGAGTTTGTGAAAATCTGGGCTGATCAGACAGGACTTGCAAGTCTTCCTAAGTATTGATATGAATTAGCCGAATGACATCTCAGCTGTGTATGGCAATTGAAGACAAAAGAAAAAGATGCTGCTGCATCTGGAAGGATCTAGAGACTTCCAATTTCAAGACAGGGAAATTGATTTTTGCACAATGAGGTTTTCATCGTCAGTACATGGAAAATAAAGTTACAAATCAAACACAACTATCTCAAAGATTTGTTCCTTTATGCCAGTAAAGACCTCAGACACTATCCATGAAACACCAGTGAGGTTGCCAAAGGAGCTTGGTTCGTTTACACAGTTTCAAGTGCAGAAGGGTTCAATTTTTACCATGAAAGTTCTGTTATGAATAGTCAGTCACTGAGAACAGCAATAAGAAGAGATTTGCATCTACTTTACAGCACTTGAGAACAAACCCAATAAAGAATCAACCCAAATTGTTGTTCGATGCTGCAACAAAAATAGGACATCACATGAAAAGGACTCCTATTGGCCGCACTCAATCTAATGCCGATGAAAGTAAAAAACGGCCCATGTCGTGATTGTTACAAACAGTAGAAACCAAGAAGCTGTAGAGATTGAAGAAAATAAAGAGAAATTGTTGACAACTGAATATAGAGATGAAGAAGACAAGATATCAGTATGGCTGAGACTATTGCAGAAAGAGAAACAACAGATCAATCGATGAATTAATAAAAATACAGCAGAAGCATCAAGAAGAAACCCACCTTTATCTGTTTGCTAAATAGTGTTAAGAAAAGGTAAGGTCAGGTAAAAATCAGAATGGAAATAAGAGGAGGATGGGTGGTGGATATCTTATGTCTTTGTCAGATTTAACTGCAAGTAAACAGAGGAGGCACCGTTCAAAGGTAAAGAAAAAAAAGGACTGTTGTATATGCATTGTTACAATCCATTGATCTGATAGAGAGACCAAGCTGGCGAAAGACACGTTGCATAGTTGAATTTGTTTGAAATTAGAAGATTGCACTTGCCCAATCGTGTACAGAGAATAGATAAAGGATTTATCTTGACCTTCCATGTATCATTTCTTTATTAAACCCATGCGATCTTGGCCCTTGAAGTTGCCTCCTTCCACAAATATCCATTGTATCCTAGCCGACCTTCCCTACACAACTCCATTCGATCCTATCCCATGTGCTTTGTTTAAATCCTCTCCTTGTTTAAGTAAGTTCATTCTAGCCATCCATTCCTTACCTCTTTTATTCCATACGATCCTGTCCCTTTATTTCTACCTTGTTTCTCCTATAAATTACAGCCATTGGACTCCATTGGAAATTGAACTTCTCTAATGGATTCCAAGGTTGGCTAGACTTGTGGAATTGAAGAAGAGAAGGGAAGGAGATAGTGTGATTTTCAAAAATCACAAGCGTTCTTTGAGGTTGGTGATTTTGAATTTCTCATTGTATTTTCTTGTTTTCTTTATTCAAATGTCACTGAATTGTAATTCTAAATTCATGTTTTATTAAAGAAATTGAGGTATGATGAAATATTTAGTCTATGGTTTTTCAATTATTCAATTTATGTATGATGATTATTTGATTTGATTTTTATTCTTTAATTAAGTTTATGGGTGGATTTATTTTAATTATTTCAGATTAAATGTGATAAAAATTTAGATTGAATAGACTTCATTCTTCGATCTAAGGCTCTTATTTTAAAAGTGTGATGAAATATTTTAGATTTGGAGAAAAAATTTAAATTCTATTTTTTCTAAGGTTTTATTTGAGATTTTTAATTTAATGAAATCCATAGATTTAATTTTAAAAATAATTATGAATGAAAATTTTGAATGTAGGATTGGTGATTTACATGAGTTACATATTCTAGACCTTTGTTTTATTTTTAAAATATGAAAAATAATGTCTCCTTGATTCTTTGAGTCAGTTCGACTGTAAATATGTACAAATGTAATTTAGGTAATTTAAAATTTATTTTTATTTTTAAAATTTAAAACTCATCGAATTGGAGAACTAGGTTGGTAATTAAATAATTGCATCTTAATTTTGTTTTCTAAGTTAGATTAAGATTATTTATATTTTTAGATTAAATCCACCATCTTAATTAAAATTAGTTAAATTGTTAGATTCTATGTTTAAGTCTAAAATATTTTTAAATTAAGACTAAAACTCATAGATTAGATAAATAACACCATATTTTTATTTTTCTCCATGTTTCCTAAATTTCTTAATTTACATGATTCAATGGTGTATTTTTCACGGATATATTTTCCTAAATTCCGATGGGATCGACCTCGCACTAAATCGCTATATTATCTAATGGTTCGTGTGCTTGCGACTTATAGATTTAAAATTTGCACACCAAGTTTTTGGCGTCGTTGCTAGGGAAATTAAAAGAAAATTCGCCATTGAATTATTTATTTTTGGAAATAATGTTAATTTTAGAAATATCTATTTTTGACAGCTTTTTTTTTTTGAACAACTGGTAAGATTCATTCAAAAGTAGGAAAAATCCCGAAAAATATACAAAAAAGAGCTCGAAAATTGAGCCAAAAGAAACCCACAACCCGGGTCAAGCGGAAAATCCCGAAGGATTAAAAAGCAAAACTATAATTCAGTAAAAACTCCCAAACCAAAATAAGACAAAATGGGAGTAGTTAAAGTGTCAGTCCAAGATTTGAGACTCAAAAAGGGTAAATCTCTTTTGTTAGCAATGTATAAATGCTTGATACTAAGACGAGTAAGTAGCTCAATCACGGCACGGGCATGGGTCTTGACGGTCCAATGGCAGGAGGTGTAAGTAAGGGCCGAAAGAGACTCAGTATCAAGCAAGAGGATCCTGTCAATAGTCAAGTTCTGCTTTGAGCAAGAAAGAAGAATTAGCTGGTAGCAATGCAAAATGGAGACCGTGCAGGTCTGAGATCTGAGAGGGAAAGCACAAGAACCCAAAACGGAGCAATCTTTGCTGAGATGTTGGGATCCAAGGATGAGGCGCTGGTGGTTCGAGAAGAAACCAATGGATAGAGATGAAGAGAAAGAAGAGGTGGGTCGTGAGAAAGGGAGGCGAGTGGGGGACTGGAATGGGAGGAGGGAGGTCCCAGAGAGCAGAGAAAATACTGCTAACCGAAGAAAGATCACGATTAGAGAGGAGGAAGACTATCCTACGTTTAATGTCAGAAATTATACCCGAGAAGATTTTGGAAGCACAGCTGAAAGAAGATTGGAAGATGCGCATGTTTCTTTCATTCCAGCAGTGCCATACAAGAGCAGGGAGCAAAAGGTTGGCAGCAAGTTTCTGAAGGGGGGGAAGACCAGAATTGATGAGGGTTAAGGCCTGGGAAACAATGTCAGGATTGCTGCAATGGAACCGGAATTTAACACAAAGAAAGGTCCAAACTCTTTAAAATTAGAAGTTTCTATTTTACTTAGAAACTCTAATTTTAGAAGGTTACCTTTGTAGAAGTTTCTAAAAATAATAAAAATCAGGAGATTATCTAAATTTGGAATCACTGATAAATTTAGAATTTTTTTATTTTTTTGAGACTTATATTTTTAGAAACTTCCAAAAATAGGTAGTTTATCTTTTTAGCATTTTCTAATCATAGAATTTTAATTTAATTTAGTTACAATCTATATTTAGAAAGTGGATCTAAA
The DNA here is from genome assembly GCA_013350335.1 of Chimonanthus salicifolius. NCBI lineage: Eukaryota > Viridiplantae > Streptophyta > Magnoliopsida > Laurales > Calycanthaceae > Chimonanthus > Chimonanthus salicifolius. The sequence continues at coordinate 24,361,807 of CM023539.1, read as the reverse complement.
TTTGGAAGGTTCCCAGTTACGATGTCTAAAGAAAATCGTGGAACAACTTTGTATTTTAATGGATTATCTAATTTTGATTAATTTGTGGATATTAATTTAGAAATTTTATGGTCTTAATTTAATTTAGAGTTCTTAATTTGTTCTAATCATTTAATTTTCTGAATTAGTTATAACATTAGGAAATCTGCATTTAGTTTATGAATCATATATATTTTATGTGATTAAATGCTTCACCATGGTTTTGAGTTTTCTTTTGTGCAGGTGCTTTGAGAATTCTTGTCCGAAAAAATTGCTGAAAAAAAAATAAAAATTGCGCTTGCTAATAAATAAAAACAAAAAACCAAGATACGGGCATTCAATCTCTTTCTTTAAATTTTAATTTTCAGGCATTCATATAGTTTTTACTAGGTTGTCTTGCATTTATTTTGCATAAAAAAGCCAAAAAAAAAATTGCATACTTAATTTGTTCATGCATTTAGGTTGCTAGTTCATGCATTAGGTTAAATTGTTTGCTTATTGTCTTCATATTTGCTTCAATCTTACACTTGTAATTTAGGCTTGCATTCAAAAAAAAAAAAAAATCCAAAAAGATTAGTAAAATTGGTTCATGCATTGTATGTTAAATCAATCTAGGACCATTGTTTAGAGTTGTTCATGCTCATTAGAACCATCTTTAGTTCAATTATTTTTAGTTCACCGATGAATAGTTTTGCTTCAAGCACAGTGTCTAGGCTAGTTTTGTCACCAAGGTGTAAACAGCCGAAAGGATAAGCGGAAGCTTAAGTAAATTGCCATTGTGCTCCTCCACTTACTTAGAAACTTACCTGCCCGTGCTTGTGGCTAAACTCTCCTCGGAGGCTAAAATTTTCTGGAAAGGATATTACGAGCACTCTAGAGTCTAGGATCCTTGTGTTAGTCTAGGTTTAGGTCATATTTTGTGTGGATTTGATTGAGAGTGAATGATTGTATCTGTGTATGAATTATTGATGTCGTGACTCTAACAATCGCCTGGTTCGAGTTACATTTTCCGTCGATTTACCGATCGTTGCGTCCGGAGCTCAGTCTAGCTCAGTTATAGACATTCCCCCTTCATCACCACCACCATCACCTAACATGACAGGAGAAAGAGTCGAAGAGAGAACCCTCCAAAATTACTTTTCACCAATCACACCCAATACACTATCAGACATAGTTGTTCCAGCAACTAATGTGGCCTTTGAACTCAAACCAACCTTATTACATATTTTACCCGCATTCTATGGACTTAATCGTGAAGACCCTTGCCTACATGTTATAGAATTCTTAGAGATTTGCGCCACCGTCAAACTTTAAGGCATCACTGATGAATCCATTAAACTTTGTCTTTTTCCATTTTTTCTTAAAGAAAAAAATGAAATTTTGGCTAAATTCTTTGCCTACAAATTCCATCCCAACTTGGGATCAGTTGGTCAACAAGTTTTTGAATAAATTGTCCCCGTGTATAAAAATAAGGCACTCAAGAAAGAAATTTCAAACTTTAATCAGAAGAAGGGTCAACAATTCTGCGAGTCATGGAAAAGATTCAAAGATATGTTGAGTAATGCCCCCACCACAGCTTTGAAACTGGGCGACTCGTGCAATTCTTTTATGATGGTCGAGTCTATGAAGGATGAGGAATTTTTAAACCGAACTACAAACAATGGATGGAATTTCTTAGAATAATGGGCGAAGAGTTCTCAACGATGGGACTTCTGCAAAAGAGAGAATTCAGTACAAACCTCAAATAGAAGAGGTTTGTACGAAGTTAATAATGACTTTGACTGTTAAGATTGCGATAGCAAACCTTACAAAAAAGTAGATGCTTTAACGATATCTCAGGCGATTAACCCATCATTAGGAATGCATGCTGAAGTTTGCGCATTGTGTTCTAACTTAGGACACACTGCCCAAAACTACCCTTCCATAGGATCGAATGCTGAGTGCTCAACCGAGCAGGCCAACGCACTCAATAATTTTGGAAGACAACAGGAGACCCTTTTTTCTACCACATGCAATCCTAATTTGCGGATCACCAAATTTTTTATGGGTCAGAATCAACCTCTAATAAGTCAAGGACCCCCTCAATATCAAGGTCAACCATACCAACCTCCTCAGTTCCATTTGCCCAACCAACCATACCATCCATCTCAAAATCATTCACCCCATCTAAATCCATCCTATCAGTCTAGTCCTTCTAAACAACGTAAACCCTCTCTCGAGGATATATTGCAACTAGTTCATGCAGTCCACCCAGCAGGCTATGTAAAAGGTCGAAACATAGCTTGGGTAATTAGTTACCGCGATAGGAGATAGTGAGAAAGGCAAGTTCCCCAGTTAGCCTATCCCAAATCCCAAGGGACAGAATAAGGTTTCGTTATCTAATCCAGACAACGCTAACTCCATTACTACCTTGAGGTCTGAGAGGACAGGTAGATAACATGGTCGAACCGCCTAGACAATAGGAAAACCAGACTGATGGTCAACCAAAGCATCAAGATGACTCGCCTAGTCCATTTCCCATTCAAAATGTGCTAGAAACACTTGCTAAAAATACTTTTGTACCAAAAGCTCCGTACCCTCAGAGGTTAGCAAATCCTATCAAAGGAGTTCCCTATAGTGACACACTAGAGGTATTTTGACACTGTCAGTATCAATATACCTCTACTTGAAGCTATAAATCAAGTACCCTCCTATGCCAAATTTCTGAAAGACCTTTGTATGGTGAAACGGAAAACCAATGTTCCCAAAAAGGCATTTCTTGCAGAAAATATGAGTTCACTCATCCAACAAGGGTTTCCAGTAAAACACAAAGATCCTAGGTGCCCAACCATCGCTTGCACCATTGGTACATTTGAAATTGATAGGGCCTTGTTATATCTTGGAACCAGTGTCAGCCTACTGCCATACTCAGCCTATGAGCAGTTAGGGTTGAGTGAGTTAAGACTCACTCCTATCACACTTCAGTTGGTCGATCGATTTGTGAAAATCCCAGGAGGTGAGATAGAAGACGTTCTGGTGAAAGTCGACAAATTCTACTTTCCTGGTCGATTTTGTGGTGCTGGATACACAGTCAGTTCAGAATGAAAGTAGGGCACATTCCTGTTATTCTTGGACGACCATTCTTAGTCACTGCCAAAGCTATTATCAATTGCCAAGATGGTATGCTTAGGTTTTCGTTTAGAGATCTAACAATAGAACTTAATGTATTCAACTTGTGTCAGCAAAGTCCCTGCACAGATGATCTGTGTGAGGTTAATATGATTCAGAGTTCGGTCGAAGAATCTATTAGTCACTTTATTTGTGATGATCCATTCGAAAAGTCTCTGCCCACCTTTGGCACAAATGTTGATAATTTAAATTTGTAAATCTCTCAAGCGAAGAACCATTCCTAGTATAGTGTTGTGAGAGCGAGGTCGAACCCAATGGAAAATCTCAAAGTATATGAATTTCAATTTATGTCCTCTAAAAAAGAATTGTTTTTACGAAATTGAATCATAATATGAGTCATGTATCTAACTTGGAAAACCAACAAATAAAATGTGTGATTTCTTATTCTTATATGGTGAATTAAATTTTAACCTTAATCATGATTAGGATTTCAAGTTACAAAATTACTTACACATCTTCCTAACTTTAATTGAATGGATTTTTTAGAGAGTGTGATTAAAGAGAAATTAAAGAATTAAAGAATTAGAGAATGAATCATGAATTAAAGAATTAAAAGATTAGATTATACGAGATTTGGGTTAAAACGAATATTACACAACAAACATGAGATTTAACATAATTAAAAGACAGAGAATTCAACTGCATGAAAATAAATGACTGAAATTAAATATGCAGTAACATAAAGGTTGGTTGTTTGGAATAGACCGTTCATCACCCAAGATGTGTAAACAAAGTAAAGGCCTAGATCTGAAATTCACATAAAGATCTAAAATGCAGTTCATATTTACTAATAAAACAAGATCCACAACTTTTTAATTTAATTAATCAAACCTTAGTAATCATGATTCAAGTCTTACAATCAAGATCCTAACTATTGCATAAGCTCATGTTCAATTAAAGAAACAAAAGTTGTGTTCTTGAAATTAAAAGTAAAATAATCATCAAAGAATTTTAGAAATTAGATGTTCCAGGGTTCTAAATGAATGCTTCACTTTATTAAATGGAAGAATTAAAGTACAAGGCTTTGGAAGAAATTACGTAGAAGAAATAAAATGACAATGGAAAAATTAATTGCTCACTTGGAAATCATGTGGTGCTCTGTCTTCTAGTGTTTTCTTCAGCCTCTTTGCCTTCTTGAATTCCAGGTCATATTCGAATTTTACCCTTGGGGTAATGGGATATTTATAGGTTTCGAAAAGATATGGATGGCTTGGATTAAATCAAGTTTTAAGTTGGGAAATCAAAGCACTTGATGGGATCTAATTGGGAATGGATGATGGAGATTTCAGCTTGGATTTTAGGGTTGCACAAGGAGAGCCACACGAATTTGGTATGGTTTTCCTTGGTGGCTAAGTCAAAGTGGAGAGAATATAGGAGATTAGGAGAGAAAATAGGATTGGGATTGCCAATGGGAAATTCGAATTTGCTATGTAGTTTTAGGGTTTGTGCAATGAGATGATGAATGAATGGATGAGATTTGAAGATGGGATGATTGAATGGATGGATGATAGGAAGATGACATGGAAGGTTGACTAGGTGTAAAATTCGAATGGATTGGATTGGGATTGAGAAACTTGTGTGAGGTATTGTGATTCAGATGATGAGGTGTGTTAAGAACGTAGGAGTGTATCTAGATGGTTTTTAGTGTAAGTGCATGGAGAGGTTTTCGGTTGCAAACATCATGGGATGATGATGTGTAAAATACGAATGGAGGCTAGCTTGAACTACAAGTTGTTCATTGCTTAGGGTTTATGAATAGAGGGCTTAGATTAAATGGGGTTTTGATCTAGTGGCTTTAAGGTAATTTGGGTAAAATAAATATAGGAATGGGTAGATGGTTGATGGAGGGTCTAGATGCATAGGTTGATCCTAGGGAGATGATGAAATGCATGACCTAATTTCAAGATGATGTATGTATGTGACGGATGCATATGGAGGCTCTAGGGTTTCTAAGAGATGAATGAATGGATGTAATTGGATTACCTAATATCTAATGGCTAAGATGATCAATACATGAACTGAATGTAAGGATTAATAGGTGATGTATGGATGAACACTAATCTAAGGTTAAGATGATCATGATGATGATGGATGACCTAGATCTAATGATAGATGAATGGATGGGTTAGAGTTGATGGTGGATCTAAGGTTTGTCCTAGTTGGGTATGTGAGATAGAAGGTTAAGATCTAAGATGGAAGTTGCATGGTGTGGATGAGAAGTTGGATTATGGATTTTGGACATAGGTAGTTGGGTTGGACTTAGGTAAATTCAAACATGGACCATGGAGTTCATTGGACTTGGGCTTTGGATTTGGATCTAGACCTCAACTCAGGCCCATTTGAATTAGATTTAAGAGGTTGGGCCTTAGTTGGACTGAACTTGCACACTGGCCTGGCCCAATGTGTGAAATGCGCATGGGCTTGCATGTAGCTTGGCCCATTAAAGCTTTGTGGAGCATAGCTTGGCCCATTTGAACTGAGTCTTGGCCCAATGACTTGAAATTCAGTCTTTGTCACTTGGATTGCAACTTTTAACCTCTAGAATTAAATAATTATTCAGCCACTTTAAATCTAAAAATTATTATCTAATCTTGGACTCTCATAATTGGACCAGATTAAATAATTTACATGAAAATCCTAGAAAGTGACATACAATAATTCTAGGTCTTCTCTTTAAAGCTCTAAACTTGCAATCTTCTATTGTTTTAGCTTGATTTTTATGAACGTTCCATTTTTTACTACAAAACTAACAAACTACTTTAAATGCATCATTATTACAAAACTAACAAACTACTTTAAATGCATCATTATATACAAAATTGAGGATTAACTGACCGAATGATCTAGGGTAAAAATTTAATATTTCAATGCTCAACAAACTCAGATTTTGCTAGTCCTCGAGCAAAACTAAAGCTAAAAATTCTAAAGACATACAGAAATCATATTCTAAACCAACTGAATAAAATGAAAATCCAAAACTAAACCACTTTCGTTGGTATTCTTGATTGCATATAGCGTATGCAACAAGACTTTAAACCGCTAGCACACCACTAGTGGACGAGTTATAGTCACGTGAGGGCTTACAGTGATAATTTCCACAAATATCAATATGTTTAATATGAACACAAGGATGAGAGGTCTAGACATTATACAACTCTAAAATTCATTTTACAAGGCTTATACTTGGAGTGTGGTGTGTGCTTAGCCAACACTAAGATAGACCTCTTTTTCCAAATAGACCGAAGTTTTGTTCACACCGTTGGTGCGCTTTGACTACAAACCTCACTGGATATATCTCTCAGAAAAATTAGCACTCAAAGGTTTGGGTTCATTTTCTCTCAAGTATATGTGAGCAGAATTTATGTACTCAAAATTAAAGTATCTCACATATTTATTAACAAAGAAGGCTCATATCAAAGAAAATTAGTGATCTCATGAATAGGTGCCACCTTCTTGAGAACAGTTGAGTCAAACACCATCATTTTTCTTCCTTTATTCTCCACTTGAAACACTCTATTTAGACCTAAGATTAATAGGACTTCCTTTTTGGACGAAATGTGGCTTGGGATCAGGTTAAATCAAAGAAGGATATAAGGCTCTAAAGATAAATACTTTGAATTGGTTAGAGGTCTTCATTGTTTTGAATGCGATATTTTTCCTCTATTTTTCTTTTTGGCACTTTTCAAAGTATTTTCTTTTCTTTATTTTTCTTTTCTTTTTCACATCCTTCTTTTGGTATCTGGATGTTTCCCTTCTTGGATGTTATTTTCTTTCTTTTACTTTTTCTTTTCTTTCTTATGCCCTTGTTTTTAGAGTACTATCCTCTATTTTTCATCTCTAACATTTTCTAAGAACAGGTCATGGATTATTTTTTAGTGGCTCATACTCCTGAACTGGAGTTGGGTATGGTAAACATAAATAGTAAAAAAATTAGGCTATATAAGGCTCAACTGGGAACTATCAAGATAAGATGACAAGCATAGGTTGGCTTTTAGGCTTAAACAATCCAACAATGGCCTAAATCATATCCTGTTACGCCCGCCTCTTTTCACTCGAAATCAGAGTCTATTTTTTTTTTTTTTTGAAAATTAAAGAGTGACAAAGGGCGCGGACGTCACGACGCGAGTTAAGTCCGAGCTTCTAAAGCTCGTCCCTTAACTGGCCAACCCTACGTGTGCATGGAACGAAGTCCACGAGAACGGTTCACACGTAGACGTAAGCTCAAGAAATATTAAACTAAGTGCGGAATTAAAATTAGAGTATTTCCTACAAATTTGTAGATAGCAGGGAAGATTACATCATTTAAATTACTGAATTACTTCAAAATGATAATGTCCAAAATAAAATCCAAACCACAGTAAGTAATCTAAATTATTACATTCCGACGAGCTAAGTTACTCAATTACATATTCCAAAATAAATTCAGATACACTAAGTAGCCCGCTTTCCCAAGCTCCTACGCTTGGCTCCAGTCTCGTCCTTCGTGTCCGCCATCTCCTGCGTCATCAGCTAGGGTAGAAGTAGGGCAGTTAGACAATGCGCCCAGTAGGACTCCGACTAGGGCTAACACAATGGATTAGTGATAACAAGCATATAGGTATAATATAATGAAAACCATAAAATGAATGCGATGCCATGGGTGTTTTGTGTTATAAGTCCCACCCATCATCCATACCATCATGATATCATATCCCCCTTGACGGAAAAACCTCGTTAAGATATAAACAATCACAAATCATCCCCCTTGACAGGCAAAACCTCGTCAAGATATAAACCATCACTGAATCATCCCCCTTGACGGCAAAACCTCGTCAAGATATAAACAATCACAAATCATCCCCCTTGACGGCAAAACCTCGTCAAGATATAAACAATCACAAATCATCCCCCTTGACGGCTAAAGCCTCGTCAAGGTGTAAACAATCACAAATCATCCCCCTTGACGGCAAAACCTTGTCAAGATGTCCCCATGTTTGCTTCTCGATCGCCCTGACGGAGCATGGACTCCGGTTATATCTCATAATATCCCTCTTGATGGATGAAACACATCAAGATATCCCCATGCTTGCTTCTCGGTCGCCCCGACGGAGCATGGACTCCGGTTTCATTTCATCCTTCCCATACCATATCCCTCCCATGTCATGCATGAGATGTAGATGCCATATGCCATGTAATATATATGATCATAGTCATAAAACCCATCTTAAAGCCATTACATGATTACCAAAATAAATCAAGAGAAAGCCATCACATAATACTTAATCCATGACGAAAATAAATCAAAGGTAAGACCATCACATAATACTTAATCCATGACCAAAATAAATCAAAGGAAAAACCATGACATAATACTTAATCCATGACCAAAATAAATCAAAGGAAAAACCATCACATAATACTTAATCCATGGCTTACAAAAAGGTAGGAATCCTACCGAATACCGACTAGCGTCCTTTCTCGTTTCCGTCCGATAATCCGGTCGCCTGATCACGCACCGCTTGCGAGGTCCGGTACCTTATATACATATCAATTAGTTCATGTTTTTAACCTTTTAAGTCCATTAATCATACCTTAGTGGGGTTCGGCCATACACCATGGGCGAACCTCACTATGTAGTTCTGTGGGTCCCGTTTAATCCATTAAATATTTTAATCACACGAGTTTAAAAACCAGCCACCCTAGGCTTTATTAGTCATACATAAGGTTATTACTAAGATCCCCTAGGTCCATGATCATCTCCCATGGGTTTTTTCATTTTTGCCGATATTTACGGTTTTGCCACTACCCTTTTTCCATGACTAATCACTCATTTATCCATGTACATTATGGTCCATAATTGATCCATACCTTAGACCCATTAATGATCCATAACTTAGGTCCGTTAATGACCCCTCAACCTTGTCATAAGATCATTAAAAATAACCATTTTATTAACTTAATCTTTATTCATTCAAACACATACATAACCCCATACTTAGCCCATCAATTGATCCATAGACTTGGATCCCTTAATGACTCCTTAGCCATAACATCATCACAAATTAGCCACTTGATTTCCCTAATCCCCATTAATTAATCCATACGCATACACCTTAATCTTAGTCCATCAATTGGTTCACAAAATGGGTCCATTGATGTCTCATTAACCATGACATAACCACATTAGAAATCAACCATTTAATTAACCTAATCTCCATCCATTTAAAATTTACAAACACTTGACCCTCTTAAGCCTCCAAATTGCTAATGCACTACTCCATCTCTTCTATCCTTCTAAGCCCACTTAAAACCACCATTTCATCACCATAGGGTTCGGCCATTCACCATGGCCGAACCCATGGTTCATGATCCATCATTTTGGTACATTTTCTTGAGTCCATTAATGACTCATTTAGTCATGCCATACTTCCCATTCTTTTCATGGTTTCCAAAACACTTAATTCATCAAAGTTTCCCCATGCCTTTTAAGGCTACCAACACCATTCACACCTCCCATGCATTTCCTCATTTAAGCCCCTTTTAAAATTTCCTACATTTAACCACTAGAAACCCTAATAATCCTAATCATTCCTTCCATGAATTTCTTTATTTAACAGCCCTTTACAGATCACCATATTTAATCATTAGCACCTTAAAAAACATAAACCATCTTTCCATGATTTTCATTCAAGATCCCTTTAAAAAGAATTACCACATTTAATCAATAAACACTTACAAACCCTAAATCATCCTCCATTCTTTAAAACCCTTAAAAAAAAAATCATAACTCACCTAATCACCCACCATGGGGTTCGGCCATGTAGTATAGGGCCGAACCCTATGGCCCATAATTTTTTCCAAATTTACATAATTCCATGCTTAATTAATCTAAATACATTATATCCTTAATCCATTTATTTTTCCTTAACCCTAATTTACCCATTTAGGGTTGGTCCATCTTTCCTCCTTTCATTTGATGGATTTGAATCCAAGGCCATGATGTTTTGGCCACCTCTAAATCCAAGAATTGGATTTCATAGCCTCTCAAACCCTAAGAAAAATCCAAATCTCTTGCTTTAGAAAATACTTACGATCCGACGCCTCCTTCGACTTTCGTCACTCCCGTCGGCTTCCTTGACCTTCTTTCTTCTCCTTCTCCTTTGTTGGTTGGCTAAAATGCTTGATCAATGGTGACAACCTCCAAGCTTGGGTTCGGCCATAGTAGGGTTTGATTTGAGAGAGAGAGAGGGGAGAGGATGGAGATGAGAAAGAAGGCACCTAGTCTTGACCTTGGTGTGATGGCTTATCCTTGCACCTCCCTCTCTTTTCTTCTCTTCTTCTTCCAAGTTTTTCTTCTTTTTTTTTCTTAGTGTGGGACGGCCATGAGAGAGTGGGAGAGATGGAAAGAGTGAAATGAGGATGGGATAAGATGAAAACCCATCTTATCCTAAGGTTACTTAATTTATACTCAACCATAAATTCTCCACCAACCAAGCACAAGATATTTTTCATGCTTTTTGACCCAACCAACACTAGCCAACGTTTTTTACATGTTTGGAATGGATTGTTTGGTCTTCCCATTTGACCATTTGACCATTCTTTTAACTTAGCTTAATTAACTAATTAATTAATTGGATCATTAGGTTAAGTTAATTAATTCCCACTTTAACTTAATTCCATCTACTTAAATTGCTTTCATACATCCACCCATGGTTGACCAATTCAACCATGGTGGCCGGCCCCACCAACCTTGGTCCACATGCCACCTCATTTGGGTGAGGTGGAGGTGGGTCCCACTTGGCCATGTCACCCTGGCCAATTCATCACTAACTTAGGTGATTTAATTTAATTAAAACCATTCCAACTAATTGGATCACCATTGGGCCCATGGCCCAATTACATTCACCTCCTACCCATTTACCTTAGAGCTTACATCATCTTGATCCATCGGGTCCCAAATGGGTATTGGGCCCAATTTGACCATCCTTGGCCCAATTGACCATCATTGACCCTTTAAATGAATTTAAATCCAATCCATGGTCCATTGGGCCATACTTGGGCCTTTGTCCATATTTGGATCCACTTAACACTTATTCCATCAAATTTCTCAATTTCCATCATTAAAATAAATAATAACCACATTTATATTGATTTAAAAAGTCCGGGCCATTACATATCCTAAGTTTCAACAGGTGATTTCTTTGTTTCAAATAAATTCCAAAAAATTTCAGGTATAGTAACTCAATTTTGATGGCGTTCTCGGTAATATGACCAAGATGAAGAATAATGAGATCAACAATGACGTATTTGCTCTACCAAAGAAAATAGTGACTTATAATTCTCAGAAGAAATAATGGCTCTAAAGATCACTGGATTAAGTCTCCACTGGTATTCCTCTAGTGATTACTCAATTCGTGAATATTTTTCATTTTCAAACTAAACTTAATATGGTTGTGTACAATGGTTTCCAAATATAAATCCTATAAAAGTCTTTCCGGAAAAGTATGATATAAAGATCTCTATCTAAGTATTAATGCTAAAAATGTGACTCTTTTTACGTCAGATTGTCAAGACGCAGGTAATCTTTTTCAAACTAAAAATTGGCAGTGTTTAAGCTCCAAAAGTCTCAGTCCTCACTTACTCGTTTCACGTCAGATTGTCAAGACGTCTGGTAGCACTTAGTCGGAAATCAACAATTCTCTGAAGTTCAAGGTGTCTCAGCCTTTCTAGACTTACTCTATCGTTGCATAGATCTACATAGATCTATCGGTTCCCAACAAGTCTACTTACTACTGTCTCACAGCGAACTCCATAATATGATCTTATTCCATTACAATTCCAACGTCTGCATTTGTGACAAATACCTAGCCTCTTAGCTTTCCTCTTTGGAGCCAGAGTGCTTCGAGCACAGAGAGGTCTGGGTTGCTCCTCTTGGATTTCCAGATTCCTCACCCTCATAGCTAAGGAAATGATTTTCCTACACAAGCCTGGAGGAACTTGTGTTCTAGACAGACACAATGCAAAAATGAAAACTCGACCGCCTACATGCATGACTTCTATCCAGTTCTTTAACGTCTGCTGTTCACAAAGACAAAGATGGATGATGGATGCTGAAATTTTTTTTTTAAAGGGGTCTCAGTTTTAAACTTACTCTCCCCTAATAAATTTTTATAGAAAATGACACATGATGACCTTAGTACCTCCAAACTCGAATTGAACATTGTCCTCAATGTTCCCTAATCTACACTGGCCAATTGTAAAGGAAGAAATATCTTAGAAAAAGAACAATCTAAATATGAGTTGTACCATGGGATAAAATGACTGACTTCAAGGTTAGATTGACTCAAAGAAAAACTAGTATCAAGAAAAAGAACAACTAGATAGACACTGACGACTCTGATGAACTTAGACCAACTCAGACATAGACAAATGGGCTGGTGGGTTTGGGTGAAGATGAGTGGGTAAGGGTAAATGGGATTGGGTAAATGGGAGGATAATGGATGTGCAAATCAGTTTTGGTAAACTAGATCAATGAGCAGGATTTCCTCCGTTCCTTCTGGAGTGTAGGGTTCTAAAAATGGTTTCAAACGATGACCATTGACTTTGAAAGGATGACCATTTTTAGGATGCTTGATCTAGATGGCACCATGTGGAAATATGGTTATGACGATAAATGGACCGGACCATTTGGATTTCAGCTTTTCAGGAAAAAGATGCAACCTAGAATTGTACAATAGGACCTTTTGACCAACAGTAAACACTTTCCGGAGAATGTGTTTGTCATGAAAGACTTTCATTCAGTCTTTGTACTTTCTAACCGTATCATATGCTTCATTTCGGATTTCTTCCAACTCAGCTAATCAAAGCTTTCTAAGTTGTCTAGTCCAGTCTAGAGCAAAATTGAAATGCTTGATTGCCCAATAGGCTTTGTGTTATATTTCAACTGGAAGATGACAAGCCTTTTCCATACACTAAGCGATAAGGTGACATTCCTATGGGTGTCTTGAGTGTAGTTCGATATGCTCATAGTGCATCAGTGAGTTTTGAAGACCAGTCCTTCCGAGATGGATTGAGTGTCTTCTCAAGGATATGTTTGATTTCTCTTTTTGATATTTCCACTTGTCCACTTGTTTGAGGATGATAGGGGGTAGCTACTATGTGAATCACCCCATATGATTTCATCAATTTTTCGAATGGGCGATTACAAAAATGCTTACCACCATCACTAATGATAGTTCATGGAACACCAAATCTAGAGAATAACGAGTGGCAACCTTGTGATTATTGTTTTTACAGCAACTGTCTCTACTCAACTCCTACGAGGATATATAGATTGCCAAAAGACTTAGGAAAAGGTCTCATGAAATCAATGCCCCAAACATCGAAAGGTTCAACAATTAAGATTTGTTTTAAAGGCATCATGTTCCGGCGGGATACGCTTCCTAATTTTTTACATCAATCGCATGAAACACAGAAGGTATGGATATCATGAAACATGGAGGACCAGTAAAATCCACACTGCAAGAAACACAATGACGAATAATTTAGTCCGCACAATGCTTAAACAGATATGGATCATCCCAAATGAAACTTTTGACTTGTGCCAGAAATTTAACTCTATCTTGTTTAGTCCAATGAAGAGTCATTTGACTAGTCACAAGATAATTAACAATGTCTGCGAACCATGGTACTTGGGAAAGGGACATGAGTTGATCGTCAGAGAAGGACTCAATGATAGGATAGTTATTTTCAGTGATCTCAGTCACTAATCTAGACAAATGGTCTGCTACCACATTTTCGAAACCTTTCTTATCCCGAATTTCAATATCAAATTCTTGTAGCAAAAGTATCCATCGGATCAGGCTGGACTTAGCATCTTTCTTAGAAAGAAGATACTTGACTATAGCGTGATCTGAATAGATAACGACCTTCGAACCTACTAAGTAAGATCAAAATTTGTCTAGCTCAAATGCACCTGCTAACAACACTTTTTTCGTGGTGGAATAATGAAGTTGAGCGTCATTCAACGTTTTCCTGGCATAGTAGATAACATGAGGTAATATGTTCATTCTTTGTCCTAACACGGCTCCTACTGCATAGTCAGAGGCATCGCACATAATTTCAAAAGGTACAAACCAATTAGGTGGTTGAATGATTAGAGCAGAAGTCGAAGTAGTTTTCAATTTTTCAAAGGCCATGACACATTTTTCATCAAAATTGAAAATGGTATCCTTGGTCAGGAGTCTACAGAGAGGTCTTGATATGTCACTAAATCCTTTGATAAACCTTCTGTAAAATCCAGCGTGACCTAAGAATGACCTAATCTCTTTAACAGATTGTGGTTTTGGTAAATCAGATATTAGGTTAACCTTGGTTTATCCACTTCAATTCCTTTTTCTGAGATGATGTGCTCAAGTACTATGCCTGATTTCACCATAAAGTGACATTTTTCCCAATTTGGGTACTAAGTTCTTTTCTTTGCACCTAACTAACATAAGAGTCAGATGGTGCAGGCACTGGTCAAAAGTTGATCCCAAAACTGAGAAATCGTCCATGAAGACTTCCAGGAAACGTTCTACCACGTCGAAGAAAATACTGATCATGCACCTCTGAAAGGTCGCAGGTGCATTACACAATCTGAAAGGCATACGACGATAGGCGAACGTACCGAATGGACAGGTGAATGTTGTTTTCTCCTAATCTTCAAGAGCATCATAGATCTGGTTATAACCGGAATAACCATCCAGGAAACAATAAAATGCATGACCGGCTAAACGTTCAAGCATCTGATCAATGAATGAAAGAGGGAAGTGATCTTTTCGAGTGGCAATGTTCAACTTCCGGTAATCAATAAAAACTCTCCAACCCATTTGAACGCATGTTGGGACTAATTCATTTTCCTCATTTTTTTATTACCGTGACACCAGACTTTTTCGGGACAAATTGGATTGGACTTGGCCATGCACTATCTGAAATTGGGTAAATGATTCCAACTTCGAAAAGGTTTAAAATTTCAACTCTCTTTACTTCATGCATTGCTGGATTTAACTGTCTCTGTCGTTCCCTAGATATTATGGAATTTTCTTACAGATAAATTTTGTGCATGACCACAGAATGGCTAATTTCTTTGAGATCGGTAATGGACCATCCTATGGCTTCACGATGATCTCTTAAAATAGTCAAAAGTTTAGACTCCTGCTCAGAAGTTAAGTCTGAAGCTATGATTATTGGCAATGTGGTTGATGGTCCAAGATATGAATATTTGAGAGTTTCAGGAAGAGCTTTGAGTTCTAATTTTGGTGGCTTCATGATAGATGGGTCTGACAGTGATGGATTGATAGAAAGAGGTTCAAATTTGGTGATAATATTCACTTCATTGAAATTTAAATCCTTGTCTAAGATAGACAGTGATTTTTCGAATTGATGATTACAAATAGAATGAAGGAAAAATTCATCAACTAAACTCTGAATTAAGTTAACCTCGCATGGATCATCCATACAGAGAGGTTGTCGACAAAGGCCAAAAACTTTGAGTTCAGTTGTCAAGTCTTCAAATGATAATCTAAGCATAACATTTTGGCAATTGATCACTGTTTTTGCAGTGGCCAGAAATGGTCGTCCAAGAATGACTGGGATATGTCCATTATCATCCTGAGTTGATTGTGTATCCAATACCAAAAAATCTACAGGGAAGTAGAAATTGTCAACCTTAATTAGAACGTCTTCTATCACACCTCTGGGAGTTTTTACTGAGCGATCAGCTAACTGTAGTGTGATAGAAGTAGGTTTCAATTCTCCCAAACCTAACTACTTATAGAGAGAATATGGCAGTAGGCTGACACTCACTCCAAGATCTAATAAGGCCATGTCAATTGTGTATATGCCAATTGTACTAGCAATGGTTGGACATCCAGGATCATTATGTTTGATTGAAAATGTTTGTTGGAGTAGTGCACTCACATTTTCTTCTAGGATAGCCTTTGTGAGAACATTGGTTTTTCGTTTCACCGTACATAGGTCTTTGAGAAATTTGGCATACAATGGTACCGATTGATGGCATCCAATAGAGGGATATTGATGTTGACATGTTTAAAAGCCTCTAGTATATCACCATAAGGTATCTTTTGTTTTGCTGATAAGATATGAGGATATGGAGCCCTTGGTGAAAATGTTTTCTTAGAAGATAAATGTAATGGCCCGGAATTTGTAAAGTAATATATATGTGTTATTATTTTTTTTTTATGGTGGAAATTAGAAAATTGGTGGAATAAATGGTAAATGGGCCAAAATTGGATAAAGGCCCAAGTGTGGCCCAATAGACTATGGTTTGGATTTAAATTTATTTAAATGGGTCAAGAATGGTCAAATTGGGTCGAATACCCATTTGGGACCCAATGGGTCAAGATGGTTAAGCTCTAAGGTAAATGGGCTAGTGGGAAATGTAATTGGGCCATGGGCCCAATGGTGATCCATTTAGAGTGGGCTTAATGAAATTTAATCACCCTAAGTAATTTGGAATTAAACAATGGTGGTGTGGCCAAGCGGGACCCACCTCCACCTCATCAAGTGAGGTGGCGAGTGGGCCAATGATTGGTGGGGCCAGCCACCATGGTTGACTTGGTCAACCATGGGTGGAATAATGGGAATTAGGTTAAATAAAAATGAATTAACCTAAGTTAATTACCAAATTAATTAAATACTTAAATTATTAAATTGGTGGCTAAGTTGGTCAAATGGGAGACCAAGCTACCCCACCTCAAAGGCAAGACATGTTGGGCTTGGTGGTGGTTTAGATAACCACCACCATAAAGAGATTAAAATATCTTAAAATATCTTTGGTTGGTGAAAAATTAATGTAAAGTGAAAATGAGGTCATCAAATGGGGATAAGTTTGATTTTTTTTCTTTCTCATGTTCATTTTCACTAACTCCATCCCTCCCACTCCTCCATTGACGTCCCATGTCCAAGTGAAGGAGAAAAAAAAAAAAAGGAGAAGAGAAGAAGGAAATTAAGAAAAGGAAGCTAAGAAGAGAAGAAAAATTCAAAACAAAAGGCCACCACTTCAAGATTAAAGGTTGAGATCTTCTTTCCCATCATCTCCTCCTTTCCCTCCCTCAAGTAAACCCTACCTTGGCCAATTCTAAGCTTGGAGGTTTCCACCATTGATCAAGCATCTTGACCTACCAAAGATTAAAAGGAAGGAGAAAGGAGGCTAAGGAAGCCGACGGGAGCGGCGGAAATCGGAGGAGACGACGGATTGTGAGTATTTCTTAAACAAGAAATTTTGGATTTTTAGGGTTTGAGATTTGGGATTTATTTTGTAAATTTAATGGTGGCCTATTGATTTTATGCTATGGATTTAAAATCCATCAATTTGAAGGATGGAAAGTGGACAAAACCCTAATGGGTAAATTAGGGTTAGTTTTAAGGAAAAAATAAATGGATTAAGGAATGTAATGTAATTAAGTTATTAAGCATGGAATTATGTGGAATTGGAAGGTAATGTGTGATTTTCTTAGGGTTTTAAGGTATGGAGGACATTGTGTAATTTAATTATGTAAAAATGGAAGCATGGAGAATGTTTATGGTTTTAGGGTTTTAAAATGATTAAATGTAGGCAATTGAGGAAATTATAATGGAGTGTTTAAGGTTAAAATTATTGGATCATGAACCATGGGTTCGGCCATGGTGAATGACCGAACCCTATGGTGGTGTAATGGTAGTTTAAATGAGTACAAAAAATGGGGAAAATGATGGTTTGATGATGATTGTAAATGGATTTAAAGTGTGATAAAGGATGATGATTGAAATGTATAAGTTAAGCCCCTTCATGGAAGGGCTTGTGATGGGTTCAAATGTATAAGTAGGCCAAAGAAAACAAAATGGGAAAAATTGATGAATTGGGTATTTTGAACCCATGGCCCATTGGTGAACCATTTAAAGGGTTAAGTATGGGGTTTTGGATTGGTTTAAATGAATAAGGTTAGATTAATTAAATGGCTAATCTTAATGGTCATGTGACATAATTGAATGGATCATTAATGGACCTAAGTTAGGTATCCAAGTTTATAATCAATTATGAACTTAGTTAGGCAAGGGTGAGTGGTTGATTAACCATGGAGAAGAGGTAGTGGCAAAACCGTAAATATTGATCAAAATGAAGCAACCCACTAAGATATGATGTATGGGCTTAGGAATGGTTAAAATATGGACTAATTATGTGTATGTAATAAGGTATTGGATATCGCGAGCGGTACGCGTGTCGGTAGCCGGATTATCGGACGAAGCCGAAAAAGGACGCGAGTCGGTATTCGGTAGGATTCCTACCTATTTGTAAGCCATGGATGTGTGATGGTATTTTTGTTATATTTTATTGATTTTGGTATTTATCTTATGATGGGTTTTTACAATTATGGATGCTATGTTTAAGATGGATTTTATTTAATGGCTATGAACTATGATTAAGGTTATGCATTATAAATTAAGGCTATGTATGATATCTTAAGGTTATGAGTTATAAATATTACATAGCATAATGCATTACATCTCATGCATGGCATGGGCGGAAAAAAAATAAATAAACAAACCGGAGTCCATGCTCCGTCGGGGCGACCGAGAACAGGCATGGGGACACCTTGACGAGGGTTTGCCGTCAAGGGGGATATTTTGCAGTTGGACATATCTTGACGAAGTTTTTCCGTCAAGAGGGATATGGCAGTATATGGCAGGAATGATGGGTGGGATTCACAACATTGACACCCATGGCATATCATTTACTTATATTTCAGTATATGGTGGTTTATAGTTTTCACTGTGTTATTATCTGTATGTGGACATTACTAACCCATGTGCTAGCCCTACTCGGAATCCTACTGGGCGCGTTGTTCTAACGCCCTACTTCTACCCTAGCTGACGATGCAGGAGATGGCGGACCGGAAGGGCGAGACGGAAGCCAAGCTTAGGAGCTTGGGGAGGCGGATTAATTATTTTGTTTTACTTCGTTTTGGAAAAGATGTATTTGTATAGTTAGCTTGTCGGAAATGTAATAATTTAGGTAGTTTGCTATGTTTCGGTATTATTTTGGATAATACAGTATAATGGCATTTTCGTAATTAATTGGGTATTTCTTCCCTGCTATCTGAAGAACTGGTAGGATAGTTCTATGATCATCCGCATTTACTTTTATGTTCCGTGAGCTTACTTGCTACGCGTGAACCGTACTCGTGGACTTATGTTCCACGCACGCGTAGGGTTGGCCAGTTAAGGGCCGGGCTTTAGAAGCTCGGAACTTAACTCGCGTCGTGACGTCCGCGCCCTTTGTCACTTTTATTTAAAAAAAAAAAAGTACTCTGATTTTACGGTGAAAAGGGGCGGGCGTTACAATAAATTCAATGGATTTTGGACAGGGGATGAACTCAGTGAGTTATCCAATTGCTTTGATTGATCATTGATTGATTCTTTAGGCATTTCCACTTTGTTATCTATATGTTTCCCTGATCTGAAGGTAGTAATTGATTTAACATCATCTGGTTTGGGTGATGAAACTCCATACTATCCCTTAGGATTTGGAATAGGTTGACTGGGAAATTTGCCTTATTCCCTATCACCAATAGCAGTGACTAATTGTCCAAGTTGTGTTTCAAGCTTGTGCATAGCTTGCTGGGTATATTGCATGAATTGCTGCAACGTATCCTCAATCGAAGGTTTACGTTATTGTGAAGGATAAGACTGATTTGACTGGGGTGGATGATATGATTGATTTTGAGGTGGTGGATGATATGGAGGTGGTCGAAATAACTGATTTTGATATTGAGGAAAGTTTTGATTCATTGAAGGTTGATTCTGTCACCAAGAAAAATTGAGATGATTTCGCCAATTAGGATTATACGTAGTAGAGAACGGGGTTCCTTGCTGTCTTCTAAAATTATTGAGTACATTTACTTGTTCAGTTGAACACTCAGAATTTGATTCTAGGGAAGAGAAATTTTAAGCGGTGTGTCATGGACTAGAACACAGCACAAAATTCAGCATTTGCTTCTGTTGAAGGATTCATCGCCTGAGTCATTACTAATGAGTCAATTTTTTTTGTTAGGTTTGCGATTGCTAACTTAACATCAAAATCACTACTAACTTCGTACAAACTCCCTTTTTTTGAGGTTTGTACTAGAATATCTTTCGTGGAAAAATCACATCGCTGAGAATTTTCTGCCAATGTTTCCAGGAATATCCATCCATTATTTTCAGTTAGATTCAAAAGTCCCCATTTTTCATAGACTTGACCATTTGAGGGGTAGGTGTGGTTAAACCATCATAGAAAAATTGGACAAGTCTCCACATTTCAAAACCATGGTGGGGGTACTTTGCTAATATTTCTTTGAATCTTTCCCATGCTTCACAGAATTGTTCACTCTCCTTTTGATTGAAGTTTATCATTTCTTTCTTGAAAGCGTTTGTTTTTTATATTGGGAAAAACTTATTAAAAAATTATTAACTAACTGATCCCAAGTGGTGATGGTATTTAGAGGTAAATTATTTAGCCATGATTTTGTTTTTTCTTTGAGTGAAAAAAGAAATAATCAAAGTGGAATAGATTCATCAGTGATTCCTTGGATTTTAATGGTGGCGCAGATCTCTAAGAATTCATTCACATGGAGGTATGGATCCTCTCTTCAAGACCATGAAAGGCTGGTAGTAGATGTAAAAGTCCTGGCTTAAGTTCAAAGGTAACATTGGTTGCAGGTACAACTATACCTGATTGTGTATTGGCTATGACTAGTGAGAAGTAATCTTGGAGAGTTTTCTCCGCAACTTCTTCTGCCAAGGGTGATGATGGAGGAGTAGAAGGGGTTGATGATGATGGTGAAATATGTGAATCGTTATGTCTATGACTGAGCTGGACTGAGCTCCGGATGCAACAATCGATGTTCTAACGGGAAGTGTAACTCTAACCAATCAATTGGAGGAATTACGTGACCAATGATGCATACACAGACACCATCATTCACGCTAAAAATAAATTCACACAAGAAAATGCCTAAATATAAATTTAAATTGCACTAGTGCAATCAAATTTTTTATTGGCTAATAGGACCCTAAAGATTGTCTCTAGACTTGCTACTAATTTTTTCTCCAAATAATCTAAGTCTCCAAT
Source organism: Chimonanthus salicifolius (assembly GCA_013350335.1). NCBI lineage: Eukaryota > Viridiplantae > Streptophyta > Magnoliopsida > Laurales > Calycanthaceae > Chimonanthus > Chimonanthus salicifolius. The sequence continues at coordinate 24,340,491 of CM023539.1, read as the reverse complement.
GAGAGTTCAACCACAAGAGGGCCAGGTAAGTTCTCAGGTAAGTGGGAGAGCACACGGCATCTCGTCCCAGCTTATCCTTAAGTCATGCTCGACTGCATGCCTTGGTGACAGAACTAACCTTACACACCATTCTTGAAAATGAACTAGTCATTGGCTCCAAAAATTGATTTGAATTAAAAAGGTTCCTAATGAGCATGAAACCCTAAAAATCTAGCCTAATGGTTCCTTAATTGATTTTATTAGTAGATGCATGAACCATTTTACTATCTTATTCTTCTAGATATTGTGAATACAATCCTACTTTACCACAGAAACATTCAAACAATTATGTAAAACAATAATAAAACAAATCTAAATAAGGCATGAATCTAACATCCTAATATGCATAAACAATTTAAATATGCAATTAAATTAAAGAACATCCTAGAAAATTTCTATAAGAATGCATGATAAACTTAAAAATTAAAATAAAATGATTAGGCACTCACCTTAGCCTAGCTTGCATATTTTCCAACAATTTTTAAGCAATTTTAAGCACTTTGCTAGCGATTTTCAAGCGCGCATCCTGCAAAACAACACAAGCAAACTGTGGTGTAGAGTCAAAATCAAACAATGCATGATACTTCAACTAAAGGAATTGTTCCTAATCTATAATTAAAGAAGGAGATGTGATATAATCTACAAACAAGAATTCCAAACTACGATAAGATTATGAAAGTTATCAAGTTCACCAAATTAAAAAATTATTCCATGGTTACCAAGATTTGACATCTTATTTTGAAGATTTCATAAGTTAGATAAAAGTTCTAAGTTTTAGAAAAGTTCTAAGTTTGGAGATTTTCTAAAAAAAAATGAAAACTTCGAAAAATATATTGATTCAAATTATTGAGATTTTCAAGAATTTCTTATTTAAGGTAACTTTCCAAAAATAGAAAAAGTTTCCATTTTTAAAGAGTTGCCAAACATAGAACTTTCCAAAATAACAATTTTTCTTAAAAATAATTAATTTTTAAAGTGAATATAATTTAATGATTTTCCCCAGCAACGGCGCCAAAAACTTGTTCATGTTTTAAATTTATAAATATCGCAAGCGCATGAACCATTCATAGTATAGTGTTGTGAGAGCGAAGGTCGAACCCAATGGAAAATCTCTAATTATATGAATTTAAATTTATGTCCTCTAAAAACGAATTGTTTTTAATAAATTGAATCATAATATGAGTCATGTATCTAACTTGGAAAACCAACAAATAAAATGTGTGATTTCTTATTTTTATATAGAGAATTAAATTTTAACCTTAATCATGATTAGGATTTCAAGTTACAAAATTATTTACACATCTTCTTAATTTTAATTGAATGGATTTTTAGAGAGAGTGATTAAAGAGAAATTAAAGAATTAGAGAATGAATCATGAATTAAAGAATTAAATGAATAGAATATACAAGATTTTGGTTAAAACAAATATTACACAACAAACATGAGATTTAACATAATTAAAAAGCAGAGAATTAAATTGTATGAAAATAAATGACTGAAATTAAATGTGTACTAACGTAAAGGTTGGTTGTTTGGAATATACCGTTCATCACCCAAGATGTGTAAACAAAGTTAATGCCTAGAGCTGAAATTCACGTAAAGATCTAAAATGCAATTCATATTTACCATTAAAACAAGATTCACAACTTTTTAACTTAATTAATCAAACCTTAGTAATCATGATTCAAGTTTTACAATCAAGATCCTAACTATTGCCTAAGCTCATGTTCAATTAAAGGAAATAAAAGTTGTGTTCTTGAAATTAAAAGTAAAATAATCATCAAAGAATTTTGGAAATTGGATGTTCCAGGGTTCTAAATGAATGATTCACTTTATTAAATGGAAGAATTAAAGTACACGGCTTTGGAAGAAATTACATAGAAGAAATAAAATTACAATGGAAAATTTAATTGCTCACTTGAAAATCGTGTGGTGCTCTTCTTCTAGTCTTTTCTCCAGTCTCTTGTCATCTTGAATTCCAGGTCATATTCGAATTTTACCCTTAGGGTAATGGGATATTTATACGTTTTGAAAGGAGATGGATGACTTGGATTAAATCAAGTTTTAAGTTGGAAAATCAAAGGACTGGATGGGATCTAATTGGGAATGGATGATGGAGATTTAAACTTGGATTTTAGGGTTGCACAAGGAGAGTCACACGAATCTTGTGTGGTTTTCCTTAGTCGCTAAGTCAAAGTGGAGGGAAGATAGGAGATTAGGAGAGAAAATAGGATTGGGATTGGCAATAGGAAATTTGAATATGCTATGTAGTTTTAGGGTTTGTACAATGAGATGATGAATGAATGGATGAGATTTGAAGATAGGGTGATTGAATGGATGGATGATAGGAACATGACATGGAGGGTTGGTGTGAAATTCGAATGGATTGGATTGGGATTGAGAAAATCGTGTGAGGTGTTGTGATTGGAATGATGAGGTGTGTTAAGATCCTAGGAGTAATTCTAGATGGTTTTTAGTCTAAGTGCATGGAGAGGTTTTATGTTGCGAAAGTCATGGGATGATGATGTGTAAAATGAACATGGTGGCTAGCTTGAACTACAAGTTGTTCATAGCTTAAAGTCTATAAATAGAGGGCTTAGATTAAATGGGGTTTTGATCTAATGGCTCTAAGGTATTTTGGGTAAAATAAATATAGGAATGGTAGATGGTTGATGGAGGGTTTAGATGCACAGGTTTATCCTTGGGAGATGATGAAATGCATAACCTAATTTCAAGATGATGTATGTATGTGATAGATGCATATGAACGCTCTAGGGTTTCTAAGAGATGAATGAATGGATGTGATTGGATTACCTAATATCTGATGGCTAAGATGATCAATACATGAAATGAATGCAAGAATTAATAGATGATGCATGAATGAACACTAATAGAAAATTAAGATGATCATGATGATGATGGATGACCTATATTTAATGATAGATGAATGGATGGGTTAGATTTGATGGTGGATCTAAGGTTTGTCCTAATTGGGTATGTGAGATGGAAGGTTAAGATCTAAGATGGAAGTTGCATGGTGTGGATGTAAAGTTGGGTTATGGGTTTTGGACATTGGTAGTTGGGTTAGACTTAGGTAAACTCATACATGGACCATGGAGTTCATTGGACTTGGGCTTTGGATTTGGATCTAAACCTCAACTCAGGCTCTTTTGGATTGGATTTGAGAGCTTGGGCCTTAGTTGGACTTAACTTGCACACTAACTTGGCCCAATGTGTGAAATGCGTATGGGCTTGCATGTGGCTTGGCCCATTGAAGCTTTATGGAGCATAGCTTGGCCCATTTGAGCTGAGTCTTGGCCCAATGACTTGAATTCAAGCTTTGGCACTTGGATTGCAACTTTTAACCTCTAGAATTAAATAATTATTCAGCCACTTTAAATAAAAAATTATTAATTAATCTTGGACTCTCATAACTGAATCCGAATTAATTAATTACATGAAAATCCTAAAAAGTGACATAAAATAATTATAATAATTATAGGTCTTCACTTTAAAGCTCTAAACACGCAATCTTCTAGTTATTTTAGCTTGATTTTCCTGAACTTTCCATTTTTTACTACAAAACTGACAAATTACATTAAATGCATCATTATATACAATATTGAGGATTAACTGACTCAGTAATCTGGGGTAAAAATATAATATTTCAATGCTCAACAATAGACTTCAATGAAAATGGTGAGTAAGATGTGAACGTTCTACTGAACAAAGTTCCATATGTTGATATTAGAGCAAAGAAATTCGAACCTCTCCATATAAGTAAATCTGTACCAGTCCCCTCTGATGAGAAGCCACCAAAATTAGAGCTCAAACCACTCCCTGAGACATTTAAATATTCATACTTGGGACCATTAGAAACTTTACTTGCCATCATAGCTTCTGACTTAACTTCTGGTCCATCACCGATTTCAAAGGGATCAACCCCTCTATGGTCATGCACAAAATTCACTTGAAGGAGAACTCCAAGATGTCCAGAGAACCATAGAGACGCCTAAATCCGGCAATGCAGGACGTGGGAAGCCACACAAACCGGCGGAAACCCTCAGCTGCCAGATCTACCACCTCTCCTCCGCGCCTACTGTATTTGAGGTATTCCCTCTCCTTCCTTTCTCTTCCCCATCCTCAACCCCCTTCAGATTTCCTTGTTTTCTCCAAATTCTTACTTAGTTTTCCATGGTTTTACTCAATTTCCATGGTTTTCCTTAGTTTTACTTGATTTCCCATTGCTTTTCTCAGTTTTCCATGATTTCCTTGATTTCTTCAGTTTTCCATGCTTTTCCACTCTTTCTCGGTTTTCACTGATTTTCGTGGAAGTCCCTCTCCCTTTTTCTAACTCAACTGGGTGACTGAGTCACTCAGTCGAGTGCCGAGTCGATTCACATAAGGCTTCTGAGTTGAACCAGCCTCTGGTCCGGCCCAGTGGATTGGTTCGGGTTCGGCCCAACTTAATCCAGCCCACTGGAGTGGTTCGGGTCCGGCCCAACTTAATCCAGCATAGTGGACTGGTTCGGGTCCAACCCAACTTAATCTGGCCCATTCTTCCGACCCGACCCTACTTGGCCTAGCCCACTTGATAGGCTAGGCCTAGTTTGGCCCGTTTTCAAGCCCAGCCTATTTGGGGCCCAGCCCAGTTTTAGACCCGTTTTGTCCTAATTACTTATTCATCCTTTCTTGTTCTAACAGATTGGGCTTCCTTCAACCCATCGAGCTTGCTTACTCGCTTTGGACTTTCGACTCCACACACACAGTGAGGGCACTTACCACTGTTTTAACATGCATTTACGTATGCTAACCCTCTATTTTTGGATATGGAGTGACCCGACTGTGACCCTCTATTTATATAGCCACTCGGTAAGGGAAAACTATTGAAATATGTAAGTGGCAGAGGGTCCGCTCGGGCGTACTTCTAATTACCTCTATGGATTATGGAGAATTTTAATTAGACAACCTGATAATTGGATGTAATACTTGAAAATGGTTGATGATGCTTGGAGTATTTATCAACTAGATACTATTGAAGCCAAGTTGAGTGTAGATTTGCGTGACTAAGTAATTCATTATATACCTTTGCACTCAGCATGATGAAATATGTTGTTGATTTTGAATTGGATGTATGAGGATGTATCCTCATTATTATACATGACCCTAACTTTGTGTGCATGCATTGGAAAGACTGTCCACATGTATACAGGTTTATGATGATGTGATGAGTTGGTTGTCAGGAGGACTTCCCCGTTACGCTCTAGCGGTCGAGACCCCATAGGGGGTGTGGGTTTCCACGTTGCATTCTGGCGTTTGAGATGCATACCCTTTAAATTGGCTTCCCCATTATGCTCCGACGGTCGAGACCCCCATAAGGAGATTGCGGGTTTCCCCGTTGCATTCCGACGGTTGAGGCATTGTATGTTCTATGGTCTGCCGTTGTACCGTAGGGAGACAGGAGCTGTTAGAGGACATTAACAGTTATGGGGACATGGTTTTGGATTGGTCAGTGGGACCATTGATTAATAGTACAATTGAGTATCCACGGAGAGGGATGTTCATCCACATATGATGTTCACTACACCTTATACATGTGATATATAACTATGTTGCCAACATGTGATATATTTTATCCCTTCACTTTGGCTGGTTTGCTCACCCGTTACCTTTCAAGTACCCCGATTGCAGAGAGGCCAGGAGGACCCCTTGAACAAGTACCTGGGGAGGAGTAGTAATGAATAGAGGCTTATGTTCATGTTATGTTTTAAATTTGAGGAGATCTTAGTTGTATGGATTTATTATCTCATGTTGTTTGGATGACTATATAACCATTGTTGATTAGTTTACACATGTGGTTCGTTATGTTTCTTAGTTCTAGACTTGTTGTTCGTTAAGCAGGAGGTAGTTATCCCGTTTCAAAAAATATATATATATAATACCCGATATCCGTCTTTTGTGACATTTGGAGATATTTCAGAGATAACACGCCCGTAACAAGATGGGGCGTTACATGTATCACCTACCCAATCTCTGACAGTGCATGGGTAAGTCCGATACAAGTTGTCCCAAAGAAGTCTGGTATGACAGTAGTCAAGAATGAGGATAATGAGCTAGTACCAACTCGTGTCCAAACGGGTTGGAGAGTTTGTATTAAATACCGAAAGCTGAACACTGCTACTTGAAAGGATCACTTCCCACTTCCATTCATTGATCAGATGCTTGAGTGTTTAGCCGGTCATACATTCTACTGTTTTCTCAATGGTTATTCCGGCTATAACCAATGAAAGTTCCCAATTTTCAATGTATTAAAACGTCATGATTGACCCTAGAGGGGGGTGAATAGGTCAATCCCATTTTTAATGGTGTTTACAAATTTCTTGATTATTTTGATTGCAGCGGAATATTTAATCAAGAGATTTGTATAGTGTAATGGATTGTTTATTCAATTCTTTAAACATTCACACTAAGATTTTGGCCCCTTTACATAAAGTTTGATTATCGATGCTAATGTACAATATATAAAATAAGATAATCAATATGCAAAGCGATGTGTGTTAAACATTAAATACAAACACGCAAAGTTCAAACACCATAAGACCAATTTTAAGTGGTCCGGTTAGCCAACCTACATCTACTGTTAGGACTCGCTCAACCTACACCTTCACAATTAGAGTAGGAATTCCACCTCACTCAATCGGCGGGGAATTTCACCCATCACTGTCAAATAGGAATTCCACCTATCCATTTGGCTTGAATTCCACCCACCACTATGCCAGAGACTTTGGTCCAGAGTTTTTTATAGTGGTTCGAGAGTACCTCTCCTTAATCCACTTTCTGAACAAAGGTTTTAAAAAAAAAATTAAAACCAAGAATCATTTGCCTTTGAAGCTCTTTATCCTGATGTGTGTTTCTTCAAGATCCCACCCAATGTGTGCTAACAGTCCTTCCTTGTAGTTGTTGTTAAGCAATCAAAATCCAGAGTTTCAAGGAAACTGGTTCTACCAAAGGTTTCCTAGTTTAGGATTCTTTTCTTCTCACTTTCTAACTTAATCCTCAGATTGGTTGTTTATGAGTTTTCTTCCTTCCACTCTCACTCACAACTCAATCCATTTCATTGGTTGTATTTGTTCCCAGTGTAAGCACAAAAGAGAGAGTGATCCTTCTGTTGGCCGTTGTTAAGCTCACTGATAAAGATGAGGGTCCAACTGATCCTTCTAAAGGATACCAACTGGTTGCATAAAGATTGATTTATATATCCAAGGCAACCAGTTGTAGTAACGGTAATGTACCGGCAGGTCGATTGCACCGAGGGGTCGGTGACTAGAAATGTTACCGTTACAAATCCGACCGTTGTACATTAATTGAACTCCCAACGGTAATATTCTTTCTAGGTCAACATGTCGTTGTCGCCGATGGGTCGACACTTATGGTACTGAGTGGTCGGTTCATACGATAGGCTCGTTCTGATGTAAAACAAGCTTGACAGTAGTTTTATCTCTTAGAAACATGTTATCTAGAATGACCTGTCGCCCTATATCAAGAGGTCGATCCTGATACTCTCGGTCGGTCTTTGATTGCCGATATGTCTATTTCTTCGAGAGTCCACATGAGTTCAAGGATTCCAGAACTCAAGATCTTGATCGAGGTGTCGTTGACCACGAGGGGTCGTTTCAGCCTTTCACCTAGAGGTCAGTGCATATGAGACTCTCGATCAGAGGCATACCCAGAATGACAGTTCAATGTTCCAGAACCTATGTCAATCTGGCCGACCTGTCCTTAACCACGATGGGTCGATCCTGTCTCTACCGAGGGGTCGGTGAGACCGACTAGTCGAGCTGACAGTAAAACTAAATACATATTTCCAAGTTAGCTTCCAATTCACTGTCAACCTTCCCCTTTATGCTTTTTATGATTTTACTGTTTGTTTCACTAAGCCTAGGGATAGTCCTCTCTAAGGTATGGGTACCACCTAAAGTCATCTATGGCCATTTTACATGTTTTGTGATTGCCATTGTAACACCCCAAATTCTCAATGAAGTGGAAAATTACCAAAATGCCCCTGAGTTATTAAATTAATTATTTTGTGATGTTAAGTAAGGAAATAGTGGGGCCCATTGTTCAAATGAATACCCTATGAGCACATTATAAATGTCAAGTTTGATTGGATGGGTAATGAACATCAATTGGGTCGAAAATGGCTAAATGGGTCAAAGGGCTCAAATGGGACCCATCGGGTCTTACTGGATTATTTGACCGTTTTGTGATTTTAAATTAAGTGGGGTTAAGCCTATTTTATTGGAAATCAAGTGGAGAAAAAATGGGTAGGCTTGACCCATATGTAAAAACCAATTGCAAATGACCAAAATACCATAATTGGGTCATAGGGTCAAAAACGGGTCAAGGAGCTAAAAGTGGACCCAACGGGTCGAGTTGACTATTGTTGACCGTGTGAACCCTCAAGGGAGCTCAAACACGAGTCAAATCAGTTGAGTGGGACTGAGGTGAGTTGGAATTAAATCAAAAGGTGAGTTAACTCATGTGCATTAAATGAAATGCATTAAATGTGATGAGTTGGGATGGAAATCTAAATATCTTGAGTTGGGTGAGTCAAAAGGGAAGTTGAAGGGCCTGTAAACTCACCGAGCTAAGTAGGAATTTGAAGAGGTTGGCTGGTCTCAAAACCAACCAAAACAAGTCCCACATGTTGGGGACTTGTTTTGGTGAGTTCCATGGTGATTATTAAATGTATATGATGGGTTTTGAGGTGAGTTATATGGGAATATGAATGGCTGCATGGGTAGAATGCCAAGGGGTGCTTTGCTTGGCTGCAAGTTACTCCTTGTTTTGTACAAGGCTTGATGAGGAGTAATGGTGATGTGGTGGCTGAAAATACAAAGGCAATAAGCACCCATTTTGGGCGTGTTTTATCATTGTGAAAGCCTTACAATCCCATCTCTCTCCCTCTCTCAAGAACACCTCTCTTGGTCGAATTTTATATTGGTGATTTCACCAGTGGTTCATGCTTCTAACCAGCTGAGACAAAGGAAGAAAGAAGGAAGGAAACAAGAGGAAAGAAGGCAAGGATCAAAGGCATAAGAAAAGTTTGGAATTTGGTAAGTATTTCCATGGACTTTTGGTTAATAAAATGGGTGTGTGTTGGGCCATGGTGATGGCCGATTACACCAGGGTTTTAACCTTGATTTGTGGAGGATTTAAAATGGTAAAAATAACCATTGGGTTTCGGCCACCATGGAGGGCCGAACCCCATGTAAGAGATGGCTTGGTTTTCATGTTTTGAAACATGAAAACCATGGATTTTGTGGACTGTTTTTGGGTTTTCATTTAAGATTTAAATACATGTTTTAGAATGATTAAAAAACATGGATCTGAATGGCATAGGGACTGAAGTTTATATGGTCTAAAATCAGTGGAATAAAAGATGGAAATGGACCATTGGGTTCGGCCACTTAGCATGGCCGAACCCCATGGAAACAAGTGGTTGGTTTTGATGGTTTTTACAAGTTAAAACCATATAAGTTAGGACTGATGTTAGATGGTTGTAATAGATTTAAAATGCATGATTAAAGAAGGTTAAAACATGGATTTGGATGTTTGGTTCAGACCCAAGGTGAATGAGTAAATGTTTCAAAAACCAAAGGTCATAGTGTTCAGCCAATGAGCATGGCCGAACCCTATGAAATTGGGTTCGTTTTTAGATGAATTTCTAAAGGGTTGAACTTGGTAATAATATGTTCTTTATTACATGAAGATTGAAAGTTTAAAAATAGTGAAAGAAATCATTGGGTTCGGCCACCATGGAGGGCTGAACCCCATGCAAAGTATTGTTGGTTTTCATATTGTGAAACATGGAAACCATGTACTTTATGGACTGTTTGGATGAATTTAATTAGATGGTTTTTAAGTGGTTTAAGGGCAGCAATATAATACTGATATTGCATGGTTAAATAACACCTAAAGCATGTATGAAAGACCAAAACTTGGACATTGGGTTCGGCCACCTTGAATGGCCGAACCCCATGTAAGTAATTGGTATGATTTGGTGAGGTTAATTTACTGTTTGGTTGATGTTTATGCGGCTGAACCATGTGTAATTCATGATTGGGTTAACATGTTAAATCATGAATAATCATGGGAAGTTGAGGGATTAATCAGATCAAAAGAACCATTGGGTTCGGCCATGTGCATGGCCGAACCCCATGGGGCTAGTTTTGGGATGAATGGACCAAGATTTATGGGTTTTCCTATGTATGTTAAATGAAATAAGCTTGTTGTTTTGGGTTGGCCATGGGATGGCTGAACCTTGTAGTTAATATGGCTAAATGGTAGAGCCTAACTTGTAAACAAATGATGGGATCATTGTGTAGGAGGATCATATGGCCGAACCCCATAGATTGTTTTGTTGGAGATTATGACTTGGTTGTATGAGTTGGATTAAGTAAACATATGGATTTATCTTTGGACTTAGTGATAAGTAAATAACCAGCCACTAAGGTAGATTACTTTTATGAACTTTGATTATGAGCAAGATTAGACATTGGTTATACCAATGGCAAATCTGTGAATACAAGTCAAACGAAGGGATTGATCAAAGGACTCACATGATGTAGTTGGGTCTTAGATATGAATGAACAAGTAAGTGATAGTATGATTTATTGATTGTTATATGGATAAGGTACCGGAAGTTGAACGACGTGCGAGTCGTGACCAGGTGACGCGAAAGAAAGATCAAGTACTGAAGTGAATATTCAGTAGGTTTCCTACCTACTTGTAACCACAATTTTTACCCAGCTTTTCTTATGATACTCTTGTTTTAATATATGTGTTTCAACTAATATATTATGCATTAACAAATGGCATACAGGCATTGGCATCTCATGCATAGACATGGGATTATGAGTGAGGTTCTACAGTGTTTCAAGTTACAAGTTACGTCCTGCCTCGGTGGTGCAAGTCACGCCAGGAGGAGTAACATGATGATCATAGTCACATTGGTCTCCTTAGGCGATGAGAGTCCCGCCAGGAGGACTAATACGTGATATGAATCAGTCAATGATGAAGAGATGGAAGTTGTATTGTAATTTACCTTGACGGTGCAAGGCACGTCAAGTGATGGCTATGAATGTATATGATGGGGGATGCTCATTGCATGTGCATACATCATAGCATTGTTTTATCTGTTTTGATGATCATGTATTATGATATGTATATGCATGTTTTATATGCTAACATGTGATAGCCCTGATTCAGGAACCTACTGGGCGCGTTGATCTAACGCCCTAATTCTATCCTCAGAGGAGATTGCAGGTACAAGCAAAGGGAAAGGAAAGGTTGTTGACCGGGAGGGGAGCCAAGCCTAAGTGCTTGAATGAAGGACTGAACTACTTTATATTACTGTCTTTTGAATACTTTTGTGGGACATGTAATAATTCACTACTTGCTATGGTTTGATTAGGTTGATAACATTTGGATGGTTGATCTATGATAAATAATGTTTAAGACTGTTACTTGCTATCTTGTCTTTCTACTCCGCAATTAATCTAGGTTATTCCGCATGTTGATGTTAGTTCCATGTGTGTTCATTATCATGGTCTAGTCCATGTACACATGGGTGGCCAGTTAAGGTTCAGACTTGGGTAGTCTGAACTTAACTCGCGTCGTGACGCCGCCCGCTCTCTTTTCTGAGGTTTTATTATAATTTAAAAAAAAAAAAATTAGACTCTGAAATTATCGAAAAGGGCGGGGCATTACAGCCATAACAATTAGCTTCAATCCGGTGGAGCTTGATCTTTTCTCTTGATCATCTTGGGTCTTCAAGCTTCCAGCAAGTGCTTATTTTTGTGTCATGGAATTGACAAACATAAGGACTTGGCCAAGCCGAGGCACTAACAATCTCCCCCTGTGTCAATTTCATGACAAAACGTATAAGCTAACCCTTTTACATTCCCACCCTTATTACAACACATTTGAATACAAAATATTTCATTGATTACATGTACATATTCAAATGGAAAAACAAGATTATGGTCTTCGCATATTATTGTTCAGCTTGCTTCATTTCATTTTGTCCTGTTCAAGTACATAAGCAAGTAACACTAGAAAATCATTAGAGCGGTTAGTCCCAAAACATAGAAATGCATTCATGGACTAAACAAGATCTGTATTCAAGCTCCCCCATATTTCCTGATCTCCTAGTGACCAACACTACCCATAGCTAATCCAAGCTATCAGTGTTGAGAAGATTTCTCCCCCAATCTTCTTTGAGTTTGATCACCCAAACTCCAAGCATAGACATGCATAGACATTCTCCCTATGTCTATTGGCTTTGCTGTCTTTTAGCTCCTACTAATTTCTCCCTCATTTTGTCATTCAATTGACAAAGATTAATTGGTCGACATCGAGATTTAAGCACTCCCTATGCTTCTTGCAATTAGTGCTTAACTAGGTTCTGCTCTACCTCATGGTTCTCCCCTATGGTTTAATGCACACTTCTCGTGTATCAATGTTAGTTTGTCCCTGCACAAACTAAGACTTAGTTTTACTGATTTCTTCTGTGAGTGGAGCAAATGTCCTTGCATCTCTAGAGTCTTCTCCCCCATAAACTTAGCTGCCTCTAAGTTTATTTTCCATCAAGCTTCTGTTTAAGCTTGTGTCAATCTTCCTCCTCACACTGTCATGACCAGTGACAGGTATCAATCAGCACATATTTTGTGCTCCCCCATCCTTCAAGGATGTGTGTCACATCTCATTCAAAGCCCTATCTTCCTCAACATGCCAATACAAAACTAACTCATCCAAACCTGCATGTTAGCCTATTTAACAAATACCATGTTAAATGTAGACAATAGATATAAGGCATACAACAATACACACATCATACTAAGCCATATCATTTCATTCATGAAAAATTGGTACATATGGTTAAGAATGGAGGCAAATGGATGCGTAGACAAAATATCAACATAGTTTTTCCAAAACATAAAACATAATTTATGAAGAACTATTCTAAGTCGATCCATCTGGAGGAGGAGGATGCTGGAGGGGAAGAGGATTTTCGTCCGATACTCTTTTTTAGTCCTTCCATGAATATGGAGAGATTTTGAATTGATTCATTCATGGAGGTCATAAAATCTCCAATCTTTCTTTCCAACTCTCGACGATTTTCAAGGAAGCGGTAGGTTATCTTTATAAGAGCTCTATCCGATTCAGCTTTAGCATTTTCCATCTCCTACTTTCATTTCTCCTCTCTTCATAAGAGCTCTATCCTTATCACTGCTTGCTTCTTCTGAAGAAGTGAGATTTTTTTTAGCTTTTCCTTTTCCACTCACTTCTTCTACTCTGGTCTCAACTAGAAAGGTAGGATCCTTAATAATCACTCCTCTGAGCTTTCTGGTTAAGGGTGGAGGAGATTTCTTCTTGTGAGATTTCTCGTGAGAATCTTGACTCGACGGCCTATAGTATTCAAGAGAGACGATGATTCTCCTTGAAGCAACTTAGATTTTGGTTTCTTAGACTGGGTGGCACTATCATTCTTAGAATCAGAGGGCACGCTAATGACAGTGGGCTTGTCCCTTGTCATTTTCAACTACTAGAGACGAAAGGAATGGAACCTCTCTGTTTTTCTGGCAAGATTTCGCTTCGGGAGGTCCTAACGGCTAACCTAGGGCATGGGAGGAAAGGAGGAAATCGCCAGAACTCAGCGGGAGGAAGAACGACGAGTTCGAAATGATCTATCGTTTTGGCAGAAAGAGTCCCTTTTTAAACTTACTATTTCTAATACACCCACAGGTCGTAACCAATGACATGTCTGTGTCGATATGTCGATATGTATCGACCTGTCTCCCTGTGCGATTTTCTCCCTTTCAGACAGTGTTCTGAAATCCAACAGTACCGACATGTATGTTCCTCCGACTAGTCTAACCTTCGATCTGGGTTCTAACTTGAAGGATGACTGGGTATTTTTTGTGTGTCTGCTTACAATGTTCATAGTTTTTCCAAGCTTTACTTATTGACCTTTGAACACCAGTGATGATACCTGCATTCACACCATATTTGTTCCATCTGAAGATTCAATTCACCCTTCTGAAAATAGGCACATATAATGGATTACTGATCTTCTTTCTAAATCCAAATCAATGTAAGATTCTTGGACACATTTAATTCACCAATTTAAGTATATTGCCCAAGTGTGTGATGCCATGAGATGCGGCATTTCTAGGTTTTAGCAAGGCAAGACACATATGAACATAATTCATTTCACATAATGTATAAATTAATTTTTATTAGAATGAAACTCAAAGCACACTAATCATACATTCATTTCTTGATTTGAGTATTTTGATCAAGCTTACAAAAATGAAGTATGACCCTACACATACAGCTCTTATGCCTGTTATCATGTTTTGGAACATGATAACCAATTTTACCATTATTTCAAGATGGCTTTAATTTCTTGAAAAGAGTTGGTAATCAAATGGATTATTTTGATTAGCACTTTTGGTAGGTCACACCAAACTATAAATCCATTTAACAACATAGAGCATGTTTCATTCTACATAGGATTCACACGTTTTAGGAACTTCGGAGAAACGATGTTGTGTATGTGTATTAAACCAACTTTTAATCACATACATACCCTATACATGAGGTAATGCACACATTATATTCATTTCCTACAGATGCACAAATCACATGGCATATGAAATGAAATGATATAAGTATATTCCAATACTATAGTGTAGACCTTCATGTACAATGAATATCTTACCATAGATCAATCCAATAATCAAATAAGAACATGGATTGAATGTAAGATACATAATGATTCCAAAGCACGTTTCAAATGTGACACCAATAGTGGTATCCCTTCACACATTTGAACCTAACATTGTGAGACATGGAATCTAAGTCCACAATCCAGTGAAGGCCTTTTATCAAATCTGGTTTTAACCTTGGGTACTTCCCATTTGATCTCACGGTTCAACATTCCAGATTGTGTACCATGAAATTGGTCTTTAATCATCTTGGTACTTGGCCTTGAAGGGCACTTGGAGGATATTACCTTCTACAAGTTCATTTTTCTCCATCCTCTTCCTATCTTAGAGGGTATAACTTGGACTTTTTCAATGGTTTTACTCAATCACCTATATTTCCAGCACACAAATTGATCGATAGGTAATGTTATCCATTGGGCTAGAAGAGGCAATTTTTCAATAGGATTGTTTTAGCCTTTTTTGTTGTTTCATGTCTTTTAAATATTCTGACATGCATGTCATGAAACAACACTAATGAATGCTACATATGTTTGGTTTATGTGCATAGCCAATTTATCATTAGCCTAAGCAGTTCTGGTCTTTGGTCTGAGTGGCCATAGGAGTTGAAGGTTTATCCAATACTTCTTTCATAGACACAGACCACTTTCTATTCACCTATTTCCAACCATGTTTAATGATAAAAACATTATATAGTTCTTCATTCTATTTTTCATCACAAAGAAAGTTTGGAAATATCATGGCTTTCTCTCATGCCCATTGTTCTAGCATGGATCAACTCTGATAGTTAAATCATTTCTCAAAAGCATGAGGCTCAGATACCAATTGAAAGTTTCCAATTTTCAATGTGCTAGAACATCATGATTGACCCTAGAGGTGGGGTGAATAGGTCAATCCTATTTTTAATGGTGTTTACAAATTTCTTGATTATTTTGAATGCTGCGGAATATTTAATCAAGAGATTTGTTTAGTGTAATGGATTGTTTACTCAATACCTTAGACATTCACACTAAGATTTTGGCCCCTTTACATAAATCTTGATTATCGATGCTAATGCACAATGTATAAAATAAGATAATCAATATGCCAAGCGATGTGTGTTAAGAAAAGAACTTAAACATTAAATACAAACACATAAAGATCAAACACCATAAGATCAATTTAAAGTGATTCGATTAGCCAACCTACATACACTGTTAGGACTCGCTCAACGTTGACCTATCCCCAAAATCCACTAAGTGGGGACTTACACCCTCACAATTAGTGTACGAATTCCACTTCACTCAATCGTCTGGAAATTTCACCCACCACTATCGAATAAGAATTCCACATATCCAGAGTTTTTTATAGTGGTTCTGGAGTACCTCTCCTTAATCCACTTACGGAATAAAGGTTTTAAATAAAATTAAAACGAAGAAGCATTTGCCTTTGAAGATCATTATTCTAATGTGTGCTTCTTTAAGATCCCACCCAATGTGTGTCGACGCTACTCATTGTAGCCACCTTTGAGCAATCACAATCTAAGGTGTCAAGGAAACTGGTTCTATCAAAGGTTTCCTAGTTTAGATTGTTTGCTTCTCACTTTCTAACTCAATCCTAAGATTGGTTGTTTATGAGTTTTCTTCCTTCCTCTCTCTCTCACAACTTCAATCCATCTGATTGGTTGTATTTTTTTCCCCTAGTATAAGCACAAGAGAGAGTGATCCTTCTGTTGGCTCTTGTTAAGCTCACTGATAAAAATGAGGGTCCAATTGATCCTTCTGAAGGATACCAACTGGTTGCATAAAGATTGATTTATATAGCGAAGGAAACCAGTTGTAGTAACGGTAATGTACCGACAGGCTAGTTGCACCAAGGGGTCCATGACTAAAAATGTTACCATTACAAACCCGACCGTTGTGCATTAATTGCACTCCCAACGGTAATATTCTTTCTCAGTCGACTTGTCGTTGTCGCCGATGGGTCGACACCTATGGTACTAAGGGGTCGGTATATACGAGAGGCTCGTTCTGGTGCAAAACATACTTGACAGTAGTTTCATCTTTAGAAACATGTTACGCAGAACGACCTGTCGCCCTTTACCGAGGGGTAGGTCTTGGTACTCTCGATCAGTATTTGATTGCCGATATGTCTGTTTCTTCGGGAGTCCATGTGAGTTCAAGGATTTCAGAACTCAAGATCTTGATCGAGGAGTCGTTAACCATGAGGGATCGTTTCAGCCTTTCACCGAGGGGTCGGTGCATACGAGACTCTCGATCAGATGCATACCCAGAATGACAGTTCAATGTTCTAGAACCTGTGTCAATTTGACTGACCAGTCCTTAACCACGATGGGTCGAACCTGTCTCTACCGAGGGGTCAGTGAGAACGACTGGTCGAGCTAACAGTAAAACCAAATACATATTTTCAAGTTAGGTTCCAATTCACTGTCAACATTCCTCTTAGGCTTTGTATGATTTAACCATTTGTTCCACTACACCTAGGGATAGTCCTCTCTAAGGTGTGGGTACCACTTAAAGTCATCTATGGCCTTTTTACCTGTTTTGTGATTGCCATAATGATGAGCTTAAATCCGGTGGAGCATGATCTTTTCTCTTGATCATCTTGGTTCTTCAAGCTTCCAGCAAGTGCTTCTTTTCGAGTCATGGAATTGACAAATATAGGGACTTGGCCAAGTTGAGGCACTAACAACCAAACCTGTGTTGCTCCTGAGCATCAGGAGAAGACCACCTTCACCTGTCCGTTTGGTACATTCGCCTACCGTCGCATGCCTTTTGGGATGTGCAATGCACCTGCTACCTTTCAGCGGTGTATGATCAGCATATTTTTAGACATGGTAGAGCAATTTTTGGGAAGTCTTTATGGATGATTTCTCAGTCTTTGGTTCTTCGTTTGACCAATGCCTACATCACCTAACCCTTGTGTTAGTCCGATGTAAAGAAAAGAACCTAGTACTTAATTGGGAAAAATGTCTTAGGTCACATTATATCGAACAAAGGAATAGAAGTTGGTAAAGCTAAGGTCGATTTGATCTCTCGTCTTCCACGACCCCAAACTGTTAAAGAGAAATTGAAAAATTTCCAGACCTCTCTGTATGAAAAATTGAAAACTGCATTGACCTCTGCTCCGATCATTCAACCTCCTGATTGGTCTGTTCCTTTTGAGATAATGTGTGATGCTTCTGACTACGCAGTAGGAGCTGTTTTAGGTCAAAGGGTCAATAATTTATCTCATGTTATCCATTATGCGAGCAAAACGCTTAACGATGCTCAATTGCACTACTCCACCATGGAAAATGAATTGTTGGCAAACGTTTTTGCGCTAGACAAATTTCGATCTTTCCTTATAGGTCCGAAGGTCATTCTCTACTCTGATCATGTTGTTCTCAAGTATCTCTTGTCTAAGAAAGATGTTAAGTCCCACTTGATCCAATGGATTCTCTTGCTACAAGAATTTGATATTGAAATTCGGGACAAGAAAGGTTCCAAGAATGTGGTAGCAGACCATTTGTCTAAATTGGTAGCTGAATTTTCTGATGAGTAGATGCTTATTACTAAATCCTTCCTTGATGAGCAAATACTGGCACACGTGGTGGGTGGAATTCCAGCCCATTCAAATAGGTGGAATTTCTATTTTACATGTGGTGGGTGAAATTCTCAACCGATTGAGTGAGGTGGAATTCATACTCTAATTGTGAGGGTGTAAGTCCCCACTTAGTGAATTTGGGGATAGCTCAAGATTAAGAAAGTCCAAACAGTGGATATAGGTTGGTTAACCGAACCACTATATATCTTGTATCCTTGAGATTGTGGTATTACAACTAACTTCCTATTGATTGTTTAATCATTTGTGCTAACACACTTCTACTTGATTATTAAGTCAGCTACAGTTAAATCTAATCAATCAAGTTAATTTTAAAAAGGGCAACGAATTGAGATTGACCTATTCACCCCCCCCTAAGATCAATCGTATTGTAGCACATTGAAAATTTCAAAAACTATAAATGTTTCAAATGAGACAATTAAAATGGGACAGAGAGAGTATTTTATATGGTTTACAAAGGTCACCTGATGTAAAATTAAATTTTATTTTAGATATGTTGTTTTTCATCCCTTGATTTTGTTTTGATTCATGAATCATGACCCTCACATGTTTAGTATTTGATAGTTCTTTAGAAAACTAATCTTAACCAGATGCTTGGAGTCAAATTTAAGTGATGTGGAACGAGGATACTCGTCCTTAGTTGTAAAAATGAATCACAATGAACACAAGAATTTATGTGGAAAACCCGTAAGAAAAATGGTCCTGAATTCATACAAATAATGGATTGTTTTCCATCACAACCCACTGACCAAAAGTATGATATTGGGAATGAAGTATAATTTTTTCTTAATGACAATGTAATCAGATTTATCAACCTTATGTAGTTGATGTTAGAATTGAAAATATAGTTATTTATCCTTAGAATTATTCAATTCGTTTGAACGCTATTATGATTTTCATTTATTTTAATTTTTCTTTTTTCTTTTTAACTTAAAATAGTATTTTTTATGATTGATGTTATAATTTCATTGCTGTAATATTTTTATTCTTTTTAAATTTTTAGGTAATTTATTTTTAAGTATGACAAGATATTTTGTTATTATGTTAATATCATTGTTTAAAACAATATAAAACAGTTAAATCTAATAAAATGAATTGTGAAAACAATTGTAATTGACATTTTAATTTTAGAATATTGGCGTGAACACTAGTTATCTCTTGCATTGGACTTCATCGTATGGACCCCATCCGAATTTAAAGTGTCACTCATGGGCAGCAGTGTTGGCAGCAGTGTTGGCAGCAGTGTTTAAGAGAAAAGTAATTTTTAGATTTAATAGTGACTTTAATTATAATTAAAATTAAATCTGAATTGTCATTCAATGATGATAAAACTAATACAATGAAGATGGGTGCGAAAACTTCTTACAGATAAAAAGATAAACTAAATTGCAGTAAGCTTGAAAATTCCAAATTTAAAAAATTGGCACAAATTGAGATCCAAATGTTAGACAAAATTAGCCCTTTTTATTTAAAAAAAAAAATCAGTTCAAAGTTCGCACTTGGTCCATAATATTTGTTAATCTGGTATTTAACGGTATTTACTGAGATATTAATCATGGAATAAATGGTTTAAATAATGATGATGATTACTTAGATGTTTTATTGGACTCGTAATATTTTAATATCAATCAAAATTTCAGTTTTTTGTTAATATTTTTGTCAAAGACCAAACACGGCTGCTCAGTAGGGTTTAGTATGATGCAAGGCGACCTAAGAGTATGGTTAAAACTTTTATTATGACAAAAGAAAAGAAATACGTAAATAAGGAAGATTAGAGATATTGACAATGAGTTTGCACTCACAAGTTACAACTTTTACATTACAATATTAAAGTGGTTATTAAAAGGGCTACTTCATTTATTTCCTCTTCAATAAACCCTGAACCATTCCAAGATGGACCATTTTTTTTAGAATAGAACGCCCAATGCAATTATTTTATTGGATATTTGGATTTCTCAATTGGATTTTCACAAATCTCGTTCTACAGATATTAACGGCAATTGTTAATAGCGGGACATTTTAAAATTCTTGATATTTTATCTAAAATTTTTTGCAGAAAATATATTATTTAAAAAATAATAAATATAAATATAAAAATAAATAATATGGCAGAAGCTTGAAAACATATATGATATTTCAGAAATAAAAAATTTATATTTGGCCCAAGCATTTTTAACGGGAATTTAACGGTAAAATCTCACTATGAAGAGACTGTACCTTTTTTATGAACTGAGTTCTATGCGATTGGATTTGATGGATAGAAGATTTCATAGATGATAATTTAAGGGAAACGCTTCACTATGATCTATAATATCCTAAGATAAGTCATGAAAAATTAATGATATATGATAATTAAATTTTTAAAGTCTAAAATCATAATACTAAGATGACCATATTAGAGTCAAATTTTAAAAGGTTAATGAATTTTAATTTTATATTTTTTTCATCAAAAAATATGTAAACTACTTTAATATTTAAATAATAACTCCTTATATGGAATGACATGAGAAGTGTCCTAGAGTTTTTCTAGACAAAATACAAAGAATGGGTAGATAAATTGAGTAAAAATAGCACACACAAGTAAAACTTTAGGGTATTATAAATTTAGAATTTAATTGAAAAAAAAAAAAAAACTTGGTGGAATATGACCTCTTTCTCGTGCATTACGAGCAACTAGGGTTGGTATTAGTTGAAGATTTGTAAATGTCCAGATCGCGTTGGCTACAAGAAATATTAACTTTTTTGTCTAAATCAATTTGAACTTACCTTGATCTTTTATTACTGATCAGATTTTTACAGTAGATTGATAAATTATATGTGATGGACAATGAAGGAGATAAATTATATCATCATCTTAACATAATTTTAAATTAAAAAATTTGATTGCTATAAAGTAGGTTAGGAACGTTCTTGAAATGCTGGTGTTCCATTTTTGAAGTGAATTAAAACTTGATTATTTTAAACTATTTTTCATAATTTAAACTTTACATTTTGGTCCGAAATTTTTATGTTAATTTCAGAAAATTTGGGGTTTCTTGAAAATGTAATTTTTTCATTAAATATCGGTCATATACATATTCAAATTATTTATTTAAGTTTTGAATAAAATTAATATTAAAATTAACAATAAAATGAAGAGAAATGATAAAAAAAATTCTATCACTTGTTAACCTAACATCTATGCATGTCACATCCATCTCAAATTCCAATTGTAAATGTCATTGACAAATTCATCTTAAATTGTACTTCTTAAATTTAATTTGACCCTCGCATTTATGATCGACATCTAATTAAAGAAATATTTTACCATCAATAACATAAGTCCCTTAAGAAATAAAAGTACACAATAAAAATCAAAATACAAAATTCTAGAAAGTAAGATCCCAATATTAATAAAATTCTATTAAAAATTATGAAAAAGTATGTAAGAAATTTATAATTTAGTGATTAGTATTATGATTTTTTTAAATGTTTGTTGTATTTTAATCTATCTAATTTTTTAAATTCTTAATCTTAGAGGCAAAAAATTTAATGGATTTAAAGATAATATATTAAATCTAATAATAATGGTTGGTGCTAATACTTCAAAGTTGAAAACTTGAAATCACTTAAGTTTCACCAAATACATCAAAACCGTAAACAACCGTAAAAAACC
Source organism: Chimonanthus salicifolius (assembly GCA_013350335.1). NCBI lineage: Eukaryota > Viridiplantae > Streptophyta > Magnoliopsida > Laurales > Calycanthaceae > Chimonanthus > Chimonanthus salicifolius. The sequence continues at coordinate 24,318,402 of CM023539.1, read as the reverse complement.
GTCAAAAACCGTAAAAACCTTAAAAAACAGTGGAATATCGGTTTTTGTTTTTTTTTAAAAAAAATCAAATAAATTTAAATACCGATTTTAATACAGATCGGCCGATATAGTGACCCATATTGCGGACCATTTATCTGTCATATCGGCCGATAAACTTTATGTACGGCCGATACATAGCGTATCGGCCGCTATGGTGCGGTCCAAAAAATCCACTACATATCGGCCGATACGCTATGTATCAGCTGATATCTCGACCCTGAATACGACATGCAGCACATAGGTTATAATAATAATAATAATAATAATAATAATAATAGTAATAATAAAGTAATCACATGTTATTATTGTCATACTTACGTTCATGACGATGATTATAGTCTCAAGACAACAATGACTAAACTTGAATCATTATTAATTTGAAAATATGAATAAATTTTTAACTTAATTTGAAAAAAAATAGTAAAACACTTTATCGTGTTTGACTCAAAATCATTTTCAAATTTTGTCAACTCAAATCAGTTCATCTAAATTTTTAAAGTCTTTAAACTATGAGAATAATAATATATGATGATTATGTTGAATAGTTTTATTATTATTGTTGTTATTATTATTATTATTATTATTATTGTGGTAGGAGGATGGAGGTCAAGGGAAAGAGATCTTTTTTAAAAAAAAGAGTAGATGCAGTCCCTGCCATAAAGGGAGAAAGAGAGAGACCCTCTCTTTTTAATTGGCTGTAAATCATCCATACGGGGATTCTTAATTCATAATAATTGGTCTTGAATTGCAAAATATATGTAGCTATTCAACCTTACCTAGAATTTTCTAACTCTAGTTTTATTCTATCCTTTATTAATCTTCATATTTTTTTTAAGAGTATCTTAACTAAAAAATAATTTATTTTTAAAAATTTGCCAACACAGATCAATGAATAACTTACCGAACTCTAATGTAGACTTTAACAAAATTATTTAATGTTTTATAATATATATAACAGTGAGAACTGAGAAATGAAAATAAATTTATTAATAAATTATTCATACATATAAACTATGTAAAGAAAATCAAATTGTATTTAGCCATTTTGATCTTTTTATTTAAGTTAACCAGAGGTTAAAAAAGGGGTTGGCATACTCTACTAGGCTACTAGCTGATAAATAATTGAGATTAGAGAGTTTGACATTTGTTTTTGTTATCTATCTTTTGCATTTTTCTATATAATCAAGCTAACATCTATACGGCTTTTTTCTATCTCAGTGACTTTACGTCTATTTAGGGAGAAGAAAAAAGATGCCCCGTCAGGAATCTCTTGCTTGTGGACGGCAACCAAAAACGGAAGGCAAGTGAAAACGGAACGTTGCCTTCCACAGAGAGATTCTGCTGAAAACAGAAAAAGAAAAACTATTGGCGTTGGCTTTCAATTCAAAGCCAGAGCAGAAACAAAACAAATTACGTTGCTGCCGAGCAAAGAAATCAGCGCAGCAGAGATGAAATCAAAAAGGGAAGAAACCTGCCCAATAAGCTTTGTACACAGAATGGAAAAGAAGAAAGCATGGAAAGAAAATAAAAGAAAAATGAAAGAAGACAGACCATGAACCGTTCATAGTCTGCAATAACCAAGAGGAAAAAGAAGAATAAAAGGAATTCAGATTAGGACACCGATGAACAGAGAAAGGACAGTACTGTACGCCAGCGAGCAGAACCATGAGGGCCGAACTTGGAAATTTTTATTTCTGTATTTATTTTATAGGTGACCATCCTAACACGGGAGGAAATCTTTTACTAGGCACGAATTTTAGTCAACTTCCCATTTTACCCTCATGCATCCATACTGAAAAGCTAATTTAGTCGAACGTCAGAATTAGGCCCACTTTTCAGATCACTTCCGAGACTATCGATGCACTGATTTGGACGGAAATGTTACTTTAGTGGAATGTCAGAATTCGGCCCACTTTCTGGATCACTTCCCAGACTCTCGGTGCACCGGTTTGGATTGAGACTATTTTCTCAGTCTAGGTGCAGTTAAACGATGCATTTACCAGTTCACTAATACACACACGGTGCACCAAGAGTCCCTCTTTCTCAAAATGGTCCACTTCCTGGTTTACTCAATACACGCCCGGTGCATCGATTTCACTCTTTCTCAGTACAGGACAAGTAAAACGGTTCACTTACCGGTTCACTCAATACACACCCCGTGCACCTGATTTCACTCTGTCTAAGTACAGGACAAGTAAAACGGTCCACTTCCCTGTTCACTTAATACACACCAAGTGCACTGATTTCACTCTTTCTCAGTACGAGACAAGTAAAACGGTCCACTTACTGGTTCACTCAATATACACCTGGTACACCGATTTCACACTGTTTTCCATATTTAAATTTAACCTACCTCATTGATTCAAGACTTTTCGAGTCCATATATGGATTTCCGGAAGAAAGAGAATGATCACCATGTCTTTCCCAAATATAATTGCTACTTTTTCATGTCAAATGTTGCATTTTCTTTTGCTTGTACTTGACTTCAAATGAATCTAAACCACGATCTGGGACAGGAAGTTCATCTGAATTAAGTGTGTCTAATCCAGTTCTCAATATGTTTTTTTATCATTAGTGACAATTTATGAAGGCTGACTATTAACATTTCGCCATATTCTAATTGAGCTGAATTTTTGCAAACTAAACCAGGTTTTCATGTAAATGCAGTATAGTTTTACTTGAAATGAATCAAATTGTGACTTCGGACTAGCTATTGCTCTACGTATAGTGGTACTAATTCAGTCTTTGACATTTGGTTTTATTGGTAATGGTGGTTTTATGACATAATCTTGACATTTCGTCGTGTTCTAAAATACATCATAACAACTGCAACCTAAGCACTGTATATTTAAACGCAGAATTAGTCTTAACGTGGAAGCAACTTTTTTGGATATTGCGGTTATATATATGCGATGAGGTTGTTCGTTATTTGAAATCGATCAGTGGTCGGCATTGAAGTTTGTTTTGATATTCTGTTCTTTGTTTGTTTTGAGTTTTGATCCAAAATAATTGAGACTTTGGATTGAAGCATTGAAGTTGGATGCCTTTAGGATTCATTAGGATGTAACTCAAGTCAATTTTTTATTTCAAATTCATTTACGTACCTGCTTATCTTTTTGGTTTGTCGCATTTGGGGTGTCACTGAACAAGAATCTTCTTGTTTGAGCTTCTTCACGAACCTCGTCATCTTCTTCTTTCACTTGAAATGTGAAATAATCTTCTTTAATCTTAATTAATTCTAAATTAAGCTCCTCTTTGTAATGAAGCGACTCATGATGATCATTCAACAGTCCCTTGTTTTTCTCCACTTTCCCACTCATGCACTTATCTAGTTTGTGGTGATCTCTTTACCCTATCAAAATACCTGAAAAGAATATTGATGAATGGATGAAGAGCATACTACTGTTCCCTATACATTCCACTTATAGAAAATGGACATATAATTCAATGCATTCCCACATAAACATCAAGTATCAAGTCAATGCATGTACACCATTCACCATATACAATTTACAATTGATTCATTATATCCAATAAAAAGAGTTTTTATACATCCAAAATACTAGGCAGATTTCAAAAACAAAAAACTAAAACGTTGCCAAGGTCTGGTTCTCAAAAATCTAAAGTAGAGGGGAGCAAGGGCATCAGAGATGGCTTCGGTGTCTTGTTTTGACGAGATCAGCCGGTGTGGCAGGAGTTCCGTAGGAGGCTGGAGCAGCAGGTGTGGTTGGAGGTGCAGATGATCCTGATGGAGTAGTAGGTGTGGCTGGAGGTGCAGAAGATCTTGATGGAGTAGCAAGGTGCAGGGCCGGCCCTGAGATTTCAGGGGCTCTAGGCGACTTTTTAAGATGGGGCCCTTATCTACTCACAAAAAATAAAATCATACAATTTTTTTTTACAATGTGTGAAACTAAATAAAATATCATAATCAAATTTATAACAAAGTATTATTTAAAATTTATTTTTATTTTGAGATGCAAAATTACTAATTAAATTACTATATTCAAGTTTTTTTAACATTTATTTTTCAATAGATAAGATAGTTAATCCATTCAATCTTTCGTGTGACATTGTAGATCGAAGATCAAATTTTATCAGTTTTAACTTTGAAAAACTTATTTCTGCATAGATAACTGTAATTGGTATAATCAACATTATTGTATAAGCAATTCATGCATTTGGAAAACAACAATTCATTCTTTTTATGTAATTTGGCAATTCATTCTTTTGGTACTGCATCTTTTATCATATTCGAGTGTGACACTAATGCAAATTCTCATTTGAAATGAAGATATTATTATTAATTTAATTTTTCAATTTTTCTATATTTTTTAAAAAATTAAAAATTAAAAATTATCTTAATTATAATGATTTATACTTGTATATTAGTTCTAATAAAATCTACATTGATCAAATGAATAAAGGTATGTTTTTTCATCTCTTCAAATTTTAAAAGCTTTAAATTATATTTAATTCAAAATTATCAACTCAATAAGATTTCTCTTTCTCTTGATTTAGATGATAGATATATTTTAAAAGATTCTTTATTAATTAAAATTATTTTATTATTTTATTATTATTATTAAACTCAATAAAATGAGGATTATAATAATAATTGTTATGATTGTTACTATCATTATTTTAATTTTTTAAGAAACCTACGCTTTAAATAGAGTAGAAAAATTATCAAATAGTCAAATGATTTCAAGTAGTATTAATTCAAATTATTGTTATTTTTCATTATTATTATTAAATAACTTGATAAAAATAAAAAAAATTATTATTAATAACACAGCCGCCTGAATTTGATCCCGGGTCCTGAGATTAAAAGAGGACAAGTCTAACCGACTGGACAAGAATGAACTTGTACTTTAATTATACATTATTAACTATTTAACATATAGTAAAGGAGGTTATGGACTTGGGGGCCCTAGGCGGCCGCCTACTTCGCCTATAGCCAGGGCCGGCCCTGAGCAGGTGTCACTGGAGGTGTAGAAGATCCTGGTGGAGCAGCAGGTGTGGCTGGAGGTGCAGAAGATCCAGATGGAGCAATAGGTGTGGCATGAGGTGCAAATGATCCTGATGGAGCAGCAGGTGTGGCTGAAGGTGCAGAAGATCCAGATGGGGCAATAGGTGTGGCATGAGTGCAAATGATCCTGATGGAGCAGCAGGTGTGACTGGAGGTGCAGAAGATCCAGATGGGGCAACAGGTGTGGCATGAGGTGCAGATGATCCTGATGGAGAAGCAGGTGTGGCAAGAGGTGCAGATGATCCTGATGGAGCAGTAGGTCTAGTTAGAGGTGAAAAAGATCCTGATGGAGCAGCAGGTGTGGCTGGATGTGCTGATGATCCCGATGGAGCAGTAGGTGTGGCTGGAGGTGCAGATGATCATGATGGAGCAGCAGGTGTGGCATGAGGTGCAGATAATCCTAATGGAGCAGCAGGTGTGGCATGAGGTGCAGATAATCCTAATGGAGCAGCAGGTGTAGCTGGAGGTATAAAAGATCCTGATGGAGCAACATGTGTGGCTGGAGGTGCAGAAGATCCTGCTGGAGCAGCAGGTATGGCTGGACGTGCAGATGATCCTGGTGGAACAGAAGGTGTGACTAGATGTGCAGATGATCCTCTCGTAGATTGAGCAGTTGGAAGTTTTACACTGAGACTCATCCAGCTTGCTATAGAAGCTATGCCTTTATTTAGGAGAATCGAATGATCTTCGATGCATTTGACGATCAACTCATGAGATTGAGTATGGCGAGATTCAATGTTGTTCAAACGAATGACGACATATTGTTGGAATTGTTGAATTTAGCTTTAAATACAAAGAAATCTGAAGGCATTTGAGTATCTTTGGGGGCACTGGAAGGAGAAGGTGTAGATGCACCATGTGTCGAAGGACAGGCAATGGTAGGTGAAGAAGGTTCAACCTGTTCAAGGTTGAATTTGTTCGGGTTCAACCTCTTCCAACTTTCTTTTGCCCTTGTGTTTACGAACCCAAACACCGTCCTTAAGGTCATAGCCAAAATATTTCATGGTGGTTTCATTGATGTGATCGGATTTTTTCAGTGTTAACTTTATCCTCAATGGAGAGAACAACTTTGAATTTTTTTAAAATCGAGGTGAGAAGACAACCATATGGAAGAATGACTTTTGGTTTTCGGTACACTTGTTGGATGTGCTTCAAGACAAGATACCCAAGGCTCACTTGCATTTTTTTTAAATAGACACCACATGACAAAGATATCTAAGTAATTAATTTCATCACCGTGTCCTCCTCTGGGAAGAATGTTTTGGAGGATAATCCAGTGAACAAGGCACCATTCTAATGTGAGTTAAATGGCATAGGCCTTGAAGCGAGAGGTAATGTCAGTCCTATTACAAAATTCATTTAACATTTCCACTTCTTCGTAGCCTTCTAGTTGAACTCAAGTGTTGGTTTCATACTTTCTTACTCTTCCATTGGGTATCTTAAATAAGTCTTCGAATGTATCAACAGTAAGAGAAATTTTGACGCCACGAACATTGGAAATGAGAGTGTGACCAGTATCTTTGGTGATATTGGCATAAAATTCTTTTACAAGGGTGGGATAAAATGGGTTTTTCAGTTCAAGAAACTTTACCCACCCAAGTGCTTCAAAATACCCTTTGAAACGGAAAGGATAGGGGTAAAAAATACTAAGTTCGATTACCTCGCCCGGAAAAATCATTCTCTGGAATAATCCACCTTTGTAGCGATCGAAGGCTTCGTCGGACATGAAAAGATGTGCGCTATTGCGAAATTTGGTCTGTTCGGGAACAACTTCTTCCTACTCGGGCTCAGTTGCCTGATTCTTTGTTGCGGAGGTCACTCTTAACTTCCTCCTCGTTTCCATTGAGTACAGGATAAGTAATGGATTCGATTCGCCGGAGAGATGCTGGAGAAATGGACCAGATTTGAGGGAGAATGGAGAGAAAGTGAACCAATGAGTGCGCTAGAGAAAATAAGATATCGAAAAGGGAAAGTGAAAATTGAGTGAGAGGGGGATGGCTTTAAGTGAACCGAGAATTATAAGTCGCTCGGTCCACTGATCGGTTCACTTTCAAGACTGGTCGGTGCACTGATTTGGACCAGGACAATGTAATGTTACTTCGAATCGGCTCTCTTACCGGTTCACTTTCATGTCGCTCAGGTGCACCGATTTGGACTAAGACCACTATAGTGTGCTGTAACTTTGAATTGGTCCACTGATCAGTTCACTTTCCAGTGACCCGGTGTGCCGTTTTGGACACAAACAGTTCATGTAACTATGAATCGGAATCACTTACTGGTTCACTTTCAAGTCGTTCGGTGCACCGATTTGTACTAGGACGGTGTATTGTTAGTTTCAATCGGTTCACTTACCGATTCACTTTGTAGTCGCTCGATGCATCGATTTGGACTGAGATGATTATAGTATGTTGTAATTTTGAATCAGTCCACTCATCGGTTCACTTTCAAGTCGCTTGGTGCATCGATTTGTACCAGGACAGTGCATTGTTAGTTTGAATCGATTCAATTACCAATTCACTTTTCAGTCGCTCAGTGCACCGTTTTGTACTGATTTCATTGTAATTCCAAGAGTAACACACCGCCAAGAGTAATTTGAAAAATGATATATATATATATATATATATATATATATATATCCAAATACATGCTGACATCCATCTCAATTCAAGAGTTCTTACAAAAGTCAAATACACTCGCTGATATCCATCTCACTTCAAGAGTTCTTACAAAATTCAAATGCACTCGCTGACATCCATCTCACTTCAAGAGTTCTTACAAAATTCAAATGCACTCGCGGACATCCATCTCACTTCAAGAGTTCTTCACTTAGTCAACCAATGAAGGAAATCATCATCATCATATAAGTTGTAAGATAAATCTAGTTGTGTAAGGAAGGGACAGCGTATTGTTAGTTTTTATCAACATAGCTTTTAAGTAGGGAAAATATGAATATCTATAGTCTAAAAATCACTTACTTGGGATAACTGAGACAAACTCGCTGTTTGTGATTGATGAAAGACATCGAAATCTACACTCGCTGATGCATGTTGATTTGGACATGTTCTACTATTATGACCTCAATTTTTGCATATAGAGCATTTTCTTGCCTTCAATGCATTCTCTACATGCTCAAATTGTGAAAGATCTCGCCTTGTTGAATTTGAGTTCTTTGAACCTGGATGACGCCTTTTAGCATGTTGAATAATCGGATGACTGACATCTATTCCATCACTGCCAACCAAAGAAAGTGTATTTTTAAGCCCATCTTGATGAGAAGTTGACAATTTCCCATATTTCTTCCTAATATCCTCGAAGTAGACATCTAGTCCATCCTTATGCCGATTCATTTCAATATCCAAGTCGTTCAGCAATGTGAAATCGATTCTTTATTGAGAATGGATCTTATTCAAATATAATTTTTCCAAAGGCTGCATTTGGTGTGCACAAGGTAAGCCCATTGATCTTGAAAGTTCTTCTATACGAGCGCACTACAATGATTTATCTCGCAGTCATAGCATATTGTTTATAGAGCTCATTCAGTGCAAAATGTGATATTTTGAAATTCAATTCATCAAAGAAAGAATGTTACAAGTGTGAGGAGTATTTATCCTTTCAATCTCAAGTTCAGCCTTGAACTCTTCAAATTGATTTTCCATAGCATTACAAATCTTTCTTCGAACAATTTTGAGCTCTTCGTCGATGAATCTATATAATTCTTCAACACTGCATGAGCATCTTCAACCCTCGGTGTGGCTCGATTTTGGAAATATAAAATTTGCCTACCCTTGCATTGACAAACTGTTCTTTGTATGGGATCCAAGTGCTTTCTATATATTTTACTGCCTGATCCGAAAACTCAAAAATTTTCTTTGAACATTTGAAACGTTCCATAGAATGTTGTTTCATTAGGAGTCGCTACTAATGAGTTCCACTAAAAAATAAATGCATTCCATACTGTGTTCATTTGAAAGAGATGTCTAGTACGACCGAGAATATTCTTAGTTAATGTGCCAAATACATAAAATATGAATCGCATTAGGGAAGACCATTTCAATCGCATTCTTTAATGCTAAATCCCTATTAGTCACAATAACTGGACGGTAAGGATCAACTTCTAAAAATTTTCTGAACGTTTCTAACGCCCATACAAAATCATCTAATTTCTCATTTCTAATAAAAGAAAATCATGAGAAGAAATTAGTATTAAAACTTGTCACACCAACGATGTTGAGCAATGACATATGATACTTGTTGGTTTTGTATGTACAGTCCATCAGAAAAATATTATTATATCTCTTGGTGAGTGTAACTGACAATGGATGTGCAAACAAAAGATGCGACTAATTGACCTTCATTCTCATAATCAAGCCAGTAATGGAATCCCTCTTTTTGTAGATATTCTATTAAAATTTCAATTGAAGTACGACCACTTAGTTGCTCTTTCCAAACCGTATTAAAAAAATTGTACAAATCTGTCGATGTTACTCCAATGTTCGATTATTCTTTTCTAAGTGTCGACAAAATATGACGGGGTTGTATACTGCTACTTTTCATTTCTCTGATTTTCTTTTTCTCCAAGTCTGTAAAACACCATGTACTTGGATGACCCAATAACACATTCGATAGTTCATGATTGTCCTCCAAGTTTTTATGGTCAACTGCAATGACCCATTCTCCATTTGTTTTCCTCTCACTTCAAACGGACAATTCACACGGCGAGAGGATGATTTCTTTTTCTACTCTTCATCTTTCAAATTAAGTATGGTGCGATATGTACCTTCTCTATCGCAACCAACAAATATTGTCATATCCTTACTGTTTGACCTCTTGATGGTAGCTGCAAATCCTTGTGCAATACAAACTTTCTTAACATACTGACCAACTCCTCTCGACTTGAAAAATCGCTCTCAACAAATTCATTTTCATTTACATGTATGTCATCATTTAAATGTAATGTGATCATTCACATGTATGTCATCATTCAAATGTATGTCATCATTTACAACTAAATCCATGACACTTGACGATTCATAAAAAGTCGATGGACCTCCCTCACTAGAATCCATAGTGGTGATATCTAAAAAATACAGGGAGATCATTGGTAAGAGATATATTGTTGCATTGACAAACTATATTTTTATGTAAGAGGTGTGAGCATTACTTCTAAAATGAAAAAACATGTGTTTGAAGGAGTTACCTTAGTAGGAAGAAGAAAGTGTTGCAATTCAAGAGTGGAGCGGGCAGCAACGAGGGAATGGTGATTGGAGAGTGGAGGTTGGAGAAAAAGAGAAGAGGTTGGGGGAAAGAGAGAGTGGAGGTTGGAGGAAAGGATGGAGGAAGGCAAAAGAGGATGTTTAATGAAAGAGATAAAGATGTAGGAAGAGGTATCACTACGACAGTAAAGATGTAAAATGAACCACCGAGTTTTAATTAAAAAGAAGTGGTTGAGGGTTGGTGGTTGGTTAAATTTAAATCTGCAAAACAGAGTGAAATCGGTGCACCTAGTGTGTATTGAGTGAACCGGGAAGTGGACCGTTTTACTTGTCCTGAAATTAGACAGAGTGAAATCGGTGCCCCAGGTATGTATTGAGTGAATCGATAAGTGGACCATTTTACTTGTCTTGTACTGAGAAAGAGTGAAATCAGTGCACTGGGTGTGTATTGAGTGAACCAGGAAGTGAACCATTTTACTATCCTGTACTGAGAAAGAGGGACTCTCGGTGCACCGTATGTTTATTAGTGAACCGGTAAGTGCACCGTTTAACTGCTCCTAGACTAAGAAAATAGTCTCAGTCCGAATCGGTGCACCGAGAGTCTGGAAAGTGATCCGGAAAGTGGGCCGAATTCTGACGTTCCACTAAATTGCCTTTTCGGCAAGGATGCATGAGGGTAAAATGGGAAGTTCACTAAAACCCATGCCTGGTAAAAGACTCCTCCCGTGTTAGGGTGACCACCCTATTTTATTCCTTTTTTATTTTCAGAATAAAATTATAAATTGAGAGTTAGCCATTATAATATTTAGTCTTTCTAATTGAGGTGAGTTTTAGTTATGGTTTTAATTTAATTAGAATTTGTGTTTTGAATTAATTTTCATCTGAATATTTGTGTTCTATTTATAAATGAATTAAAAATTGATTATTTTAAGTTATTTTTAAAGTTTGCATCCTTTAAAACATGATTTGATTGATACACTTAAAATAATCTTAATAAGCCGTTATTTAAATAGATAATTTTCCCGTGAATCGACCAATATTTCAAACAGTGGACTAATAATACAATATGCAGCATATAGTGAAATTCTGTTACTGGAGTAATGCACGACCTAGAGAGGGGTGAATATGTCGGTTTTCAATTTTAATTCCCTTTTAAAATTTCTCAGCCAAATAATACTTTAATTGTATGAAATATTTAATGAGTTCCTTTCACCTTCAAATTAACCACTGTTAATAAAAAATGGCCGATCCAATTTACGTATGTGTATGTGACACAGTAATGAGTTCAAGCAATCAAGTTAAAACATCAGCTACATATAAACACAGATATTTTATAGTAATTCAGTTTCAACAAACCTACGTCCACTGTTAGACTTCCCAACTCTAGGGCCGTCTCAAATATACTATGTATGGGTCTCACACCCGAATAGTACAACCTAGTTTTTTTTATAGAGGTTCAACCCAAATAGTCTAATCCTCTACACCTATTTTTTTGAGTGGTTCAAACACACTGTTCTAATCCACTTTACAATGATTAAAATAAAAGAAAGAAGAAACACTTGCCTTGGGCCTTATCCAATCTTCTTTAAGCACTTTCTTCTTTACTCGATATGTGTTCTCCTTCCATCAGATTTGCTCCATCAGAGTGATTATCGACACAGCAGTATAGGACAAAAATATGACTGGTTTTAAGCTCCTAAGGGAACACTTTAAGCTTCATCAGAACTGGGGTATTGATTACCCAAACATCTATATAAGAAGATGATGAAGAAGATGTAAGAGGAGATAACTAATCTCTCTGGTCACACTATTATTTTTCCAAGTGGTTCTCGGTGTCCCTTATTTCATTCAGCTCTAAGATATAAATAAGACAGTATCTGTTTTTGTGGCCAGTCACGTCCAGGAGGCCTCGAGGATTTCTATGAGGCCTCGTGGCGGTATATAGTAAGACAACACAGATTCTGTATAAGTTATTCTGTTTGTCAAACAGTTAATGACCAGCCGATTAGGATGCCACCTGTGTATGATTGACCATCAATTTATTTTAGTCATCAATCAAGGATTTACATAGAGAGATATAACTTGATGATTATCAATCATACTGATTGAGGAGCCTTTCCATATTGGTACAAGACAACCATCCATGATGAGGCTCCCCAACGGTTCTATTCAAATTTGTGTGAGGTGGCACTTGGAGTTTCAAAATGAGGATATACCTTATTTGCATAATAAACTCCCAATTAAAGATTACAGATTTAATTACCTAAATCAGCAAGAGACTCGGTCAAAAGACATAAGGTTATGCCGAGTTACAGTTGTCCAAATATGATTCAGTAAAAGACTATCTGCGAGGCCTCGACAAACTGCACGAGCCTCAAGGCTGAAAGTCACTTATAGTCTGATTTTACAGTTGATAATCAAATGACTTCTAAGGTATTTGGCTTAGCTTAAGGTCTCCTAAGGTTCACTTACCTATGTGCCAATAACATGTTCGGCGTAGATTCTTCAATTGCATATTAGATCTTCACATACTTCCAAGGCAAGGTCCAACTGAGTCACGTAATTTACAATATGGGTGACTCAGACGAACCAGAGCACTTACAATCTCCCCCTTTGTCAATTTTGTGACAAAATCTAAGATCTACCCATTACACCAATTTCCCAAAATTACATATGCACACAAGTCACTCCTTAACATATAAAATTACAATAATATTTAACCCTCTAATATCACAAACTTCTCCCCCTTAATATGTGTATGCAACACACAATTATTTTCCTGCATACAAATAGATGGAAACTGGTGGGACTTGTATGCTCCCCCTCAACATTAGCACATTTATTTTACTCCCCCTTTTTGTCAAGATAATTGACAAGGATGAGTCAGACAGTAACATAAGAGATGCAAAAATATATCATAGTGAGTCTTAAAGTAACATAAGAGAGGCAAAGATATATCACATGTGAATCTTAAGGCAAAGCAGACAAGCATCATAGTCACATGAAGTAAAGGGTTTAACTGTTACAATACCAAAAATATATCTAAAATAAGCAAAACAGAGATAAGTCCAGTAAAAAGTCTTCAATCACGAGGAGGAGAATGAGGAAATGCAGCATCATTACTTCGGCAGGAATCTGAAATATGGTGAAGTGAGTGGAAGATGCGCCTTATCGAGGTTCTCACATACACGAAGAGCTCCTGATGTTGATAAAGGAGGCGATCTTGACGTGTACTCATGTCAGACAGAAAAGACTCCTGACACTGTTCAAGCTCGGCAAATCGCTCATAATACTTACGATCAATGGAATGCGATGGACTAGAAGCGGCCTTGCGACTCCGTCGATCAGTAGAAGCAGTAGAAATGGGTGAGCATCCAGAAGATGGGCGAAACGAACCAAGACTTCTTTCAATTCTTGTCTTTGTTAAAGGACGTACAGTGAGGGGAACCTCTCTAGGGTAAGGGACCATGCCGAAATGGGAACCAAGTTGGTGAGCAGATAGCTGAATGGGACTGCCCCATGGCCAGAGGACTTCTAGAAACGCTTGATATGTTCACAAATCAGCGAGGGAAGACAGATTTTTCATCCCATAGCCATAGTGTACAGGATATTGACCATATAGTCACTAAGTTGGGATTTGTTCATCAGTCGAGGGTAGACATTGAAAGTAAAGATCAAGTGAAGAATCTTGTACTTAGGAAGGAGAGAAGAAGAATGTATTTGAAGTTTGCCTTCCCTACCTATGTCAAAGCCACACAGTTTGCAAATTATCCTGTGTGAGTCCACATGAGCGATCTCATTTCTACGGTAGAAATATCCCCACCTTTAAACATGGAAATGTTCATGAGCTGAGAAATCAGCTCAGGTGTGACAGTGAGTTTTTCTCTGTTGGAGAATTTTACCGAGAAGGAATGAGAGGGGTCGTCCAGGGATTTATGAATAGATGAACACATGCCCTTTACCGTAGATGGGTAGGCATTGCCGCCCCAATTTAGAATATTTTCCCTGCCTACCTTTTGAAGAATTTTGAAAGTATTGTACTTTTCAAGGTCAAGAAGGTAACATGTATGCTCGACATTGAAGTTCTTGAAGGAATATTCCTTTGAACAGATAGAAAAAGCCGAGCATTAGAAGGATCAGAGGGAGGAGATGATGCATCAGAACCATCAAGATGTAACTCAGACGAGGGAGATCGTCTTGACGAGCCAGGAGAGGGACGAGAAATAGGAGAAGATGCAGTCACAGGGGTTTCTTGAGGTGCAACCTTTGTTACTTCAGAAGATGAAACCGACGATGGGGTAAAAGGAATGGACCGATCAAGGGTTTTATAAGCCCTAATTTTCTTTGGTCTCGTCGGCGGAGGAGAATGGGTGGTAGCTGATGACGATGCGGCATGACTCCGCAATCATTTGGTACTATTTGGGACAACCCCCAATTTTTTCCGAGGCATTTTCAATTGAAAATCCGAACCAAATGATGAGCCAAAGAAAGCGAAATCGGAGAAAAGATAGTACTTGGAACCGAAAAACTAGACCGAACAAGAACTGAAAACACCAAAATCCCCTTTCGTTCGTGCGATGCCGATTGTGGGAGCCCTAGCAGAGAAATAACGGTTGGGTGTACCGAAAATTACTTGTTTCGATTTAAAAAGAGGGACCACACTTAACGCAATGGCGAGGGCTCGAGTGAGAGCGTCGAGGCCTCGATGATGGTGATTTGAAGAGAGGTACCGAACACGAGTAACTTAACTCGACCGTGAGGGCTCGAGGGATGGCTCGAGGCCTCGAGACTAAATTATTATTTTTTATTTATTTTTATTGATTTTGAAATATCATCCACACTGACTAAACATAGTATCAGAGATATTTAGGGTACAATACACACCCCAATTGATTTTCGCAGAGCAAGAAAACGAATTGAGTCAAGTGGTTTTGTCATTATATCAGCTAATTGATTATCAGTGGAAATATACTCAAACTCAATAGTTTTCTCTTCAACTAACTCTCGAATGAAGTGATATCTAATATCTATATGTTTGGTTTGAGAGTGCTAGACATGATTCTTGGAAATATTGATGGCACTTGTATTATCACAGTGAAGAGTCATCGTTCCTCCTGTCATGCCATAATCGACGAGCATTTGTCTCATCTAGACAGGTTGAGTACAGCAGCTTGCTGCGGCTATGTATTAGCCTCTGCAACTGAAAGGGATACTAAGGATTGTTTTCGACTGTGCCAGGCAATCAGATAGTTTCCAATGTAAAAACAAGCCCCACTTGTAGATTTTCTATCTTCTAAGTTTCCGGCCCAGTCCGCATCGGTGTACCCCGCAATATGAAATGATGTCTCGAATGGGTACCAAATTCCATATAGACACGTTTCCGATACATATTTAATTATACATTTTACGGCCTTTACGTGGGATTCTTTAGGATTATCTTGGAACCGTGCACAAGCACCCACACTAAAAAAATATCGGGTCTACTTGCAGTCAAATACAAAAGACTACCTATCATGCTCCTGTACATACTAGGATCAACATCTTTCCCATTTTCATCTTTTGATAGTTTCACAGTAGTGCTCATGGGAGTATTTGAGTGCTTACTACCTTCAAGGCTAAATCTTTTAATAAGATCTTTTGCATACTTGGATTGCGAAATAAAGAACCCATCTTTGTGTTGTTTTATTTGTAACCCAAGAAAATAATTAAACTCTCAACCATGCTCATTTCAAATTCTGATTTCATAAGATTAGAGAAACTAATAGCAGCTTGTTCATCAGTGGATTCAAACACAATATCATCCACATATATTTGAGCTATCATTATAGTTTCATTGGTTTTTCTCACAAATAGTGTTTTGTCTACACTTTCCCTTTGAAAATCATTATCCAATAAAAACTGTGTAAATCTTTCATACCATGCTCGTGGAGCTTATTTAAGGCCATAAAGTGTTTTCTTTAATTTGTAGACATGATTAGAGTATTTTGGATCCATGAATCCCTTTAAGCTACTCTACATAGACCTCTTCATTTAATAAACCATTCAAGAATGCACTCTTTACATCCATTTGAAAAAGCTTAAATTTCAAATAACACGTAATAGACAATAGAATATGTATAGACTCAATACGTGCTACTGGAACAAAAGTCTTATCAAAATCAATTCCCTCAATTTGTATATACCCTTGAGCAACAATATGGGCCATATTATGAACTATTGTCCCATTTTCATCCATTTTATTTTTGTAAATCCACTTGGTATCTATTACATTTTTATTTTTTGGTCTTGGTACCAAATCACATACGTCATTTCTTCTAAATTGAATAAGCTTCTTCTTACATTGCATTTACCCAATCTTCATCTAGCAATGCTTCATCAATATTCTTGGGTTCTAATTGTGAGGTGAAGCAAAAACAGCTAGAGATGTTTTCTAGTTGCTTCCTTGTCTTTACTCCTGTCATGGGATCCCAATGATGTTCGACATAGGATGTTTCTTATTTGGTTTAAGTTCAATGGATGTCGAAGAAGACGAAGGAGGATTGTCAATTTGATTTGAAGATAGATCCACCTCATCTACTGGTTTTATGTACAAAAGAGGACTGGTCATCAATGGCTACATTAATGGATTCCATTATAGCAGCAGTTCTAAGATTTTTAACTCTATAGGCTCGGCTGGTGTTAGAGTAGCTTAGAAAAAGTGCTTCATCACATTTCGCATCGAATTTTCTCAAGCTTTCAGGGTCTCTAAGAATGTGACATTTACTAGCGAAAACCTTGAGATGCTTACAATTTGACTTCCTACCTGTCCACAATTCAAATGTTGTTTTATCAAAGCCAACCCTTAGATAAACTCTATTTATGAAGTAACAGGTGGCATTGACAAGCCTCGGCTCACAAATTTTTTGGTAACTTCTTGCTATCTAGCATGACCGTGGCTATGTCTTGAAGAACTCAATTTTTCCTTTCGGCCACTCCATTTTGTTGGGGTGTCATAGGAGCAGAGAACTCATGATGTATGCCATGTTTTTCACAATATTTTTGAAAATAGTGATTTTCAAATTCACCCCCATGATCACTTCTGATTCTATTTATGGGTGTTTGTTTTTCAATGACAATGCGTTTTGCAATAATTTTAAATTCATGAAATGAATCTGATTTCTCCCTAAGGTAACCTACCCATGTGTAATCTGTGTAGTCATCAACGACAATCATGAAATACACCTTACCTCCTATACTCATATTTTGGATTGGTCCTAACTAAGTCCATATGTAGAAGCTCAAGTGGTCTGGTGGTAGTCACAACATTTACTTTCTTATAGGCTGCTCTCACTTGTTTACCCTTTTGACACTCACCACAAAACACTTGAGCTGATCGACTTATCTTGGGTAGTCCTTTGATGTGTTCAATAAATTTTGACAAATCTTTGAAGTTTACATGTTCTAATCTCTTGTGCCACAACTCAGCTTCATTAAGTTTAGACATATTGCAATAACTTATGTTAGCAGTTGGACAGTTTTCAAGAGTATAACATTGATCAGAAGTTTTCAACCCGCTGAGGACAGCTTCACCTTCATTGTTATAGATTTGACAATCATTCTTACGAAGGTAATATAATGATCTTTCTCACATATTTGAGATATACTCAAGAGATTGTGTTTAAGACCATCAACTAGCAACACATTATCTAAGGTAAGGGAGTCATTTAATTCTAAGGTTCATTTCCCTACAACTTTAGCAAGGTTTCCATCCCCAAAGGTAACCGAACCACCATTGAAATCTACAAGGTTTGACATAAAAGTTTTGTCTCCAGTCATATGCCTTGAACAACCACTATCAAGGTACCACTTAGACTGATTTCCAACCTTTAGTGTTGTATAAACGATCAAGCTTTTGTACTTAAGAACCCATTTCAAAGTGGTTGAGGTTTTTAAATTTCTAGGGACAGATTTTTGAAGGTTATATCCGAATTTTCTGCTCATTTTTTCATTTAAAATCTTATTCAGTTTTTTAGCCAAATTTTCACGATGATAATATTTCTTTTTTTCATAAGTTTATACTTCAAATTTTTTCTGATTTGGTTTTTCCCATAAGTTTCTTTTTCTAAGTTTGCACTCAAATCTGAAATGTCCCTTTTTAGCACAGTAAAAACATGTAATATTTGAAGTTCTAGAAGATTGACCCTTAACAAACATAGTTTGGCTCACTGTTTTTACTTTGTCTTGGTTGTACCCAAGACCAGTTTTGTCCCCATGACTTTTATCCGAGTTTAGCAATCTTTCTAATTTGTATTGTCCTTGGGTAAATTCATTTTCAAAGTTGAGTTTATGATTTTTAAAACTGTTTATTTTAGAATGAGTATTAATTATTTCTTCTGATAAGATACTTCGTATATCTTCTAATTTTTTAATATCATTCTCAGAATTTTTTATCTTATCTTGTAACTCATTTTGAATTTGTTTTAATTTAAGATTCTCTTCATTTGTAGTTTTCAAAGTTATTACAAGATTTTCATTAATACCTTTTTTTTCTTCCAACTGGCTCATTAACTTTGTATTTTCAGATTTTCTTTTACTTAGTTTTTTGGGTAGATTTTGTAATAGCCCGAATTTTCGAATCAATATATATTTGGCATTTATTGATTTCAATTTGAATTTTAACATGATGGAATACCAAATGGATCAAAAGTTGGGACAAGGGTCCAAGAATGGTCTAATGGGCCATGGATTGGATGAAATCCATTTAATGGGTCAATGAGGACTAATCGGGTCAAGGATGGTCAAATTGGGCCCAATACTCATTTAGGACCCAATGGACCCAATTGAGGTAAGCCTAAGGTAAGGAGGGAAGTTAATTGGGCCATGGGCCCAATGTCTACCCAATAAACCATGAATTGGAATTAATACAATTAATGGGTCAATGGTAAGTAATTGGGTCAAGATAGTCAATTTGGGCCAAAGTAGGTAAGCCCTAAAATAAATGGGAAAGACAAAATATAATTGGGCCATGGACCCAATGGTGATCCAATTAAGATAAATTAAATAGATTAGATAATTATAAAACTATCTAAGTTAAGATGTATCAAGATTAAGTAATATGGCCAAATGGGGCCCACCTCCACCTCACCCATTGAGGTGGCGTGTGGACCAAGGAAAAAGTGGGGCCAACCATCATGGTTGACTTGGTCAACTATGGATAAATTTAAGAAGACTAAAGTGGATTAAGGTAAATTAAATTGATTAAAATTATTGTAAAATTATCTAAGTTAAAATCAATGGAATTAAAATAACATGGCCAAGTGGGGCCCACCTCCACCTCATCAAGTGAGGTAGCGGGTGGGTAGGTATAGGTGGGGGCCGTCCACCATGTTTGACGTGGTCAACCATGGGTGGATTTATCAGATAGATAATTTAATGGAATTAAATTGGATGGAAATTAATTAACCTAAGTGAGGACTTAACTTAACTAATTAGGTTGATTAATTAGGGTCAACATAGACAAGTCAAAGAGGACAAGGGAACCATGCTTGGTGGTTGGGTCTCAACCACCACCACCCAAGTCAAGCTAGCCCATGTTTGGTTGGTGAGGAAGTTAATGTTTGAGTGAAGGCTACTCCAACCATCTCCATCTCATTTCAAACAAACATTTTTCACTCTATCTCTCCTCCCACTCTCAAAAATCGTCCCATGCATTGGAGGAAAGAAAAAGAGAAGAAAATTTAGAAGAAGAAGAGAAGAAAAGAGAAGGAGAGAGCAAGCCTTGGTTCACCCCTTCAAGATCAAAGGCTAAGATCTTGTTTTCCCTCACCTTCCCCTCTCCCTCTCTCAATCTAACCCCATCTACCATAGCCGATCCAAGCATATTTCACCATTGATCAAGCACATCTAGCAGATCAAACAAGGAGAGGAAGAAGAAAGGAGGCCAAGGAAGTTGACGGGAGCGACAAAGATCGGAGGAATTGTCGGATCGTAAGTATGTTCTAAACAAGAAATTTAATTTTTTTAGGGTTTTAAGTTTTGGAATCCATTTCCTTGGATTGGATGGTGGCCAAACCATCATAGGCTTTGAATTTAAAAATCTATCCAATGGTAGGATAAGGAACGGATAAAATGGAGGAATGGATTAAGTAATGGATTAGGGATGTTAAGTATTTAAAATAATTGTTATGGATTTGTGAGGAAACTTTGGGCCATAGGGTTCGGCCATGCCATGGTGGCAAATTAAATGATGGATGATGGAAGTATGGAAAAATACAGAGAAAAGGTTAGGTTTCCTAAATGCAAAGTAATTGATGATTTTGTTAAGGTTAGAAGGTTTAAAATGTTGGAGAATAATTTATGATAATTAGTTTTCAAGTGATTTAAAATAGGTGATTTTAAATAGGGTTTAAAGGCATAGAATGGAATGAATGGATGACCATAGGGTTCGGCCATGTAGCATGGCCGAACTCCATGGTAAATAATGGGTAATTTATTAAGATTATAAGGTTTAAAGATAATGGAGAAAAATGATAGATTTAAATAGACTTATTGAGTATAGAAAGTGATGTTTAAATGGGATGAAAATGGTGATGTAAATAGATGATTTAATTCAAATGGGCGTATGATGTTTTAAAGAAATCATGAACTATAGGGTTCGGCCATACAAGGTGGCCGAACCCCATGGTTAGTGATCTATGAAGGTTAGGGCTCTTAGATGCTCAATGGTTAATGTTTTCTAAAGTTTGAAAATTATGAGTATGGTAAGTGATTTTAAAATGGATTATTTTTGGGACAAAACATTAGTCTTTGAAAATGGCATCCATAAAGGTGAACCCTAGGGTGGTGATTAGTGGTTTTAATAAATGAAAAATGATGTAGAAGAATGCTAGATTTTAATGGATTTATGAAAATGATATGTGAGGTTTTTAAATGGGATGAGAATGAGGACTTAAATGAATAAATTAAATTCATTGGTGATAGGATTAAATGAGACAAAATGGACCCAAAAGAAGGGAGATAGGTACCATGGGTTCGGCCATGGTGTATGGCCTAACCCATGATCCCTTTGTGGGCCACCTTTAGGGCCAAATGTGAAAGGACATATGGGGATTAAATGTTTTTCAAAATTAAACAATAGGTGGGAGATTTTGGATATGTTATGGAATTATAAATGGGTCTAAGTTATGGATGAAATTTAGACTTAAAATAGACATAAGTGGGTGAATGATTAATCATAGAGGAGAGAGCTGGCAAAATGGTAATTATTAGCCACTTTGAAGAACCATGGGTTCGGCCATGGTACATGGCCGAACCTTATGTGGATTAGACATGAAATCGAATGCATTATGAATGATTAATTGGAACGGATAGTTGCTTGCGTTTAGGTTCGCAAATTAGAGTATTTAAATGGCCAAAGAAATTGGATTTATGTATATGTTTTAACCTATGGATAATGGGCTAAGTTAAGGACCGATTTTTGATAAACTTGTAATATACTTAAGGATCATTGAATGGATCTAGGGTTATGATCAGTTAGGAATTTAATCATGGATAACGTATGGACTAATTCGGTAAATGTAATAAGGTATTGGGACGTCGCAAACGGTACGCGATCGGCGACCGGATTATCAAACGGAAAGCGTAACGGAACGCTACGTGGTATTCGGTAGGATTCCTACCTTTTTGTAAGCGATGGATATGTGATGGTATTTTAAATTATTTTGATTTGGCTTATGATGGATTTATGATTATAATTTATCTTATGATGAGTTTTAAGTTATGAATCATATGGATTATATTTTAACATTATGCATTATATGGCTATGTATGGTATATCAAAATTATGGTTTATCTATATACTACATAGCATAATGCACGTACATCTCATGCATGGCATGGGCGGGAAAATAATGAAACTGGAGTCCATGCTCCGTTGGGGCGACCGAGAATCAGACATGGGGATAGCCTGAGGGCTATAACCGGAGTCCATGCTCCGTCGGGGCGACCGAGAATCAAACATGGGGATAGTTCTATAACCGGAGCCCATGCTCCGTCGGGGCGACCGAGAAGCAAACATGGGGATAATACATTGTATGATCATACGGATGATGGATGGGACACATGACATAGGCACCCATGGCATAGTATTCATTAGACGCTTATTTTGTTATATTTTATTGTATCGGTATGCGTGTTATCACTAATCCATGTGCTAGCCCTACTCAGAGTCCTACTGGGCGCGTTGACTAACGCCCTACTTCTACCCTAACTGATGACGCAGGGGATGGCGGAAGCGGTGGACATAACAGGAGCCAAGCTTAGGAGCTTGGGAAGCGCAGTCTTAGTTTATTTACGTTTATATTTTGGAGATGTAATTTTAAAGTAACTTAGCTTGTCGAGTTGTATAAATTTACATTTCTTGCGATGGTTTGGACGTTACTTATGGACAATTACATTTGGTGATATAAATATGATCATAGGGGCATTTTGGTAATTTAATGTTGTATCTTCCCTTCTATCTAAAAATCGGTATGATAGACTCTATTATCATGTTCTGCAATGATTATAATCCGCGAGCTTACTTCCTACGTATGAAACATTCTCGTGGACTTAGTTCCGCGCACGCGTGGGGTTGGCCAGTTAAGGGTCGGGCTTTAGAAGCTCAGATTTAACTCGCGTCGTAGCGTCCGTGCCCTCTCTCACTCTTCTATTTCAAAAAAAAAAAAATAGACTCTGATTTTCGAAAAGCGGGTGAAAAAGGGGCGGGTGTTACAGATTTTGACTTTCGAGAAAGAGGGAATCATAAGCCTCTTGAACATCATCATCTTCATCATTGTCTGATTCACTTTCTGAATCATTTTCAACAATTACTATAGAAGTTATGAACCCTTTCAGATCTTCAGATTTATCCTGAGTGAATTCATCAAATCACTTTCGATTGAGATGTATTTTCATATGTTCCAGTCAAGGCTTTCTTATTTCTTTTTGAAGGACATTCAACAGGAAAGTGTCATTAACCTCCACAATTATAGCATTTTTGTTCTTTGTCCTTATCTCTTCCTTTTTCTTTCAATGTACTCAATCTATTGGCATCTTTCATTGTACTAAATTTGTTGGTATTTTTATCCCTTGGCTCACTTCTTTTAAACTTCTTAAACTTGTTCCTTTTATTGAAGTTTTTTAGGAATTTTTTAGCCAAAAAGGCAACATCATCCTCACTTTCAGATTAAGATTTTTCTTCTTTAGGTTTATCAATGTTTTGAAGAGATCCTACTAAGCCATCAATTTTCATGAAGAAATATCTCTATACTTTTCAATAGCAGCTAGTTTAGGTTTAAATCTTTTGGACAATTTCTAAGTAGCTTGGTACATACTTTAGATTCAGGAATTGTTTCTCCTAAGGCCCACAAAGAATTTACTATATCACTTAACTTTGAGTAGAACTCTATAAACATTTCACTTTCATCCATTCGTATGTTATCAAACTTAGATTAGAGAATTTGTAGTTTAGACCTCTTAACAACGGAGGTTCCCTCATGTGTTCTTTCTAAGATGTCCCAAGCATCTTTGGCTGTCATGTCATAATACGTTTGAATTCATCAAGTGAGACAACACAGTTAATGGCATTTAACGTCTTTCCATTTGCTACATATAACATTATCTCCATGTCTGTCCAAGCGAAGTAGTCCTTAGGTTTGGTACCAATAACTTGTTGTACAAATTTTCTTATTTCATCTCTAGTAGACTTTTCAGTGATTTCCTCAATCGGTTGTTCCCAACCTCTTGCTATTGATTCCCAGACAGCTCCATCAAGTGATATAAAAAAGCTTTTCATTTTTGCCTTCCAAGAGGCATAATTAGAGCCGTCAAAATAGGGAGGTTTAGAAACAGCGTGACTATCACCTTTGTGCATGATTCCAGTAAAAGATCAATTTGGACGATTAAGTCCAACCCAGAGTAACCGAGCTTTGATACCAATTGAAATTCCGTTACTAGAGTAATTGATAAGGTCCAACTGAGTCACGTAATTGACAATATGGGTGACTCAGACGAACCGAGGCACTAACACATAGTTCTTAATAATAATAATAATAATAATAATAATAATAATAATAATAATAATAATAATAACAATGATAAGTAGGATGATGGAGGGTCAAGGGCAATAGAAATTAAAAAAAAAAGGCAGTTGGAGTCCCTGCCACAAAAGAGAGAGCCCTCTCTTTTTAATTGGCTGACAGTAAATCATCCATACGGGGATTCTTATTCATAATAATTTCTATTGAATTGCATATTAATTTGTTGTTCTATTTATTGAATATTTCAATGTAAATTCAATTTAGTATGCAAAATATATTTAGCTATTCAACCTTATCTAAAATTTTCTAACTCTAGCTTTATTCTATCGTAACTCTAGAGAATTTTATACTATATTTTAATCTTCGTATTTTGTAAGAGTATCTGAATTAAAAAATAATTTATTTTTAAAAGTTTATCAACAAAGATCAATAAATAACTTTCCAAATTTTAATATGTAGAGTTTAACAAATTTAATGTTTTATAATATATAATAACAGTGAGAACTCAGAAATGATAATAATTTATTAATAATTTTTTTATTCCATATAAACTATGTAAATAAAATCAAATTTTATTTGATCATTTTATTTAAGTTAACGAGAGGTTAAAAACGGGGTTGGCGTACTCTACTAGCTGATAAATAATTGAGATTAGAGAGTTTAACATTTGTATCAATACGTAAAGCAATATATAGAATAATTAAAACATAATAGGTCCCACTTGCATTCTACTTTGAATTATGCATTTTCATTTGGATACTTGCATATTATTTTATTATATGTATAGAAAATTTAATTTAATCACATAATGTATAATAAAGTTAAATGAAGAAATAAAATTTAAAAATCAATCTTAATCAATATTTATATACTAAACATATAAATTATTTCATATTTAACGTAGCTACAGATCATTCACTGCAGGTGGAATTCCATTTGTTAAAAATGAACTCTTGAGTACAGGAGATGGTAAGACCACGTTGTTTTTGCTCAAAAGAAATTCGACCCTTTTGAAAAAAGTTGAGACAAAACTTTCACTTCACAATGACCTGCACTCACTAAGTCATAACTTTTACAATTATGATATGCCGTCCATTTTAACACGGGCAAAATTTATTAGGAGACAGAGAATGGAGTGAAATTCTTATTTTACCTCTATCAGTATACCTCTCGTCAAGTACCGGTATACCGACATACAGAACTATACATGCAAGTGTGGCGTGTTATCGATACACCAGTACTTGATGAGCGAGATACACCAGTCGGAAGTAAAAGAAAAATTTCACTTCATCCCTTTTCTCTTAACAAATTTCCCCTGTTAGAGTGGCTGGCCTTACAATACTGAAGTGGTTATTCTAATGCTTTTTTTTTTTAATTTACGTATGAGAAACAGTGGGAAATAGTGGAAAACCCAGCATAATTGAAAGTTAAAATTCCCGTCAATCATCTAAAAGTAGAAAATGAATATTGAATATTAAATATTATTCTAATTATACTTATAACTGCCTTACTGGAATTCCCAAAAGGATCACCCACAATTGACATGTAGGCAATATGGAAATATTAGGTGGATTTGGGCAAGGCTACAGCAGGGAATAAAAAGAACAAATGGAAAGTGAATTGAAGAAAAGGCAGCTTATAATGGAAAGAGAATAAAATGATACCTTATAATGGAAAATTGTTAAGTATAGAGTAGATTGAGATGAGCAAAAATTTAGTAACTCAGCATAGGTTGGGTCATCTTCCACCATCCGTCTAAACATTGCATGTGATTGGTGGCCCACCAATGGTACCCATATTGGGAAAATGTATTCATGCATCTGCAATCATAGTTTCTTATTTGAAAATTTTAGTAACTCAGCATCTTAATCTTAATTGAACAAATGCCACCTGTCCAGACCCAAGAAAGAAACTAATCAAGTGTGGGCCCGTTAATTTTATAGCTAATGACAACTGCCACTACTGGGTACACAAATTGATATTTGAATATGTGAATTTGAATTGATTTTCTAAAAGGTTGAGTCAGAATCCTACATGATGGGCCTGAAAAGAAAGCCCTATCCGAGGATACGGCCCGGGGCTAGTCAAAATTTGGAAAAATAGAAAGGAATTAAGTGGATTATTCTCATGTATTTGAATATTTTTGTTTTTTCTTTTTGGGAAATTTATACTGAAATGACATTGGATCATTTAAGTCTTAATTAAACATTTTTACACGCTTAAATCCTACTACTTCCCTTTTTTTTAAAAAAAAATAAATCTAGTCAATAATGTTTTCAAAAGCGAACTGAATGGTGTTATTTATTCTGGTTGGACTTGAACAGATCTCTAAGGTGATTCGGTCCTTAAAATGGTTCAGATCTCTAAAAAAATTATTATGGTTTTATTTATCATTGTTTGTTATTATAGTATGATGTTTGCATAATGACATATTTTTAGTAATTTATTTACAATTAGAATAATATATTATATTAATATGATGTTATTAGCATCATAGTTTAAAATGATTCAAAGTGACTAGATTCAATGGTTGAAACTAATTAAACTAAACTAACATAAAAATAGTAAACTAGGTTCTGGAGCATTTGTCTTTCATAATAAGAAATAACACAAACTATCTTTTCAAAAGGGAATGTCTTGAGTGATGTAGAATAAAAAATGTCCAATTACTGTTAAACCACAGCTAGTGTAGTGTTCACATCCCATTGGAAGTGAGAGAAAGCCAGGTCCCTCCCTAATCCCTATATTACCTTATGTTCACCTTCTAATGCCCCGCAGAGTCCCTCCCTCGTCTATAAATTGAGCTTTTCTCACCTCTCTCTCCACATTCATTCACCAATGCTCCAGAATTTGCAAAACCTATATGGTGAGTGTTTTATTATTCCTTTTTCTGTTTGTCTTCATGAAATATCTGCTAGGCCTGTAATTGATAAAGAAATTAGTTTGGATTTCACTCTACCCCTATGGCATGAGCGTTTGATAAGGTGGTTGTTCTCTATGTATCAATGTCACCATTAATTTTTCAATTCTTAAGGAATTGTTGTATGGTCAACCATAATATCTAGTTTTTTCTTAAGAGGTTCAACATAATATAGTTATAAGTGAATACTCAATCTTGGGTTTAGGTTATAATCAAGCATTACTTACATTCATGACTGCCAAAATGACTTAAACCACCAGTGTACCCTTTCTAAATGATCATCTTGGACCCATACTACAATACAAATCCGTAATTGCTGATTACAATTAGCACAGAAGCCCCCATCCCTAACCCAATTTCCGGCCTTTGTTGGAGAGTATACTTATAGAGGCAATTCATAAAAATTCTTTATACTTTTAAATTGCTTTCTTCTCACTGGTAGAATATCAGAGAGATGCATCCCAACAAGCAATGAAATATTTTACCTTATTGCAAGGTAAAATACCTTTTCTTATAGAGCATGCCTACTGTTCATATTGATCCAATAGTTTGCTCTATGGCATTTCCTGCTTCTAACATCAATGAAGGCTAGCATCACTAGTGTAAGATTCCATCCTTTTATAAGTGCTATTATAAAGCCCCAGATGAAGGTAGAAACCATCTGCATAAACTTACCAACTGGAAATGATGTGAGGTACATAATTAGAAGATCTCTACAAATTTTGATTAGCTGAGTGTGAAGAGGCTATGATAATCAAGATTATTTTTAATTGTGAACTAAAAGATTTTTGTAAAGCAAATAAATTTTTTATCAAAACTACATGCATGACAGTCAAATGACCTAAATGAATGCATGAAAACCTAGGGCAATCATGATAAGCACATGGTTCCCAAATCTTCAATTAATTAAAAAAAATACACATCATTTATAGGTACACACATACATACTGTATATGCATGCATACATATTTACGTACGGTATGTCTGCAATTATATACAAGAAACTATTAAAATAATTATGTCAATTCAGTAATAAATGTATCTACTCACATCTATATGTAATAAAATAGGATTGCAGAACTATGAAAACATTGAAGAGATCTAAAAGAGGAATTCTTTCCTAGAAAAATCACCACAGCCGCATTGTACCCAAGAGCACAAACTTAATAAATTCATTGGTAACTTTACCACTTAAATCTACTTGTTTAGTCTCTCAACTCTGAACTAATACCTTTCTTGTTATCTTTCGACAAAATTTTCTGTTAATTTTTCTATTTGAAAGTTAGAATAGAGTATATATATATATAATCTCCATTATGAATCTTCTGGACTATTTGAGCCTTTAGAAGTATAGTGGCATGCAATGAATAGCATAGTTTTTATAAGAAACTAAAGGTTTGGAAAGAATAAATATTTACCTTAAAATGAATTAAAGGTGAGTAGACTATTCGCCCTACCTAAGTAGGCAAGCCTTCTTCTCCAAGCATAAGAAAGCATTAGTGATCGGGAAAAGCATACCTTTGGTACTTCAGTGGAACACATTTCTTCTTGTATATTCTAAGAAGTGGTTCTACCTTGTCTCTCTTTGTCTCTTTTTTCTTTCTGTAATAAGAGAACTATACTTTACTATTTGTTAATGTCCATGTATGCGATTTCTGCCTGTTTTAGTTTGTGATTTTAGAGTTAGCAAGTACTTTAACAAGGAAATGAGGTGGATAGTTTGAATTCAAAACAATGAATTTTACCGTTCACGTTTTCTGCATTTTTATTTAATAGTTATAACGTGTGATCTTTTACTTGTGTAGTACAATTTATATTGATGGAGAAATATTTGTGTAACTTTTTTGATAGATGTGAAAGATTATACTGAAGCACGAACTCTAGAGATTCGTGTCAAATATTTGATGAGTGAGGATATTAAGAAAGCTCATCACCATAGGCTTGAGTAGTATCGGAAATGAGGGTGAGGGTCAGTTTTTAAACAATGGTTTTAGTTTACCTATTGAAAACCTTTAGTTGCTAATGCAGAAGCAGATAATATTTGTATTTGACATAATTACCTTATATTTCAAAATTAGGGTTTGTGTATCTGACAATTTTGATGTGAATATGCTATTTAAAACAATCATAGTATCAATAACAAAGAGTAGTTGTAACCTCATGGAGATGGATCAATTGCAGACTCGTCTTCGAAAATTACTAGATGGAAAGAGATACTTGCTTGTATTAGATGATGTCTGGAATGGAGCTAGTGGAAAGCGGGAAACATTTAAAATACCTTTGAGATGTGGTGACAAAGGAAGTAAAATTGTTGTAACCACCCATAGTCAAAAGGTTGCAACAATTATGGGCAAAACCAACTGATGCAGCACACGCATCCACATGAGCCACCGACAAATTTGTCGGGAAATCCAATCTCGGCTTCGAAGCTACCGAGTGATAAAAGTGGAAGTTGCCGTTTCTTTTAGAATACTTGTTCTCGTAGGATACTATTTCTTTTAGAATACTATTTCTTTTAGGATAGTATTTCTATTTCTTTTAGAACACTATTTCTTTTAGGATAGTATTTCTATTTCTTTTAAAATACTATTCCTATTTCTTTTAGGATAATATTTCTTTATTTTCGTTTTTTATTTTTTATTGCTATTTTTAATTTTGGGTTTTTATAAAAACCCCTCTATAGTATTGTAATAGACAGGATTATTGATAATGAAATTACTTTGAGATTTTATCTCCTTTCCTTCTGCGGGTGCGCCCGTCCCTCTTTTCTCCCGTCGGTGGATTCCGACTTCTGCTACCTTCTTCTAATTCTATCTTCTTCTTCTATTTCTTCAATCTTCTTTCCATTCTCTTTCCCCCTCTCTGTTACCTGATTCAAACACAGATACATCCCCCATCTTTCATACATAACTCACTTTTCCCTATTTCCATTCACCAACGTGGGACCCATTCCCCCTTTTAACCCATTCAACTCTAATTGTTTTATTTAATTTTCCCAAACCATTTTCCAAACCTATTTAGCCCGATGCCCACTGCTTCAAGTGGTATTTAGAGCCTTCATTCAAAAAAAAAAAAAACACCAAAAGATCCATGGCTGCCAATACCAATCCTGAAGAAAATCAGCCTGTCACCAAGGCTGAGATGAATACAGTTCAACACTCCATCGAAGATTTGCGAGTAATGATGCAACAACTCCTCAACCGCGACAATCGACGTGATCGCGATAATCGTGGTAGGAGATCACCAGTTCGACCCGAGTATGCATCTAGCGATGAGGAGTCAGTAGACAACCGTGAGCCTCCGAACAATAACAATAATCGAAAATACCGTCCAAGGATGGACTTACCATCTTTCAACGGTCAACTACATGTCGAAGGCTTCCTTGACTAGCTCTCGGAGGTTGAACTCTTCTTCGATTGCATGGAAATCGATGAGGCGAGGAAAGTAAAGCTGGTAGCCTACCAACTCAAGGGCGGAGCATCCGCATGGTGGCAACAGCTACAAGCCGCCCGAAAGCGACAGGAGAAGCGTCCTATCAATTCATGGACGCGAATGAGAGAGCTACTGCGGACTCGTTTCCTTCCTGTTAATTATGAACAAATTCTTTTCGAGCAGTATCAGAATTGTCGTCAGGGAGATCGTGCAGTTTGTGACTACGCAGAGTAGTTCTATCGCCTTTCTGCCATAGCCGATTTACCTGAGACTGAGACCCAGCAAGTCTCACGATTCTTGGGTGGTCTTCGCGTTTCACTCCGAGACTGCTTCAGGTATCAGCCTGTTCACACCTTGAGCGAAGCAGTTCAGTTGGCCACGACAGCTGAAAGTCAAAATGATCGTTCGGGAGGAAGGAATGCATCAGTGGCTAAGCACACCCTACCATCGACTTCTTCGACTCCCATATCAGCCTCAGAGCAGGATTCTCAACAGCGTATACTTCCTCTACCGGGCATACTCCCAACGCCAACAACTGCACCACTAAAGGTTTTTGAAAACAAAGATACATGGAAAAACAACCCGTACGCTCCTCCAATGCCTGGAAAGTGCTTTCGTTGTGGAGTAGCAGGGCACCGCTCTAACCAGTGCGCTCGGCGTCAACCAGTTGCCCTCACGACCAAAGATCCAATAGTGGAAGGTCAAGTGGAAGACGTTGATGATGGTGAGCAAGATATTATTGAATATGGAGACGAAGGACATGCCTTAGTGGTTCAAGAGATGTCTACTAATCAAAAGCAGTCAATCGACATCTTTAGAACCCAATGCACCGTCAACCAAATGGTTTGTGATCTCATCATCGACAGTGGAAGCATTAAGAACCTCGTGTCCCAAGTGGTAGTAAATAAGTTGAATTTGCCAACTCAAGAACATCCATCTCCCTACCCCATTGGATGGATCAGAAGTGTGGAAGAGCCAAAAGTTACGAAACAGTGCCTCGTCTCCTTCTCTATTGGTCAGGACTACACAGATCAAGTCCTTTTTGACGTCGTAGACATGGATGTGAGTCACATGATTCTTGGACGACCATGGCAACACCATGTTGATTATATTCACAAAGGTCGTGCAAATACCATCAACTTTTACAAAGATGGAGTGCAAATCGTCCTCACTCCAATGCTAGGGAAGGAACGTCGTCTGCCGACACTCGAGAAGAAAGTACGACTCCTTGTAGTCGAATCCAAGTTTGATATCCTGTTGGCTCGAGGACGAGTCCTTTTTAACCGCGGGAGACTGATGCAGCACACACATCTACAAGAGCCACCGACAAATTTGTCGGGAAATCCAATCCTAGCTTCGAAGCTACCGAGTGATAAAAGTGGAAGTTGCCTGTTTCTTTTAGAATACTTGTTCTTGTAGGATACTATTTCTTTTAGAATACTATTTCTTTTAGGATAGTATTTCTATTTCTTTTAGAACACTATTTCTTTTAGGATAGTATTTCTATTTCTTTTAAAATACTATTCCTATTTCTTTTAGGATAATATTTCTTTATTTTCGTTTTTTATTTTTTATTGCTATTTTTAGTTTTGGATTTTTATAAAAACCCCTCTCTAGTATTGTAATAGACAGATTATTGATAATGAAATTACTTTGAGATTTTATCTCCTTCCCTTCTGCGGGTGCGCCGTCCCTCTTTTCTCCCGTCGGTGGATTCCGACTTCTGCTGCCTTCTTCTAATTCTATCTTCTTCTTCTATTTCTTCAATCTTCTTTCCATTCTCTTTCCCCCTCTCTGTTACCTGATTCAAACCCAGATACATCCCCCATCTTTCATACATAACCCACTTTTCCCTATTTCCATTCACCAACGTGGGATCCATTCCCCCTTTTAACCCATTCAGCTCTAATTGTTTTATCTAATTTTCCCAAACCATTTTCCAAACCTATTTAGCCCGATCCCCACTGCATCACCAGCTCATACTCATTGGGGATGCTACATGATGCTGATTGTTGGTCGTTGTTCACAAAGTGGGCCTTTGGTGGGAGAGAAGACGCATATCCAAACTTGATTACAATTAGAAAGGAGATAGTGAAGAAGTGCAAAGGTGTGTCTCTAGCAGTGAAGACCTTGGGTGGTTTGATGTCTTGTAAAAGGGAAGCAAGTGATCTGCCATTTTGGATATTTGTTAGAGATAACGAGATCTGGAAGTTGCCAGAAGATGATCCGGATGGTATTGTTCCAGCATTAAGGTTGAGCTACAATCATCTCTCAACACATCTAAAACGATGCTTTGCCTATTGCTCCATCTTCCATAAAGATTATAAATTTGAGAAGGAGACTCTAATCCAGCAATAGATAACTGCAGATTTCATTCCATTGTTCATGGGAGGTCAACTAGCAGAGGATATTGGAAATGAATATTTCAATGATTTATTATGGGGATGTTTCTAAATCACACAGTTCAACAGTGCCTCCAAATAACAAGTGTCCAAAGCAAAAGACTCTGTCAATGCAACTGGGCAATCTTACCAACTTGAAATTACTGTTGATTCGTAATTGCAGTGACCTTGCAAGTTTGCAAGGGGAATTGCAAAATCGCATCTCTCTTGAAGTTTTAACGATACATGGATGCCATGGTCTTACTTCATTTCCAAGTGAGGAGATGCAAGGCTTGACCTCTCTTTTGGAACTATGGATTGGGTACTGTGATAATCTAACATCTCTCCCCCAAGGTATGCAATACTTCACGTCACTCAGGAAGTTTACTATCAGCTTAATGCGAAATTTGATTTCTTTTCGAGAAAGCCTACAGCATCTCACAACACTAGAAAGCTTGTTCATTGCAGATTGTAATAGCTTCACTTCTTTACCTAAGTGGGTTGGAAATCCTGCGTCACTTCGAGAATTGCAAATCATAAAACTGTCCTCACTTGAAAGGTTTACCAACATGGCCACAAAATTTTTCTAGCCTCCAAAAACTTGTATTCAACGTTTGTGATCATTTAGTCAATCGATATCATAAGGACTCTGGAACATATTGGCAATCAATAATTTACTTTAGTAGAACACGGGCCTTTTGATATTGGATTTCATGTAACTCTGTTTGCACGGCAAGTTGAGACTCATTATTGTAATTTCTTTTTGAAAGCTTCTTGAGTTTGATGATCAATATCTTATGTCGTTTGTCTTTTGATCAGGGGTATAAATATCGGCTGTTACATATCGTATCGGTCGATATATATCGTCTGATACGATATATCAGGTCGTACATATATAATATCGGCGATATTGACCGATATATCCGTCACGATATCGCCGATATTATAATATCAGTGAAAAAATAAAAAATAAAAATCGATGGAAAATTGACATTTATTTTTTTACAATTATTTTTTTTCTCATTCTTTGCTTAATCAAAACCAATAAAAAATTATGGTGACATTTCTGTTTTCATGAAAAATAATGGACTTTTCCCTTTTTTTTTTTTAAGAAAATGTAATGGTGATTTTCGTTTGTTGATAAAAATTAATGGTAACTTTTTAAAAAACCATGGAGAATTAATGGTGCCTAATCAAAACCAATAAAAAATTATGGTCCTTTTTCATTTTTATTAAAATTTAATGTTTACTTTTCATTTTTTGATGAAAATTAATAATAGCTTAATCAAAACCGATGTAAATTTATGATGACTTTTCGTTTTTTAATAAAAATTAATGGTGACTATTTTTGTGCAAATTTTAAATTTATAACTCGCAAGCGCACGAACCTATTAAATAGTATAGCGATTAAGTGCGAGGTCGAACCCATCGGAACTTAGGAAAATATATCTATGAAAATATACCATTGAATTACGTATTTTAAGAACTTTAAGAAATATGGAGAAAAATCATAAATATGGAGTTATTTATCTAATCTATGAGTTTTAATCTTAATTTAGAAACATTCTAGATTTAAACATAGAATCTAACAATTTAACTAATTTTAATTAAGATGGTGGCATTAATATAAAAATATAAACAATCTCAATCTAATTTAAAATACAGAATTAAGATGCAATTAAATTATTTTCAACCTAGTTCATCAATTTCAAAGATTTGAGTTTTTATAAACAAAATTAAAATTAAAGACACCTAAACTACCTCTGTACATATTTACAGTGGAACTAGGGTCAAAGAATTATGGAGGCTTTATTTTCCATATTTTAAAAATAATATCAAGGTCCTAGAATACGGAGCTCACATTTATTATTTATTATGCACTCAAATTCTTCATCTATTAAAATCCTCATTATGAAATTTATAAAATCAATTAAAATAAGAAAATTCAAATCCGGCCTTAGGCTAAATAAATTTTCAACTTGTAATTTCGAATCTAAAAGTTTTTCTGCTCTTAAAAAGAGCCTTAGACTGAAAAAATCAAGTTCCATTTATCCTAAAGGTTTTTTCTGCTTTCATTGAACAACTTAAAATAATCTCTAACATAAATCCATAAAAAGAATTAAAATAAAATCAAACTTTCACCATACAAAAATAAATAAGTGGAAAACCATATTTCTAAGGGTTTTTCTGCCTTTTAATTATTAATAAAAATTGGAATTAAGAATTACAATACATTGGATTTTGGATAAAAACAAAACGAAATTATACTATTATTAATGAAATTGAATTACAAGACATGAATTAAAATAAAAGAAACTAATTACAAAAGAATAAAATTAAATAAAATTAAATAAAATTAAATAAAATTAAATAAAATAAAACACTAACCAAAAACTCCTAAATCCTTCAATGCTCCAAATCCTCTAAGCCAGGTTCAATTTTTTCAATGGAAGAGGGCTAGTATTTATAGATGAAAGGAGGTGGAATGAAATGATTAGATTTAAATATTTAAATAAAGCAAGTGACACATGGATGGCTGATATGATTTGTGCTAAATATGGAATGACTTAAAGGAGGCAAGGAGCTAAATTCGTATAAGGAAAGTGGGTGCAGAATCCCGTTTTTTTACACATATATCATCTTGCAGCTCAGTTTTGACCTTGTTAACTTCTGAATCAGGAAAAATCATAAACTACAAAATTGTAGTCTCTTGAAGTCTTCTTTCCAACGCAAAAAGAATCAAAGCAATCGGACATCGGAGTGGAAATTTATGACCAAAATATCGAACATGTGTCAAACCTTCCTTATTTTTCTCCTTTCTTATTTTGTTTCTCTTTCCTTAATCCACTTGTCAAATTCGAAAATCCTCTTATATTAGCTTTTAAATTTCGAATTTCCTCTTGAGATAATGAATATAGTATTCACACATGTGGATTTCTTCATGGGCTTTTCTTAATGGGCTTAATAATTGGGCTTGAGGTCCAAAATAACTCATAATGGGCCTAGGCTTTATATTTAAGCATTTTTTCTGTCATCCTCACTTTTAAACCAGCAAAACACAAAATTATACTAATTAGATAAAATTAAATAAAATGAGGTACTAACAATAATAAATTAAGAGTAAAATATGTATTTATTTTGCACTCATCAACTATTTAGAAAATGATGGAAAAATTAATGATGGCTTAATCAAATCGATGAAAATTTATTTTGAATTCTCGTTTTTTATAGAAATTTAATTGTCATTTTCGTTTTTTGATGAATTTAATTGTGTCTTTTCTTTTTTAATGAAAATTAATGGTGAGTTTTCAAAAAATAATGAAAAATTAATAATGGCTTAATCAAAATCGATGAACATTTATTGTCATTTTTCGTTTTTTGATGAATTTAATTGTCTTTTCCTTTTTTATGAAAATTAATGGTGACTTTTCAAAAAACAATGAAAAATTAGTAATGGCTAAATCAAAGTCGATGAACATTTATTGTCATTTTTCGTTTTTGGATGAATTTAATTGTGTCTTTCGTTTTTTTTATGCAAATTTAATTGTCTTTTCATTTTTTGATGGAAATAATGATAATTTTTTTTAAAAAAATGAAAAATTAATGGTGGCTTAATCAAATTCGATGAAAATGTATGGTTGTGACGTTTCATTTTTTTTATGAAAATTTAATGGTGATTTTCATTTTTTAATAGATATTAATGGTCATTTTTTTAAAACGATGAAAATAATATTTAGAAAAATATCGTCAAAATATCAGCCAATATATGGGTATCGCAGATATTGATGTATCGCTATGGGTGATATTTTGACCCATGCTTTTGATATCAAGTTCAAATTCTGTTCAGGATGAACATTCTCTAAATTTGTATTGTACTACTTTAGGTTTTAAAACTTTTTTAATGACATTCAGACGTGGAATGAAATCTGCAATGAAGACTCCTCCAGCATATCTCTGAAGAAATTCCTTCACAATACTACTTTTGCTAAAGTAGTCAAAGTTAAAAAATAACCAAATATCCTAATCCAATTACAATTACACTGCTTATCTTATTTGATGATCATGGTAAAAATATTTTCATCTTTAAAAAATTTCACAGTTTTTTCTATTTTTAAATTTTTTAGATTAATATTTCTTTTACTTTGCTTGTTTAGTTAAGATTCATTCTACAGTTACATTAAAAAATTCTTTTATATAAAAGAGGTGAGAAGTAACTTTTATATTAAAACGATATAGTAGTAAGATGACTGATGAAATATGATAAGTAGTTTATCCATCCTATTTAGTTCTTAATATGGACTCTATCATCTAAAATTGTGCTAATATTAGCAAGAACAGGGAAGGTAATATGCACTAGGCTAGGTTGGATTGACCATAATTTTTTTTTTTAAGATTGACTCTTTAGATTAAGTTGCATTATATTTTGCTCGATTTAATTTTATTCAACTCAAAGTACAGTAAAAATTAGAAGAAAATAAAAAAATAACCTCTATATAATCAGGTCTACAATTGGTAGTGGGTTCAACTCAGGTCAAATTATGATTGAACTCAGTTTTGATCGGAATAATTTGGGCTAGAGTTCCCAATGTGGGCTAGGATTGGAGATGTGATCAGGGGTCGAAAATTCGGCAGAGCCGAATTTTCATCCGAGATTTTTCTCTCTCCTCATTTTTTTTAAAATCTCGATGGTTTTTTTTTTGAAAAAATTCATTAAAAAAAATAAAATAGGCTTTTTTTTAAAAAAAATAAAAAAATATAAATATCGGCCGATATTCCCCCATATCGGCCGAGATATCAACCGAGCCCACACCGATATTTTTTTTTTAAATAAAAAATAAAAACTACCAAGATCAACCTTATCAGCCGAACTTTTCTTTCTCTAGCCAATCCTATGCGTATCGACCGAAATATCTTGGCCATTGAAATCTCGAGATATTTCAGCTGATACGCACTGTATTGGCCAGCATTTCACCCGGGTGTGATACATGTGAGACTAAAAGGTCCAGACCCTCTCCAGCAATAAATTTATTCTAAAGTATTAATTTTTAGTATTATATTAAAGGTAGTTGAGTAGCTTTTGGTCATGTCAATTTAAAACTTGGCCAGTACACAGTAAATCTCGTCTCACATGTCAGCCGTTGATGTGATATTGGATCTTAAATCAATTTAGAGTAGGGGTGAAACTTCGGTTGGATTTTGACTTGACTTGAGAAATTAAGTGGGTTGGGTCATGTGAGTCGAGTCAAGCAGATCATGTGGGGTTGACAAGACAAAAATCCAATATAAAATTTGGGTTGGGTCCGGTTGAGAAATTAACAAGCTAACTCGATTTTGTCGGACTAAATACGACCCGACTCGACTAAAATTAGACTAAAATGAATTCAGAATGCTGGTTGGGTCAGAATTCAAGTTGAGTCGGATTAGAATTCAGGTCCGGGTCGAGTCAAGAATTTCGGGTCAATAACTCGAGTCGAATCAAGTTGAGTTCTATGCATATTGACTCAGATCGGGTTGGGTTTTAAGAAATCCGACCCAATTTCAGCCCTAATTTAGAGTATATAACACATGTTACAGTAATAGATTCACATATAGCTTCGTTCTAAAAGAGTCTAATAACAATTTTTAACTTGGCTCAAATTCTTAAAACTAAATAAGGGTCTAAATGAACTTCCAGTTTTTCAATTCCTTGCTTAAATTATCTTTTTTTCTTTTATTCTTTTTCATTGCTATCTTAGTATAGTTAATAGACTTTCTTTAAAAAAACGATAAAAAATTGTTTGCGCATGAGAAAATGTTGAACTTCAAATTCTTTTTGAGTGAACAGCTAAAATTTTAAATTATTTAAATTAAAATATTATATTTGTAATTAAAGTATCGTAATAGATTGTTCAAAATTAATATGTAACATAAAATTATATATTTGATACGATGGACCTTCAAAGTTTAATCGGGCTTTAGTCCAAATATAAGTTTTTGAGTTTAGTCGAACCCTTGAAATGTGAGACTCGAGACCAACTTCATTTCAAATCAAGCCCCTTTTTAATAACAGTAAAAGCCTAGCCCAAGGTC
Source organism: Chimonanthus salicifolius (assembly GCA_013350335.1). Lineage (NCBI taxonomy): Eukaryota > Viridiplantae > Streptophyta > Magnoliopsida > Laurales > Calycanthaceae > Chimonanthus > Chimonanthus salicifolius. Next base: position 24,279,262 of record CM023539.1, on the reverse strand, counting down.
AACACAACTTTACTTTCAGTTCCGAATTGGCCAATGCAAGCTGAACTAAACACAAGTTGCATCCAAATAGGAAAAAAAGCACTCAAGAGTTTTTTTTTAATCCTTATTACATAATTGAAAATTTGAGAAAGTATAGAATGATCGCTCCTCAACCATAACAAATGGAGTAAGGCTAGCATTTTTTTAGAGAGACTTTCTAACTAGACTTTTCATCAAATGAATAAAGGAATTTTCAGCACTGATTAATCATTTTATTCATTTAATGTTGACCTTTTGTGTTTAATTGATTTTTAAAATGAATTTCATGAATAAAAATAAGTACAAATGAATTTGAAATGAATTGTAAAAATAATTAGAATCCAAGAATGAGAGATAAGAAATGAATAGAAAATGGAGCAAAAGAAATGATACAATAAAAACAATATAAAATAAAGAATGATACATATTACAATGAATAACAAATGAAATAATGCATCTCTCAAAGGTGCACTTGTATAGGTGTTTACATATTGGATGTTTCTATCTTCAAAACTGATGTCCTGTGTCATAATTGCATATACCGAGTATGTTGAGTCGATCTTGATATAATAAAATAAGAAATTACGATTAATATCAAATTATGAATTGAGTTGAGTAAATTGAAAGTATCATTACTTAAGAAGTTAAATTAGTGAATGGATGGAAAAACTGTAACCTAGAAAATCTCATATCCATTACCCCTAAAATTGAATGATTAAATAAAAAAAACTGAATTATTTTCAAAAACCCTTAATTTTTCATTTACCTTAGCGTAATAATTCACATTAAAAAAATTACAAATGCATAAGATCTAACATTTGAAAATCATATTTATCTCCTAAAGAACAAATAAAAAAGAAAAAAAAAATAAAGTCTTGAGAAATAAATGAAGGTTCTCTCCCAATGGGGCCATCAATTTTTTTTTTTAATGTAATAAACTAGTGCACTTGTGCGTTAACTAATGGGTACATGCGCTAGTGCATAGACCGTTTTGATAGCACATATACCCATTGGCTAGTGCATAAGTCTGTGTACTAGCGCATATACCATTTCCTAGTGAACACGTTATAGACACCGTTGCGACCCATAACGTGTCCATATAAGGCAAACTTCTCATGTGAGCCCAAGTGAAGCCCATAAAGCTATATATATATAAATTCTTGTCATGCATTTGCATTCCAAACACAACATAAATTGTACCAGTTTTTGTAACATCCCGTCCCATTACGGTCGTGTTATCTCAGAAACAACACATTAGATTCTCAAGAACGGATATCGGGTCCTTTTTTTTTTTTTTTTGAATTAACAATATAGGGAGTAAACATGCCACAATCCCAACCACCATAGCAGTGTAATGAACTTGTTACAGTTATCCGTAACTACACTAAGCAATCCCCGACCGTCACCCCTAGGCCTGGTCTTGGGACCTGCTGGGTCCTGCTTTCATTGAGCCACCTGAAAGGTTGAAAGGCAAGGGGCGAGTACTACATACCCAGTGAGAGGGTACACACACACATACCCTCAATCCACTCGGTCATTTGAGGATTATAAACCATACCTGCGGGAGCTGTCCTCAACTGCACCATCCCTTGACCAATGAGTAGGAGAAACACCTTCAACCCACTCAGTCGTCCGGGGATCATAAACCATACCAGCAGGAGCTGTCCTCAACCGCACCATCCCTTGACCAATGAGTGGACGAAACACCCTTAACCCACTTGGTCATCCGAGGATCACAAACCATACTAGTAGGAGCTGTCCTCAACTGCACCATCTCTTGAACAATGAGCGGGTGAAACACCCTCAACCCATTCGGTCATTCGGGGATCATAAACTGTAATACCCTGTGCCTATGGAGAAAAAAAGTCCCACATTGGAAATTCCTAGGTATATAAGTTGTAGCCTTCTTCCTTCTAGCACAAGGCCTTTTGGGAGCAATATTGGGTCTGCTCGCCAATGCAAAGCAGTGCAAGCCCGTGTGTGTGAACCCAAAGCGGACAATATTGTGCTAGCAGGACGGGTTGTTATAAATGTTATCAAAGAATGATTCAACTCTCTGCCTGAGGGTGTAGGCTTAGGTGTTGTGTGTGCAGAGCTGGGGACGACTCTTGCTTTAAGGGGGGTAGATTGTAATACCCCGTGCCTATGGAGAAAAAAATCCCCACATTGCTAGTTGAATTGGAAATTCCCTAGTATATAAATGGTAGCCTTCTTCCTTCTAACACAAGGCCTTTTGGGAGCAACATTGGGTTGGCTCGCCAATGCAAAGTCGTGCGGGCCAGTGTGTATGGGCCCAAAGCAGACAATATTGTACTAGCGGGATGGGTCGTTACATAAACCATACCAGCGGGAGCTATCTTTAACAGCATTGTCCCTCTACTAATGAGTGGGCGAAACATCATCAACCCACTCGGTCATCCAGAGATACCTCATCCATCACACGCTCGGGTACCGTGACTGTAGGGGCCTCTAAAACTGCCTTGGGTGAACCAACACTCAACCCAATGGCCTATCTGAGGAGACCACAACTACCTCTCAACCTATCCCTCCTAGGACTCCAAGGCACCATGCCCACCAAACCAGACCACGTCTCTCCCACAGGCATGTCCGTAGAGCACAAGATAGATCTGATGTCTAAACCATACTCTTTGTCCCTCATGGGACTCCCGGGCACCTCGACGTCCAAACCGGACCACACCTTTCCCATAGGCGAGTCTAAATATCACCGGGCAACTCATAGTCTGACCATGTTTCTACGGCGCGATCCCACGTAACATCCGAACCATAGCTACTCGACAAACTAGGGGGTGGGGGTGTCTCTAAATCCTGATGTAGCCTAGTACACATGCCCCACCTGCATCTCACATATACTAGCTACATGCATGTACGATTAACTCTACACATTTTATGAACAGACAATATCACATCATAATCATGCGCATACCACTATCTATCACATGTTCGCATATTGGTATCTCAACATATTTTCAATCAATCACACCAAACAATAACGTATTGTCATGCCCTAACCCACAACATAGGCACAGTGACGCAGAATAATTTTACTTTTCGAATATCACAAGTGGGAAACACACGTGCTCACAACTGAAACAACGAGATTGAAAGTTCTCCCTTTGATACTAGAACACGATTTACCCTAGATGAGGGGGGAGTGAGTAGGTCAATCTAAAAATCGTTGGTCCTTTTAAAATTACTTGATTGATTAATTAAATGCAGCATATATAACAATCAAGTGTGTGTGTTAGCAAATGTGATTACATAAGAAATTAGCTCTAACACCACAAGCACAAGAACACAAGATATATAGTGGTTCGATTAGCCCACCTACATCCACAGTTATGACTAGCTCAACCTTGAACTATCCCCAAATTCATTAAGTGGGACTTACACCCTCACAATTAGAGTAGGAGTTCCACCTAACTCAATCGGCTGGGAATTTCATCCACCACATGTAAATTAGAAATTCCACCTATTTGAATTAGCTGGAAATTCCACCCACCACATGTGCCTAGAAACTATGCTCTAGATTTTTTATAGTGGTTCCGGAGCCAAGCCTCCTTAATCCACTTTCATAGGACAAAAAGTTTTAAAATAAAATTAAAATCAAGAAGCACTTGCCTTGTAGCTCTTTCTAGAAGATTTGTGCTTCTTAAAGATCCACCCAATGTGTGCCCGAGTTAATCCCGACGCTCTGCCTTGTATCCCTCGTTGAGCAATCACAATTTCAGAGTGACTAGGAAACTGGTTCTACCAACATATTTCCTAGTTTGTATCTTTTTCTTTTATCCTCTCTTTCACTGACTCAATCAGTAGATTGATTGTATTTGATTATCAGGTGTAGGCACAAGAGAGTTGATCATTCCATAGAGTGTGCCACTTTTTTCAGTTCAAGGAATATGATTAAATGATCACACAACTCTCATATTTATAGAGGAGTCAACACAGTTTTTCAAATTGTCCAGTACCGACAGGTCGGGGGCAACGATAGGTCGGTGTTCATATTTATTACCGTTCAACCACTCCACCGTTGCACATTAAATGCACTCCCAACAACATAATTAATTCCCGGTCTAGAGATCGGTGTCACTGATAGGTCAACAATCATGGCACAGAGAGGTCGGTCCAAACGAGGGTCTCGATCTGGGGCAACAACATGTAGACAGAGTTTCATGTCCCGAAACTTGTCCTGTCTAGAATGACCTGTCGCCCTTTACCGAGGTGTCGGTCCTGGTATTCTCTATCGCTTTTGAATTACTGAGATGTCAGTTTTCTCGAGAGTCAACTTGACTTCTAAGTTCCAAAACTCATAAGATGTCATCGACGAATCGTTGATAGCGAGGGGTCCTTAAGTTCATCACCGAGGGGTCGGTGCATACGAGACTCTCGATTAGAGGCATATCTAGATTGACAGTTCAATGTTTTAAAACATTTATCAATCTAGCCGAGCAGTGTTTGACTACGATGGGTCGATCCTGTCTCCACCTAGGGGTCGGTGAGAACGACTGTTTGAGCTGACAGAGAACTTAATTAATGTTTCCAAGTTCTCTTCTAATTCATTGTCAAGCTTCCTCTCTAGGCTTTTTATGATTTCATCATTTGTTCAACTTAGCCTACGAATGGTCCTCCAAAGGTGTGGGTACCACCTAAAGTCATCTATGGTCAATACCTATTTTGTGATTGTCATAACAATGAGCTTTAATCCAGTGGAGCATGATCTTCAATCTTGATCACCTTGAGTCTTCAAACTTCTAGCAAGTGCTTCTTCCCGAGTCATGGAATTGACAAACTTAGGGACTCAGCAAAGCCGGGCACTAACAGAGATCATAAATGAAATCAAATACCATTTATATCTAAAAGGGGATATAAATTCTCTATAATAAAAGTTATCAATTTTCTAGAATTTATAACAACAAATCCTCAATGAATAAAATGGTAAAATCAACATCTCCAACTTAAATCAAATAAATGAAATAAACAACTCAATATGTGGTGTGTCTAAAGCAACATAATAACTAAATTCTTCCTCGAGGCCCCTCGAACCTATCTAGTGCAACATTACCTACAATTCCAAGGACGTGAGTACAAACAATACTCAGTGAGGAAATATGCATGCTACACACACACGCACCCACATAATGATAATGTATGAAGTGGAATATAAATAAGGCTATGCTATCATGTCATACTATCAATCTCATCAATGTGGACACACTGTCCACCCAAGGATACCAATCTTATCAACTCGAATACAATGTCCACCTAAGGACACCTCTAAGGAACAGGCTGTCAAAACATCATGATTCCTTGAGGGACATAGGCCACGACTTAAAAAGTGGGAGATCTTCATACAATACAGATAATCTACCTTACCCTACATCCCTTCTGTCCTAAACCAAGGTGATCTAAAAATTGCACCTTATCAGGCTGACATATCATCCAAAAAGGGTGTAATGCCAAACCCTGCTCACAAACATAGGTGCCTTAAAAAGCTAACTCGTTATTTAAATATGCGCAATGTCTAACTCTGCATCCAACCTTTGCATCTTATTAACCTAGTACCACCCTCATGGAGTGTCCACATATCTAGCCCTGCGCATAAACATGAATGCCTTACCAAGTTGGCCCCATTACCGAATTAGTAAATGGTATCCAACCCTGCGTCTAACACGTCTTACTAAATCAATACCACCCGCATAGGCTCACGAGTATCTAATCTTACGTAATGCGTCTTATTAAGTTAGTACCGACCTCATAGGATCATAAGTATCTGACCCTGTGCAAATTGTACACCAACTGTACAAAATAGTCGTGAGGGCGACCTACAACTCGAACTATGTAAGGGGATACTCCTCAACGACAACAAAAAATAGGACCATGTCCCATAGCTGACGTCACCATTCCAATAGTGTACTTTGAACTAAAACCATCATCTTGTCACACCAATCTCTTTTAGGAAGTGGAGATTACTATTAGTGGGGCCCAAACTAGAGAGAGGTACATCCTCAAGTCTTATATACTCTTTGGGTCTAATCCCCAACAATAGTATTCTCGATCTCACCGTGCCCAAAAATACAACATCCCATACTCACATCCTAGATAACCTCATGGGCATACATCAGTGAGTAACACAAGGGACCATAATCACAACTATAAGGGCAACATATATGGCATAATCACATCATGATCATAATTTCACAATAATGACAACATAGCACATTCCATTATGTTTCATACATTTAACATCATTATCACATTGAGTTATCTTAGGGATACGGACTACACACCAACCTTGAGATAGACACATCGGGTTTATTTACACATATTATTAGTCCTTGCAATTCATGCAATCCGTCTCATTGTGGTTTATCACTCTAAGTCCAAATCACCCCCTTTTTCACAACAAAAACCCCAATAAATATATCAACAAATCATCTCATCCCTTCACAAAGGTCTCCAACAAATATAACAATTCTCTATCATCATAAAAACATAATAGACATGCTACAAATAACATAATAAGGAATCTATTACATCTCATACATAGCATAGGGCACATCTATCATATTTATCATGCATTAAACACGTCAATAATACAATACATTTCCTAAATCACTGAAATAGCATACATGCATTCATACAATATGTGTGTAGCAATCCTCACCTCAAAATTACGATGTCTCGGTTTGATCTTCGGTTTGTACCTCAATAGGTTCGGGGTTTGAAGGCTCTAATCATGCCAAAAGAACTGAATATACCATTATTAGTTCATGGATTAGGCCTATGCACAGTTTAGAAACAAAACCCCCAAATCTAGATCTAAGATTTCCGCCTAATCCAGATTAATCTCTTCAATGTAAGGGTAATCCCAAAATCTCCTCCCATGAATAATCTCCAAAAATTAGCATATACATTTTTTACCAATTTACTTCCCTTCCCATGGGTCAAAACTTAATTTTAATTCATATCTACACCTAAACAAGGTTCCTCAACAAAGATCCCCAATTACTTCCATGGATTCCTCTCCAAATAGGGCCTAAAATCCATAACATACTCCATTCTCAACACATCCCATTAAGATCTCATCAAATAAGAAGAAATGGAAAGAGAAAGATCATAGATCTTACCTTTGGAGGAAAAGAAACAGTGTAAAGGGGCGCTCCAAGCGTAGGAAATCTGAATCCAAAGCTTTTATTGGGTGAAAATCAATAGAGGGAAGGTAGAGGAAGCAACGGTTTGCTGTTAGGGAAGAATGGTTGTCTGTTTGGAAGAGGATGAATGTGAAATAAGTTTAATTTCGTGCAGACACAGACTTATGTACGAACTTAATATTTTAATAATTTTTTATTTTTTTTAAGGCCAGGACATTACACGTATGGTTATAACCTATCACATGCTCGCATAGTGGTACCTCAACATGTTATTAACCAAAACAAAATCCAACCGAGCATATTAGGCAACATCATCTACCGCATACGAATCTAAAACATGTTAAGTAAACTATCAATCACATACATCATAGGTTATCACACACTCCAACCAAACATGTTATCACACCCTCAATCGATCATAATATCAAATAAAGGATTCATACGTGCCTCCGTGAGCATTGAGTACAAATACACCCAGATGAGGATCCCTGCCATATAATGGTATCGACAGTTCCCTTGCCTAGTGTCTCATAACATCAGGGGACCCACATTCGCTGTGTTCCATAGCCGCACATTAAATAGAGAAGTAATGCGTATAGTGGATGCTAAAATTGGTGATAGGTTCCCTCACCTGTGTGCGTTTTCGAAATCCAGGCAACAAAAACAAGTAGAAGGATTGAAGGAAGCGATGCATTGGCTTCCAGGTCAGAGAAGCTGGGATGATCCCACAAAACTGGCTGACAATAGGCTTGCAAATGGTCCAAAGATGATCCGAAAATGGGCTAAAAATGATCCTAAAACATGCCCTAAATGGGCCTAAAATGGGCCCCAACTGGGCATGGGTCGAGTGTTGTGCCGAAAGATGGGCTTGTGTCGGTTGGGCTTAGCCGGGCTCAAGAACTGGGTCGAGTCTGCTGGTGAACTGGACTGTGCCCACACGAGCTGGGCTTGCACAGTTGGCCAAGGACAGACTGGGCTAAAGGAGTTGGGCTTAAAAGTTTGGTCGAGGGTTCGGATCTCAGCTGGGCTAAATGGGGTTTGGATTGCATTTGGGCCTACAACAAGGCTTGGGTAATCAGCTAGAAATGGGAGGGAAAGAAAGGAAGGAAAAGGAAGAAGATTAGAGAGAAAGTTAGGAAGACGCGTGGATGAAGGAGAGGCAAAACTGGGCCATAACGGCAACTGGAGCTAAGAGAATGCATACTGCAGCGGCGGGCTGCAGGTGAGCTGTTGGAGGTGAAGAAGAAGGAATGGAGAGAAAGAGAGAACCTGGGGCGGAGGCTGGAAGAGAGGGATTAGGGTTTCACGAGTGAAAAGGAAGAAGAGACGAGGCTAAGAGAAAAGTGGTGATGGCTGTGGCAAGCGGGAGAAAGAGAAAAGGCGAGGGAGGCGCTACAATGGGGAGGGTTGGAGTTAGGGTTTGAAGGAGAGATGAGAGGGAATAAGATAAAAGAGAGAGAGGAAGGGCCGACTAGGGTGTCCTAGGGTTTGGGATTTGGTTGAAAGAGAAGAGATGAGAAGGGTGGAGGTTAGGGTTTTGAAAGAGTCGAAAGAGATTTTGTGTAGGGGGAGAGTTAGGGATTGGGTTCACCAAAGGTTTTTTTTTTTGAACAAAAAGAAACTCTTGTTTTCAAAACCTAAGAAAAACAACATTTTTCATTAAAAAAAATTTAAAAATGTATTTTTCAATATTTTTTACAAGAAAGAAATATTTAATAAGTAAAATTACCAAATTGCCCTCCGAACTCCCAAGCTCGAAATCAGGTGAACCAGGGCCCACCACGGAGCCCAGACTCTCTCCACTACTACCAAAACACCCAATCTGACATGGAAATCCAAAAGTCCCTTAAAAAATTCTGAAAGATCTGGTTGGGTTGTTACAGCACTCCCCCCATTAAGGAGATTCTTCCTCGCATTTCAATATGAACTCATACATCTAGTATCTTAAATGGTCCAAAACACCGGGGGTGATAACTTTCCTCTGCGTCCAAACCTCTAAATCTCATGACGGGGCAAAACAAGAAAGAAAATATGATTTCCCACTACAAACTCTAGTGCCCTCTTCCAAAGGTCAGCAAAGCCCTCCTGATGACTATGGGCAATCAACAACCTATGTCTGATCAGTCTCACAAGCTCAATAGTCTCCCTAACGACATCTGGTCCTGACATCACTAATTCACTTCTCTGGGCCCACACAAGGGCAATTTGCATGGCCTGCCACACAAGGCCTCAAACAAAGCCATCTCGATACTGGGCTGGTAGCTGTCGTTGTAAACGAAATCAACCCAGTGCGAGTGACCCTCCTAGTTACTACCAAGATCTAAAATACAAGCTCAGAGCATATCCTCTAAGAGTTGAATGGTCCGCTCTGGCTAGCCATCTATCTACAGATGAAATGCTGTAATGAAACAAAATGGCATGCCTAATCCCTCCGTAAGTTTTCAAGAACCGATAAACAAACCTCGGGTCCCAGTCTGAAACAATCAACACAGGCATACCATATAGCTTGGCGACTTCTTCCAAATTCCGCTGACTAAAAGTCTCTACAAAACCTGTTGTCTTCATTCCAATAAAATCGGCCGACTTAGCCAATAAATCCACTGTGGCCCACATTGCCTCAAGCCCTCAAGGTGACCTCGATAAACTATTCATAAAATCTTTAGTAACGTGACCCCACTTCCACTCAAGGATCAGAAGCAACTGCAGTCTACCAACAGGTCTTAAACCCTAACTCGATCTGCAGGCATGTCAAACAACAAGTCACGGACTCAGCCACTTCCTGTTCATGGTTCTCCAACAGAACTGTTGAAGCAAGCCACGATATATCCTCTTTGTATCCTGGATGCACAGCGAATCTGGAGGGATGGAAGTGCCGTAATACCTCTTTACAACACTGCCCTGAGTTGGCTCCAAAATCAGACTGTCATCTCATCTCATATCCTATCCAAATGGTCATCTACCACTGGCCACAGAATGTCTCAACGCAATGCACCTCGTATCTGCCTGTTGAGCTCTCAAAAGTCCATCATAAATCTCTAGCTGGACGATCATGTTGTAGAGTCTAGAGACTTTATACCCTCTGATCAAACTCGATAAGGCTCCTCTCGTCCTGCGACTCAAGGCATCTCCAACTACACTCACCTTACAAAGCCATAGTTACCAAGACACTCCATCCATCGTCTTTGCCTCATGTTTAACGCTTTCTAAGTGAACAAATGCTCGAAGCTATACTGATCTGGGAAAACCTCGAATCTCGAACCATACAAGTAACGTCTCCGAACCTGGAGTGCAAAAACCACAGTCACTAACTCCAAGACAAGAGTAAGATAGTTATGCTCCTGGGTCTTAAGTTGTCTCGGACCATAAACTATCACTCTCCTGTCCTGCATCAGTACATAGCTCAAACCATCACCTGAAGCACCACCGTAAAACGCATGGTCACGGCCTCTCTTTGGCACAATCAACACTCACACTCGATGTACTCCGCATAAAATCTGGAGATCCCTCACTAATGCTCCAAACTCTCCAAATTCTCAGCCCAGGTTTGAATTTTTCCCTTGAGAGAGGGGTCCCAATTTATAGATTTGGGAGAATTGAATTTAGTATGCTAAGTGGGGGACCCATTACCTTCAGCCGAATCTGCATGTTGGCAGACTGTCTCTACTTTTTTTTTGTTCATTCTTCCATATCATCCTCTGTATCACATGGCAACTTCTATTTTTTATCCACTTGCTTCTCTCAATGTCAAGCCAACACTTTCTTTGTTGGCAGCTCTATTCAAGTCCACCTTCTCCTTTTCTCTATATTTGCTATTTTCTTTATTCAGAATCGAGTACAACATCCATCGTTCTTCACCTGCTCTTCTTTAGCTATTGGTTGATTTCATGGCTGCACATGTATTCCATTGATGTTTAGACCACTGAGCCGGCCTTCAATTCTGATGTCTCTACCATCTCTACTTCAGCTGCTTTTCAATCTTATTTCTGTTTACAATGGGTACTTCTGCACAATTGCTCTGTTTCTTAGCACCGTTTCATCTTATTGGTTGTTTGGCCAGTTTGCAACTTAGGATCCCACATCAAACTGCTGCTCTCCAATGGAAACTGAATGCTATTTCCTTGGCTGGACTAACGCTGATTACTTGTGTTACTGCCCTGTTCCAAATGCTTCCAACCTGTTCTGCTTTTCTTTCTTTGCTTGGATTGGTTCCACATGGTGCATGGTTGTCCTCTTCGAAATTGCAATGTCTATCTAGAGATGTTTGTAGATTGCCATCTCAGATGAAAGTGAATTCTACTTGTAGCCATATAAGAAAACTACACAGCATGAATGGAACAGATTTTCCATATGAATGAACCAAAACAACTTTGAAGTGATTGGACCACTTATCCAAAACTTGAGCTTGTAAGCACTTGGTTTTGAAAATTTCAATGATTCAACTTCAGATGCCGTCTTTATGGATTCAACCATGTTGTGAAATAAATAAACCACTGATGGTCCATTATGTGGGCCACATGTAATCGAATCAACGCCTCCACACTGGAATATACGACCTTGAACAAAAGAAGATGGTCATGAAGAATACATCCCTATGAACCTCTTTCTCTAAATCCGAATTTAACAAGGTTCTAGATAGAGCACTGGACACATGGCATACACTGAACAATCCATTCCATTCGAAGTTTTTGTCTTCCTTGTAAGACTCGAATATTGGTCAACTTATCTTGGGCTTCAGATCGATTTGAACTTTGAGGCATGACCCTGGATCACATGCTTGGATTTCAAGCTGGGCCTAGTTTCTTCATTTTCCTGCAATTTTGATCCTCACATCATGTATTCTTTTGAAGTCTCTGCAAACCTTTAAAATACCATCAAACATATAAAATTTACACAAAACAAGGACTAACTAGTCCAATATCCAAGGGTAAAATAGTCATTTTTGAGTATTCATAAAGATCCACTACAGTTGGGCCAATCTTCGCTCCAAATGACAAACACTGGGCCAGGCCAAGCACTCCATGTGTATTTCCCAATGTGGGACAAGCCAAAGTGAATTCAAGACCAACAAGCCAAAGTCCAAGCTCCAGTCCAAGTCCAAGTTCAACTCAAGATCCAATGCTCTAGGTCCAAACTTAAAGTCACTAATCCTAAGCGGAAATCCATTTTAAGTCCAAACCCAAAAAACCCATATCCAAAACCCATCCTACCCATATAATCTTAACCATCCAATCATCAATCACTCATCCACACCATCCATTAACCCAATCATGCAATCGAAACCATTCATTTCATACATCTCAGTCATCTCATAGGAAAACCATAGAGCCTCCCATCCAATCCAACCTAGTCATTCATTCATGATTAGATCTAGGTCATCCAAACCATCCATCATTTCGATGAACCTTAGAATTAAGATCATCCATGCATTACCTATTCATCCATCATACACCATAACTATTGTTGTGAAAATTTTAAATTTATATTTACTCGCAAGCGCACGAATCAGACTGGAGTATAGTGTTATGCAAGTGCGAGGTCGAACCCATAGGGACATGATTTATGAATGAACGGAAAAACAAATTAAAGAGCCTAACAATTTAACCTTAACCTAGTTAACACTTTTTTTATGGAGAATGATTGAATTAAATTTGTAAAATTAAAATAACAAAAAAAAATGGAGATTTAATCAAGTGAGAGAAATTACTTAGGCATCGGATTCCACCACCATTAAATCCATAATCTTCTAATTATTTATTTATCAATTCCCAGTTTCAAGAGATTTAAACATTTAAGTTAGTTAATATGGTCTTCAAAAATCAGATTTTCCTTCGCTTTTAAAAATATAATTCCTAAGCATTTAATGTATCCAATTCAAGTGATAATGTGACATTAAAGCTCAACGCATCTCCATATATCCCGAACTGATAAAAGTCACTATGATATTACTGATAAAACTAGATGGATTGCATAATCCTGTGATATTACTTGATTCAAACCATGCATCCCTAGAACTATCCTTCACCATATAGTCGAAGAACCGATACTGACAAGATGTGCTATGACTTGCTATCATGTAGAGCATTAGATTGATTATATGCAGCAGCTTCCCATGCTGTTTCAGTCACAACCCTAGTTGCTTTGACAATTGAACCACCAACTCCTTTATTGATCATTTCTTTCTTTTGTGGCAACCCGAGTTCTCGGTCACAAGCACCTCTCATTTGTGTTTAATCGTAGATTAATTTAGAAAATGTTTCTTTGCACTATACCAAGCTAACAACACACAAAATCACACTAATTAAATAAAATTAATTAACATGAGATACTAACAAATATAAATTTAGGAGTAAAATATGTAATAATTTTGCACTCATCAGCCATTAGATCTAGCCACCCATCTCATAAAAACCCTAGACATCTTATTAAATCCTAGAATTTAGGTGTTTATGCGCATACTACATTGCCTCAAACGACGCACACACAATTCCAATCCATTCATGCGCATACTCCATTGAAAATCCCCACAATTCCTCTCCAAGCTATCCATTAAGCATCATTTGCACAATTCTTGTAATGACCCGACCCAATTTTTTTGGATTTTAGGGGTTGGTGGCAGTAGGGAGAGTGTGGGCTCAGTGGTGGACCTCAATTTACCTGATTTCAAGTTCGGAGACTCGGAGGGTGTTATGGTTATTTTAGATTATTAAATATTTTATCATGCAAAAAGTTTGAAAACCACACGTTTTTTTCCCCGATGTTTGAAGTTTAAATTTTTTTAACGGGTTTTAAATTATTTTTTGAAAATTCAAGACATTTTTATTTCACTCGTTTTATTCTTTTATTTTTAAAAAAAAACTTAAAACAACACCCCGAAAACCCTAGACCCCCCAACCCCATTTTTATCCTCTCTTCCACAACAGTGTAGCGATTAGCTACAGTGCTTCCACATGCTCTCTCACTCATGCCTCACCCCTCTCTCTGTTCTCTCCCTCTCACCCCCTCTCCTTTCTTCTTCCTCTTCTAAACACTCATCCATCCTTGTACTACGCTCCTCTGTTGCCCCTCTCTACAATCTCGTCTCTCTTCCTCTTTGTTCTCTCTCTCTTTTCTTTTCTTTTCTTCTCTCTTTCTCTCGATTATTCTTCTCTCATTCCCGCCGCTTCTCCTCTTTCCCTTTTCCCCAATCTGTGAAGCCCTAACCCCTTGTTGCCGCTGCCATCCCATTCCCTCACCTCTCTCTATGAGAAACCTTAATCCCCATCCTGCGACCGCCGCACCTCACCACCCCCTTCCACTGGACTTTCGGTCCCTTTCACTGTTGCCCGCGCCAGATTTCTAACATCCGACCCTCCTCGAGTTCAAGTGCCCTTCCTTTCCCCCTTTATTCTCCTCAAATCTAATTCATGTCCCATGTTTTCCCCTCTTTTCCTTTATTTTCTTCGTTTTTCTTCTATTTTCCCTTTTTTTCGTCTTTTTCTGTTGAGCCGTTGAGTGGACTCAATCGAGACTAAGTTGACACAGTGAGTTCGGTCATGTACCCTTTCAACCCAGATTTGACCCAACAACCATTCCATGCCCTGTTCGGCCCAGCCCTAGCCCTGGCCCTGGCCCATCAGACCCAACCCAAGCCCAACTCATTCCAGGTTCAACTTTGCCCAGCTCGTTCGGTTCAAGCCCAACTCGTCTTCAGCCCAGTTTGTGCAGCTCAGCACAGTCCTCAACCCAGTCCATTCCAAGCCCGATCCAGGCCCGTTTCAGGCTAGTTTTAGTCTTGTTTCTGGGCCGTTTTAGAGTTCGTCTTTGGACCGTCTATTAGCCCGTTTTCAGCCAGATCCGTTGGATCATCCTAGTTTTGTTGCATCGTCCAGGCCTTACGGACCTGTACCAGTTTCTTCAGCCCGATAGCCCGTGCATTGCTCCTCCAACCTGGTAACCTATTCTTATCGCTTGGGTTTAAAAAACATGAATAATTGAGGGGACTCATCACACTATTTTTAGTATACATGATTTGCATATATCCTTTCTATGTCTACTTGGACATGGAGTACGAGGAATGAGACCCTTATGGATTACGAGCCACTCGGCGAGGTAACTGTTCCTACAAATATGTGGCAAGGGGCTCATTCGGGTGTACTCGTGTCAGATTACTTACGATGGCATGTTGGTTAGTATCTTGATAACCTGTTGGTTGAGTAACATGGTGATGTGCGTTGTGTGATAAATGTCTATTTGATTATGTAATAACTTATTGGGTTGTCAATTTGATAATATAATAACATGCTGGATGGATTATGTGGTATCATGATATATAACTAGCGACGATAAATGAGATGTCTTAGGTGATAAAATGTCACATGTTTGTTTGATAACATTCGATAATAATGGTATATACCTGATGATTACGTGAAATGCTACGTTGATAACATGCGTAGAAATAATTGTGCGTACATGAAACTAGAGTATATGGATTGACGGTGGGGCATGGGTACTAGACCACATCAGGATCTAGGAACTCCCCCTAGATTGTCAGGTAGTTAGGGTTGAGAAGTCGTGGGAAACCGCACAGTGGATGCAGTTGAGCTATAGACAACTCGTTGTTGGGTCCGTAGGTGCGAGAGTACCTAGAGGGTGTTTCCCTCTAGGGTATGTGAGTCCTTGGCAGAGTCGTGGCAGCATTGGGTCTATCCTAGTATGGGTTTGACTGTCAGGTCTATCATTGTGATCTTTGGACACTCCTATGAGGGAGGTGTGGTCTAGTCTGGAGGACGAGGTGCCCGAGTGTCCCAGGAGGGACATGTTATGAGGTGGTCATGAAAACCTCCGAGAGTTCATGGGTTGAGTTTTAGCTCACTCAAGGCCGACATAGAGGTCATCACAGACACGGTACCAGAGTGCGTGGTTATTAGCACTGTGGAGGGCAGCTTCCACTGGCACTGTGCAAGACATTACCCGTGGTTATTAGCACGATGGAGGATAGCTCCCGTCGTTGTTTGCAGCGGTGGAGAATAGCTTCCACTGGCACAGTGGAGGATAACTTCCATTGTTGTTTGCAGCGGTGGAGGACAGCTCTCATTGGTATGGTTTATGATCCCCGGATAGCCGAGTGGGTTGAGGGTATTTCGTCCACACATCGGTCCAGGGATGGTGCGGTGGAGGACAGTTCCCGCTGGTATGGTTTATGATCCCTGGATAGCCGAGTGGGTTGAGGGTGTTTCACCCACATATCGGTCGAGGGATGGTGTGGTGTAGGACAGCTCCCGCTGGTATGGTTTATGATCCCTGGATAGCCGAGTGGATTGAGGGTGTTTCTCACACAAATCGGTCGAGGGATGGTACAGTTGAGGACAATTTCCATAGGCCCGATGACCAGGGCATGATTCACGACTCGCGGTACCAGTCTGTGGTATATGTGGATTCCTATGGAGGTGGCACTAGACGTAAGTTGGTCGTAAGAGTTCGTCGAGTACGTATTGAGTCGCCCTGGGAGCAAAGTGGGTTGAGTGTCTGTCCGCCCACATTTTTTGGCTGAGGGGTGTGGTGTTGTGATTACCCTTGGTTATGACCTTGGAGTTCATAAGTGAGTCTTAAGATGTTGGTGCTAACTCACCAGAAGTTTATGGCCGCCTAGCGAGTTAGTTCGGCTGACTCACTCAGTAGAAGGCATATGGAATTCCGTGAGGGTTGGGTGTGCTTGTCATGTCAAGTCCACAGGTGGGTCTAGTTGTTAGTCCGTTGAGGAGTTATGTGGTGGTTACTCCCGTGTGATAGTTTCTTGGGACTCTATTGATCTCGACTCATGGGTTGGTTGTGTTATGTGTGCGGGTCACCCTGGGAGGGTCAAAGACTAGTTGAGGGCCAGGGACCTTGATCTGGTTGGGGATCGGTTTGTGTACCCGTGGGTGGGTGGACCGTAGCAGTTGGGCATGTGTGGGAGTTGCCTTCGCATTACATTGGACTTGTTAGAGGATGTGATGGAGGCCCGGTAGGTGTAGGTCTGTGTGCTAGGGGTATGGCACACACCGGATGGTCGTGCATGTATACATCCTAGTCATTAATATGCCCATATGATTATATGCAGTGTATGCTTGATGACATATGACGCATGTGTTACCCTCACTGGGCATATAAAGCTCACCTCTTGCCTTACAGGTACTTCTTAGAGGAGGGGTCGTCGGGACCCTCAACCGGGCATTGGATGTGGAGCTACAGCTTTATTTTCTATTATAATTCCATTTTGTAGTTGAGAGTTCGTTAATGTAATTGAAATATATGTTATTGCATGAGTTGGATGAATTTAATAATGGGATGATGTCATTATTTTTAATTATGATTAATATTTTATTGGTACTATTGGTGATTGGTTTAATTGTGGGTTGGCGGTGGTTAGTGTGAATTGCTGAGCGGTGTCTCCCAAAAAAAAAAGCCCTTGAAATAGTATCAAATCGGTTTTGGGAGTTTATTTCCTTTCAACGTGCTCGTACCGGGATGGGTCGTTACAATTCTACCCAATCTTTCCTCCATCCATACGAATTTTGCATTCTTTTAATTCATTCATGCGCATATTGCATTAGGTTAGTCTACATGTCATCATCTCATCATCTAACCATTCATGCATTTAGACTTTAGATCTCAACCATCCATTATCATGCATTAAAAAAAACCCTAAATTGTACAACCCAAAACCCCAAACCAATTAGCCAAATCCGAAAATCACATAGCCAATACCCAATCCCTATTTTCTTTCATTCCATTTCTTTCTCTCCAACATACCTTAGCCATCAAGTCACTCACTGTCCAAGTCAAGCCAAATTCGACTATAGCATTGTGCAACCCTAGATTTTACGTCTTGTAATCCATGCCATCCATTTACCAAATTAATCCAGATTTAATCTTAGTCGTCCATTCAAACCTTGAGCCTATAAATACCCTATTTAACCATGGTGAAAATAGAATTAGACCTAGAGCTCAAGAGGTCCTAAGATTGGAGAACACACCCTAAAGAACAAGAGACATTGTGCTTCATGCGAATTTCAAATGTGAGCATTCATTTTAAGTTCTATTTTTAGTTGTCTCCTTAATTGTTTTCCAATTCTCGTATTTAATTCTTCCATTAAATAAATAAGAGATGTCTATTTTGGACTCTTGAAAAGTCCGATTATTTAATATATTTTTGAATTCTATGCGTTGAATTTCAGATCTAAATTTCTTATTTATCTATTTATTTTGGGCGATGAGAGAATAATTCCAAAACCACCTTTAAATTATGCATTTTTGCATTATGTCATTTATTTTTTATTTGCAAATTTAATTCATGTCTTTAGTTATGTTAGTTCTCATCAATGTATGTTGTATTTTACTTATATTAATTTGTTTGTCATGTATTTTAAAAATCATGTATTTTATTTCATGTATACAAACCACTCCTTCAATACGAGATTTTTAGCTTAGAAATAAATTTATGAAAATAGGATTGATTTTTACAATTTGGTTTATTTTAAATCTCTATGTTTTCTAAGAAACATAATCATTCAAGCAGTAGATTACAAACATATATATTTTCATTTGCTTATGCATAGATTTTACTTGTTCTCTGTGGGATCGACCCCGCACTCATAATGCTATACTATAAATGGTTTTTTCACATCAACATGCTTTTGGCTCCGTTGTTGGACAACAAAAAGTATGTTCCTCCGCTTTGTTGGGGAACAAATCAAAATATGTGTCTTGAAATCTTATGTCTTGAATTTTTTGGTTTTTTAGAAAACACTTTTATTTTTGGGATGTCCTAATTTAGGCAACTCTCTAGAAATTAGAAAATTCTATTTTTAGAAACTCTAATTGTGGAAGGTTACCTAAAATTAAAATATTCTTTAAAATAAAATAGATCTTAAATTTTTCAAATTGTAAAAAGTTTGCTAAACTTAGATACTTGTTAAATTTTGAAGTTTCTATTTTTGAATAAAATTTCTATTTTTAGAAAGTTTCTATTTTTGGAAAATTGATAGATTAAACTAAGTTTCTTCCTTTAGGCTCTTTCTAATTTCATAAATCTAAATCTATTTTAATAATCTTTTAGTTTTGAAAACAAATCTAATCTTTGAAGATTTTAAAATTTCTGTATATGGAAAATTTTAAAACTTATCTAATTTTGGAAACATTCTATTTTTAGAAAATTTCCCGATTTTAGAGACGTCTAATTTTGGAAAGTTTTAATTTAAGATCATTTTTTTAATTTGCATTAAGTGATGGTATTAATTTAGAAATTTATTCATAATCTCACATTAGTTTTGGAGACTTAATTAAGTTTAATTATTTTAATCTCTTTCTAGTTGTAGTTTAGGATCTTGCAGTTACTTAGTTCATGCATTCTTGTGTTAGAATCTTCACCTAGGTTCGTGTGTTTTATTCTTCAAGAGTTTTGAAAATCGCAAGTCAAAGTTGTTGGAATTTACGCGCATTGGCTACGGTAAGTGCCTAACTATTTTTTTTTTTTAATTTTAACTTTCTCATGCATTCATATAGACTTTTATCTTAGGTTCTTTGCAAATATTACTAGCATAGAAAAAAAGATTGCATATTTATTTAGGTCATGCATTTAGGTTGCTTGTTCCATGCATTTAGTGTAATTTGTAAGCTTATTGTTTTTCATATTTGCTTGATGCTTGCATTGTTAGATTAGGATTGCATAAAAAAAAATAGGAAAAAAAATAACATTAGTAATAAAATGGTTCATGCACTTTAAATAAAATCAATTTTGGAACCATAGGTTAGCCTTTAGAATCTTTCATGCTCATTAAGACAGTCTTTTATTCAAATAATTTCAAATAACCAATTCTAGTTTTTCTTCAATAACGGTGTCTAGGCTAGTTATGTCACCAACACATGTGGTCGAGCATCGTCTGAGGAAAAGTTGGGACAAGATGCCATCTGTGCTCCCCCACTTACCTTAGAACTTACCTGGCCGCGATTGAGGTTAAACTCTTATTTGGAGATTTTGAATTTTTAAAGAAAAGATTAGGAGTAAGTCTAGAGTCTTAAGTTAGTTTAGGTTTTTATTTTTATTTTTAGGTCATTTATTTTGTTTGAAATTGTTTTGTCTTGTGTGGTCTTGTTTGAGTGAACATGAGTACTTGGAGACGTGATTCGACTAAGCGATTAGTTAGAGTTAGGTCACCAACTGGTGGAACCCAAGTTAGTCATCAATCTATTTTGGAACACACTAGGGTTTGTAAAG
Source organism: Chimonanthus salicifolius (assembly GCA_013350335.1). Lineage (NCBI taxonomy): Eukaryota > Viridiplantae > Streptophyta > Magnoliopsida > Laurales > Calycanthaceae > Chimonanthus > Chimonanthus salicifolius. The sequence goes on along the minus strand of CM023539.1, from coordinate 24,258,841 downwards.
TCATGTCAGTTTCATCAAATCCCGAGAGTTTCACCCGAAGTGAGGAGAGTCTAGCTGGGGAAAATGAAAAAGATAACTTGAACGATAAAATTGAGTGCAATACAGTCATAGCTAATAATCCCAAAGATCCATGGGTATTTTTTATGCCAAAAAGAAAAAATCTATATGAAAAGAGATATTTAGCCTATGATGTCTTGTACTCAGTTAAGCATATTGACCACACCATCTGCCGCATCATATGAAACTCACTGATAAAGGACTAGGTTGTATAAAGTGTGCAAACATAATAGAGTTCGCATCCATCACAGGATTTCTGTAAAATGGAGTTAGTCTAGAAAGTCAGTTTAGGATGAGTCAATTTTTTTTATTAGTTTTTAGGTTGTTCCTCTTAGATATGTCAAAACTCAAAATTAACAATGTCCAGAAACTTTGTATCTAACCGTTGAATATTGAGGAAAATGCCAAAGTTTAGGGTATCTACAGGTTACACTAGTTAAGCCCAATAAAAAAAAATTGTCTTAAAATTTTTTTAGAGAGAGTAAGTTCGAAAGAACCGAGACCCCTATTGAAAAAGTCATGGGAAGAGTAAGTTTACAAATTAAAGTTGAGAGTGCCTTTGACCAAAAAAAAAGTTTTGTGTTAATGCTTTTGAATCAATAAAAAAATTTCAGTCAAGGGAAGAGTAAGTGAAGACTGAAACTACCCCTTAAGAGAAAACAAAAAAACAAAAAAGTTTTGTTAAGTCTAAGTGATTTTTCAGCATTAATAGGTAAATAAATTTTTTTATATCACACTTTTTGAAGAGGATCTTTATAGAATTTATATTTGGAACAAAATTTACACAGCCATGATTCTACCCTATCTTTTCTCCATCCATACAAATTTTGCATTCTTTTAATTCATTCATGCGCATATTGCATTTGGTTAGTATCCATGTCATCATCTCATCATCTAACCATTCATGCATTTAGACTTTAGATCTCAACCATCCATTATCATGCATTCAAAAAACCCTAAATTGCACAACCAAAAACCCTAAACCAATTAGCCAAATTCGAAAATCACATAGCCAATATCCATTCCCTATTTTCTCTCATTCCATTTCTTTCTCTCCAACATACCTTAGCCATCAAGTCACCCACTGTCCAAGTCCGTCCAAATTCGACAATAGCATTGTGCAACCCTAGATTTTACATCTTTTAATCCATGACATACATTTACCAAATTGATGAGCACTGGAAAATGATAATTTTATCCCTGGATATTGGATTAGTTAATTCTTGAATTTTGTATTTTTAATGAGATTTTGGAGTTTTGCAGGAAAGATGGAGATTTTAATGAAAAGAAATAAAAATTGAAGAAAAATCAAGAAGTAAAGCCCAATGAAGATGCCCAAGTGCGGAAGTCCAAGATAAAAAGTCCATATGAGATAGTTTTTGTAAGAAGATCATCCTATATGAATCCCTACTAACGATATTGGTGACTTCAAGGATCAAATTTAAATGTTCAAAAGATGAACCAGTTGTTTCATCTTGGTAAGCCCATTTGTTGGAGCCTCACCCTCTAATTGGTTCGAAGAGATATCAAGTCTAATCAAGATGCTTACAGTGAAGAGAGGCTTCAATACTGTGGATCTGATTGGCTGTGTTACTACATAGAAGAAAGATGAGTGTGACTTCATGATTGTAGTGACATTCTCTGCAAACCGTCCATAAGGAAAAGTCGTGGCCTTGGTAAACTTGAAGACTGGCCTTCTCTTGGTCAATGAACAACAATATTTTCAGTTTGTTGGGACATTCATGTAGTAGTGGTGACACTTGTAGGACTCACCATCACCAAAGAAGAAATGTGTTGCTGTCTAGAAAATACAGAGAAGAACACCCAGCTGATTTGTGTATAGCAGAGAAAGAGACGCGGCTGTCTCTTATTGCAGCCATCCCACTCCAATCTTGCCACACCAATGAAAGCTAGAAAGGCAGATAGGTAAAGAATAGCTACAGGTGTTAACTTGGAGCACCCTTGTGAGGCAGCCAACAGAGCCATACTTTCCTCTTACAGTACTAAATAAGAATAATAGCAAACAAGCACCAATCTGCAAACTTTTGAGACAGCAGAGTGAGAGGTAACAGAGCAAATTCGTTGTGTATTGTAAAAAACCCATTGAGCAAACAGCCAAGTAGCAAACAACACCACCTGTTGAGCAAAAAAAGCACACAACAGAGCAATGTGTAGCAAGCAGCTATATCAAATTGCTTTGTTAGACATATCCATAAAGCTGCGAGCAAATAAAAAAAGTTTCATATAACAATAAGAAGAGGCAGAACATGTTGCAAAGAAAGAAAATCGGTGTGCAGCACATGAAGTGACAAAGCAGGGCAGCAAACCAGCAAGAATTGCAAGCAGCCAAGCAACAGAAGAAAAATACAGCAGCTGAAGCAAAGTTAAAAAAAAAAAGGGAAGACATCCACAGTATCGTGGCAGCAGATGAGTCATGGATCGAACCACAAAAATTGCAGCCAGTTCTTTCCATCCTGCAATTGAAAATACACGATGAGTGAAGAGAAGGGACAGCCAGGCGATGGAAGGTAAGGACCTCACACTGTACAGGTTTGACTGTGCATGGCTGATGGAGAGAAGAGGCTGGATCGTTGTCACCTCTGTTACAACCAGCAAATACTGAAAAGACAAAGGAGGTGCTGGTTGGTTGTTCATTATTATCGGCAGGAAAGAAAAGAAAGCAGAGCTTTGAGGCAGCAACAGAGAAAAATAAGGATTGAGTGATGCTGAATCAACCCGAGGATACAGAAGATGTAGCAGAGTACAATGTGCAGATAGCAGAGGAAGAGGCGTCTATGTAACATTAGCCAATCCCAAAATCTTAAACACCATCGTGCAACAGCCAATGTTCCAAGAAGAAAACAACCAGCAAGATATAGTGGGACGGTGGTTGATTCAGTTCCAAAGGTAAGAAAATAAAAAGAAGAACAAAAAAAAAGAAGGTTGGGACGGTGGAAACAGACAGAACCATATGCGGCAACGTGAAAGAAAAAAAAAAAAAAAGTTGCCGTGCATACAACGGATCGGCTGATTGAATGGGACCCACCTTCCTTGCTAATTTTAATAATGTATTCCTCCTGAACACTATAAATTGAGGGCTTGGGCTGAACAAAGATTCTAAACCTAAACTATAAATATTAATCTATGGTTTTTCAATTATTTAATTTATGTTTTATGATAATCTGATTTGATTTTAATTCTTTCTATAAAATACATGTTGAATTTAATTTTAGATTTTTCAAATTAGATACACTGAAATATTTAAATAAAATAGACTTTCTTCTTCCATCTAAGCTTCTTCTTTTCAAGAGTACACTAAAATATTTAGGTTTGGAGAAAAAAAATTTAAATTCTATTTAATCTAAAGTTTAATTTTAGAAATTTCTAATTATTGAATTAATGGGTTTTAAAATGGGAATTTTAATTGATGAAAAATTTGAACGCATGGTTAGTAATTTACGTGAGATCTGCAGTCTAGGCGTTTGTTTTGTTTTCAAAATATGGAAAACAATGCCTCCTTGATTCTTTGACCCAGTTTAACTGTAAATATGTACAGAGGTAATGTAAGTATTTTTTTTCTTAAATTAAAAATCGCATCAAATTGGAGAACTAGGTTGGTAATTAAGTAATTGCATCATAATTTTGTTTTCTAAGTTAGATTAAGATTATTTAATATTTTTAGATTAAATCCACCATCTTAATTTAATTAAAAAAATTGATTTTCCAGTGTATTTTTTATTCATAGAAGGTTTCTAAATTATGAATAAATTCATATATTGGAAAAATAAATCCATATTCATGATTTATCTCCATATTTCCTAAATTTCTTAAATTACATAATTCAATGGTGTAGTTGCATGGATATATTTTCCAAAGTTCCGATGGGTTTGACCTCGCACTCAATCGTTATACAATCTAATGCTTCGTGCGCTTCCGGGTTATAAATTTAAAATTTGCACAACACAAATTAATCTAGAGTTAATCTCAGCTGTCCATTCAAACCTTGAGCCTATAAATACCGCATTCGACCATGGTGAAAATGGAATTAGATCTGGAGCTCAAGAGGACCTAAGATTAAAGAACACACCCTGAAGAGCAAGAGACACTGTGCTTCAAGCGAATTTCACAAGAGAGCATTCACTGTAAATTCGATTTTTAGTTGTCTTCTTAATTGTTTTTCCAATTCTTGTCTTTAATTCTTCTATTAAATAAGTAAGAGATATCCATCTTAAATTCTTGAAAAGTCCGATTATTCAATATATTTTTTAATTCTATGCGTTGAATTTCAGATCTAAATTTCTTAGTTATCTATTTATTTTGGGCAATGAGAGAATAATTCCATAACCACCTTTAAATTATGTATTTTTACATTATGTCATTTATTTTATTTGCAAATTTAATTCATGTCTTTAGTTATGTTAGTTCTTATCAGTGTATGTTGTATTTTAATTCTTTTAATTTGTTAGTCATGTATTTTAAAAATCGTGTATTTTATTTCATGTATAGAAATCACTCCTTCAATATGGGTTAACTAGGTTGAGATCTAAGGTAAATAAACTTTAATTTTGTTTTCTAGAACTTAGGTGTGAGATTATCCATAAATTCTATCTTAATCCATTATCTTAATCATGTTTAAATTGATGTTCTAACTTTTGGTTTTGAATTTGAAATGAGAGATTTTTAACTTAGAAATAAATTTATGAAAATATGAATGATGTTTATACTTTGGTTTATTTCAAATCTTTATGTTTTCTAAGAAATATAATCATTCAAGCACTAGATTCTAAACATATATATATATATATATATATATATATATATATATATATATATATATATTTTGATTTACTTATGCATAGATTTTGCTTGTTCTCTGTGGGATCGACCTCGTATTTATAACGCTGTACTATAAATTGTTCGTGCGCTTGCGAGATATTATAAATGTAAAATTTGCACATCAACACCTACCAGTTTGACCTATGCAAGCTCTTAGCAAAGCCACAACTGCCGATAACCATAATGCTGGACCTGTGAGGATCCAAGAGCCGACATACACCTACTGGCTCGACCTCTAGACACTCCCTGTAATCCTAAATCCAAATCGAACTTAACCAACAAATCAAACCTACCAAAGTCCATCAACCTCTCATGAAATTCCACCGGCCATCTACTGACTAAGTCAGCCGGACTAACGCTGTAACACCCATAGATTTCCATTGAGCCTATCTCCATATCAAATAGTTGCAAGCGAGGCCCACAAACGGTGCCCTCGCTCTATAAACGCGAACCCCCTACAAACCTAGGAGTAGACCCACAATAAATCTTCCTCTCGACACCAGGTCCTCGGACGAACTCACCACAAATATGCGACCGAGTCAAGGAGTCAAACTCTAAAACTGGCGACCTCAACCACACAGAACGTAACAGAAGAGCCCACTCTCATCAAAAAAGCCTCAACTACCAGAATACCACAGAGAAGTCCCTCCAAACACCTCAACAAAGTCTAGAGCCCCTGTGACCTCACCACGGTGCTCAAGCCACTATGGGAATATCATCGACATACCGCTAAGGTGAGGACATCTCCTAACGTGGGGCCTACCAAGGAACACCTCTAATTACTCTAGAAAGGAAGACCGACGTATCCTAAAACCTAAAGGCGTTCCAAAAATCACATAACCACGTCACGGTGATCCACACACTCAAATGAGCGATCGGCCTGGCCGGTCAGCCTCAAACCGAGGGAGAGTCCAACACTAGATATGTCTCAATTATACTAACTAAAGGGTAGCGCATCAAGCATACCACCCAAACATGGGGTGTCTCCGCACTACCCAAAACCTCGTTTAGTCAGAGAATGAACCTAATTTATAGTCATCAACACATCTATCTCTATCCCATGCACAGTCCGACAGTTGAACCGGGCTCTGATACCGATTGTAACACCCCGTCCCGCTACAGGTGTGTTATCTCTGAAACAACACACTAGATTCTCAAGAACGGATATCGAGTCTATGTTTTTCTTCTTGAATTAAGAATATAAAGAGTAAATAACAGGCCACAATTCCAGCCAACATAGTAGTGTAATGAACAGTTATTACTGTTATCCCTAAGATTAAACAACATCCAAATTAAACACACAATGTTCTTTCCAAATAACAAAAAAGGGGAATACACTAAGCAATCTGCGACCGTCACCGCCTAGGCGTCCCTCCGTCATCGAGTCACCTGAAAGGCAAGGGGTGAGTACTACATACCCAGTGAGAGAACACACGCGCACGCACACGCGCGCACACACACACACACACACACACACACACACATATATATATATATATATATATATATATATATATATATAAATCACACACAACACAGACACTACATATCTACTACCATGAGATATCAAAGATGTCTACCTACATGACTCCACATGACACATGCAAAACCCACTGTGCAGACCATCCATCACGTACCCGACATAACTCACGACCTCCCAATCTCTAGGGTCACAAACTCAAAAGAGGTCCACACACACACAACTGCCATACCTCTAGGGTCACCACCTCAACAGAGGTCCACACAAACACCTCATAGACCGGTACGATGAGTTATGAATCATAACCTGGCCATAAGCCCTTGAGAGTTGTCCTTAATAACACATCCCTCGACCAATGAGTGGGCAAAACACCGTCAACCCACTCGGCCATCCAGGGTTCATAAACCATACCAGCGGGAGCTGTCTTCAACCACACCATCCCTCGACCAATGATTGGACGAAACACCCTCAACCCACTCGGTCATCCGGGGATCATAAACCATACTAGCGGGAGCTGTCCTCAACCGCACCATCCCTCTACCATTGAGTGGGCGAAACACCCTCGACCCACTCGATCATGTAACACCCCGGATTTCCATTACATATAAATATATTGGATTGGTCTATTTAAATTGTGAACGAATGGAATTTGAGATTTAAATAGTTAAAATGGACCTTAGATGGGTAAGGATTTGGGTCAATTACCCAATTAAGACCAAATGGATCATGGGTAAGCTTGATTTTAAATAAATTGGGTAAGTCTAATTAAATGGGTCAATTATCCAATTGGGACCCAATGGGTTATAGTGAACTTAATTTAAGGAAATTGGGTAAGGTCAAAGTAATTGGGTCAGCTACCCAATTAAGATCCCATACATTAAATCCACCTCATCAAGTGAGGTGGCAAGTGAGTGATGTGGCATACATGGAACCCAACTAGACAAGGAGGCCACATCATCAAGTGATATGGCCAAGGTGGGACCTAAACGCCATGCGGTGCATGGTGGGCTAAGTCATGGTTGACTTGGTCAACCACAAATGAGTTCAAATGGAATTAAGTAGTTGAGTTGAGTTGAGTGGAAAGATGGAGAGTTTCCATCTCATGGGGGATGAAACCAAGGAACTCGATGGAAGGCCAAGGGTCTCCTTGGTTAAGCCAAGGGACTCCTCGGTTGGACAAATAATAAAGAGGGGGAGTGAAAAGGTTTGGGCTATCATACAAAGAGGCACCAACCAAGGGGTACACCACACCCCTTGGCCAAACCCATCTCTTGCACACAAGAGATTTCTCTCCTCTCCCTCTCCCTCTCCCATTTCCATCTCTATACTTAGAGAATTTGTGAAGAGCAAAGGAAGAAGAAGGCTTAAGGAAAGAAAGAACAGACCAAAAGAAAAAAAAGGAGATGGGAAAGAAGGTATGGTTATGAGTTTAACAATATAGAATTAAGACTAAGGGGAAACCATAGTTTTGGCCATGGTGTGGCCGAACCTATGGGTTCCATATTTGGTTAAAAGGGCAGGCCAAACTGTTATAAGGCCATAGAGCTAGAAATCTATTCAAGGATTGGTAATGGGATTGAAACAAACAATCAAAGGATTGGATCCAACACCATGTTGTAATAGTACAAATGTTGGGATGATTATGAAAAGATCCTAGTCTTAACTAGTGAGTAGAGTAAATTCATTAAGAGTTATATGCATGATGATAACTATGTTTTAAAATGATAAGGAATGGATTCCATGAGGAAGGGTCTAGCCAAATAAGCAAACAAAAGAGACTGACAAACAGTCAGTCGACTGAACTGGTGTTGGCCGAAATAGAAAAGAGTTTCTAGGAGTTTCAGCCCACTGAATCCTGTGATTCAGTTGACTGAACATGGACTAGATTAAAATATATAAGGTCTATTGGTGTTTCAGCCGACTGGATCTAGGATTCAGTCGGCTGAACATAGACGTAACGAATAAGTAAGGGATCTGGTGTGTTTCAGCTGATTGAATCTATGATTCAGTCGACTGATATACTGGCCGAACATGATATGATGTTTCTATATTGATTTTATATTGATCCTATGTGTACATAACTCTACTTGGAATTCCTACTAGGCGTGTTGACTAATGCCCTACTTCTACCCTATAGATGATGGAAAAAGGAATGACAAAGATATGGGACATGAAGAGAGTCAAGCGTAGGAGCTTGGACAACTTTATGTTATTTTATTTAGTTTGATTTGGAGAGATGTATTGGGAGGACTGATATTTTGGATTGTAATAATTTAGTAATATTTTGCTATAGTTTGATGATATGTACATTTCAGTTAATTTTATGGCGATTGGCTTCCTTGCTTATTAATGTTATGTATATGAATTGTATTTTATTCATATGTTAGTTCCGTAAGTATCATTAAAGCGAGTGAAATGTTTAAGTTGACTTAATCAACGCACACGAAAAGGTGGCCAATTAAGGGTCGGGTCTTGGAAACTCTGACTGAACTCGTGTCGTGGCGTCCCGCTCTCTCTCACTTATTTTTTTTTTGAAAAAAATACTCTGATTTTTGACAAGTGAAAAAGGGCGGGGTGTTACAGGTCATCTGGGAATCATAAACCTTACCAGCGGGAGCTGTCCTCAACCGCACGTCCCTTGACCAATAAGTAGGCGAAACACCCTCAACCCACTCAGTCATCCGGGGATCAAAAATCATACGAGCAGGAATTGTTTTCAACCGCACCATCCGTCGACCTATGAGTGGGTGAAATGTCCTCAACCCACTCGGTCATCCTGGGATCATAAACCATCCCAGCGGGAGCTATCCTCAACCGCACCATCCTTGGACCAATGAGTTGGCGAAACACTCTCAACCCACTCGGTCATCCGAGGATGCCTCATCCATCACGCGTTCGAGTACCGTGACTGTAGGGGCCTCTAAGACTGCCTTGAGTAAACAAATACTCAACCCAATGACTTCTCTCAGGCTATTATAACTACCTCTCAACCTGTCTCCTGGGACTCCCGAGCACCATGCCCACCCAACAGGACCAATTCTCGTCCATAGAACACAAGATAGATATGACAGTCTAAACCATACTCCTTGTCCTCCCTGGGACTCCTGAGCACCTCGCCCTCCAAATCAGACTACACCTCTCCTATAGGTGAGTCCTAATATCATAAGGATAGACCTGGCAGTCAACCCCACACTAGGGAGTACATCCACCAATTTCTAACCACTAGTTAACCCATAGTCCGACCATGCTTCCACGACACGGTCCCACATAACATCCCAACCATAACTACCTGACAAACTTGGGGGAGTCTCTAAATCCTGATATATCCTAGTACAGCTGCCCCACCTGCATCCCACATATGCTAGCTACATGCATGTACAATTAACTCTACACATTTTATCAACAGACAGTATCACATCTGAAAGTTCCCGTTTTCTATGTGCTAGAACATCATATTGACCCGAGAGGAGAAGAGAGGGAGGGGGGGGGGGGGGGGGGGGGGGGGGGGGGGTGAATATGTCAATCCCATTTTTAATGGTGTTTACCAATTTCTTGATTATTTGAAATGCAGTGGATTGTTTAATCAAGAGATTTGTTTAGTGTGACAATTTCATTGATCGTCACACTAAGATAATGACCCTTTACATAAAGTTTGATTATTGATGATTGTGCACAATATATAGAGTAAGATAATCAATATGCAAAGCAATGTGTGTTGAGAAGAGTACTTAAAAAACTAATAGAAACACACATAGATCAAACACCATAAGACCATTTTAAAGTGGTTCGATTAGCCAACCTACATCCACTGTTAGGACTCGCTCAACCTAGAGCTATCCCCAAATTCCACTAAGTAGGAATTTACACCCTCACAATTAGAGTAGGAAGTCCACCTCACTCAATTGGATGAGAATTTCACCCACCATTGTCGAATAGAAATTCCACCTATCCATTAGGCCGGGAGTTCCACCACCTTTGTGCCGGAGACACCGCTACAAATTTTTTTTATAGTGGTTCCGGGGTACCTCTCCTTAATCCACTTCGGAACAAAGGTTTTAAAAGAAAATTAAAGCCAAGAAGCACTTGCCTTTGAAGTTTTATCTTCTGATGTGTGCTTCTTCGAGATCTCACTCATGTATGCCGATGCTCTGCCCCTTAGCCGTCGTTTAGCAATCACAGTCCAGGGTGACAATGAAACAAGTTCTACCAAAGGTTTCCTAGTTCGTGGTTCTCTCCTTCTCACTTTCAAATTCAATCCTCAGATTGAGTGTTTATAAGTTTTCATCATCCTTCATCTCTCTCTCTCTCACAACTCAATCCATTTGATTAGTTGTATTTGATTCCCTAGTGGAAGCACGAGAGAGAGAATGATTCTTCTGTTGGCCTTTGTTTAAGCTCACTGGTAAAGATGATGGTCCAACTGATCCGTCCGAAGGATACCAACTGGTTGCATAAAGGTTGGTTTATATAGCGAAGGAAACCAGTGGTAGTAACGGTAACATACCGACAGGTTAGTCACACCGAGGGGTCGGTAACTAGAAATGTTACCACTGCAATTCCGACCGTTGTGCATTAAGTGCACTCCCAACAGAAATATTCTTTCCCGGTAGACTTATCGTTGTCGCCGATGCGTTGACACTTATGGTACCGAGGGGTCGGTCCATACAAGAGGCTCATTTTGGTGCCAAACATGCTTGACAATAGTTTCAACTTAGAAACTTGTTTCCCAGAACGACTTGTCACCCATTATCGAGGGGTCGGTCCTGGCTACTCTCGATCTGTCTTGAACTATCGTTTTTTCTCGATAGCGCACCTGAGTTCTAAGTCCGAAACTCATAAATTTTGATCGAGGAGTTGTTGACCACGAGGGGTCATTTTAGCCTTTCATCGAGGGGTCGGTGCATACGAGACTCTCGATCAGAGGCATACCCAGAATGACAGTTCAATGTTCCAAAACCTACGTCATTCTGGCCAACCAGTATTTGACCACGATGGGTTGATTCTGACTGCACCGAGGGGTTGGTGAGATAAGGCCAGTCGAGCTGACAGTGAACATAATTCATATTTCCAAGTTTGTTTCCATTTCACTGTCAAGCTTTCTCACTAGGCTTTTTATAATTTAATCATTAGTTCTTCTAAGCCTAGGGATTGTCCTCTCTAAGGTGTGAGTTCCACCTACGGTCATCTATGGCCAACATACTTGTTTTGTGATTGCCATAACCGTGAGCTTTTAATCCGGTGGAGCACGATCCTTACTTTTGATTATCTTGGGCCTACAAGCTTCCGACAAGTGCTTCTTTTCGAGTCATGGAATAGATAAACATAAGGTCTTGGCCAAGCCGAGGCACTAACAACATCATAATCATGCGTATACCACTATCTATCACATGTTCACATATTGCTATCTCAACATATTTCCAGCCAATCTCACCAAACAATAACGTATGGTTATAACCTATCACATGCTCGCATATTGGTACCCCAACATGTTATCCACCGAAACAAAATCCAACCAAGCATATTAGGCAACATCATCTACTGCATACGAATCTAAAACATGTTATGTAAACTATCAATTACATACATAACAGGTTATCACACACTCCAACCAAACATATTATCACACCATCAATCAATCATAATATCAGATAAAGGATTCGTACGTGCCTCCGTGAGCACTGGGTACGAATACACTCGGATGAGGATCCCCCCCACATATTGGTACCAACAGTTCCTTTCCCTAGTGGCTCATAACATCAGGGGACCCACATACGTCGCATTCCATACTCGCACATTAAATAGAGAAGTAATGCGTACAGTACACGCTAAAATCGGTGATTGGTTCCCTCACCTGTCTGCATTTTGAAATCCAGGCCACAAAAATAGGTAGAAGGATTGAAGAAAGCGATGCACTGGCTACCGGGTCTGAGAAGCTGGGACGGTCCCATAAAACTGGCCGAGAATGGGCTTGCAAACGGTCCAAAGACGATCCGAAAACGGGCCAGAAATGATCCCAAACGATGCCCAAACTGGGCTTCGGTCAGTTGGACTTAACTGAGCTAATGAACTGGGTCGATCTACTGTTGAACTGAGCTGGGCCTGCACAGTTGGGCTTAAAAGTTTCGGTCGAGGACTCGGATCACAGTTGGGCCGAATGGGGCTGGACAACAGTTGGGCTTGAAACAAGATCTGGGAAATCAACTGAAATGGGGAGGGAAAGAAATGAAGGAGAAGGAAAAGAATGAGGAGAATCAAAGAGATAGAGAGAGGAAGACGCACAGATGAAGGAGATGCAAAACTGGGCCATGACGGCAGTTGGCGCTGAGAGCAACACAACGGCGGGCTACAGATGAGTTGTTGGAGGTGATGGAGAAGGAATGTAGAGAGAGAGAGAGAGAGAGAGAGAGAGAACCTAGGGCGGCGGCTGCAAGACAGGGATTAGGGTTTCACCGGTGAAAGGAAGAAGAGACGAGGGGAAGAGAGAACTGGTGATGGAGGCGGCAAGGGAGAGAGTGAGAAAATGAGAGGGTGGCGCTGCAATGGGGAGGGTTGGAGTTAGGGTTTGAAGGAGAGATGAGAGAGGAAGAAGATGAAGATGAGAAAGGAGAGAAATGAAGGACCAACTAGGGTTTCCTAGGGTTTGGGGTTTGATTGAAAGAGAGGAGAGGTGAGGGGTGGAGGCTAGGGTTTTGAAAGAGATTTTATAAAGGGGGAGAGTTAGGGATTGGGTTCACAAAAGTACTTTTTCTTTTTAACAAAAAGAAACTCTAATGTTTTCAAAACCTAAGAAAAATAACATTTTTCATAAAAACAATTAAAAATGTATTTTTCAATAATTTTAACTTGAAAGAAATATTTAATAAGTAAATTTACCAAAATGCCCTCCGAGCTCCCAAGCTCGAAATCAGGTAAACCAGAGCTCACACTCTCTCCATTGCTACCAAAACACCCAATCCGACACAAAGATCCAAAAGTCCCTCCAAAAATTCTGAAAGATCGAGTCGGGTCATTACAGTTTTGTTGAATTCCAAAAAAACATGGAGAGAGAGAAAGGGGGTAACAAAAAATTACACACTACAACTTGAGGGACATGATTGAATCTCTTAGAATTTGAATTATCTTGTATTTGAATTTGAATTCTCTACCTTATCTTGCTATCTTTGCATTTGAATTATCTTTTCTTTAAATTTGAATTATATATATCTATAAATAAAAGATATAATTTCTCTTTTGGAGAGAGACCTGGAGTATTATTCTTCACACTATTACTCATCATTCTGCATTACAACTAAAATACTATTGATCGAAAGTCAGAAGCTCCTACCTGAGTATGAAGCCAACAATTTAAGAACTATTAATTTTTCATTTTTTTGAATGATAACCATATTATTCACAAAAGGAATAGATCTGTGCAATAGAAACAGCGCGACCATGCCAGAAACCTGCCACCCCCTCACCCACATTGTAACAAATATCGGCGGTATTTTCAAATTTACCTCCTTTTTATCGGCAAAATATCATTACCGCGTGAAAAACGCGTTTTTATCGCCACGACAATAAAATCGTATTAAAAACGCGATAAATGTTAATAACGCTATAATATCCCGGTAAATTGCCGGTAAATTCTGGATAAATTCTTGGTAAATTTTCTATACCATTTTTATTTCATTAATTTTTTTATTTATTCTATTATAATTTCCGCGAGATTTTCCCGTTAAATTCCCAATAAAAATTCGAGAATTTAAAAATATCCCGTTATTACCAATTGCCGTTAATATCTCGAGAACGGTATTTGTCACAATGCTCACCCATATACACAGATTATGAAATCAACCAGATGGAATAATCATCCTTCAGTTCATTCCAAACTAAAAAACGAAGCCTAAGATTGAATTACTGGCTCAACGCAAACATCGAGAAAATTTTGAGTGCATAAAACCAAGGGTGCAAATCTCGGCAAGACCGAGATATCGGCTGATAAAATTCTCTCCTCTTTTGTATTTTTTAAAATATTGGTTTTTTTTTATTATTTTATTTTTTGAATTAAACAATAAATAAAAAATCCAAAAGGAAGCTTTTAAAATAAAAAAATTGAAAACGAAAATATCGGTCCGATATCAGCCGACCACCATTTTTATTTTTTTTTATCAGCCGATATTTGTACCCATTCATAAAACAATAATGGTGCAACCAGGTGGCCAAAGAAGTTAGTAGTTCATAGGAGTTCTATCTCACACATGTTCTTCCTACGGGTACATGGGTTTTGTGAGATGGTGGTAGAAGTTAAAAAAAAAATTAGTCAGATATGTCGGGTTCGGAGTGTGACAACAACACTATGTCTTATTATCGATTTGAAACACTAAAATTCAACCTTATATAAAATTTATCGATATAATCTAAAATATGAATAAAATAATTAAAGTTGTAAATTCATTTTATCCTATCAATCATCTATTTTTAGACTTGTATTGGCAAAAAAAAATCTTGACCCCGCCCAGTACCCATGTGTGTTTATTGGACAAGTCCCATGTGTATTAACATGACTGTGATCTTCCTTACAAAACAAAATCATGATTTTTTAGTGGAAATAGTGATTTATGTATTTATTTCGCATAGTATATGTTCACATGTATGTGGGTGCTAGACGGGAATAATTTATGTTTATTAAGGTCTATTACACATATATAGTCTCTAGCCGACCATAGAGCTATTTCAGTAAAACACAAACTCTAAACGTAATCTAAACTAAATACATCTCTTAAAAGAGATTAATCAAACAAAGAATTCTAATTACATATTAACTTTAATATATTCTAACATTCCCCCTTAAACTCAAGTGGTTCACTGCTTGAGTTTACAATTATTGAACTAAAACAAAAAACTAATAACTAGATAATCAAATGACTGGATCACACCAGGTGGGAGCAATAGCAGATTAATGGTGAAGACGTGTCGACGAAGCCAAAAAAAGAATCAATGTAACAAGTGTGTTGCAAGTTATAAAGCTGAAGACGAACTTACTCCAACACTCTCTCCTTCCACTTGTTGACCAAATGACCTAATGCTACAGACAAATGCGAAGATCTAATGCCAATGCCGCCAATACTAATGCCACTACCACTTTCAATGCCAAAGAACATAAAGTTTGATTGGTGCAAAGTGTGAGAAAGCTGTAAAGTGCAAAGAGAGTAAGAAACCAAATTCTCCAAGATGTAGCTACAAATGGTGGAGACAAAGTCTAAATAGTTCCAAAGGTACCAATGCAAAATCAAAACTGTCGAAAGAGAGAGACACAAAGGCAGAGAGAGGCAACATTTTGGAATTGAGTTAGATCTGAATATGTTACTTGATTCAATTTTATTATAACTCAAGTGTTCAAGTAATTACAATTGTACTGAATCAGGTGTATAATGAATATCAACACTATTCAATACCAATAAAATCTTCCAAAAAAAAAGAAGAAAAGAATTCATAATGATGTTGATTCTGAATCTTATAATCATTGTACACACTAGATTTCAATATTGAGCTATTTTTATCTTTTAATGTACAATTTTAGCATCTATTTTGTTGTTCCAAATGAGTAATCCATACTACTATTAAATCTGGTAGGGTACTGTAATGTTTTCTACTTTACTGGTCATCTTCCTTTAGTTCTATTTGGAGCTACTCTATTTTGGGTCTTAACTTTGTTGTTTCTCACATCCATATGTGTTGTATGTTTCCACAGCAAACTATAAAGTAGATGCTGCAAGGGTTTGAACCCATCTTAGCCATTGCCTTCCATATGAATAGTTCATATCCTAAGGATGGTAATGTTCTGCTGGTGTTTCTTTCTGTTTTTGAATTTGATGACAACTTATGGGGGATAAGTTCATGATGAACTCATCTCAAAAAATTAAAAAGCGCATATATGGTGGTCAATGAAGGAGATAAGTATTGTACAAATTTTAACTCGTAAGCACACGAACCATTAGATAGTATAGCGATTGAGTGCGAGGTCGAACCCATCATAACTTAGGAAAATCTATCTTTAAAAAATACACCATAAAATTACGTAATTTAAGAAATTTAGAAAACATGGCGATAAATTATAAATACAAACTTATTTATCTAATCTAGAAAATTTTATTTTATTTAGAAACCTTCTAAAGATAGAAAATAAAATGGAAAATCAATTTTTATCTGAATCAAATTAAGATGGTGGATTTAATCTAAACATATAAACAATCTTAATCTAACTTAGAAAACAAAATTAAGATGCAATTACTTAATTACCAACCTAGTTCTCCAATTTGATGAGTTTTTGAGTTTTAAAAACAAAAATAAAATTTAAAAAACCTAAACTACTTCTGTACATATTTATAGTGGAACTGGCTCAAAGAATCAAGGAGGCATTATTTTCTATATTTTTAAAATAAAATCGAGGCCTAGAACATGGAGCTCACTTAAACTATTTATCATGCATTCATATTTTTTACCCAATTGAATTCTCATTATGAATTTTATGAAATCTATTTAAACTAAGAAAATTTAATTCAAACCTTAGGTAAAGGTGGAATTTATACATGAAAATTCAAGTTTAACTAATTTCATATACTCTTAAGAAAAGTCTTAGATAAGAAAAATCAAGTTCTACCTCTCCTAACTATTTCATATGCTTTCCTCAAATTTTTAAGAATAAAATCCAACACAAACTCATGAAAAGAATAAATTGGAATCAAATTATCATCATACATCAATAAATAATTGGACGACCATAATTCTAAATAAATTTGCCTCTTTCTTATTATTGAAACATGAATTTGAAATTACAAAACAATGGAACTAAAAGAATAAAAAAAATACAATGGAAATTAAAATTTCACCAACCTTTGAAACCCAATGTGAATAAAAACTCCAAAGCTTTTATTTCTTCTCTTCTTCCTCTCCTAAAATCCAAAAATCTCTGGCTAAGGTTCAAATTTCATTGTGTCCGATGGCTTCTATTTATAAGATTTAGATGAGGTGAAATTAGTAAGCTAGGTGAGACCCACTAATCCAGTCGATTCTCTCCCATTTATTCTTTCATTATGTAGGCCTTTCCTTCTTTTCTTTTTTTAATTCACAACTATCGTGCAGCTTCCTTTCTTCCTCTTTATTTTTGCTACACCAAGAGGTAAAGTGGGCCCTCCTTCTTATTTCTATCTTCTTATTCGGCCAGCAGTTCTCTTCTTATGTTAGCAGTCACCGTCCCAACCATGCATGGGTTAACAACGTATGTTGCTCTTTTACGAGATGCAACATGTTTAAGCCCCTTCTAACCTTCAGCTGGTCCTGTCTTCTTTTTCTCTTCTAAGTTTTATTCCTTATTTCTTCCTGTTGTTCTTTATTTTTCTTCATTGCTTGCAGTGCTGCTATCTTCATCTCTCTATCGATGGTTTTGCAACACAAGAAGAACGTTGTCTTCTTTCTTTTGTTCACAGCTATTTAGTTTTTCTTCTCTTGGAAATCAGCCAGCCCTTTCTCTTCTCTGTAGCTTCAATATCGATCTTCTTGTTGGCTTCTTTATTTTTTGTTTTTTCATATTTTACTGGCTGCTTCTTGTTTGTACACGCTGATGTGTGCTTGTTGGATGATTTGTTACCACCTCCTTCTATTGCTTTGTATTTCCTGGTTGCAAGAAGGACAGTAAGAAGATTTGTTTCTTCTCTTTCTCAACCACTGACCCAATCCTCTTGTCCATTTACATCCTCAAATGCTTTAGTAAATTGTTTTCCAAACTCATCTGATCCTGACAGGCTGTTGAGATCGACCCCAAATCCAACCTTTAATATTGAATCTAAGGTTGTTTTAAAAAACAGACCCTGCATATCCATTACCTTGTTATAATCTTCAAATTAGTTGATGAGCTGACCAAGAATCACTGTCATGAGAGGCAATGAAAGCCGATTAACAATGACTGAAATTGTCTTACTCAAATGGATCTCCAAATGATAAAAGCTTGAAGGATGGAACTTTCTCATCTCCTCCACTCTTCCCCTATTTATCAACTTCTTCTGAACCTTTCACACTTCAAATCTTGAGCACTAATATTACAAATTGAAATCAATTTATTGGACTGCTGTCCCAAATAAACACCCACCACATGAATTACTGCGCCTGTAGTTGTTAAAGTCAATGGTGATGCCAAGATTGCAGCCACATTACCAATTTCACCTTCCAATAATTCTTTCTGCAATGGTGCATTGGCTGATGAGTACTTAATTTTCATATTAGTAAATCCAATGGCTTTTGCTGCACACCTTCTTATAGGTCCAGTAGATATTGTATTAACTCGATCATTGTGACACCTTCCTGCCTCAAATTGCTACATTTGCTTAGATTCGGTCTGCGGGCTTAGATATGTGAGCTTTGAAGGCCCGTTTGCAGACTCGGTCCAAGTCTTTGCACTAAGCACATTTTCTACCATTTTCTTCCATTTTAATTTCTTTTCTTGAATTTCTTCGTATTCCCTGTAAAACTCCAAAATCTCATTACAGATAATGAAAACACATAAAACAAAGGCTAATTAATCCAATTTCAGAGGTAAAATATGTCAATTTCTTGTGCTCATCAATAAACAGGTTTTTTTCTTGGTAAGTAAGTGCGGTGAGCCCAGGAAGTTTGGATGAAGAAATGAACAGACTCGGGAGAGTCTAACAGAAACAGATAAAGAAAAATGCACACTGAGACTTGTTCGAGGCAGTCTCCTCCTCCTTACTCAAGTTTGGTTGATAATTCTTCTCCTGCTCTTTTACTAAATTTTATTCCCAATATAAAGAATCCTCTGCATAAAATTAAGGAGAGGTTACAAGTGATTAAGGAAAGAGAATACATAATTTGAAATTCAAATCCAATCAATTATAATCAAATCCGCCACTAATTCTAATCCAGTTTGCCAACTATTCATGCGGTTTGCCAGCGTGAAACACAACAACCACTGCCAATGCCTCCTGAGAGTCAACGTTGTGAAGATCCACTCACTGAGCCACCTAAGTCACCCGCTTGGCACATAACATTCCCCTCTACTGAGATACATCGACGTCTACAACCATGAAATCAGGGTATTTTGGACGGAATTTGTGCTAAAATTCCCAGTTACGTCCTACGGTGCCAGCCCCTACCACTGAACAAAGACCTTTGTAGCTGCCTTATTGTCGTGCTTCACAATTTTGCAATCCAATATTGCTAATGGCACTAAGGAAATTTCCCCTTGATCAGTAATGGGTGGCAACGTGGGTAGCCCATGAGTATCATCACACAATCGATCCTTTAAGTACGAAACATAAAAATCGGGGTGAATGCGAGAATCACCTGGAAGAGCAAGGTGGTAAGCAACCTGGCCAATACGTTCCAAAATTTGAAAAGGGCCATAATACTTTAGGAGCGAGCTTCTCATTGAGTCGTAAATTTACACTGTTCTGATGATATGGTTGCAGCTTGAGGAAGACCCACTGACCAACATCAAACTAATGCTCAGTGCGGTGTTTGTCCGCATATGATTTCATGCGGCTTTGAGCCCATTAAATATTTTCTTTTAATGTTTGCAAAATTTCAGCTCGGCTACGCAACTCCAAACCCATAGCTTCCACTTGAGTCGTGCCTCTGACATACTAAGCAAGTCGAGGTGGAGCTGTCCATGTAACACCTCGAAGGGCGTCATCTTTGTGGATCCATGAACACACATGTTATATCAAAATTCTACCAAGGGGTGACAACGAGTCCATTCTTTTGGTTTAAGGCCACTGAAACTCTAGAGATAGTGCTGGACAGGCCACTGAAACTCTACCAAGGGGTGACAACCTCAGTTTGATCGTCCATTTGGGGGTGATAAGCTAAACTCATATGTAGATGGGTGCCATTTAGCAGAAATAATTCCTTCCAAAACTTGCTCAGAAAGACAGGGTCACGGTCACTGATAATCGTCTCTAGCATGCCATGTAAATTTAAAACATTGTCCATGATGACACAAGCTACCAGTGCTGCAGTGTACGAGAACATTCAACCCAGTGTTCACATGCTACAGCCAACCACTCTAATTGATGCAGCTGGGTTGGCTCACCTGCAAGAGAAAAATATTAATGCCAGGAAGCGCAAATCACGGTTTGAGGTTAGGCGCTCGATCCAAACTCAAATGACGGTCGTCTCAACTACTCCAACGCCTCCTATTAAAAGACTTCCCCCCTACAAAGATGAAAGAATGGAGGTCCAAAGTCCTCTACTACAATTGCGATGAAAAGTTCGCACCTGATCACAGGTGACGGACGCAGAAGTTGTACTTAATGGAAGGTCAGTGGGCCACGGATGAAATTGAAGGAGAACCATACAACGACTCCGACACTAAAGAGGATACAAAAGAACAACAAGCCATATCCCTATACACCGTTACCGGTGTCCGCGCACCTCAGACCATGCGTGTGAAGGGTTTTGCTGGGCGAATGCCCATTACGTTTTTGATCGATTCTGGGAGCACCATAATTTCATTAGCCATCGGGTGGCAAGCAAGTCTTGTCTTCACACCATATCCGATCAACCTTTTGATGTGGTTGTAGCCAATGGCGATCATATCAAGTGCCAGGGAAGGTGCAAGGATGTCAAGCTGTCTATCCAATGCTTAGAGTTCATAGCTGAATTTTACATCCTTCTTTTGGGATGGTATGCGTTGGTGTTAGGCGCACAGTGGCTTCGAACGTTAGGACCCATTATTTGGGACTTCCAACACTTCATTATGACCTTTCGAACAACAGACTGATCTTACATTTCGCAAGGTGATGGCTTGTCGAAACTGAAAATTATGGAAGCTGATATAGAAAGAAGTGTGACCCACAGAAGAACCTGAGTTTCCTTCTTCAGATATTTGCACTACATTTAGATTTGACTAAGCCAGTCTAAGATCCGGACGACTACAAATTGAGTCATCTTTTGGATGATTACCAAGATATATTTGCAACACCTTAAGGTCTACCTCCGGTTCGGTGCACGACCATCACATTCCATTAGTTCCAGGGACTCAACCAGTAAATGTTCGATCGTACAGGTATCCATACTATCAGAAGACAGAAATAGAAAAAGTAGTTCAAGAGCTACTACAAAGTGGGCTCATCAGACCAAGTCAAATCCTATTTGCATCACCAGTACTCTTGGTCAAGAAGGCTAATTGTTCATGGCTGATGTGTGTGGATTATCATGCCCTTAATCAGCACACGATTCAGGACAAGTTTCCAATCTTAGTCATTGAGGAACTGCTGGACGAGTTGCACGGTGCACGGGTCTTCTCAAAATTGGATTTGCGCTTAGGGTACCACCAGCTACGGGATTGGCTAGAGGACATGTTGTGTTTTAAATTTAACTCGTAAGCGCACGAACAATTAAATGGTGTAGTGAATGAGTGCGAGGTCGAACCCAAGGGAAATCAACAAAATATATGTATAAGAAGATAAATTGGTACCATAAAATAACGTGATTTAAGAAAATAAAATTTTGGGATTTAAGCTAAGCATGATAAATTTTCTGAAACATGGAGTTATAATCTCAATTTAGCAAAATTCTAGATTTAGAAAACCAATATTTAATTAATTATCTAATTTTTGAATTTAACGAAATACGAGATCTAATTTTATCGTACAAACCATTGATTTATAAAATTGATTAAAATGGTGGAGTGAATTTAAATAACCTCAATCTAATTTAAAATGCAAATTTAAGGAAAAAAAAAAATTCTAACCTAGTTAAATCATTCCAAGAATTTTATGAATAAATAAATAATAAAAACAATAAATTATTTTTATAATTTACAATGGAATTGAGACAAGTATCTAAGGTGGCATGTTATCCCATTTAAAAATAAAATCATGGCCTAGACTATGAAATCCTGTAGAATTATTAAATATAAATTCAAGTTTATCATTTATCAAAATTCTAATGAAAAAAATTACGATGCCCATTAAATTAGAATTTTTCAATTTAAGCCTTAGGCTTGGGCAAAAATTTACACTTGTCTCTCCAAATCACCTTAGACTGGGTAGATCAGGTTCCACCGATCCTAACATTGGTTCTACTTTTCCTTGAAAAACTCTTAAAATAATTTTTTTTCATAACATTAATATGAAGAATTAAAATAAATTTAAAACCATCATCATAGAATATTAAATAATTGGAAGACCATACGTCTAATAAAGCTACCATGAATTTTATTCAAGAATTAGAATATATAAAGAAAATACAATGCTTTGGAACTTATTGCATAAAAATAATAAAAGACTTACAAGAAATCAAATATCTTTTTCTCTGTCTGTCTCTTTTGCTGTCCAAATTTCATTATCTTTTGATCACTTGCTCGGATTCCATTTTCTTTATGCAGAGACAACTTCAATTTATAGAGGAGTGGAGAAGGTCAAGTTAGCAAGGAATGGGGCCAACAAAATTTTAGCCGAATCTGAATATTTGCTAGCCAACTCTTCTTTTTTTTTTCTCTCTCCTTTACATGGTTCAAGCTGGCAATAGATCTTCTTTCTATTTCTTTTCTTCTGAAGGATTTCTCTAGTTTGGGCAGGAAGAACCGATTATTTCTCTTTAATCAGCCAAGACCTCCTTTAATCTTATCTTGATTTTTTTTTGCTAAATGGGCTGAAATCAGCGATAGATTTCTCTGCTTAGTCACATGGATTTGGCCGAATCTGTCTTTCTCTTCTTTCCTATCTTCGCTAGGAGATAAACATGGATCAACCAACTTTTCCCTTGCTTCTATTTGTAATAGCCCGGATTTTCAATGCAATAATTATATTGGTTATTATCTATTTTAATTGTTAAAAAATTAAGATTTATAGATGGATAAAAATTGTGGCAATGGCCCAAGTATGGTCTAATGGATCATGGATAGGGTTAATTCTAATTAATTGGGTAAATGCGGTCAATTGGGTCAAATACCCAATTGGGACCCAATGGGTCAAGATGAATGGATGTTTAGGGTGAATGGGTAAGGAATTGATTTAATCGGGTCATGTACCCAATTAAGGTCTAAAGGCATGAAATCCACTTCATCAAGTGAGGTGGCAAGTGTAGGAGGTGACATGGAAGTGGCATAGTCAAGTGGGACCCAAATCCACCTCATCAAGTAAGGTGGCGTGTGGTCAAAGGTCACATGTAGGGCCGGCCTCTATGGTTGACTTGGTCAACCATGGGTGAGTTCACGGGTGAACCCAAGAGGATCAAATGAAGGAAGTTGAGTTATATTATCTAATTAAAATCACTTGAGCTCGGTGGAAATAAATCTAAGTGCTTGAGTTAGGAGATTGAGTTTCATTTAAGTAAGGTGAGTTGAATGGGTGGTGATTCACTTGGAAGTTGAAAAGACTAGGTGAGTCAAAGGGGAGGTGGAGGGTTTCCATCTCATGGAAAACCTAGACAAGAAAATCGTTGGAAAGGGAGAAATGGACAAGTGTAAGCCATGTGTCCTCTTGGTTAACCAAGGGACACATGGGAAGGACCAAATGTAAAGAGGGTGGTTGGGAGTTAGGGTTTACACAAGACTCACTCCAAAAGACCATAGGGCCGATCCTCTCTTTGGAAAAGAGAGAGAAAAGTTTTATCTCATTCCCTCCCTCCCTCTTGAGCAAAAGAACTCTCCCTCTCTCAACCTTCAAACCCTAAGGCCGACCCCCTCTCCTTGAGACAAAGAGAACTTAGAGTTTCCTCTCATTCTCTCTCTCTCTCCCTCTCTCAAACCTTCACTCCTTGGCCGAACCCTCTCTTAGGGTTTCACCTCAAACCCTTTCCCTCTCAAGCAACACTCTTTGGCTGAAGATCAAGGAGGAAGAAGAAAGACTAAGGAAGGAGAAGTACGGAGGGGCAAGACGGAACGAAAGAAAACGAAGGAGACATGGAAAAGGTAAGGTTTATGTTTCATGTTACTAAAAATTTAAGAAACCAAGGGAACCATGGCTTCGGCTGCGGAATGGACAAAACCATGGGGTTCCATTTCGAATTGGAAAGTTTGGCCAAATGGTTATAGGCCATGGATTTAAAATCCATCCAAGGAATGAGATGAACATAAAAGTGAAGTATGGTTCAAAATCCGAAAGATGGTTTTTGGAGATGGAAAAATGGACAAAACCCTAATGGGTAAGATAGGTTATATAAATGAAGTTGTTAAGGACTATATGTATACATGATTTATGACAACATGCATAATTGAATATAACGGATAGAACTTCATAGGAGAATGATCAAAGATCATGGTTCGGCCCTTGCATGGTTGAACCATAATTTGTATATATGGATCATTGAGGACAAAAAGAGAATGGATGAGGTTCAGCCATGATGTATGGCCGAACCCCATCAAATGATCTAAACATGTGCATGTAATTTTTAAGAGAAAAATGATGAACCATGGGTTCAACCATGTTGTATGGCCGAACCCCATGGAGGAAGTTTTATGAATCTAAGTATATTTATGATTTTTTATGGATTACCTAGTTATGGAATAAAAGGAAATAAATGATGATTTAAAATGAAGAGAGGATGGAAAATGATGGACCATGGGTTCGGCCATGTTGTATGGCCGAACCCCATGGAAGAATGGTTATGGATCTAAATAGGTTTATAAATGATAAAAAAAATGATGGACAATGGGTTCGGCCGTGTTGTATGGCAGAACCCCATGGAGGAAATTTTATGAATCTATGTTTATGTTAATGAACTATCAAGTTAGGAACTAAGATGACAAAAATGAAGCCCCATGGGTTCGGCCATGTTGTATGGCCGAACCCCATGGATAATTTTATGGGTTAACAAGTTAAGAAATGAAAGGGAAAGGAAATGATGCCTAAGATGGAAAGAGGATAAGATGGAAGAACCATGGGTTCGGCCATGTTGTATGGCCGAACCCCATGGAGGACTTTACGGACCTAGGTGTGTTTAATGATTAACTATGGAACCTTAGGTTAAAAGAATGAATGAGGATTGACCCGCGGTAATTAAAATGAAACAAGGACCAAAGGAAAAGGGGTCCAAAACCAAGAGAGTGAGGTTTGGCCATGTTGTATGGCCGAACCCCACTAATGAATTTTTATGGACTTAAAACATTTTCAGCCCTAAAGGTATGGCCGAAACCCGGCTCTTAACTGGGCTAAGGACTATAATCATAGGTGGAAATGAACATGGAATGATGGGAATCAAATGGGTCATCGATTTGATTTATTTATGTGTAATAAGGTAATGGGATTTCACAAACGGGCGTACGATCGGCTTGACGCGATCAGTGATCGGTCTTTGGACGAAAACGCAAGGACACAATATTTGGGCGTTGGTAGGATTCCTGCTTTATTGAAAAGCATGGAATATGTATATGTGATGATTTTACTTCTATGTGCAATGAAGAATTTTGGTATCAAATGATATGTTTTAATGATGGGATTTTCATGCTATGTGTAATATGAATAGCATGTTTGCACTCATATCTCATGCATGGCATGGGAGGGATCAAATGAGGGGAGTCCATGCTCCATTCGGATATCAGATAAACAAACGTGGGGAGGGATCCGTACTGATTCTGGATATGATGTTTGAGGAGTCCATGCTCCGTTCGGTGGGACCGATAAGGCACACTGGGGAGTCACGACAATACCTTGATGTGGCTTGTACATCAAGAGGAATACTATGTGATTGTGATATGGATGATGGGTGGGATTCATGGCATATGACACCCATGGCATGGCATTGACTTGTATGGTTTTGACATTATATATATCTATGTGATTTTTATACTAATCCATGTGTTTGACCCTACTCGGAGTACCTACTGGGCGCGTTGTCTAACACCCTACTTCTACCTTAGATGATGACGTAGGGAATGGACGGAGCGAAGGACGCGAACGGAGCCAAGCTTAGGAGCTTGGATGATTTAGATTTATTTCATTTAAGTTTTTATTTTGGACATGTAATTTGAGTAATTAGCATTTTGGAACTGCAATAACTTAGAACTATTTGCTACGGTTTGTTTTATTTTGGACATTGAAACTTAAGTTATTTAATGTGATGTACTTCCTTGCTATTTTAAAATTGGATAGGATAGTAACTCTACTATAATTCCGCATTACGATTTATTCCACAAGTATAACCTTATCGCTTGTGAACCGTTTTAGTGCACTTAGTCCAACCACACGTATGGTTGGCCAGTTAAGGGCTGGGCTTTGGAAACTTGGACTTAGCTCGCGTCGTGACGTCTCGCTCTTTTCTCACTCTTTATTTCAAAAAAAAAATAGACTCTGATTTTCGACGAGTGAAAAAGGGCAGGGCGTTACAGTATTTTCATTCTAGCCTCCATTCAAATCTTTCTACATCACTGGACCATGTTGCTAACTCTGCTGCTAGCACTAATTGTTACCTGAAGTCGTTGTCTCTCTCAATGAAAATCAACCATGCATTTCTCTTCTTTTTAATCAGTTTCACAATAGTTGCTGCCTCCTTGCTGCAACTTCTTTTTTTTTTTTTTAATTAGAAATCTGAATGCTCCTATTGCTAATACCTTGTTGTAATTGCCAAAGTAAAACTTTGTACACGGCCTCCTATCTCTGGCTGATTACACGTTGTTGTATTCTCTCTTTGACACTTTGTTTATTTTCTCAATGGGTTGCAAATAAGTGCTGCTCTACTTTTCAGTTTCATGACCCACCTTCTCTTGACCTTGTATCAAGAAAACTCTCCATTCCATCTCTTGTATGCTTCCACGTATATTTTAGGCACAATTCCCCATTAGATTTGTAGCTATCCTCTTTGGTACATGTGGAGTGCTCGTTGTTTTATACATGAATATGGACAGAGGTTTGGGGAAACTTGCATCTGTAGCCAATTATATCAATTTTCCAATGATACATGGATCGGCCACACATGTAGATCAAGTGGGATTGAACTCAAAGTTGGCCATGGGCTTTTTGTGTGGACTTCATAACTCTCTGAATTGTTTCATTTCTTGAACTTTTATTGAGCTTCAATCATTGACTTTTTGATGGGCTTTGTCTTGTGAAGCTTGGGTTTGAGACTAGATTAATGGGCCCATTTAGTAAGTTATAAATTTTTACTACCTTTACAATTAAAATCTAAAAAATGATTATCATAATTCAAATTCTCATAATGGGCTTGAATTACAACAATTTACAATAAATCCTAAAATTAAGAGGTAAAATTACAAGCTTTCCAATTTTGACAATGTGGCCCACCTTTTCAAGTTTCATTCCAATTTCTTGTATTCTCCAAAATATACTGTAAAACTCAAAAATAGCATTAAACATATCTAATATTTATAAAATAAAGACTAACTAATCCAATATTAAAGGGTAAAATGGTAATTTTATGGTGTTCATCAAATACCTCCAAACTTAGATTTTGCTAGTCATCAAGCAAACCTACCTAAAAATTCTAAAAAAATCCTAAACGACATCACTTCCGCTGGTACTCTCAATTGCATTTAGCGTATGCAACAACCCTTTAAACCCCTAGCTCACCACTAATGGACGAGTTGTAGTCTCGTGAGGGCTTCTAGTGGTGATACCCACAAACATCGAATTTTTCAGCAAAAACACATAGACAAAAATGTAAATATCATACAACTCCAAAATTCATTTTACAAGGCTTATATGTGATAGCCAATATTAAGACAATCTTTTTTTTTTCCAAATACACAAGTTTAATAACCACCATTGGACAATGCATTTCGACTTCAAACCTCACTAGATATATCCCTCAGAAAGACTAATGCTCAGAGGTGTGCGTTTATTTTCTCTCAAGGTATATGTGAACAGAGTTTATATTTTCAAATCAAAATATCTCACATATGTTTTAAGAAAAGACGACACATATCAAAGAAAATAAAAGATCTCATGAATAGGTGTCACTTTCCTAAGAACGTTGAGTTAAACAACATTATTTTTCCTCCTCTGTGCTCTATATGAAATACGTTGTTTAGACTTAGGATCAATAGGACGAAATGTGGCTTAGGACCGGGTCATATCTTGGAAGGGATAAAGGACTCTAAAAATTAACAATTTGATAAGAAAAGGCTAGAGGTCTTCATAATATGAGCAAGATATTTTTCCTCTAATTTTCTCATTTTTTTATCAAAGTATTTATTTTTTATTTTTCAGATCTTCTTTTTTCTTCTCTCCTTTAACATCCCTTTTTGATGTATAGATGTTTTTTTTCACTATAATTTTTTTTTAGTGAATTCCATCCCAAATTCTTCACTAACCTTTTCTCATATGAAAATACGTCATGGATATAAATTTCCAGGCTCAAACTCCATAACTGGAGTTGGGTATGGTAGATATGGCAAGTCAAGAATTAGGCAATATGAGGCTCAACTAGGGAACATCAAGATGAAATGACCAAAATATGTGGGCTTGAAGGCTCAAACTGTCCAAAAATGGCCTATATCCTATCCTAAGCTTCATACGATGATTTCATTGTTTCAAATAAATTTGTAAAAATTTCAAGCATAATAACTCAAATTTGATGGCGTTCTTAGTAATATGACCAAATCAAAGGATACTGAGATCTCACAACGACTCAATGCTCTTATCAAAGAAACACGAGATTACTTATAACCCTCAGAAGGATAGAATGGCTCTAAAGCTCACTAGGTTTAAGTCTCCATTAGTATTCCTCTAGTGATCACTCAACTCATAAATATTTTTCTTTTTCAAACTAATCTTAATATGGCTGTGTACAGGTATTTCCGAGCATAAATCCTATAGAAATCTTTCCATAAAAAATGATATTAAGATTTTTATTTATGTCTTAATGCTAAAAATGTGACTCTTTTTACGTCAGATCATCAAGACGCATGCTATTCTTAAACATAGATTGACAGTCTTTTCAGGACCAAGGAGTCTCAACCTTTGCTTGCTCTACCCTTAAAAGATTAAATCTGTTTCTCTCTGCCTAAGAAAACTATGACTCGTTTAACGTCAGATTGTCAAGACGTTTGTAGTCCCCTAAGAGAAAATCAATAGTTCTTTGGACACCAAGGAGTCTCAATCTTTCCAGACTTATTCTACCTTTGACTAAATCCAAATAAATATGTTTATTTCCACTTATAGGTCTATACTTTGCTGCTGTTACACAACGGACTCCTTGATAAGATATTATTCCATTACAATTCTCACACCCCCATTTGTGACAAATTCCTAGCCTCTTTGCAGCCAGAGTGCTCGACCACAAAGAGGTCTGTGTTGCTCCTCATGGATTTCCAGCTTCCTCACCCTCATTGCTAAGGAAATGATTTTCATACACAAATATGGGGGAACTTGTGTTCTAGACAGACACAATGCTAAGAGAAAAGACTCGACCATTTATGTGCATGACTCCTATCTAGTTCTTTAACGTCTGCTGGTCACAATGACAATACAAATGATGGATGCTGTTTTTTTTTTAAGGGTTGCCTCAGTTATCATGAACTTACTCTTCCCAAATTTTTTTTAGATGGATGATAAATGACCTCAGTACCCCCAAACTTAAATTGAGCATTGTTCTCAATGTTCCCTAATCTACATTGGCCAGGTGTAACAGAAGAAATATTTTAGAAAACGAACAATCGGAGTTCAAACGTACCTTGGAATGCATGAGGTGCCTAATTTAAAAACATCTAAAAATAACAATCTTTCCAAAAACACATAAATCTAATGGCACACAATTTATATCGAGATTTCCCCAGCAGCCTATTCTAAACCCCAAGGGCCAGAATGAGGTTTCATCGTCTAATCTAGAAGACACTAACTCCATTACTACCTTGAGATCTGAGAGACAGGTAGACAATAAAGTAGAAATGCCTAGACAACTGGAAGACCAGACCACTAGTCAATCCAAGCATCAGGATGACACACCAAGTCCATCCCCAGTCCAAATCATACGAGACCCATCTGCTAGAAAACCATACGTACCTAGGGCTCCGTACCCTCAGAGGCTCATCACCAAGCAAGGGGTGCCTTATGGTGATACACTAGAGGTATTTAAACATGTCAATATCAACATTCCTCTACTTGATGCCATCAATCAAATACCCTCATATGCCAAGCAAGCAAACCATACGTACCTAGGGCCCCGTACCCTCAGAGGCTCATCACCCAGCAAGGGGTGCCTTATGGTGATACACTAGAGGTATTTAAACATGTCAATATCAACATTTCTCTACTTGATGCCATCAATCAGATACCCTCATATGCCAAGTTTCTCAAAGACCTCTATACAACAAAACGGAGAACTGATGTTCCAACAAAGGAATTCCTCACAGAAAATGAAAGTGCTTTCCTGCAACAACCATTCCCAATTAAACATAATGTCCCTCGGTGCCCAACCATTGCATGCACCATTGGTACATATGAAATTGACAGGGGCCTTATTAGATCTAGGAGCTACTGTTAGCCTACTGCCATACTTTGTTTATGAGTAGTTGGGGCTGAGAGAGCTGAAACCCACTCCTATCACACTACAGTTAGTTGACCACTCTGTGAAAATTCTAAGGGGTGTGATAGAAGACGTTCTGGTGAAAGTAGACAAATTCTACTTTCTAGTCGATTTTATGGTGCAGGATACATAGCCAGTTCAGAACAAAAGTGGGCATATTCTGATTATTTTTGGAAGACCATTCTTCACCCCCGCAAAAGCTGTTATCAACTGCCAAGATGGTATGCTTAAGTTGTCGTTCGCAGATCTGAGGACAGAACTCAATGTATTTGGCCTATGTCGACAACCTCTCTGTACAGATGATCCGTACGAGGTTAATATGATCCATAGTTCTGTCCAGAAGTCTTTCCCTCACTTACTTTGTGATGACCCATTTGAGATAACTCTGTCCACTTTTAGCACATAATTCAATGAAAATGGTAAACAAGAAGTGAACGATATGTTTGACGCATCTCCATATGCGCGAAGGCTTACCAAATTTGAACCACTCCCCTTTAGTCAATATGTTTTGGTCCCCTCTATCGAGAAACCACCAAAATTAGAGCTCAAGCCACTCCCTAAGACACTTAAATATTCTTATCTTGGACCATCACACATTTTGCTTGTTATGATAGTTTCCGATTCAACTTCTGAGTAGGAGTCTAAACTCCTGGCTATTTTAAGAGATCACCGCGAAGCTATTGGATGGTCCATTGCCGATCTCAAAGGAATTATCCCCTCTTTGGTCATGAATAAAATTCACTTGGAAGAAAACTCCAAGACATGTAGAGAACCACAGAGACGAGTGAATGTTCCCATTTTCAATGTGCTAGAACATCATATTGACCGTAGAGAGAGGGGAAGGGGGGGGGGGGTGAATAGGTCAATCCCGTTTTTAATGGTGTTTACAAATTTCTTAAATATTTAAGGTAAAACAGAATGTTTATAAAGAGATTTCTTTTATGTGATAATTTTCTTTAAGCGATCACACTAAGATTATGACCCTTTGCATAAACTTTGATTATCAATGCTTGTGCGCAATGTGTATAATGAGATAATCAATATGTAAAGTGATGTGTGTTAAGAAGATTACTTAAATACTAAATACAAACACACATAGATCAAACACCATAAGGCCAATTTAAAGTGGTTCGGTTAGCCAGCTTAAATCCATTGTTACGACTCGTTCAACATTGAGCTATCCCCAAAATCCACTAAGTTGGGACCTACACTCTCACAATTAGAGTATGAATTCCACCTCACTCAATCGGATGAGAATTTCATCCACCACTGTCGAATAGGAATTCCACCTATCCATTTGGCCAGGAGTTCCACCCAACTCTGTGCTAGAGACAACGCTCTAGATTTTTTTTATAGTGGTTTCAGGGTACCTCCGCTTAATCCATGTTTGGAACAAAGGTTTTAAAGAAAATTAAAACCAAGAAGCACTTGCCTTTGAAGCTTTCTCTTTTGATGTGTGCTTCTTCGAGATCCCACCCATGTCTGCCGAAGTTCAGTCTCGTAGCCATCGTTTAGCAAACATAGTCCAAGGTGTCAAGGAAACTGGTTCTACCAAAGGTTTCCTAGTTATGGTTCTCTCCTTCTCACTTTCAAACTCAATCCTCAGATTGGTTCTTTATGAGTTTTCATCCTTCCTCTCTCTCTCGCAACTCAAACCATTTGATTGGTTGTATTTGATTCCCCTACTGTAACTACGAGAAAAAGAGTGATCCTTCTTTTGGCCCTTGTTTAAGCTCACTGGTGAAGATGAGGGTCCAACTGATCCGTCCGAATGATACAAACTGGTTGTATAAGGATTGGTTTATATAGCGAAGGAAACTAGTTGAAGTAACGGTAATATACCGACAGGTCCGTCTCACTGAGGGGTTGGTGACTAGAAATGTTAGCGTTACAATTCCGACCGTTGTGCATTAAGTGCACTCCCAATGGTAATATTCTCTCCTGGTCGATGGGTCGACACTTATGGTACCGAGAGGTCGGTCTATACGATGCTTGCCAGTAGTTTCCACTTACCTGTTACCCAGAACGACTTGTAGTCCATTACCGAGGGGTCGGTCCTGGTACTCTCGATCGGTCTTTCGTTACCGATATGTTTGTTTCTTCGAGAGTCCACATGAGTTCAGAGTTTCAGAACTCAAGATCTTGATCGATGAGTAGTTGACCACAAGGGGTCGTTTCAGCCTTTCACTAAGGGATCGGTGAGTACGAGACTCTCGATCAGAGGCAAACCCAGATTGACAGTTTAATCTTTCAAAATCTAATGTCATTCTGGCTGGCCAGTCTTTGACAAAGATGGGTCGATCCTGACTGCACCAGGGGTCGGTGAGATAAGACTAGTCGAGTTGATAGTGAAACCAAATACATATTTCGAAGTTGGGATCCAATTCACTGTCAACCTTCCTAACTAGGCTTCACATCATTTTAACCATTTGTTCTTCTATGCCTAGGGATATTCATCTCTAACGCGTGGGTACCACCTATAGTCATCTATGGCCATTTTACTTGTTTTGTGATTGTCATAACAATGAGCTTCAATCCGGTGGAGCATGATATTTTCTCTTAATCATCTCAGGCCTTCAAGCTTCCAGCAATTGCTTTTTTCCGAGTCATGGAATTGACAAGCATAAGGGTTTGGCCAAGCCAAGGCACTAACAATCTCCCCTTTGTCAATTTCATGACAAAATCTAGAAGCTAACCATTTACAAATCCACCATTATTACAACACATTTGAAAACAAAAATATTACGTTGATTACATGTACATATTCAAATGGAAAACAGGACTATGGTCTTCGCATATTCTTGTTCAGCTTGCTTCATTTCATT
This sequence comes from Chimonanthus salicifolius, assembly GCA_013350335.1. Lineage (NCBI taxonomy): Eukaryota > Viridiplantae > Streptophyta > Magnoliopsida > Laurales > Calycanthaceae > Chimonanthus > Chimonanthus salicifolius. Next base: position 24,225,166 of record CM023539.1, on the reverse strand, counting down.
TTCCTGTTCAAGTACATCGGCAAGTAACATTAGAAAATCATTAGAGGGGGTAGTCCCAGAACATAAAGATGCATTCATGGACTAAACAAGATTTGTATTTAAGCTCCCCCATGCTCCCTGATTTCTTAGTGACCAACACTCCCCGTATAGCTTAACCAAGCTATCTGTGTTGAGAAGATTTCTACCCCAATCTTCTTTGAGTTTGATCTCCCAAACTCCAACAAAGCATAGACATTTTCCTTATGTCCATTGGCTGTGATGTCTTCTAGCTTCTACTAATTTCTCCCCCATTTCGTCATTCAATTGACAAAAATTAGTAGGCAGACTTCGAGATTTAAGCGTTCCCCATGCTTCTTCGTATTTAGTGCTTGACTAGGTTCTACTCTGGCTCATGGTTTTCCCTTTTGGTTCAATGTACACTTCTCATGTATCAAGATTAGTTTGTCCTTGCACAAACTAAGATTTTAGCATTGTTGTTGTCATCCATGAGTGGAACAATTGTCCCAACTTTCCTAGAGTTTTCTCCCCAATTCTCCAAGATGTCACCCTTAGCTTTTTCAACCCAGTCCTCCGCTAAACTTAGCTGTCTCTAAGTGTTTCTCTCCAAGCTTTTTGGCAAGCTTGCATCATCTTCCTCCTTGAGCTGTCATGACCAGTGAGAGATGCTAATTAGCACATATTTTGTGCTTCACCATTCTACAAGATGTGTACAATTTCACAGCCTGATCTTATGATCCTTAACAACCTGCATGTTAGTTTATTTTACAAAATCCATGTGATCAAATAGACATGAGATAGAGCACATCAAGTTTGCACTTACAAAAAAACTGAACCATATCATTTCATTGATAAACCAGTCAGTACATATGGTTAGAAAAAAAATAAGAGGGGAAAGACTATCCTAAGCAGATTCATCTGAGGAAGATGTTCAATAAAATTTACGAACAATCTCCTTGCCGTGGAGTTTCTCGACAACCACCTTGATCTCGTGTATCTATTCTTCAAGATCATCTATCCTCCTTTCAAGCGATGAGAATCTTTCATCAAGAGTGATATTCCTTTGTCGCGGAGATTGAAACTCTCTCAAATATACCTTAGACATATGTTCTACTTCCTGTTTGAGATCCTCGATTATTATCACATTTTCTTCAACTCTGTGGTTTGGTACAATATTTGAGGTAGGGGTCATTCAGCGAGGGATTCTCTTGAGCAGAGTTGGTAACACTGGATTCGGGAACATCTTGTGCAAACCTAGGTGATCTCCTGAGGAAATGGGGGTGGGACTCAGGAATTTTTTGGATGGTCGAAGACTAACATTTGGTTGTCTCTTTTTTCGACATGGTTGCTAGGGGAGAGCTTACAAGGCTGATCTGAGCACCAAATCTCAAAAATGCCATGATACTCTTACTTCTGGAGGTGAGAGAAGTAAAAACCCTATGATTTTCAGGCGAGATTTAGCTCCGGGAGGTCCTGACAATTGATCTAGGTCACGGGAGGAGAAGAGGAAATCACTAGAGCTCAACGGGAAGAGAAACGACGATTTCGAAATGTTACGTCATTTTTGCAAAAAGAAACCTTTTAGCTTACTCTTTCTGATTCACCGACCGGTCTTGACCAATGACCTGTCTGTGTCAACATGTCAATATCTACCGACTTGTCTTCCTTAGCGATTTTCCCCCCTTTCAGACAGTGTTCTGAAATCCAACAGTACCGACTTGTCTGTTCCTCAGACTAGTCTATCCTTTGATCTGGGTTTTAAAATGAAGGAAGACTGGGAATGTGTGTGTGTGTGTGTGTACTCGTGATGTTCATAGTTCATAAAGCTTTTCTTATACACCTTTTAATGCCAGTGATGATACATACATTCATACCGTATCTGTGTCATTTGAAGATTCGATTCACCCATCTGAAAGTAGGCACGAACCATGGATTACGGATCTCTTTTCCGGTTCCAAATCAATCCAAGATTCTTGGACAAATTTAATTCACCAAGTTAAGTATATTGTCCAAGTGTGTGATGTCATAAGATGCGGCATTTCCAGGCTTTAGCAAGGCAAGACATATATGAACATAATTCATTCCACATAATTTACAGATTGATGTACAATGGAATGAAACTCAAAGCACATTAGTCATACATTCATTTCCTAATTTGAGTATTGATCAAGCATATAAGAATGAGGTATGACCCTTCACACACAGCTCTTATTCCTATTATCATGTTATTACCCAGAACATGATAAATAGCTCTTACCATTCTTTCAAGACAGTTCTAATTTATTGTAAGGAGTAGGTACTTAAATGGATTATTGGATCATTACCTTTGGTAGGTCATACCAAAACAAAGTATCCATTTAATCAACATAGAGCATGTTTCATTCCACAAAGGATTTGCAAGTGTTAGAACTTTGGAATGAAACGACACTGTGTATGTGTATTAAACCAGTTTTAATCACATACATGCCCTATACATGAGGTAATACACACATTACATTGATTTCCTAAATAGACACAAATCACATGACATATGAAATGAAATAAGATATGTATAATCCAATACTAGAGTGCAAACCTGCATGTATAAACAAGTATCTTGCATAAGATCAATCCAACAATCAAACAAGACATTGATTGAAAACAAGATACAAGGTGACTCCAAAACCTGCTTCAAATGTGAATTCCTTTACACATTTGAACACGATCATTGTGAGACTTGGAATCTAAGTTCACAATCCAGTGTTGACTTTTCTTTAAATCTGGTTTTAATTTTAGGTGCCATCCCATTCGATCTTCTAAATCATATTCCAGATTTTGCACCATGATGTTGGTCTTCAAATCATCGGTATAAGGCCTTTAAAAGACACTTGAAGGTTACTTAACTCCATCATCTTTTTCTCTTTGAGGATATAACTTGGACTTTTTCAATGGATAAATTTAACCAATCACATATATTTTTAGCACACAAATTTATTGATAGGTGATGTTATCCATTGGGCTAGAAAATGTGATTTTTCAGTGGATTCTTCTAGCCACTTTTGCTGTTTCATGTTATTTAAATATTTTGACAGCATATCATGAAACAACACTGATGAATGCCACATATGTTTGGTGCACATGCATAGCTAATTCATTACAAGTCCCAGCAGTTTTGGTCTTTTGGCTGAGTGATCATGGACTAGAAGGTTATCCAATACCTCTTCTATAGGCACGAACCACTTTCCATTCACCTATTTCCAACTATGTTTTTATGATGAAAACATTTTATACTTCTTCATTCCATTTTTCATCAAAACAGAGTTTTGGAAATATCATGACTTTCTCTTGTGGCCATTATTATAGCACGGATCAATTCGGATGGTTAGATCCTTTCTCAAGAGCAGGTTGCTCTGATACTAATTGAAAGTTCCCATTTTCAATGTGTTAGAACATCATATTGACTTGAGAGAGGAGAGCGGAGGGAGGAGGGGGGGAGGGGGGGGGGGGTGGGTTTGAATAGGTCAATCCCATTTTAATGAGATAATCAATATGCAAACTGATGTGTGTTAAGAAGAGTACTTAAATACTAGATACAAACACACATAGATCAAACACCATAAGACTAATTTAAAGTGGTTCGGTTAGCGAACCTACATCCACTGTTAGGACTCTCTCAATCTTGAGCTATACCCAAAATCCACTAAGTGGGGACTTACACCCTCACAATTAGAGTAAGAATTTCACCTCACTCAATCGGTTTGGAATTTCACCCACCACTGTCAAATAAGAATTCCACCTATCATTTGACTAGGAGCTCCAACCACCTCTATGCCTAAGACAACGCTCGAGAATTTTTTATAGTGGTTCCAGGGTACCTCCCCTTAATCCACGTTCGGAACAAAGGTTTTGAAGTAAATTAAAACCAAGAAGTACTTGCCTTTGATGCTCTTTCTTCTGATGTGTGCTTCTTCAAAATCCCACCCATGTATGCCAACTCTCCGCCTCGTAGTCGTCGTTTAGCAATCATAGTCCAAGGTGTCAAGGAAACTGGTTTTACCAAAGGTTTCATTCTCTCATTCTCACTTTCAAAATCAATCCTCAGATTGGCTCTTTATTAGTTTTCATCCTTCCTCTCTCTCTCACAACTCAAACCATTTGATTGGTTGTATTTGATTCCCCTTATATAAGCACGAGCGAAAGAGTAATCCTTCTGTTGACCCTTGTTTAAGCTCACTAGTGAAGATGAGGGTCCAACTGATCCGTTCGAAGGATACCAACTGGTTGCATAAGAATTGGTTTATATAGCGAAGGCAACTAGTTGAAATAATGGTAATATACCGACAGGTCGGTCGCACCGAGGGGTCGGTGACTATAAATGTTACCGTTAATTCCGACTGTTGTGTATTAAATGCAATTCCAACGATAATAATATTTCCCAATCGACATGTTGTTGTCGCCGATGGGTCAACACTTATGGCACTGAAAGGTCGGTCCGGTCGTTCTGGTGCAAAACATGCTTAATAGTAGTTTCCATTTTGGAAACCTATTACCCCAGAACGACGTGTTGCCCATCAGCAAGGGGTCGGTCCTAGTACTCTCGATCGGTGTTTGATTGCCCATATGTCTGTTTCTTCGAGAGTCCACGTGAGTTCAGAGTTTCAAAACTCAAGATCTTGATCGACAAGTCGTTGACCACGAGGGGTCATTTCAACCTTTCCTCGAGGGGTCTGTGCATACGAGACTCTCGATTAGATGCAAACCTAGAATGACATTTAATGTTCTAGAACCTAATGTCATTCAAGCCAACAGTCTTTGATCACGATGGGTCGATCCTGACTGCACCGAGGGGTCGGTGAGATAAGATTGGTCGAGCTGATAGTGAAACTAAATACATATTTCCAAGTTGGGATCCAATTCACTGTCAACCTTCCTCACTAGGCTTCATATCATTTTAACCATTTGTTTTTCTAAGCCAAGGGATAGTCCTCTCTAAGGTGTGGCTACCACCTATAGTCATCTATGGCCATTTCACTTGTTTTGTGATTGCCACAATGATGAGTTTCAATCTAGTGGAACATGATCTTTTCTCTTGATCATCTTGGGTCTTCAAGCTTCTAGCAAGTGCTTTTTTCCGAGTCATGGAATTGACAAACATAGGGGCTTGGCCAAGCCGAGGCACTATCAACGATTAAATCTGACAATACATGGGTGAGGCTGATACATGTTGTACCTAAGAAATCGAGTGGTGACAGTAGTCAAGAATCAGGATAATGAGTTGGTGCCAACCCGCCTCCAAATGGGTTGGAGAGTTTGTATTGACTACTGTAAGTTGAATACTGTCACTCGAATGACTACTTTCCTCTTCCATTCATCTATCAGATGCTTGAGCGTTTAGCGGGCCATGCACATTACTGTCTTCTCGATGGTTATTCCGGTTATAACCAGATCTTTGTTGCTCTTGAGGATCAGGAGAAGATCACCTTCACTTGTCCATTCGGTACTTTCGTCTATCGCCTTATGCCATTCGAGCTGTACAATGCACCTGCCACTTTTCAGTAGTGCATGATCAACATCTTTTCCGATATGGTTGAACGTTTCTTAGAAGTTTTCATGGATGACTTCTCTGTATTTGGGTCTACTTTTGACCAGTGCCTGCACTATCTGAGCCTTGTGCTAATCAGGTGCCAAGAAAAGAACCTGGTATGAATTAGGAGAAATGTTTTTTTCGGGTAAAACAGTTCATAGTACTGGGGTACATTACCATCCCTAACTTTTTTGGAAATCTATATATGTAACACCCCGCCCTTATCACATCGAAATCAACGTCTGTTTTTTTTTTTTAAATATCAGAGTAGTGAGCAAGAGCGGGATGTCACGACGCAAGCCAAGTCCGAACTTCCAAAGTCCGACCCTTAACTGGCCAACCCTATGTGTGCATGGACCAAGTCCAGGAAAACTGTTCACACATAGCAATACGATACACATGCGGAAATAATCATCATTGCGGAATCATGATAACATTCACATCCAGACCATTTGCTAGCAAAGTACTTAATCATAAATTCAAATCACATCCATTTGATAGCAAAGTACTTAATCATAAATTCAAATCACATTATCCACTAATTATCCAAATAACATCCAACCATAGCAAAATATCTAAGTTATTACATTCCGAAATCTGGATACTCTAAATACAAGTCCATGAGTATCTTTATTCAAAACACATAAAATAATTCATCCAAGCTCCTATGCCTGGCCTTCCTTGCATTCCCCGTTTTCCTCATTTCCTGCATCATTCACTACAGGGTAGAAGTAGGGCGCTAAAACAACGCGCCAAATAGGTATTCCAGTTAGGGCTAACACATGGGCTAGTACCAAAATCCAGATATAACATATATCAAAATCAGGGTTAATAAATCATAATATACTCATAAAACATGATATCCAAAACAGGGTATGATACTAGAGATCCAATCATACCGATAAAACCAAAAATCTTGCATGATAATAAAAAAATCATAATCATGCCGAATCAATGCCATGCCATGCTATCATATGTAATGAGTCCCACCCATCGCAAATACATGGTATCCTCTTGATGGAATTCTCCTCATCAAGGTATTCCTTCTGGTGGGATTCTCATCACCAAGGTAGGCTCCACAGTTGCCTTACGGACAATCCGACAGAGTGTGGGCTCCAGTTACCTGTCATCCCTCCCATGCCAAGCATGAGATGTAAATGCCAACATGCTATGCAATAAGATAAATCATAGCATTTAAAATCATATAAATTTTGAATCATAACATCATAAATCAGATAAAAATAATGTACATAAACCCATGGTTTCAAAGAGGTGGAATCCTACCAAAGACTGTTATGTGTCCTTGCGTCTTTCGTCCAGGAATCGATCACCGATCGCGCACCACTTGCGAGATCCCGTTACCTTATAATATAACGTAAATCAAAACCAAGTCCCACTTGATTTTAAAAATTGTAAATTCATAAACAAAACCCCATGGGGTTCGGCCATACACCATGGCCGAACCCATGGCTTACCATTTTTCACACCTATTTTCGAAAATGCCATCCATGGCTATTATTCCATAATCCCATCTTTTCAATTATTGAAACAATTGCCTAAGTTAATGTTTGATCCATAAACCAACTCATAGGGTTCTGCCATACATCATGGCCAAACCCATGATCTTTTAATTTAGGCGATATTTACCATTTTGCCACTAGCTTAGGTTTATGTTGTCCCATTAATCCAAACATCATATTAAGTCCATACAATACATTCCACTTGATTCATGGGGTTCGGCCACACACCATGGCCGAACCCTATGACATCTTAGTTCCATCTTAGGTCCATTAAATAAGCTTAACCTATAGAATTAATTCATGGGGTTCGGCCAAGCACCATGGCCGAACCCTATGATGTCTAGGTTTCCCTTTTCCATCATCTTCCATTCTTAGCCAATCCATAATTGGATAGTTTCCAAATTTAGATTTCACCGTCCAAAAATAGAACTTTCCCCTTGTTAATCTCCCTTTCTATTTTTTAGAAACTTACTTAATTAAACAGCTTTCTATAAATAAAAAGGTTTCCAAAATAAATCCTAGTGGGGTTCGGCCATACACCATGGCCGAACCTCACTCATGGCATCCAATCCATTTATTCCCTTTTTAAATCCAACCTTCCTTAATTAAGCTCCACCTTCTATTATTAGAAGGTTTCCATAATTAAACTTACTAAATTTATCAATCTCCTTCTATAAATAGAAGGTTTCCAAATTAAGTAAACCCTTCCATAATTAGATTGTTTCCATAAATAACCTACACCTTTCCATAATTGGTAGGTTTCCATAAATCAACTCCTCCTTCCATTTTAATAGATAGTTTCCTAAATTAGAAACCATCTTTCCTTAATTGGATTACTTTCCAATTTTAGCAACTCTTTCCATACTTGGATGCTTTCCATAATTAACATACAAATCCATCTTCATTCCAAAAACAACCCCATGGGGTTCGGCCAAGCACCATGGCCGAACCCTACGGTTCATGATCTTCATCAATAGTTTAGATCTATTAAGACCTTTAATAATAATACTTGCATAATTCCATGGGGTTCGGCCGTAAGCCATGGCCGAACCCTATGGTTCAAGATCCTCTCCTTAAAATCACCAATCATTGATCTCAATTACTTTTTAACAATTAACCAAACACCTTCCATGATCTTCATTTTAAAATCCTCTTTTTAAATCTAAAACCACCCAACCGTCCAAGATTTCCATTATTTAAAATTTAAGAACATAAACCCATGATCTTCATGTTTGAAAACCCCATGAACTAAACCATATCTTCCTTTAATCAATCATGGGGTTCGGCCATTCACTATGGCCGAATCCTATGGTTCTTTTTTTTGCATTTAAAAATTATCAATCATCATCCAAACTTCTTCCATGGGGTTCGGCCATTCACCATGGCCGAGCCCTATGGTTCTTTTAAATAAATTATTCCATTAAGATACTAAACCTTTTCCGATTTCTTGTTCTTCTAATCTTCTTCTCCTATCTCTTTAATTTTTCCCTCTTGTTGGCTGCTCTTTCTTCTTCTCCTTGCTCTTGATCTTGGTGAAAATGACAATTGGGAGAGAGGAAATAAAATTCGGCTAAGGGGGTTGTAAAACTATGTGCCCATGTCTCCTCTCCTTTTAAGGCCTTTCTTTGTCCATATTTAGGAAGTGCTTAAGATGACTACTTCCCCCCCTTAGGCCATGCGCCCCTTGTCTTTCCCTTTTAATAAAAACCCCACACGGCTAAGACTTATTTAGCCCATGCCGTGTGCACCTTTCCTTGTACCTTAATTGGAAGTTTCTGACCTCCCTTGCTTAGATTAGTAACCTCCCAATCGGCCAATGCTAAAAATAAATATAGCAACGCCGTGTATTACCCTTTTCTATATGATTTTATGCGCATATGATAGATATGGGAAATCCCTATAATCAGCCATGCATCACTAAATTAATTCAAGCCCATTTAATTTTTAATAAGACTAATTCCACAATCAATTGGGTCTTAACTAGGTCATGGCCCAATTCTTTATCCAAATAAGATCCAATCTAAAATTCACAATTAAAATGGATAATTTTCATATAAAATAATAATTTGAAAATCCAAGGTATTACAATATATCCTTGTAGGGGTCGACTATGTGTCAAAGTGGTGGCATGCAAGACCAAGGACCACAAAGTTGTCATCCGTTTCATTAAAGAAAATGTTTTCTCTAGATTTGGAATTCCACGAACCATCATTGGTGACGGGGGTAAACACTTTTACAATCGCCCATTTGAAAACTTTTTAAAATCGTATGGGATGACGCACAAAGTGGTTACTCCCTATCACCCGCAAATAAATGGCCAAGTGGAAATTTCGAATAGAGAGATTAAGCATATTCTCCAGAAGACAGTCAATCCAACTAGAAAAGATTGATCTTCCAGTCTCGTTGATGCACTATGGGCGTATCGTACATCTTTCAAAATGCCTATAGAAATGTCACCCTACCGTCTGGTTTATAGGAAGGTTCGTCATCTTCCGGTCGAACTAGAGCACAAAGCCTATTGGGAAATCAATAACTTCAATTTTGCTCTAGATTCTGCGGGACAACATCGGAAACTTTAGCTTGTTGAGCTGAAGGAATTACGAAATGAAGCCTATGACACGGCCAAAAGGTACAAAGACCGGATGAAAGTGCTGCACATCTAGAGAAAATCTTTTACAGTTGGTCAGAAGGTCTTGTTGTACGATTCAAGGTTACATATTTTTCCTGCGAAGTTAAAGTCCAAATGGACACGTCCATTCGTTGTTTCATCAGTGTTTCCACATGGGGTAGTACAGATCAGGCATCCTACGAGTGGTCGTGCGTTCAAGGTTAATTGGCAACGATTAAAGCCATTTTAGGAGTTCCCCATTCCTGAAGAAGAGAACGAGGTCCTGATAGCCGATCCTGTGTACCACGACTGATAAAAAGACCCATATCCATTCACCCGCCTACCCATTTTCATCATTTCCATTTCTCACACTCACCCCATTTGTCTACGTCTGAGTCAGTCTGAGTCTTCAGTGTCTAGTTTAGGTTTTCATCGAGTCAGTATAGGATTCGTTCATTTGGTCCATTTCGCACCTCATGCATTCCAAGGTATGTCTGAACCCCGATTGTTCATTTTTTAAAATATTTCTTCTTTTACACCTGGCTAGTGTAGATTAGGGAACATTGAGGACAATGTTCAATTTATGTTTGGGGGTACTGAGGTCATTTATCATCCATCTAAAAAAAATTTTGGGAAGAGTAAGTTTATTAGAACTGAGACAACCCTTAAAAAAAAAAAAAACATCCATCATCTATATTATCTTTGTGACCAGCAGATATTAAAGAACTAGATAGGAGCCATGCACATAGATAGTCGAGTTTTTGTCTTAGCATTGTTTCTATCTAGAACACAAGTTCCCCCATACTTGTGTAGGAAAATCATTTCATTAGATACGAGGGTGAATATGCTGGAAATCCAAGAGCAACCCAAACCTCTTTGTGGTCGAAGCACTCTGGATGCAAAGAGGAAAGCTAAGAGGCTAGGAATCTATCACAAATGAGGATGTGGGAATTATAATGAAATAATATCTGATCAAGGAGTCTGTTGTGTGACAGCAGCAAAGTATAGAACTATAACTGGAAATTGACATATTTATTTGGATTTAGTCAAAGGTAGAGTAAGTCTGGAAAGATTGAGACTCCTTGGTGTCCAAAGAACTATTGATTTTCGCTTAGGGGACTATAAACGTCTCGATAATCTGACATTAAATGAGTCATAGTTTTCTTAGGTAGAGAGAGGCAAACTTAATCTTTTAAGGGTAAAGTAAGCAAAGGCTGAGACTCCTTGCTGCTGAAAACATTATCAATTTAGGTTTAAGAAAAGCATGCGTCTTGATGATTTGAGGTAAAAAGAGTCACAATTTTAGCATTAAGACATAAATAAAAATCTTTATATAATACATTTTCGGAAAGTTTTTTATAGGATTTAAGCTCGGAAATACCTGTACACAGACATATTAAGGTTAGTTTGAAAAAGAAAAATATTCATGAGTGGAGTGATCACCAAAGGAATTCTAGTGGAGACTTAAACCCAGTGAATTTTAGAGCCATTCTATCCTTCTGAGGTTTATAAGTAAACTCATGTTTCTTTGATAAGCGCATTGAGTCGTTGTGAGATCTCATTATCCTTTGATTTGGTCATATTACTAAGAACGACATCAAATTTGAGTTATTATGCGTTAAATTTTTTCAAATTTATTTGAAACAATGAAATCATGTTATGATGCTTAGGATAGGATATACGCCATTTTTGGATTGTTTGAGCCTTCAAGGTCGCATATTTTGGTCACTTCATATTGATAGTCCCCCAGTTGAGCCTAATATAGCCTAATTCTTGACTTGCCAGATCTACCATACCCAACTCCGGTTATGGAATTTGAGCCAAGAATTTTATACCCATGACCTATTTTCATATGAGAAAACGTTAGGGAAGAATTTGGGATGGAATTGACTAGAAAAAAAAAATATAGTGAAAAAGAACATCTATACATCAAAAAGGGATGTTGACGGAGGGAAGAAAAACAAAATTTGAAAAGTAAAAAATAAATACTTTGATAAAAAAATGAGAAAATTAGAGGAAAAATATCTCGCTCATATTATGAAGACCTCTAGCCTTTTCTTATCAAAGTGTTAATTTTTAGAGTCTTTTATCCCTTACCCGGGCCTAAGCCACATTTCGTCGTATTAGGAAGTCTTATTGATCCTATGTCTAAATAAGGTATTCCATGTAGAGAACAGAGGAGGAAAAATAATGTTGTTTAACTCAAAGTTCTTGGGAAAGTGACATATATTCATGAAATCTTTTATTTTCTTTGATATGTGCCGTCTTTTCTTAAAACCTATTGTAAATTATTGTAATTCAAGCCCATTATGAGAATTTGAATTGTGATAATCATTTTTTAGATTTTAATTGTAAAGGTGGTAAAAATTTACAACTTACTACATGGGCACACAAATCCATTCTCACGCCCAAGCTTCACAAGACAAAGTCCATCAAAAAGTCCATGGTTGAAGCTCAATAAAAGTTCAATAAATGAAACAATTCAAAGAGTTAGGAAGTCCACATGAAAAAAGTCCATGGCCAACTTTGAGTTCAATCCCACTTGATCGACATCTGTGGCCGATCCATGTATCATTGGAAAATTGATACAATTGGCTACAGATGCAAGTTTCCCCAAACCTCTGTCCATATTCATGTATAAAACAGCTAGCACTCCACATGTACTAATCAAGATAGCTACAAAAGCTAATGGGGAATTGTGCCTAAAATATACATGGAAGCATACAAGAGATGGAATGGAGATTTTCTTGATACAAGGTCAAAAATGGCCAAGAGAAGGTGGGTCATGAAACTGAACAGTAGAACATCACATGTTTGCAACCCATTGAGAAAATCAGCAAAGTTTAAAAGAGAGAATACAATAGCGTGTAATCAGCCAGAGATAGGCGGTCATGTACAGAGATTTACTTTAGCAACTGCAGCAAGGTATTAGCAATAGGAGCATTCAAATTTCTAAGAAAAAAAAGAAGAAGAAATTGCAGTAAGGAGGCAACAACTATTGTGAAACTGATTAAAAAGAAGAGAAATGCATGGCTGATTTTCATTGAGAGAGGCAGCGACTTCAGGTTGCAATTAGTGCTAGCAGCAGAGTTAGCAATATGGTCCAGCGATGAAGAATGATTTGAATGGAGGCTAGAATGAAAATAGAAGAAAGGGAAAAGTTGACCGATCCTTGTTTATCTCCAAGCAAAGATAAGCAAGCAGAGATAAGAAAAAAGAGAAAGACAAATTTGGCCAAATCCATGTGACTCAGTAGAGAAATCCGTCGCTGATTTCAGCCCATTTAGCAAAGAAAATCAAGATAAGATTAGAGGAGGTCCTGGCTTATTGAAGAGAAAGAATCAGTTCTTGTTGCCCAAGCAAGAGAAATCCGTTAGAAGAAAAGAAATAGAAAGAAGATTTGTTGCCAGCTTGAATCGTGTAAGGGAGAGAAAAAGGAAGAGTTGGGCAGCAAATATTCTGATTCGACTGAAATTTTGTGGGCCCCATTTCTTGCAAACTTGACCCTCTCCACTCCTCTATAAATTGAAGTCGTCTCTGCATAATGAAAATGGAATTCGAGCAAGTGATCAAAAGGGCCTGAAATTTGTATGGCAAACGAGAAAGACAGAGAAAAAAAGATTCGATTTCTTGTAAGTCTTTTTTTATTTTTATGCAATAAGTTCCAAAGCATTGTATTTTTTTTTTATATATTCTCATTTTTGAATAAAATTCATGGTAGCTTTATTAGAAGTATGGTCTTCCAATTATTTGATATTCTATGATGATGGTTTTAATTTAATTTTAATTCTTCTTATTAATGTTATGGAAAAAAAATATTTTAAGAGTTTTTCAAGGAAACGGAGTACCAATGTTAGGATCGGTGGAACTTGATTTTTCCAGTCTAAGGTTTTTTTTTTTAAGAACAGTCCTTTTTTTTTTAATTTGGAGAGACAAGTGTAAATTTTTACCCAAGCCTAAGGCTTAAATTGAAAAATTCTAATTTAATGGACGCCATGATTTTTCTAATTAGAATGTTGATAAATGATAAACTTGAATTTATATTTAATAATTCTAGAGTATTTCATAGTCTAGGCCATGGTTTTATTTTTAAATGGGATAACATGCAACCTTAGATACTTGTCTCAATTCCATTGTAAATTATGTATCTAATTTATTGTTTTTATTATTTTATTTATTCATAAAATTCTTGGAATGATTTAGCCAGGTTAGAAGTATTCTATTTGTTTCTTAATTTTGCATTTTAAATTAGATTGAGAAATTCACTCCACAATTTTAATCAATTTTATAAATCAATGGTTTGTATGATAAAATTAGATCTTGTATTTCGTTAAATTCCAAAGTTAGATAATTAATTAAATATTGGTTTTCTAAATCTAGAATTTTACTAAATTGAGATTATAACTCCATGTTTCAGAAAATTTATCATGCTTAACTTAAATCCCAATTTTTTTTCTTAAATCACATTATTTAATAGTACCAATTTATTTTCTTATACATATATTTTGTTGATTTCCCTTGGGTTCGACCTCGCACTCATTCACTACACTATTTAATGGTTCGTGCACTTGCGAGTTAAATTTAAAACACAACACGTCCTCTGGCCGATCTTGTAGCTGGTGGTACCCAGGGCTCAATACCAATTTTGAGAAGACCCGTGCACCGTGCAACTCGTCCAGCAGTTCCTCAATGACTGGGATTGGAAACTTGTTCTTAACCATGTGCTGATTAAGGGTGTGATAATCCACACACATCCGCCATGAACCATCAGCCTTCTTGACCAAGAGTACTGGAGATGAAAATGGGCTTTGACTTGGTCTACTGATCCCACTTTGTAATAGTACTTGAACTAGTTTTTCTATTTCTGTCTTCTGATAGTATGGATACCTGTACGGTCAAACATTTACTGGTTGAGTCCCCAAAACTAATGGAATGTGATGGTCGTGCGACCGGACCAGAGGTAGACCTTGCGGTGTTGCAAATATAACTTGGTAATCATCCAAAAGACGACCCAATTCGGAGCAGTCCCGATCTTAGACTGGCTTACTCAAATATGAATGTAGTACAAATAACTGAGGAAGGAAACTCAGGTTCTTCTGTGGGTCACACTTCTTTCCATATCGGCTTCCATAATTTTCAGTTTTTACACGCCATCACCTTGCCAAGTGTAAGATCGGTCTGTTGTTTGAAAGGTCATAGTGAGGTGTTAGAAGTCCCAAGTAATGGGTCCCCACGTTCGAAGCCACTATGCGCCTAACACCATCTCATACCCTCCCAATGGAAGGATGTAAAATTCAGCTATGACCTCTAGGCCTTGGATATACAGCTTTGTAATGACCCGTTCTGTGTTTTCCTGATTTTTTAGTATATTTTCGGAGCTCCGAGTTGTTTATGGGACTTTGGTAGCATGGGGAGAGTGTGGATCCTGTGGTGGACTCCATTTTATTTTATTTAGAGCTCAGAGGTTCGAAGGGCAATTCAGCAATTTTATGATTATTGTGTAATATGTCATGAAAAAATATTTAAAATCACACATTTATCATTAGACATCCAACATTCGAGATCTTTCGAGTTTTTGACTTCATCATGTTTTATTTCCTTTGAATAGAAATTCACTTCACAAAAAAAAAAAAAAAAAACACCTCAACCCCCAAAACCCTAACTCCCCTCCTTAAAAACACCTCCTGAGACACTATAGCGGCAATTGCTATAGTGTCCGCACGGAACCCCTTTTCCCCTCTCTGTTTCGATCCCTCCCTCTCCTTGTCTCTCTTATTGTACACATTCGAAAACCCTAGGAAATCCCTCCCTTTGCAATGTGCCGCCGCCACCCCTCTCCTCTTGTTTTGTTCCATCTTCTTCTCTTCTTCCCTTCTGCGTTTCCCCTCTATGTCCGCTGGAGCAACAATCGCCACCTTCCAGATCTGAAGTCTGGACACTTGCAGCTCGGGATTTGCCTATTTCTACCCCTTTTTTCGGCCACCCCTATCGATTCCAGATTGAGCTTCCTTCAACCTATCAACCCGCTTGCTCGCTTCAGATTTTCGACTCCACACACAGTAGGCTTATCACGGTTTTAGCATGCATTGCATATATCAATTATATATTTCCAGACATGAAGTGATCCGAATGGAACCCTCTATTTATTAAGCCACTCGGTAAGGGTGAACCGTTGGGAATAAATATGTGGCAAGGGGTCTATTCGGGTGCACTCTTGTCCACTATATGCTATAGTGATAAACTATAACTGGATAAATTGATATTAAGTTTGATATTTGGAAGATGTTATGATGCATTACATGTTCATGCATAAGATGCAAACATACTCATATGTTGGACATAGAGGTATGGTTTAGGAACCTGTTATGTGCCTTTTGAACTACAAGATGAAGTATATTATTGACCTTGGTTTATTATTTCAGCACATGTTTATATTGTTATACTTGATTATGACATATGTGCATGCATGGGAGGTAATCCACAATGGTCAATGTGCCGTTAGGTATTAAAATGGAGGAATTGTTTACATGTGTACATGTTTATGATGATATGATGATTTAGTTGTTGGGAGGACTTCCCCATTATGCTCCGGCGGTCGAGACCCCCATAGGAGATGAGGGTTTCCCCATTGCGTTCAGGCGGTTGATGTACCTACCCTTGAGATTGGCTTCCCCGTTATGCTCCAGCGGTTGAGACTCCCATAGGGGATGCGAGCCTCCCCGTTGCATTCCAGCGGTTGTATATTGTATGATCTCTCGTTTGTATTGTTGGGGAGATCGGAGTTGTTAGAGGACTATTGTGAGTTATGGAGATGATGTCTCGGATTGGTTAGTGGGACCATTGGTTAGTAGTATATTTGAGGACTCATATGCAGAGACATTCTTTTTATTATGATGTTAATTACTTTTCATACATGCGATACATGTTATGTTGTTGACATGTGATATGTTTTATCCCTTTACTGGGCTGATTATCTCACCCTTTACCTTTCAGGTACCCCGATTGAGGATGGGCTAAGCAGGTCTCTTCAGCAAGCACCTGGAGAGGAGCAATAGTAGTTAGTCCTTTATGTTCATGCTTATGTTTTAAATTTGAGAGAGTCAAGTCTACATGACTTATTATTACATGTTTGTTTCGATGATTGTATAACCATGTTTCGTTAGTCTATGGTTGTTTGTTATGTTTTGTTAGCATTGTGGACTTGTGGTTTGTTGGGCTGGAGGTGATTACCCTGTTTAAAAAAATAAAAAAATTATACGATATCCATCCTTTGTGACTTTTCGAGATATTTCGGAGATAACGCACCTGTAGCGGAACGAGGCGTTATGAGCTTGACATCCTTGAACCGTCCTTGGCATTTGATATGATCGCCATTGGCTACAACCACATCAAAAGTCTGATCGGATATGGTGTGAAGACAATACCTGCTTGCCACCCGATGGCTAATGAAATTACGGGTGCTCCTTGAATCGATCAAAACCGTAACTGTCATTGGCCCAACAAAACCCTTCGCACGCATGGCTTGAGATGCACGACCACCTGTAACGGCGTGTAGGGACATGGATTGTTGTTCTCTTGTATCCTCTTCAGTGTCATAGTCGTTGTATGGTTCTCTTTCAATTTCATCTGTGGCCCACTGACCTTCCATTAAGTACAACTTCGGTGTCGGTCACTAGTGACTGGGTGCGAACTTTTCATCGCAGTTGTAGCAGAGGCCTTTGGACCCCCATGCTTTCATCTCGGTAGGGGAGAGTCTTTTAATGGGCGGCGTTGGAGTGGTTGAAGCGACCTTCGTTTGAGTTTGGATTGACCGCCCAACCTCAAACCGTGATTTGCGCTTCCTGGCATTAATATTTTCCTCTTTCATGCGAGCCAACCCAACTGCATCAGTTAGAGTTGTTGGTTGTAGCATGCGAACGCTGAGTCGAATGTTCTCGTACAAGCCTCCCAAGAAACAGCTAATCATGAAGGCTTCATTGAGTCCACTAGTACGATTAGCTACTTCTTCAAACTTGGTCTAATAGTCTTCGACTGATGAGGTTTGCCTCAATTAAATGAATAAATTGATATACAAATGTTACTACAATGAAATGAAGAGCCCTAATGTGATTGGTAGAGTTTTAGAGTCTTATGTAATCTTTTTTAATGTTTCGACATTCTTAAGAAACTTAAAAAATTAAATGAAAAATTTAAGAATTGTAACAGAAGATACATTTCATTAAGGGATACTTGAGAACATGAAATTCATATTAGGTATTTACTCATATTAATTTTATTATTTATAAAAAAATTAGACAATTCTGAAAGTTTTAGGATGTATCATAATTTCGACTTTGAAGGGTTTAAAACTCTATAAAATGAACATTATTTTTTTAAATAAATAAATATGCTCACCCTAGTTTTCCATTTCTTTTCTCAATTCTCTGATTTTCTTTTTTGTTTTTTTCCCAAACAAAAAAAAAAAAATTGAACAGAAACAATGGATATCGACAATTATCACTGACATGCAACGTATGTTGATATTCCGGTATCAACAATACAAATCAGACTACCCATAATTAAACCCCTATTTTGCAGTAAACTGAGAGAAAGCTCTTTATCAACCTCTAATGGTGAATGGCTTTGAGTAGACCAACTATTCTAATTCTGATTAGGAATGGAAGTTACGGAAGAACCAACATGTACAAAGAGGGTTGAAAGTGGGTAATCCTCAGCATTTGAATTAGTACTCCACAAAGATTCGAGAATGGATAAGGATATAAGACTTGTATTTTTGTCTACTAGTCATTATTTAAGTGGTGAAAATATACGCCATTATCCTTTATTTTCTAAAACACTGATTTCTCTATCAATTCACAAAGAAATATAACAAGAGAGACCGTGATTGTCATACATGTTCAGACAAAAGAAAGATTTCAAGAAAATTTAATAAAAAAAAAGACAGTTGAAACTTGAATATTTCAAATTTCCAAGTTTCGCAATTGATGATATTTTTTTTTCCCTTTTTTTCTTGAAAATTACTACCTATATGGAAGTGTATGTTATCTTTACTTTCAATATAAACTAGTAACCTTTCTTACCTTTGTGTAGTTTTTTAATAATTACAATTCATCGGCTTATCTTAGCAGTCTTTTTGAGAAAATGATATGGGGACAGTAGTGTTGTTACCAAGAAATAAGAGAAAAAAAAAAAAGTTCCCTTGACAATATTCATGGTTCCTGATTTATGATAAGTGAGAATCCAATGGGGCTTCAAATTATTTGGAGAAAATAAATAAATAAAATTTAAAAAATATTTTATTTTACGCAACAAAAACTTCATCAGGCATTGGAAGTGGAAAAACCATTTAAAGCTGAGCTCGATCGATATAATATAATGCAATTAATTATTAGGCTGTTCAAAGTAAGCTTCTTTAGACAATTCAGATATTTCATTTTAAATTCAAAATACATTCTTTGATAAATACTTAATGTTTTCATGCCTATTTCATCAGCCTAAGATGAATTTGGATGCCTTGGACCTAGTGCTGCAGTTCAATTGAAAGGGTTGAACTTGCTTTCAGCAGTTTGCTGCAAAGTTTTCAAAAAATAAAAAAAATTACAAAGAAAGGTATTTTTAGAGAAAATGGTATTTTCTTAGTACTGGCTAAAAACACCATCATGGTATGGAAAATTTTCCCTATTTATAAACTTTCCCTTTTTAAAAAAAAAAAAACAGATGAAAAGAGAGCGGACAAATTTAAAAAGATTTAAATGATGGTTTGAAAACTGTCTCAGTCAAGACACAGCCTTCTTTTTTAAGTTATGGCCATTATTCCTAGCCTATGCAATTTTTTAGCTTATCCCATGTCGTTTATTTTCTTCAAATGAGGCGTCAACACACAGAAGAACAGAGAGAGAGAGAGAGAGAAGAGGATTAGTGAACAAAGAAAAACATTGAGAGAGAAAGGAGGATAATGAGGTTCATAACATATATTGATCAACACCGGAACCCGTGGGAGCAGTGAATACATGATAATATGAAAACACAAACTATGGTAACACGAAACACACCAAAAACCAGATTTATGAGTGGGACTTCATGATACTTTATTGGCCTGCCTCACTACCCCATAATACCTTCTCTCACACCTTCATGCCAGCTGCAGCCGGTCCCAAACTTGAGCTGAATGGCAACGACCCACCACCTCGAGCAAGGCCCAACGGCGGCGGTGAAGTGGCTGGTCCATCCGGAGGAGAAGACAACGATGCATCACAATATCCTCTCAGTATGTCACCTTCTTGAGCCGTGAAGCCAACGGAAGACAACATTGCTGGCCAGCATTGATGCGTGATTGTGTGGATAGATTGACAGCAGTCCGGTCCGATATAGGACTCGCCGTTGAGGAAGAAGGTGATGATTTCATTGGTGCACGATCGCAGCTCGAAAAGCGCATTCCAGCAATTGGACAAGCTGCCCATTTCATCATCCAGCCTCGCTTCAAGCCCGTGCCCATGCTCAACAGGCAGTTGGCAGGACATGGCCACGACCAGAAGCCATGAAAGAACTACAACAAAGCTTGTCTTTTGGAGATCCATTGGTATACTATACTGAAGGCAGAATAAGAACCAGAAGAGAGATGAACGACAAATGTTCTTGAAAGAGGAAATATATAAAAGAGAGGTGGATGGAGAGAGAGTAATTAGCACGTTTTCTTTGATTTTTAATTACCAATTACGGTGTTAATTATCGTAGAGGCGTTCAGAAGTAGAAAGGTTTATGCATAAATGATTGATTACCTGATCTTAGCTTAGGAGAGAAACTCAAATGAAATGAACCGTTCCTTCAACTCTCTTTCTTATCTGTTAAATTACTGGACCAAATGAATCGGGGCAGAGGACTTGTAATACGTTACATTGATTAATGCCCTGTCAAATTAAAAAGAAAAAAAAGAACCTAGCTTAACCCATGCTCAAATTATATATTTATCATTTAAATTTCATACAATTATATATATTATCACTATTCCTGGGCTTTACACACAGTTTTATAAATAAAAAATTGGCCGAGCATTAATTTCACAGTAATACACCTATCTATCATGTGCATATTTTGGAAAAAATTTAAAATTTTTAGAAAGATTAAAATAGTTAGAATATATTAGAATTAGTATTAGATTAGAAATCATGGTTTAATCTCTTAGTTATAGATTGAGTCTGTTTAAGAGTTTGAGTGAAATAGTCTTAAAATCGACTAGGGGCTATCAATACAGATCTAATAGCGTAGTTTTGAAGAATAAACACTTTATGATTTCTCACGAAAATTATTATAGCAGGCGAAAATTATAATCAATTTTAGAAATTGCAACCAATTATTATATTTTATAGTTATCTTCTTATATATATATTTATGGAGTAAAAGTAGACCTAACTAGCATCAGTACGTAAAATGAAATCTTATTGAGATCCTTTATCTGAGAATAATTTCAAATGATGTAAGAAAATATGTATTTTTTTATGTTTTAATGGTTAACCTAATCATTTAACTTTTCTAGACAACAATTCACAAGAAAAGATTTTAATTTTTATTTTGACTTAATTTTTTAGATAGGCTTTTAATTATATCTAAAGAAGGTTTTTCCAAGAACTAATCCATGATCAGAGATTGTCACATGAGTACACAACCTATTTCTAAATAATAAATAATTTATAAACTTTTGAATTGTTGTCAAAAGATATGGTATACCATTGTTATTTTGGTTATCTACTTCATTGATCTTATTCGGGTGATTTTTTTTTGTCGTGGACGTACATAGTAGGTAATGTTTGCGGGTGGTTTGATGTATCCGTGGAATTAGGCTCACCTCTAATATTAAGTGGAAATACCTATTTAGCTCATGTTTGGGTTAGGGCCTGTTCGGAGACATTATGGGCTTCAAAAGGCCATGGTTTCAGCTCATTTGTTGCCAACTCCATGAGCATCTTAATCCCACATCAGATGCCATGTCACAACCCACGTGGAATCCTACATGGATGCCAAATTGGACCAAGGATCACCAAAATAGCAGGCTTAAGGTCGTTTGGGCAGCTTGGGTCCAGTTTAGAAAACATATTTTTTAGCAATTCTTGCCTAAAACGTGGGTTGTCACTCTAGACTGGATTATGAACGAATTTAACTTATTAAATAAATCAATAAATACAATTTTCATAGATAAAACACCTTGAACGACAGACTTGATTTCCGTCGCATCTAGGTTGGGCGAGAAATGTAAGGGACGACTAAGATGAAAGCCCGACTTCAAGTTGATATTTCTGGCAGATTAAAAGACGAATTTGAGCTTGAAAACAACAACAAATCAGAGTTAGGAGTTAGAAATTTCTGCAAATAATGGGATCAAAATCAGGTCAGACGTACAGGTTGATTTTCGACAGAAATGGGGCCTGCTTTTAAGAATCAAAGAAATCGGATCAAAGGCTGAGATTTTCACAGAAGATGGGAAGAGATGGAGAATAGAGACAAACATTTTAATGAGTTTTAGCTTCACTGCCTACGTCCGTACCTCAAGACACCGTTTGAAAATTAACCCATTATCCCCTTCTCGTTATGGGTGGAGAATAAACTATTTACACCATCCTCCAATTTTTTTTCTTCCTCCCACAATTCCCTTTACAGGCTCGATAATAACCTCCTACAAATCTCACTACGGTAACTTTGACCCTTTACAAATCTCTCAAGGGTAACTCCCACCCTTTACAAATTTCTCTCATAATAAAATATTACAAATTAAATCTCAAGAATAACTCCTAAAAAGATATACAAATAAGTTCTAAGAATTACTCAATATGCTAAAAAAGATGGCTCAAAGCAAGGATAAACATGTAGAAAAAGAATAAATTGAGTATTGTATTAAACCCTAAGCTATTACATTAGTATTTATAAAGCTTCTAGCCGACCCTAGGGTTATATTAATCAAACACAAACTCTTAACTAATTATAAATTAAATATACTTCTTAATTAGAGGTAAACCCAAACTAAGAATCCTAATAACACAATTATTCTAATTATTCCAACACGCCTCCACAAGCTGAAGCGTGGATGACTGTGAAGCTTGGAACGTGAATGGCAGGTGAACTGCAAAAGTGACATACCGAATGGCCATGAAGATTTGTTGAAGCAACAAACTGATTGGCTGCAAAAGTTGTAGAAGTGGCAGCGCGCTGATTGGCTGCAAAATAACAAGCGGCGAACACCGATAGCGGTTTGAAAATGAGAACTTGGCACGAACGACAGCAGTGGTTGTAAAACAATGGTCTGGCAACAAACAATGATCGCAACATGCGATGAAGATAGGCGTCGAATAGCCTAAAAAATCAAGGGCATAATAAATGTCAAAAAAGGTTGAATCCATCATATCGATCAATCCATGATCGGAAAGGCCAGCAAAATAAGGTTGAAGCCATGAAATGCCAGCAAAATAAGGCTGAAAGCATAAAGACCAGCAAATAAGGTTGTAGCCATAAAAGGCCAGCAAACAGTGGAGACGAATCAGAGTCTTCCAAAGAAAAAGAGTGGATGAATTCCACAGCATATGGACATGCATCCAAAACATGCCGTCTCATATTCGAGAACGACAAAAATAGGAGGAAAAGGGCAATTTGCGTCCCTTACTACGCTTCAACAAAGTAAGAGGAGAATGACAATTTGCGTCCCTTTCTTCAGCTCTCCTCCTTTCTTCTTGACACAGATCTCGCAGATTGTGGCAAGAAGAAAGAACAAAATAGGAATGGTGCAAAACTACATCTGAATTCTACCGTCGATGGCGGTGACAAGAAGCAAACATGCTTAAGTGGATACTTCTAAAATAAAATCGGAAGAACTATGCAGATCGCACGACCCTTTTTTTTTATTTTTACTTTCTCTGTTTTCAATAGGGAAGGTTAGCAACAAGAACGCTCAGATCTTAGACGATTGTAGATCAGCGAGAAAGAGATCTGGCCAAAGCGCCAGCGGCGGATTGAGCAGCGATAATGCAACAACCCTAGATCTAAAAAAAGTTGAGTGATGGGCGGAAAACAAAGGAGGTAGCAGAGAGGTTCTATGGTATTTTTCTTTGCAGACTCCCTCAATTTGCTCTAGTTGTCTCAGAACATGCTTGAGAAAGATGAGAGGCGACGATGCACAGATCTGAAAAATGAACGGATCCGAAGGGGTTCCTAATCAGGCTGAAACCAGATTTGAAAAAGAGATTTGTACACAGATAAATAGCAACAAACAGAAATTAGATTTGCTGTTGTTACCAACAGAGACAGTGAGCAACAGAGGGCCAGATTTAGGCCTCTGCAACATCAAAATTGAAATAGAGAACCCAACAGCGAGACAAAGAGCCTATCTTTGATGGAGACGGGCATGCCTAGTGATGTCCATTAGAAATTGAGATATTTTACCTCCGTAATTAGACTAGTTAGCCCTTGATGTATGCTAAATAAAATAAATTAGTCTAATTTTGTGTTTTGCAGGTTTAAAAGGGAGGATGACAGAAAACATGCTTAAATGCAAAGCCTGGACCCATTAGGAGTTATTTTGGACCTCAAACCCAATTGCAAAGCCCATGAACATTTTTAGTGCCACGGCTTTCCGAGTCCCTAAGTTTGTCATTTCATGACTAGGAAAGAAGCACTTGCTAGAAGTTTGAAAACTTAAGATGATGAAGATTGAAGGTCATGCCCCACCGGATTGAAGCTCATCGTTATGGCAAACATAAAATATGTAAACGACCATAGATGACTTTAGGTGGTACCAACACATTAATATGACCATTCCTAGGCCTTGTTGAACGAATGGTAAAATCGTTAAAAACCGTAGAGAGTAAGCTTGACAGTGAATTGGAACCCAACTTGGAAATATGTATTTGGTTCCACTGTCAGCTTCAACCAGTCGTTCTCAACGACCCAACGGAGGAGACAGAATCGACCCATCATGGTCAAGGACTGGTCGGTAAAATTGATAAAGGCTCTGGATCATAGAACTGTCATTCTGGATGTACCTCTGATCGAGAGTCTCATATGCACCGACCCCTCGGTGGAAAGCTAAAACTCTGTTAGCATGGTGTTGCCCAGACCCAGCCTTTCGTATGGATCGACCTATCGGTGCCATGACTGTCGACCCATCGGCGACACCGACATGTCGACCGGGAAAGAATTATGTCGTTGAGAGTGCATTAATGCACAATGGTCCGATTGTTGAACGGTAACATTTATAGTCACCGACCACTCAGTGCACCTGACCTATCGGTACATTACCGTTGCTGCGACTGGTTGCCGTGTCTATAAATACCAATCTTTGTGTAACCAGTGAGCATCCTTTGGTAAAACGGTTGGACCCTCATCATTATCAGTGAGCTTTAACAAGGGCCAACAAAAAGATCACTCCCTCTCTCGTGCCAACACTTGGGGAATCTAATACAACCAATGATATGGATTGAGTTTGTGAGAGAGATAGAGGAAAGGATAATAAACCAGGAAAGCTTTGGTAAAACTAGTTTCCTTGTCACCCTTGAATTTTGATTGCTTTATGATGATTACAAGGAGGAGCATCGGCACACATTAGTTGGGATCTTTGAGAAGCACACATCAGCGAGATATGTCTGTTTCTTCGAGAGTCCACATGAGTTCAGAGTTTCAGAACTCAAGACCTTGATCGACGAGTCATTAACCATGAGGGATCATTTCAGTCTTCCACCGAGGGGTCGGTGCATACGAGACTCTCGATCAGAGGCAAACCAAAATGACAGTTTCATGTTCCAGAACCTAATGTCATTCGGGTCGACAGTCTTTGACCACGATGGGTCGATCCTGACTGGGCCGAGGGGTCAGTGAGATAAGACTGGTTGAGCTGACAGTGAAACCAAATACATATTCCAAGTTGGGATTTTATTCATTATCAACCTTCCTCACTAGGCTTCATATAATTTTAACCATTTGTTCTTCTAAGCCAAGGGATAGTCCTCTCTAAGGTGTGGGTACCACCTATAGTTATTTATGGCCATTTTACCTATTTTGTGATTGCCACAATGATGAGCTTCAATCCGGTGGAGCATGATATTTTCTTTTGATCATCTTGGGTCTTCAAGCTTCCAGCAAGTGCTTTTTTCTGAGTCATGGAATTGACAAACATAGGGGCTTGGCCAAGCTGAGGCACTAACAACTACTAAATCTGACAGTGCATGGGTGAGTCCGGTACAAGTTGTACCTAAGAATCGGGTGGGACGGTAGTCAAGAATCAGGATAATGAGTTGGTGCCAACCCGCGTCCAAACGGTTGACTACTGTAAGCTGAATACTGTCACTCGAAAGGACTACTTCCATATTCCATTCATCTATCAGATGCATGAGCGTTTAGTGGGCCATGCGTATTACTGTTTTCTAGATGGTTTTTCCGGCTATAACCAGATCTTCGTTGCTCCTGAGAATCAGGAGAACATCACGTTCACTTGTCCATTCGGTACTTTCGCCTATCGCCTTATGCTATTCAAGTTGAGCTATGCACCTGCCACTTTTCAACAGTGCATGATCAACATCTTTTCCGATATGGTTGAATGTTTCTTAGAAGTCTTCATGGATGACTTCTTTGTGTTTGGGTCTACTTTTGACCAGTGCCTACACTATCTGAGCCTTGTGCTAATCAGCTGTTAAGAAAAGAACCTAGTATTGAATTGGGAGAGATGTCTTTTTTCGGGTAAAACAGGGCAGAGTACTGGGGCACATTACCATCCCTAACTCTTTTGGAAATCTATATATCCTTGTAGGGGTCGATTATGTTTCCAAGTGGGTCGAAGAGATGGCATGCAAAACCAACGACCACAAGGTTGTCACCCGTTACATTAAAGAAAATGTTTTCTCTAGATTTGGAATTCCACGAACCATCATTTGTAATAGCCCGGATTTTCAATGCAATGATTATATTGGTTATTATCTATTTTGATTGGTAAATTTAAGATTTATAGATGGAATGGATGTTAGATGGATAAGAATTGGGGCAATGGCCCAAGTATGGTCCCATGGATCATGGATAGGGTTAATTTTAATTAATTGGGTAAATGTGGTCAATTGGGTCAAATGCCCAATTGGGACCCAATGGGTCAAGATGAATTGATGTTTAGGGTAAATGGGTAAGGAATTGATTTAATCGGGTCATGTACCCAACTAAGATCTAAAGGCATGGGATCCACCTCATCAAGTGAGGTGGCGTGTGGTCTAAGGTAACTTGTGGGGCCGGCCACCATGGTTGACTTGGTCTACCATGGATGAGTTCATGGGAGAATTCAAGAGGGTCAAGTGAAGTAAGTTGAGTTAAATTATTTAATCACCTAAGTTAGATGGAAATGAATTCAAGTGCTTAAGTTAGGGGAACGAGTTTCTTTTAAATGAAGTGAGTTGAATGGGTGGTGAGTCACATGGAAGATGAAAGGACTTAAGTGAGTTAAAGGGGAGGTGGAGGGTTTCCATCTCATGGAAACCCTAGACACAAAAACCGTTGGGTAGAGGGAAATGGACAAGTGTACGGCATGTGTCCTCTTGGTTAGCCAAGGGATTCATGGGAAAGACCAAAATGTAAAGAGGGTGGTTGGGAGATTAGGGTTACACAAGACACACCAAAGCCCTCTCTTGGCCGATCCTCATTGGACAAAAAGAGTTAGGGTTTTTCCATCTCATTTTCTCCTCCACTCCCTCTCTCAACCTTCAAACCCTGGGGCAAGATAGAAATGACTCATCTCACACCCCTTTGGCCGATCCACTCTTTGGGAAAGAGATAGAAAAACTCCCATCTCACACTCTCTCTCTCCCTCTCTCAAACCTTCACTCCTTGGCCGAACCCCCCCTTAGGGTTTCACCTCAAACCCTCTCCCTTTCAAACAACCTCTTTGGCCGAATACATCAAGAAGGCTTTCAATCTCTCTTCCTCTCATTTCGGCACTAAACTTGGAGAAACTGAAGAACGGAGGAGGAAGAAGAAAGGACTAAGGAAGGAGAAGAACGGAGGAGCAAGACAGAATGGAAAAAAAAAAAAAACGAAGGAGACACGGAAAAGGTAAGGTTTATGTTTCATGTTATTAAAAACATAAGAAACCATGGGGTTCCATTTCGGGTTGAAAAAGTTGGCCAAAGGGTTATAGGCCATGGATTTAAAATCCATTCAAGGAATATCAATGAAATGGACATAAAGTAAAGTATTGTTCAAAAATCCGAAATATGGTTTTGGAGATGGAAAAATGGACAAAACCCTAACCTTATTGATGGCTAAGATGGGTTGAACAAATGAAGTAATGATGATGAAGATTATGGTTACATATATGATTAATGGATGATGTTAAGAACTATGGGTACACATGATCTATGAATGACCCTATGTATATTAAACATAAGGGGTAAATTTCATAAAGAGAATGATCAAGAATAAGGGTCGGCCTCTTGCATGGCCGAACCCTAAATTTTATGAATAAGGACCATATGAGGACTCAAAAGAGATTGGATGAGGTTCGGCCATGTTGTATGGCCGAACCCCCATCAAATGATCTAAACATATGTATGTAATTTTTAAGAGAAAAATGATGAACCATGGGTTCGGCCATGTTGTATGGTCGAACCCCCATCAAATGATCTAAACATATGTATGTAATTTTTAGGAGAAAAATGATGAACCATGGGTTTGGCCATGTTGTATGGCCGAACCCCATAGAGGAAGTCTTATGAATCTAGGTATATTTATGAGAAACTATGGTTACCTAGTTAAGGAACAAAAGGAAAGGAAATGATGAAGGATGAAAAATGATGAACCGACATGGCCGAACCCCATGGAGGGATTTTTTATGGATCTAGTATGTTTTAAATGATTTAAGAAAGGAGAAGATGAAAATGAGGAATCATGGGTTCGGCCATGTTGTATGGCCGAACCCCATGAATCATTTTATGAACCTAAGTATGTGTAAATAAATTAAGTAATTATCTATGGAAAGAAATGATAGCTCAAGTGGGAAGTTGATGAAAAGAGAGAAAACATGGCCAAACCCCATGGATGATATTTTATGGACCTAGGTTGTTTTATCAAGTTAAATGATTACCTATGATTAAGAAATAAAGGAATGAATGAGGATTGACTTGCATGGTTTAAAATAAGCAAGGATTAAAAGAAGGTGATCAAAAACAAAAGAGTGAGGTTCGACCATGTTGTATGGCTGAACCCCACGAATGAGTTTTTATGGACTTAAAACATTTTCAGCCCTAAGGTATGGCCGAAACCCCTTGGGGGTCTTAACCGGGCTAAGGACTATAATCATAGGTGGAAATGAACATGGAATGATGGGAATCAAATGGGTCATCGATTTGATTTATTTATGTTTAATAAGGTAACGGGATTCACAAACAGGTGTATGATCGGCTTGACGCGATCAGTGATCGATTTTTGGATGAAAAAACAAGGACACAATTTTTGGACGTTGGTAGGATTCCTACCTTGTGGATACACTGGATTTATGTATATGGATGGTTTTTATTCCTATGTGTTATGATTTATTTTTAGTATCAATATGATATGTTTAAAGGAATGGAGTTTCAATACTATATGTGTAATATGAAATGGCATGATGCACTCATATCTCATGCATGGCATGGGAGGGAACAAATGAGGGGAGTCCACGCTCCATTGGGATTTCCGATAACCAACCGTGGGGAGGAATCCACACTAATTCCAATGGACACACGGGAAGAGATGTATGATGTTGAATTGTAAGAGGAGTCCACGCTCCATTCGGTGGGACCGATAAGGCATACATGGGGAGAGATAGATTATGTTTGAAATGTAAAAAGAGTCCACGCTCCATTCGGTGGGACCGATAAGGCATTCGTGGGGAGTCATGACAATATCTTGATGTGGCTTGTACATCAAGAGGGTTACTTATGGATTGTGATATGGTTGATGGGTGGGAATCATGGCATATGACACCCATGGCATGGCATTGACTTGCATGGTTTTGACATTATATATATCTATGTGATTTTTATACTAATCCATGTGTTTGTCCCTACTATAAGTACCTACTGGGCGCGTTGTCTAACGCCCTACTTTTACCTTAGATGATGACACAGGGAATGGATGGAGCGAAGGCCGCGAAAGGAGTCAAGCTTAGGATATTGGATAATTTAGATTTAATTTCTTTAAGTTTTATTTTCAGACAATGTAATTTGAGTTATTCGCATTTTGGGATTGTAATAACTTAGAACTATCTTGCTATGGTTTGCTTTAATTTTGGACATTGAACTTAAGTAATTATTTGTAATGGACTTCCTCGCTATTTAAAATGGATACGAATAGTAACTCTATTATAATTTCCGCATTATGTTTATTCCGCAATTATAGTCTTAATGCGTGTGAAACGTTTTAGTGGACTTAGTCCACGCACACGTAGGGTTGGCCAGTTAAGGGCCTGGCTTTGGAAGCTCGGACTTAGCTTGCGTCGTGACGTCCCTCTCTCTCACTCTTTATTTCAAAAAAAAAAAAATAGACTCTGATTTTCGGCGAGTGAAGAAGGGCGGGCTGTTACAGTTGGTATAAGAGCGAAACTGGAAGAATGAATCTCTCAAAGTAAGACTAAGACGGTATCATGTCTCGCTAACAAGATAAGAATCCCAATTGACCGACTCTTCGGAGTCCGCTGCACAGGGGCCGGATTAATTTACTTTGTTAAGACTCAGATTGAAGTATTCAATCTGGGTGCAACACTGGACGAAAAAGGAATGATAGCAAGGGAAGGACAGTCATTATAAAATGGATTTATCAAACATAGCAAAATAGGACATATTTCCCCAAAAATGAGAAACATCAGGATTTTTCCCCAAATTGAGAAACAACACTTGATACATAGGAAAGTTTCCCCGAAAACAAGAAAACATTAGAATTTTCTCCAAATTGAGAAAGCTAAATCAAACAATGTTTCAATGACTTAGGAAAATGCCTCTGAGAAGAAGAACTTGACAAAAACCGCATGTGGAGGAAGAGGTGCAACAACCACACCAAGAAGAGGAGCAAAATAACGTAAATAATCCCATAGTACCCCCTGAACTACAAAACCTAGTACAAGCAGTAGTCACTTCCGTTCTACAACAACTCTTGAACGGAAATAGAGACACAACCTCCAATGAAACACAAGACCAAAGAGGTCAGGGTGGGGGAAATACTTTTCGCCCGCACAAAAGATTCAAACCCAACTTTGGGAGACCTTCAGCCTCTACTGGTTCCACTGGAAGTTTTCATTCCAATCATCCCTCCACATCAGGATTCGTCTCTCAGATTTCTCAAGGGGTGAACACTTGTTTCCATTGTGGTCAGCAGGACCATTTCAAAAGGGAGTGTCCACAGAACAATAGATCTTCTCACTTTGGGGGTTCTTTCCATCGTCCAGCTCGACGAGCTCAGTCACAAGGATCTAAAGCACATGACCAGATAGGACTGGCACCTATTCCGACAGGATCTGGACAACTGAATACTTTGGCTTCTTCTCCAGAGACAGTGGATCATTCGGAGATTCAAGGTATGGCAGTAGTTTGTAGTTCATATGCTTATGCGTTATTTGATTTGGGGAGCATCCCACTCTTTTGTATCTACTGCCTTCACATCTGTTACTAGCACATTAGTACAACAAATGTCCACTGCACTTACTATAGTAACCGCTATTGGTAGGCGATGACGACAATTGGTGGGTATATCGATCCCACGATAGATACAGTGGTCCCATGGTAGATGTGACGGTTCTATGGATAAATATTATGTTCCCATGGATGAGGGCTTCCATGGTGGTTTGGGTTGATGCCGGATATTGGCATTATGGTAGACGTATTGGTAGTGTGAGGGACATTTTGGTCCCATAGTTGACATCTTGGTCTATGATAGACATATTGGTTCTACGAAAGTATTAGTTATGCCATGAATGAATTATACTCATAGAGGGGTTATATTCATGGATTTGGTGAACAAAACCTTTAGTCCTTATTTGGACAAGTTTGTAATCATCTTCATTAACGATATCCTGATTTATTCCAACAATCGGGAGGAGCATGTAGAACATCTAAGGGTAGTCTTAGACATTCTGAAGAAAAAATAATTATATGCCAAAGCAAGCAAATGCGAGTTCTGGCTATCTGAGGTCAATTTCTTAGGACATGTCACATCAGCGAAAGGAATAGCCGTGGACCCCGCTAAAGTGGTGGCAGTTAGAGACTAGAAAGCTCCAAAGAATGTGACCGAAATCTGCAGCCTTCTGGAATTAGCAGGTTATTATATGAAGTTTATTATGGACTTCTCCAAGATTGCATCTCTATTTGCCCGACTCACTCAAAAAGGAGTCAAATTTGAATGGTCTGATGTATGCAACCGAAGATTCAAAGAACTGAAGGAGAGGCTTACGACTGCTCCTATCTTGATTTTGCCGGAAAGAGGCAAGGGCTATGAAGTATATTGTGATGCTTCAGGAGAGGGACTTGGGTGTTCTCTCACTCAAAGTCAACATGTGGTGGCTTATGATTCAAGGCAGTTGAAAATTCATGAACGCCACTACCCCACGCATGATCTAGAATTAGCCGCAGTGGTCTTCGCTCTCAAAAGCTGGAGACACTATCTTTATGGCGAGAAGTTTGAGGTATTTTTAGATCACAAAAGCTTAAAATATTTGTTTGATCAGAGGGAACTCAACATGAGGCAGCGCAGATGGATGGAATATCTGCAAGATTATGAATTTGCTCTTCGATATCACTCTGGCAAGCGAACAAAGTGGTGGATGCCCTCAGCCACATATCACATGCAATAGTGGCCAGTTTGATTAGGAAGGAATGGGAAATGCAGAATACCATTCGAGAGTTCAACTTGTATATCAAGGACCATGGGAGTATGTATAATCTGATCATATGGTCCAACATGGTTTCCAAGATTGAATAGGAACAACGGACAGATCTGGAAGTGGAAGAGATATGGGCTAAAATGTCTACTGGTGAGGTTATATCGGAATGGGAGTTACGACCGGGACAGGGGGAGAGAGGAGAGGGGGGGGGGGGGGGGGTGGTGGAATAGATCAATCCAAATTCGTTGGTCCTTTTTGAGTTTACTTGATTGATTAATTTAATTGCAAAGGAAACAACAATCAAGACTGTGTGTGTTAGCAAATGTGATTCAAACAATCAAGACAAGAATTTCTCTCTAACACCACAAACACAAGGAGACGAGATATATAGTGGTTCGGTTAGTCAACCTACATCCACTGTTAGGACTCGCTCAACCTTGAGCTATCCCTAAATTCACTATATGGGGACTTATACTCTCACAATTAGAGTAGGAATTCCACCTCACTCAATTGGCTGGGAATTCCACCCACCACTGTGCCAGAGACGATGCTCTAGAGTTTTTTATAGTGGTTCTAGGGTACCTCCCTTTAATCCACTCTTGGGTTATAAGTTTTTAAAAAGAAAATTAAAAACTAAGAAACACTTGCCTTAAAGCTCTTTCTCGCTGATGTGTGCTTATTAAAATCCCACTAGAGTTGTGTCGACGTTCCTTCTTCCAATCGTCGTGTAGCAATCACAATTTGTGGGTGACAAGGAAACTTGGCCAAACCAACGCTTTCCTAGTTTATAGTTTTCTCACTTGCAAACTCAATCCGAAGGTTGGTTGTTTATGATCTTTCTCTCAAAAGTGTTGATTGTTCCTTATAGTGTTTAACTCTTTTAAGCACAAGGAAGATAGTAAAACGATCACACAATACTCAGATTTATAGAGGAGTTTTAATGGTCATATTGACTGTCCAGGACCGACAGGTCAGTGGCACTGATGGGTTGGTGTTCATATTTATTACTATTCAACCACCCGACTGTTGCGCATTAAAGGCACCCTCAATAGCATTATTACTTATAGGCCGACATGTCGTTGTCGCCGATAGGTCGACACTTATAGCATCGAGGGGTCGGTCCATACAAGATGCTCGTTCTGGTGCAAAAACAAGTTTGACAATAGTGTCATCTTTGGAAACCTGTTACCCAGAACGACCTAGCCCCCTTTGCCGAGGGGTTGGTCTTGTATCTCTCAATCAGTCTTTGCTTGTCGATATGTCTTTTTTATCGAGAGCCCTTATAAGTTCATAGCCCAGAAATTATAAGTTTTATACCTATGAGTCGTTGACCACGAGGGGTCGTTCAAGTTGATCACCGATGGGTCGATGCATACGAGACTCTCGATCAGAGCTATTTACAGAATGACAATTCTAAGTTCCAAAACTAATGTCAATCTGGCGGACTAGTCTTTGACCACGATGGATCCTTCCTAACTACACCGAGAGGTCGATGAGATAGATTGGTCGTGATGATAGTGAACATAATTCATGTTTCCAAGTTCACTTCCAATTCATTGTTCAACATCCTCTCTAGGCATTTTATGTTTATTACCAACATATGCAACTAAGCCTAGTAGTCCTCTCTCAGGTGTGGGTTCCACCTAGGGTCATCTATGGCCATATACCTATTTTTGTGATTGCCATGACGATGAGCTTTGAGCTTGGTAGAGCATGATCTTCTTCCTCGATCATCTTGAGTCTTCAAGCTTCTTGGCAAGTGTGTCACCTGAGTCATGTAATTGACAAACGGAGACTCGGTCAAGTCAGGGAACTAATAGTCACCTATGGCCAATTACCTGTGTTTATGATTGCCATACCGATGAGCTTTGAAATTATTGGAGCATGATCTTCACTCTTAATCATTTTGAATCTTCAAGCTTCTTAGCAAGTGCTTCTTACCGAGTCATGAATTTGACAAATAGGGACTCGGCCAAGCCGGGGCACTAACACTCCCAATGTGATGTTGTTTGGTGATGAAGATGCACCGAGTATGTGCAATCACAATCTATGGGAGGTTGCTAGGATATGGATTTGCAAGTTGATCTTGGATATGACTGCCCTTTTTAACGTGTAGCCTTGTACCCTATGGTTCATGTTGTATGGCCGAACCCTACTAAGATGTGTTTATGGACTTAGACATGATTGGAAATCAAATAGAACATGGGTTTGATTGATTGATATGTAATAAGGTAACGGGACCTCACAAGCGGTGTACGATCATGAGTGGTTTCCGGATGAAAACGCAATGACACTTTAGTGGTCATTGGTAGGATTCCTACCTCATTGATACCATGGAATATGTATGATGGTTTTAATTCTTATTTTGATGAGTTATGTTGTAAAAATGATATGTTTCAAATATGAGGTTTTAATGCTATGATTATATTATTATATAGCATAAGTTCACTTACATCTCATGCATGGCATGGGAGGGATGATTGTAACCAGACGCCACGATCTATTGGGGCGTCCGTAAGGCAACTGTGGGGGACACCTTGATGAGGAGATTCCATCAAGAGGATACATGTGTTTGTGATGGGTGGGACTCATTGCATATGAAACCATGGCATGGCATTGTTTTATATGTTTTGGTATTATATTATGTATATGATTTTGTACTAACCACGTGTTAACCTTACTTGGAGTACCCACTGGACGCGCTGTCTAACGCCCTACTTCTACCCTAGTTGATGACACAGGAAATGGACAAAGCGAAGGATGTGATCGAAGCCAAGCTTAGGAGCTTTGATTATTAAGTTTCATTTTGTTTAAGTTACTCATGGATAATGTATTTGAGTAATTAGTTCGTGGGACTGTAATAACGTAGATTATTTGCTATGGTTTGGAATGTAAATTTTGGATATTTTAACGTTTGATAATTATTATTAAGTGATGGACATCCTTGTTGTCTAAAATGGAATAGAATTGTTATTCTATTATAATTCCGCATCTATGATTATTCCGCATGTTAACTTGAGTACATGTGAATCGTTTTAGTAGACTTGGTCCACGCACACGTATGGTTGGCCATTTAAGGATCGGGCTTTGGAAGCTCGGACTTAGCTCGCGTTGTGACGTCCTCTAACGCCCGCCCCTTTTCACCGAAATCAAAGTCTATTTTTTTTTTTTTTGAAAATGACAAGTGACAAAGGACACGGACGTCACGACGCGAGTTAAGTCCGAGCTTCTAAAGCCCGGCCCTTAACTGGCCAACCCTACATGTGCGTGGAACGAAGTCCACGGAGAATGGTTCACACGTAGAAGTAAGCTTGCGGAAAGTGAAATTAAATGCGGAACAATAATATAGACTATCCTACCAATTTTAGATAGTAGGGAAGATATATTCATTTAATTACTAACATACCTTAAACTAATAATGTCCAAAATAACATCCAAACATTGCAAGTAAGCTAAATTATTACATTCTGGCCAACTAAATTACACAATTTACATTTTCCAAAATAAACATCAGTAAACTATCTAGCACGCCTTCCCAAGCTCCTACGCTTGGCTCCCGTCTCGTCCTTCGTTTCCTCCGTCTCCTGCGTCATCAGCTAGGGTAGAAGTAGGGCGTTAGACAACACGCCCAGTAGGACTCCGAGTAGGGATAACACATGGATTAGTAATAACAAGCATACAAATAATCATATAATGAAAACTAGAAAGTGAATGCCATGCCATGGGTGTCTTATGTCATGTATCCCACCCATCAATCTCGTCATCATTGTACAATGCCCCTTTTTCAACCATACATAGTGTTCCAAATAAAATCCATACCATCATCGTGCCATGACCCTCTTGATGGAAAAGCCTCATCAAGATGACTTCAACACAAGTATCCCCCTTGACGGCAAAGCACTCATCAAGGTAACATCACACAAGTATCCCCCTTGACGGCAAAACACTCATCAAGGTAACATCAACACAAGTATCCCCCTTGACGGCAAAGCACTCATCAAGGTAACATCAACACAAGTATTCCCCTTGACGGCAAAGCACTCATTAAGGTAACATCAACACAAGTATCCCCCTTGATGGCAAAACACTCATCAAGGTAACATCAACACAAGTATCCCCCTTGACGGCAAAACACTCATCAAGGTAACATCAACATAAGTATCCCCCTGTCATATCCCTCCCATGCCATGCATGAGATGTAGATGCCATATGCTATGTAATATATGTAAATCATAGTCATAAAACCCATCTTAAAACAATCCCATGATTATCAAAATAAATCAAAGGAAACTCATCACATAATACCAAAATCCAAACTCATCTTAAAAACAAACCATATAATTTCCAAAATAATTCAAAGAAACCATCACTCAATCCATGGCTTACAAAAAGGTAGGAATCCTACCGAATACCGACTAGCGTCCTTTTTCGCTTCCGTCAGATGATCCGGTCACCGATCACGCATTGCTTGCGATGTCCGGTACCTTATTATACATTATCAATTAGTCCACGTTTTAACCATTTCTAAGCCCATACATCAAGTCTTAATGGGTTTCTTCATTTTGGCCAATATTTACGGTTTTGCCATTACCTCTTTTACATGATTATTTACTCATTTATCCATACACACTTAAGTCCAAAATTGATTCATAATTTAGATTCATTAATGGCCCATCAACCATGTCATATAATCATAAAAATTAGCCCTTTAATTCACCTAACCCTTATTCATTTAAACCCATCCAAAACCCCATACTTAACCCTTTAAATGGTTCATACAATGGGTCATGGTTTCAAAATACCCAATTCATCAAATCTTCCCATGGGGTTTACCTCATGCATCTAAACCACATTGAGTCCATTATCCATTCATACCATTTGGAGGCCATAAACATCATTCACCCTCCAATTTAACCCATCAAAATGCTCACAATTGGGCCATGGGTTCGGCCATACACCATGGCCGAACCCATGGTGTCCTTTTCCCATTTTTCTTGGGTCCATTGTTACACATTTGAATTTATCACAAGTCCCTCCATGAAGGGGTTTAATTCACACACTTAAACCCTCATCTTTTACTACATTGGAGTCCATTACAAATATCAACACTAGGTTCATTTTGGTACATTCCAAAACCACCAACATTAAATATATTTTGAGTCCATCAACTTAGCTACATTCCCCATTTGTTTTCCATGGTTCCAAAATACTTAGTCCATCCCAATTTCCCATTATTTTCTTAGGCCTATTTTACCACATTTAGATTTAAAATAAGTCCCCCCATGATGTTCATGGTTCATCCCTAATTCCACACCTATAAAACATTTATATGTTATACTTGAAAATCCATACAATCTATCAACATTCTTAATCACTTTTTCCATCTCTTCACCCATCAAAACCATTCTTACATCACCATAGGGTTCCACAACATTCCATCTAGAAAATCTTTCCATAGTTTTTATTTTTAAAACCTCATTTACAATGCTTAAAGTCCATTTAAAAATTGTTAATCTTCTCCATCATTTTCCATAATTCATAACCATTAATCCACCATTTAATCACCATAGGGTTCGGCCATACACCTTGGCCGAACCCATGGTTCATGGTCCATGATTTATCTATGTCTCTTGAGGCCATGAAATCCATTTTCATGCCTCATGAATTTCCTCATTTAAACCCCTTTTAAAAAAATCCACACACATTTACTCATTTACAACCCTAAAAATCATAAACCCTCTTTCCATGATTTTTCTTATAAAACCCCTTTAAACTTAACCACATTTAATCAATAAACATAAAACCCTAAACCATCCTCCATGGCTTCGATTCTTCATAAACCCTAATAAATCAAATAATTCCCTACCATGCTTACATAATGTCCTTAATCCATTTTATTTTTCTTAACCCTAATTTACCCATTCAGGGTTAACCCATCTTTCCTCCTTTCACTTGATAGATTTAAGATCCAAGACCATGATGTTTTGGCCACCTCTAAATCCAAGAAATGGATTTCACAACCTCTTAAACCCTAAGAAAAATTTAATCTCTTGTTTAGAAAATACTTACGATCCGACGCCTCCTCCGACTTTCGTTGCTCCTGTCGGCTTCCTTAACCTTCTTTCTTCTCCTTTTCCTTTGTTGGTTGGCTAAAATGCTTGATCAATGGTGAAAACCCCCAAGCTTGGGTTTGGCCATGATAGAGTTTAATTTGAGAGAGAGAAGGGAGGAGAAGATGGAGATAAATAACCCAAGGTCTTGATATTGGAGTGATGAGCCCAAGCTTACACCTTTCTCCTCTCTTTTCTTCTGAGCTTTTCTTCTTCCTCCTCTTGGTTTTCTTCATCTCCTTTTCCTTGGGTATGGGACGGTGGTGGAGAACAAGAGAGGGAGAGTGAAATGAGATCGTTGGAGTGGAGAGAATGAGATGAAAAGTCATCTCATCTCTTGGTTATCTAGAATACACTCCACATTAACTCCTCCCACCAACCCATGGGATATTTTCATTTTTGCTTTATGCTTTATACTTTATGGTGGTGGTTGGGATAACCACCACCCTAGCCAACGTTTTGTATGCTTGGAACGAGATGGTTTTGGTCTCCCCTCTTTGACCCCTTTGACCACATTTATGATTATTTAAACATTTAATTAATTAGATAATTAGGTTAAGTTAATTCCCATTTAATTTAATTCTATTAAATTTCTTCCATAAAATCCACCCATGGTTGACCAAGTCAACCATGGTGGCCGGCCCCACCAATTCTTGGTCCACACGCCACCTCACTTAGTGATGTGGAGGTGGGTCCTAATTGGCCACATCACCTTGGCCTAATTCAAATTAACTTAGGTGATTTAAATTTAATTCAACCCAT
The DNA here is from genome assembly GCA_013350335.1 of Chimonanthus salicifolius. Lineage (NCBI taxonomy): Eukaryota > Viridiplantae > Streptophyta > Magnoliopsida > Laurales > Calycanthaceae > Chimonanthus > Chimonanthus salicifolius. The sequence continues at coordinate 24,185,742 of CM023539.1, read as the reverse complement.
TCCAACTAATTGGATTATCATTGGGGCCATGGCCCAATTACATTCACCCTTACCCATTTACCTTAGGGTTTACACCATCTTGATCTATTGGGTCCCAAATGGGTATTGGGCCCAATTTAACCATCCTTGGCCCAGTTGACCATCATTGACCCCTTAAATGAATTTAAATCCAATCCATAGTCCATTGGGCCATACTTGGGCCTTTGTCCAAATTTTGGTCTATTTACCATTTATTCGATCAAATTTCTCATTTCCACCATTAAAAATAAATAATAACCACATATTTATTGATTTAAAATTTTCGGGCCATTACACGTCCCGCTCTCTCTCACGCTTTTATTTTTTTAAAAAAATAGACTCTAATTTTCCGCGAGTGAAAGGGCGGGGCGTTACAGTTGGTATCAAAGCGAAACGGAAAGGATGAATCTTTCGAAGTAAGATTAAGACGGTATCATATCTCACTGACAGATAAGAATCCCAACTGACCGACTCTTCAGAGTCAGTTGCACGGGGGCCGGATTAATTTACTTCGTTAGACTCAGACTGAAACATTCAATCTGAGAACTCTTGACAACAAAGGAATGATAGCAAAGGAAGTACAATCACTATAAACTGGAAGTATCAAACGTAGCAAAATAGGAGATATTTCCCCGATTTTGCCAAAACGAGAAACAAACACTTGATACATAGGAAGTTTCCCCAACAACAAAGAAATACAAAGAGTGCTTATTTGGCAATTTCTCCAAACAAGAGACATTATGTGATACATAGGGAAATTCCCTAAAACAAAGATTAGTTTGATTAGAACTGCGGTTGTCATTGATATGCTTTTGTTGTTGTGATACAGATATGTCAAGCAACATAAAGTATATAAAGTTGGGGGACAGAGGAACCTCTAATTGTCCTATAGATCTAGTTTCTTCTTCCAACAACTCCAATAGGCCAGACCGTGCTGTGGAAGTTAACATAGACGTCCAAGTAGGATCACCCGAGGATGTCGAAGTGATTCCAGCCCCTTTTCCAGAAGAGAATATGGGAGATATCCCAATGATAGGAGAATCCGTAGGGTAGATAGCGCCTAGGTATATGTGCGAATTGTGCAACCAGGAGGGGCACAACTGTACTTTCTGCCCCTACCCCCTTGAGGTTATTTGCCCTGTTTGTGGACTTCACGGACATAGGAAGAAGAGGACCAACTGTCCTTACATTAGGCCTCAACTTGTGTCGAGAAGGTCCTGATTGCCTCGGTGCTACCTTTGCTCAAGTATGAGCAGTTATGGTGTATTTCTGCTCATGGACGACTGCTGGTGACCTAACATGTACTTAAACTCGAGATGACATTTGTGTTCCTCATGTTCTAAAGGAAATAATTGAAACAAGATAGGCGCCAAAAGCATATCCAAGGCTTTTTGAGGTCATGGCTCCATTACTTTTCCTAATAGTGCCAGCAAAGGCTCCTGACGATGCCCTTCTGATGTGCCATCACCGAGGACTCTATAGATCATGATATTGTGTCATTTTCTATGGACTACCACAAAAGCTTCAACGATGGCAAGGTCAATGAAAAAATAACTAATGAAAGCTATTGGTTGGTAGGCCTATCACATATGGACACCACCATAGTCACAAATTCTTGGGATATTAATGGTAATTGGTAATATTGAGATATTTTTAAATTCTTGAGTTTTTACCAGGATATTAACGGAAAAATCCCACAGAAAATATAATATTTAAGAGATAATAAAAATATATTAAATGAAGGATTTTACTGAGAATTTATTGGGATGTTAATGCGGTATTACCATTTATCTCAATTTTATCTAGAATTTACTTTCGTGCTGGTAAATAGGCGTTATTAACGCGGTAATGGTATTTTGTAAATAAAAACATGGTAAAATTGATAATACTACCGATATTTGCGACATGGGACCACACAAATGATGTGGGGTCCACATTGGTGAAGGAAGGGGTCCACAAAGCAGTGCACACGACCAAACCCTAATAGCAATCCACATTGGCAAGGAATCTCTGTTCTGTTTTAAATTTAACTCGCAAGCGCACGAACCAATTAATAGTGTAGTGAATGAGGGCGAGGTCGTACCCAAGGGAAATCAACAAAATATATGTGTGGAAATAAAAATGGTACCATTAAATTAACGCGATTTAAGAAAATAAAATTTTGGGATTTAAGCTAAGCATGAGAAATTTTCTAAAACATGGAGTTATAATCTTAATTTAGGAAAATTCTAGATTTAGATTAACAATATTTAATTAATTATCTAACTTTGGAATTGAACAAAATATGAGATCTAATTTTATAATACAAACCATTGATTTATAAATTTGATTAAAATGGTGGGATGAATTTAAATAACCTCAATCTAATTTAAAATGCAAAGTTAAGAAACAAATAAAATATTTCTAACCTAGTTCCATCATTTCGAGGATTTTTATGAATAAATAAAGAATAAAATAAAAACAATAATAATGAATTATTTACATAGGTTACAATGGAATTGAGACAAATATCTAAGGTGGCATGTTATCCCATTTAAAAAATAAAATTATAGCCTAGACTATGAAATCTTCTAGAATTAGTAAATATAAATTCAAATTCATCATTCATTAAAATATTAATAAGAAAAATTACGACGTCCATTAAATTAGAATTTTTCAATTCAAGCCTAGGCTTGAGCAGGATTTACACTTGTATTTTCCAAATCTAAAATAAATTGTTCTTAAAAAGAACCTTAAACTGAAAAAGTCAAGTCTCACTGATCCTAACAGGGGTTCTACTTTTCTTTGAAAAAATTTAAAAATAATTTGTTCCATAACATTCACAAAAGGCATTAAAATAAATTTAAAACCATCAATATAGAATATTTAATAATTGAGAACACCATAAATCTAAAAAATCTACCATAAATTTCATTCAAAAATTGGAATATGAAATTACATTGCTTTGGAATTTATCAAAGAAAGAAAATAAAATAAAAAAATACAAGACTTACATGAGTCGAATATTTTTTTTCTCTATGTTTCTTCAACCTTTAGAACCTTCAATGCCTTGCCCAAATTCAATTTTTCATTGTGCAAAGAAGGCTCAATTTATAAAGGTGAGAACAGGTGAAATAAGGCCAGGAGGGACCCATAAAATTTTAGTCGAATCTGAACAGCAATTCCCTTTTTTTCTCTTTTCTATTCTTATCTCTCAATATTGTAGGACTTCCAACGTATGCAAATCCTAGGATTGGCCAGCTGTAGCCACCTTCCTTTATTTTCCATCTCTATTACACGGTTCAAGCAAATCTGCTCCTTTTTCCTTTCATGGGACAGTGGGTAGAAGGATCGGCCAGCACAACCTTTTCTTTCTTTCTTTCTTTCTTGACTTTCATCTATTCTCTTTCCATTCTCAATCTCCTACCGAGTCATAATCCCAATCTTCCTCTTGTTATTCTAATCTCAGTAGATATTTTCTTTGTACATACGGTTCAGCAGCATATCTTATTTACATTTCCTTCTTCTATAGATTTCTCTGCTGAGTCACATGGATTTAGCCGAATCCCTTTCTTGTTGTCTTCAAACGGAAACCTTTTTTTTTTTTTTTTCTCCTTGTATTCTTTGTTGAATCGGCTAGCATCAATTCTAATTTTTCTCTGACTTCTTCATTCGACCTTTCTTTTGCAACAGTATTTCCTTCTATCTTCACACACATAGATAGCAGCTCCACCGATAGAATGTGATCTACTCTGCTTTCTGGCTGTTCTTGTACCCAACGAAAATTCCATGCTTTTGCTGTTTTTTTTTTTTCACTCTCTCAAACAACAGAACAGTTTGATGGTTTCCTTTCTTTAATCTTTCTACAATGCTAGCTTGGGACGGTGGTGCACGTTCAATTCATTCTTTCCATTTTTATTTTTCTATAGACATGTGCAGCTGTCTTGGATTTCTTTTCTATTGCTGGTAGCAATATGATTGGTTGTTGGGTTCACACGACGTGTGGATATGCATACATTTTGGTAAACAAGCAAACCTTGTGCTCAGTTGCTTTTTCCAACTTTTTATCCCACTTCTTTATCCCATGTAAAAACAAAGCACAAAGTCCCACCTTCAATTATTATGCACTCCATGCACATGCAAGTATATTCCAACACCATATACATTTCATGCAAATCATGCATGATCATGTGGGTAACAAAGCATCGATTCTTTGGCTAAATAAACATGGACCCGACTTTTTGCATTATTTCACAATTTTAATCATCATAACATGTATTCTTTTGAATTCCCTGCAAAACTCAAAAACACCATTAAACATATCTAATATTTACAAAATAAAGAGTAATTCATCTAATATTAAATAATAAAAAGGTAATTTCTCAGTGTTCATACTCTCCCTCCCATGGCGGACTTGGAGAGCTTGGACGCGTGAGAGACTTGAGAAGCTTGGATTGGGCTCCCAAGCCAATTTCGACTCTTCTCCTTTGGTGCATGAAGATATGAATTTTATATGGTTTTTTTTCATTATGTTTATTGGTCAATGTAAACAAATTGTATTGGATTAAGAGCCTTAGTTTCCATGCCATTCAAGAGTGGGTACGGCGTGGGTAAGGTTAGGGTAAAGTTGTGGTATGATTAAGGTTAAATTAGTGTTAGGTTTTGGAGTCTTAAAGGTCTATACCGTATGGAGCATGCAATATATGGAATTTTGAATTATATTTTGGTACTTCAAAGTTGAAGTTCAAGAAGTTTAGTGAAGCTTTGTGTTATAATTGCAATTGGAGTAAAGTGTATTCTCCTTTTATGTTCATGTAAGTTCCTTTTCTTTGGCCAGTTTTGGTTTGATTAAATTGATTGAATCAAGTGCAAAGTTTGGTGTGATTCCGTTGGCTCTAAGACAAGTGCATTGCTAAGACCAATCCTCCAACCTTTAGTGTTTGTTTCGGCTGATTTTTTAAGGGTTATAACTCACCCCAAGTCAGCCAACAACGCGACTGTGTTTGGGCCAGCAAAGGACCGAACTTTAGACCTGTTTGGGACTGCATACCGGTCAACGTGCAGCCAGCAAATGGGCTGGTGTTCTAGCAGTCCAACTTGGTAACTCAGAGGCTGGTTTGCATTCGGTTTTTGGGCCAGCAAGTGGGCCGTGTGGAACGTCAGTTTGGGTTTGATGTCAAACATCAAAACGAGAAGCCAACAGTCCTTTAATTCATCATACATTCAGCTGAACATTGTTGGGTATTTTTGTATGATTCAATCAACCGATCTGGTCGAAATTAGACTTATTTCACCAAAGGGTTACGTGTCAGCTACTTATTGTTGGTTACGAACGAGTTCTACATCGGTGAAAGGGAGAGAAAAAGAGAAAATTATATGGGGTTGGGGAACTCCACTTATCAGGCTAGTCTTTTAGGCTGGAAGCCACGGCCCAACAAGTGGTGTCAGAGCCACAGTTCAATAAGTGGTATCAGAGCCAGGGCCCAAGTCACAGATGAATCCCCTAGTCGAACGAGATGGCCGGTGAAGTTTATCCTCCGGAGAGTCTCGTTCGAAGGGAGATTGTTGGGTATGAACGAGTCCCACATCAGTGAGAGGGAGAGAAAAGTGGAAATTATATGAGGCTGAGAAACTCCACTTATCAAGCTAGTCTTTTGGGCTGGAAGCCCAAGCCCAACTCTTATTTTGCTTAAGTCAAGCCGGAGTGTCATAGGCTTAGTTCTATTATTTCATTTTGAACTAAAGTTGGGACTTCTACCCCACATTAGTATACGTCATCATGATAATGAAAGGGTTTGCAAAAGTGGTTTGTCAATTCATGTCTAATATCTACCAAACATAAGAAAGATAGAGAGATTTATGCATATTTGTGGACTTAGTCCTAACTCCAATGTGAACTCATTCACTATACTAGCGTATATAGCCATTTGCTTATCATTCATCAATCATAACTAAAATGTGCTAGCATATATAGCTTTGCCAATCGTTGTTTCTGTAACGCCCGTCCCTTTTCACCCAAAATCAGAGTCTATATATATATATATATTTTTTTTTTTGAAAAGTAGAGTGACAAAGGGCGCGGACGTCACGACGCGAGTTAAGTCCGAGCTTCTAAAGCCCGGCCCTTAACTGGCCAACCCTACATGTGCGTGGAACGAAGTCCACGGAGAATGGTTCACACGTAGGAAGCAAGCTTGTGGAATATTACCGTAAGTGCGGAAATTACAATAGTGGCTAACCTACCATTTTTAGATAGAAAGGAAGATAGTATTCATAATATTACCAAAACATCTCAACATCTCAACGTTCCAAAATAGAAACCCAACATATAGCAAGTAATCTGAATTATACAGTCCGACAAGCTAAATTATACCAATACACATTTCCCAAGATAAACTTAAGTAAAGTAAATGGTCCGCCTGTCCAAGCTCCTAAGATTGGCTCCCGTCTCGTCCTTCTGATCCGCCATCTCCTGCGTTATCAGCTAGGGTAGAAGCAGGGCGTTAGACAACGCGCCCAGTAGGACTCCGAGTAAGGCTAACACATGGATTAGTGATAACAAGCATATAGATAATATTATAACGAAAAGCCACAGAATGAATGCCATGCCATGGGTGTCTGTGTTATGAATCCCACCCATCATCCTTACTATCCGGATACCATATCTCCCTTGACGGCAAAGCACTCATCAAGGAAACATCAACACAAGTATCCCCCTTGACGGCCAAGCACTCATCAAGGTAACATCAACACAAGTATCCCCCTTGACGGCAAAGCACTCATCAAGGTAGCATCAACATAAGTATCCCCTTGACGGCCAAGCACTCATCAAGGTAACATCAACGCAAGTATCCCCCTTGACGGCAGAGCACTCATCAAGGTAACATCAACATAAGTATCCTCCTGTCATATCCCTCTCATGCCATGCATGAGATGTAGATGCCATATGCCATGTAATATGTAATATATGTAAATCATAGTCATAAAATCCATCTTAAAACGATCCCATGATTATCAAAATAAATCAATGGAAACCCATCACATAATACCAAAATCCAAAACCCATCTTAAAAACAACCACATGATTACCAAAATAAATTAGAGGAAAACATCAGATGATATTAAATCCAAAGCCCATCTTAAAATAAACTATATAATTTCCAAACTAATTCAAAGAAACCATCACTCAATCCATGGCTTACAAAAAGGTAGGAATCCTACCAAATACTGACTAGCGTTCTTTCTTTCGTTTCCGCCCAATAGACCAGGTCGCCGATCCGCGTACCGCTTGCGATGTCCGGTACCTTATTACATATTAACCATTAGTCCATGTTTTAACCATTTCTAAGCCCATAAATCATATCTTAGTGGGTTTCTTCACTTTAGCCAATATTTACCATTTTTGCCACTATTCCTTTACATGATTAATTACTCATTCATTCATGCCTACTTAAGCCCATAATTCATCATTAATTCAATCCCTTAATGACCCATTTAATCATGACATAACATCATTAAAATTAGCCCTTTAATTCACCTAACCCTTATTCATTTAAACCCATCCAAAACCCCATACTTAACCCTTTAAATGGTTCATACAATGGGTCATGGTTTCAAAATATCCAATTCATCAAATCTTCCCATGGGGTTTAGCTCATGCATTTAAACCACATTGAGTCCATTATCCATTCATACCCTTTGGAGGCCATAAACATCATTCACCCTCCAATTTAACCCATCAAAATGCTCACAATTGGGCCATGGGTTCGGCTATACACCATGGCCGAACTCATGGTGTCCTTTTCCCATTTTTCTTGGGTCCATTGTTACACATTTGAATTTATCACAAGTCCCTCCATGAAGGGGTTTAATTCACACACTTAAACCTTCATCTTTTACTACATTGGAGTCCATTACAAATATCAATACTAGGTTCATTTTGGTACATTCTAAAACCACCAACATTAAATATATTTTGAGTCCATCAACTTAGCTACATTCTCCATTTGTTTTCCATGGTTCCAAAATACTTAGTCCATCCCAATTTCCCATTATTTTCTTAGGCCTATTTACCACATTTTCACCCATCACAAGCCCTTCCATGAAGGGTTTAATTTATACACTTAAATCATCATTTTTAATCACATTCAAGTCCATAAACCTAGCCATATTCCCATTACAACTAATAACATTGGGCCCCTTTTGGTCCATCAACACCACCCACATTTCCCATTTATTTTTCCATAATTCATAACCATTAGTCCACCATTGGATCACCATAGGGTTCATTATCCATTCATGCCTTTTTAAGGCCACCAAATCATTCACATCATTCATACACTCCCTCATAATTCTTTTAAAATTTGCAACATTTAATCATTAAGCACTTAAAATTCTAAACCATTCTCCATGCTTCCATTCTTAATTAATTTAAATTACACAATGTCCTCCATTCCTTAAAACCCTAAGAAAATCACACATTACCTTCCAATTCCACATAATTCCATGCTTAATAACTTAATTACATTACATTCCTTAATCCATTTATTTTTCCTTAAACTAACCCTAATTTACCCATTAGGGTTTTGTCCACTTTCCATCCTTCAAATTGATGGATTTAAAATCCATGGCATAAAATCATTTGGCCACCATTAAATTTACAAAATGAATCCCAAATCTTAAACCCTAAAAATCCAAAATTTCTTGTTTAAGAAAATACTTACAATCCGACGCCTCCTCCGACTTTTGCCACTCCCGTCAGCTTCCTTAGCCTCCTTTCTCCTTCCTCTCCTTGTTTGATCGGCTAAGATGCTTGATCAATGGTGACAACCTTCAATCTTAGGATCGGCCATAATAGGGTTTGAATTGAGAGAGGGAAAGGAGGAGATGATGAGAAGAAGATGGTAGATCTTGACCTTAGAATGGTGGACCATGTTTGCACCTCTTCTCTTCTTTCTTCTTTTCTCCTCTTCCTTTCTTAATTTTCTTCTTCTTTTTCCTTAGAGATGAGGGACGGTGGTGTGGGAGAGCAAGAGAGAAAGAGAATGAAATGAGAGAAGTGGAGAGAATGAGATGAAAAAGTAATAAGATATACTCCACATTAAGTCTCCCACCAACCAAGCTTAGATATTTATCTTGTTTTATGGTGGTGGTTGAGATAACCACCACCCAAGTCCAATGTGTTTCATGGTGTTTAGAGCTAAGGTAGCTTGGTCTCCCATTTGACCACCTTTTGACCACCATTTTAACTTAACTTAATTAATTACTTAATTAGTTCATTAGGTTAATTTAATTAATTCCCACTTTAATTTAATTCCATTTACTTAATTCACCTTCATACATCCACCCATGGTTGACCAATTCAACCATGGTGGTCGGCCCCACCAAACCTTAGGTCCACACGTCACCTCACTTGGTGAGGTGGAAGTGGGTCCCATTGGACCATGTTACCTTGGTCAACTTCAAATTGACTAAGGTGAATTGAACCCATTCAATTCATTCCAATTGGATCACCATTGGGCCCATGGCTCAATTACATTTTCATCTTACCCATTTACCCTAAAGCTTACATTATCTTAATCCATTGGTCCCAAATGGGTATTGGGCCCAATTTGACCATTCTTAGCCCAATTGACCACCATTGACCCTTTAAGTAAACTTAAATCCAATCCATAATCCATTGGACCCTAGTTGGGCCTTTGTCCAAATTTGGTCCCATTTCCATATATTGCACCAATTATTTTGTTTTCATAGGCTTCCTCAGATATGTTAAATGCGTGCACATTACTACTTCAAGGAGTAATTTCTATATTGCCTCCACATTTTTTTGTGCTACCACTATTAGGTACTCTCTTTGTCCTAATTTAGTTGTATCATATGCATTTTGGGACTTTTCCAAAATAGATGTCTGATATGCTATTTTGATTCTCTCTCTATCTACTTTGGTATGCTATATTTAGTTGTCTTTATTGGAAGAGTTACAGGATATTGGAGAGAAGTTCATAAGCCTTTTGAAAACATTTCCTTAAAAAATTCAAAATTTTAAAATGAAACAACGAAAATGGGACGGAGGGAGTTTATTTATGGGCTCCCTTTTTCTCATTGCATTAGCCATATTGAGAGACATACACTTGAATGTAATGAGTCTATGAAAAATCATCAAACCCAACACTCAATCAATATTTTAAACGCTATGGATTTTATAGACCAAAATCATGACTAAATTGATCAAATTTAAAGAGTTTCATAAAATAGTTTGATTGATCTAAATTAATTAATTTCTTTAATAAATCATACATTCAAATATGAAATTTTCAAAAAAAAATATCATATATTGTCATCCTCATGAGAAGTTGATAACTACTATGAGATAAGTAAATCCACTATCCATCTAAATTTTGAGTAAGTTTTTTATCAATAGTTGGTGTTAGTGCCCCGGCTTGACCGAGTCTCTATTTGTCAATTATATGACTCGGTAGAAGCACTTACCAAGAAGTTTGAAGACTCAAGATGGTCGAGGAAGAAGATCATGCTCTACCAAGCTCAAAGCTCGTCGTCATGGCAATCATAAGAACAGATATATGGTCATAGATGATCCTAGGTGGAACCCACACCCGAGAGAGGACTACTAAGCTTAGTTGCATATGTTGGTAATAAACATAAAATGCCTATAGAGGATGCTGAACAGTGAATTGGAAGTGAACTTGGAAATATGAATTATATTCACTGTTAGCACAACCAGTCTATCTCAACGACCCCTCGAATCTGAAACTTCGAAGTGTCATTCTAGAAATACCTCTAACCGAGAGTCTCGTATGCACCGACCCCTCTCTGATGAACTTGATTGACCCCTAGTGGTCAACGACTCATCGGTATAAAACTTATAAAGTCTGGACTAGGGAACTTATAAGTTCTCTCGATAAAACAGACACATCAGCAATCAAAGATCGATCCAGAGATACAAGACCGACCCCTCGGCAAAGGGTGACAGGTCATTCTGGGTAACAGGTTTCCAAAGTGGAAACTACTGTCAAGCATGCTTTGCACCAGAACGAGCCTATCGTATGGACCGACCTCTCGGTACCATAAGTGTCGACCCATCAACGACAATGACATGTCAGTCAGGAAGTAATGATGTCATTGAGGGTGTATTTAATGTGCAACGGTCAGGTGACTAAACTGTAACAAACATGAACACTGACCCATCGGTGCCACCGACCTGTCGGTCCTGAACAGTCAATATGACCGTTAAAACTCCTCTATAAATATGAGTGTTGGGTAATCGTTTTACCATCTTCCTTGAGCTTAAAAGAGTTAAACACTCAAAAGAACGATCAACACTCTTGAAAGAAAGATCATAAACAATTAATCTTCCGATTGTGTTTGTAAGTGAGAAAGAGAAGAGGAGAGAAATATCATAAACAACTAATCTTCGGATTGAGTTTACAAGTGAGAAAGCTATAAAATAGGAAAGCTCTGGTTTAGCCAAGTTTTGTTGTCACCCACAAATTGTGATTGCTACACAACGACTGGAAGAAAGAGCGACGACACAACTCTAGTGGAACTTCAAGAACTACACATCAGCGAGAAAGAGTTTTAGGGCAAGTGCTTCTTGGTTTTCAATTTCATTTTTAAAACCTATAACTCGAGAGTGGATTAAAGGGAGGTATCCTGGAACCATTATAAAAAACTCTAGAGCATCGTCTCTGGCACAGTAGTGGGTGGAATTCCCAGCGAATTGAGTGAGGTGGAATTCCTAATCTAATTGTGAAGGTGTAAGTCCCCACATAGTGAATTTGGGTATAGCTCAAGGTTGAGCGAGTCCTAACAGTGGATGTAGGTTGGCGAACAGAACCACTATATATCTTGTGTCCTTGTGTTTGTGGCGTTAGAGCCAAATTCTTGTGTTGATTGTTTTAATCACATTTGCTAAGACACACTCTTAATTGTTGTTTCCGCTGCATTTGAACTAATCAATCAAGTAAAATTAAAAAGAACCAATGAAATTGGATTGACCTCTTCTTCCCCCCGCCCCCCTCTCTAGGGTGAATTACATTGTTCTAGCTCCCGTGTAAATGGTACTTTCAATTGGTATCAGAGTTAGGTGCTCGTTATAAGGATTTAAGCATCCGAGTAGATCCCAGCTCAAACACCATGGGAGACAGTCATGTAATATGCAAACCTCCTTACTTCAATGGATCAAACTATACCTCTTGGAAAGCCAAAATGAGAAGTTTCTTTTTCTCCATTGATTCATCAGATGGGGATATTGTAAAGACTAGATGGCAAGAACCCATGGAAGAAAAACCAGTAGCAGAGACCGCAATCGTATCCAAGACTCCCAAACCCTTTGCATCTTGGTCTACTGCTGAGAAAGCTAATCAGATAACTGATGCCAAAGCCATGAATGTACTAAATTGTGCAGTCTTAGACAGTAAATACACGAGAATCATGACCTGTAAAACTGCAAAGAAAGCATGGGAAGTTCTTAAGAGAACCCCTAAAGGCACCTCAATAGTCAAGAGGTCTAAACTTCAGATCCTCGTAAATCAATTTGACACCATTAAAATGAGGGAGGATGAAGTTTTCATCGATTTCTATTCCAAAGTTAGCGGCATTGTTAATCAAATGTACGCTCTAGGTGAAGGAATACCCGAGGACAAGGTATGTATCAAAATTGTCCGGAATCTTAAGGCTATGGAGGACAACAAAGATGTGTCCTTAATGAACATTGATGATTAGGTTGGCTCATTGCAAACCTATGAATTACACTTTTAACAACCAAAGGATAAATCAATTGCCTTGAAATCTTCCTTTAAACAAGTTAAAAAAATTAAAGAAAAAAAAAATTCGGAAGATGATCTCTCAAGTGATGTAATGGCAATGTTTGCCAAAAAAATTTATAAAAACCTTGCAAAGAGAAATAACTTGAGAAGAATGGGTAAGGGTGAACCGAATAAAAATTACCTAAGAAAGCAAGAAGAAAACAGAGGAAATGGAGAGAGAGAGAGAGAGAGAGAGAGAGAGAGAGAGAGAGAGAGAGAAGACATCAAGGAACAAACCTGTTACAATTGTGAGGGAAGAGGACACTTCATGAATGAATGTCCCTCAGACAAAATAAAGACATCCATGAATATGGGTGTGACCCATATGGAAACTTCTGAATCAGAAAGTGATTCAGATGAGGAGCCCAACAAAAAACTGTTGTGTCAAAAGGTCTCATAGCCTCGATCATTGATGATCATGAAAATCCCACAATTGTGACAGAGGAAGATGAGAGTGAAGATGAGGAAAATCTTCAAGCTTCCTACAATGCCCTGTTCCTTGAGAGTGAGTGCATGGCTAAAAAACTCAACAGAGTTAAAAATGAAAACTTGAACCTCTCTAGTCAAGTGGAAAATTTAAAGACAGAAAAATCTCTCTTATTATCCAAGCTAGAACTCTCTAATAATGAAAACTCAAACCTAAAAGAGATTAATAAAAATCTTCAAGAAGAAATAGCCATTCATTGTATGGATGTCGAGAATTTGTGGCATCACAATAAAATTCTTGAAGAGGATGTTAAAGGATTGTCTTTGGAAGTTAACGAATTAAAAACTTACAAAGAAAAATTCCAAGACAGGTATACCCAAGGAGATGAAAAGCTTAAAAGGCTCCTTGGTTCGAGTAGACTGTATGGTGATAGGTCTGGACTTGGTGTAACGCCCCGCCCTTTTTCACTCGCCGAAAATCAGAGTCTATTTTCTTTTCTTTTTTTAAAACAAAGAGTGAGAGAGAGCGGAACGCCACGACGCGAGCTAAGTTCGAGTTTCCAAAACCCAACCCTTAACTGGCCACCAATACGTGTGCGTGGAAATTCAAGTCTTAAAACATAATCATTTGATACGCTAAGTAAATCATCATATATGGAAATAAAACAGTACATGTATATAATTCATAGTGTGTCAACAAGGTAGGAATCCTACCAACATCCAAGATGATATCCTTGCTGTTTTTATGAAGATATCGATCACTGATCACATCAAAACCAATCGTACACACGTTTGTGAAATCTCGTTACCTTAACGAATTCATCATACACATATGTTAATTTAATTACCCATTCAATTCCTATTATCCTTTACTCATTTAAACAATCTGGAAAATTTATATTAAAAATTTTCACTTTAACATTCAGTAGACTGAATCAAGAATTCAGTGGACTGAACTCGGCGGATCACCGTTCGCTGCCCGTCCTGCGGACGATAGAAACCCGTCAGCGGACGGCTGAAACCCATCCCACTGACAGTCCACACCTGTCCGCAGATAGCACTCTGTTCAGTCCATTACTCGTACGCAGACATCATCTGTTCAGTCCATTACCCATCCGGCGGACGATAGAAACACATCCGCGGACGGTCGAAACCCGTCCCGCAGACGGCAGAAACACATCCTACAGACATTGCAACCCGTCCGTAGACAGCACCCTGTCCAGTCCATTACCCATCCTGCGGACGATAGAAACCCATCCGTGGACGATCGAAACCCGTCCCGTGGACGGTAGGAACCCGTCCTACAGACATGCAACTCGTCCGCAGACAACACCCTGTCCAGTCCATTACCCTTCCGCGGATGATAAAATAGTGCACACCAGTCCGCAGACAACACTCTGTCCATATCCATTCTGCGGACGGTAGTAACCCGTCCCGCAGATGATAGAAACCCGTCCGCGGACGATAATACCCATATATCAGACAATGCCCACCTGTGGACAGTCATATTTTGTTTGATGTTTGGCTTGACCCTTCCTCTTGGAAATTATTTCCTTATTCTTTTAAAACACTTTTAACATCATTCATATAATTCATAAATGGATTTACTTTACTCATTAATCAAGGTTAAGATTCATTCAATCTTGTATCCTTATAACATGATTTTTCATTCAACCCTTTGGTTGTTTGTTTCCAACATACATCTATACCTTAAATGGATATATATATATATATATATAACTCAATGGTCTTAACAACATTCAACTCTATATTCCAACCAAATAGAGAACCCATGGGTTCGGCCATACCATGGCCAAAACCATGATTCCTCCTAGTCTTAATCCTACATTGTTCTTAAACTTTAGAACATATCTTTTCCCGTCTCCTTCTTTTCTTTAATGTCTGAATTTCTTCCTTGGTCCTTCACTTCCTTGGTTCTTCACTGATTTCTCTAAATCTAGAGACGAATTGGAAGAGAGAGATGAGAAGAGAATGAAAATCTCTTTGTCTCAACTTGTGGAATTCGGCCAACGGTAAGAAGTGCCCCTTGGTGGTATTTCTTTGAAATTAGCCCCAACTTCTTTCAATTACTTCCTTAATCCTTCTCTTTCCTTGATGCTTTGCTGGTCCTCTAAGTGTAAAGACAAAATGTGGGAGAGATTGGGAGAGAGAAGAGAAGAGAATGAGATGAAAATTCCTCAATGGTGGGGTCGGCCAAGGGATGTGAAGTGCCCCTTGGTTGTACTTCTTTGTAATTAGCCTAAGTCCTTTCCCTTTCCCCTTTTTACTTGGTTTGTTCAAGGTGTCCCTTGGCTTAAACAAGGAGACCTTTGACTCAAACCAAGGCATCCGTTGGTATTCCCAACGTGTACACCTTGGATTGTGCCTCTTGGGTTTCAACCCATGAGATGGAAAACCCCTCCATCTTTCCTCATTAAGGTTGCATTCAACCATGGTGTCCCTTGGCTTGGCCAAGGCACCACTTCACTTCCAACATGGGCCATGGGTTGTGTCCCTTGAGATGGAACTCTCCATCTCCTTATTCAACTCATTTCTTTAATTCAATTCAACTCAACTCAATTAATTTAATTCATTTGAACTCATTTTCCACTTAAATCACTTCCCACTTGACTCAAGTAAACTTATGAATCAACTCAATATAATTTAACTCAAACCTTTGAGCTCACCCATGGTTGACCAAGTCAACCATGGTTAGCCGACCATGCATGTTACATTAACCACTTGCCACCTCATATACATGCCACCTCACTTTTTGAGGTGGATCCCATGCTTTGAGTCTTAATTTGGTTAGTTGACCCAATTAACAAACCTTGCCCATTTACTTCTAATTAGCTCATCTATGACCCATTGGGTCCCAATTGGGTAGTTGACCCATTTAATCACACATACCAAATTATTTCCAACCCGAATTCTATCCTTGATCCATTGGATCATAATTGGGCTATTTACCCAATTCTTACCCATCTAAGTCCATTCCATCCATAAACCTTAAATTCAACTAATTTAACAATTTATATGGACAAATCCAATATTTTTATGCATTGAAAAATCCAAGGTGTTACAATGTTACCCTCTTTTGAAATTTTCGTCCCGAAAACCAAACGAAATAGGATTTCAAACAACTTATACAAAATGCTCAGGATGAGTTGCTCTCATTTCCGATTCAAGTTCCCAGGTGGCTTCCTCATTACCATGTCGATCCCATACCACCTTGACGAACTGAGTTGCTCGGTTCCGTAACACTCTTTGTTCTGTCTGCACCACTCTGACAGCATTTTCGACGTAAGTCACGTCGCTTTGTACTTCTATGTCTTATACATTCAGCACATGCGAGGGATCATGATTGTACTTCCTCAACATTGATACATGGAATACATCGTGCAGTGATGATAACTGTGGAGGAAGTTTCAATTGATACGCCACTTCCCCCACCCTCCTTTCGATTGGAAAAGGTCCCACAAATCTAGGCTACAGTTTTCCTTTCTTCCCAAATTGCATGTGTCCCTTTCGTGGCGAGACTTTTAAAAATACTAAGTCTCCCACTTCAAACTCAATGAACCTCCTTCTCTTGTCAGCGTAGCTCTTCTGATGACTCTGTACAGTGAATAGATGTTGTCTTATCATCTTGATATGTTCTGTGATTTCTGCAACTAGCTCGGATCCAATAAGTGCAGGCTCACCGGCCTCTGTCCAACACACTGGTGATATACAGGGTCTACCATACAACGCCTCGAATGGAGCCATCTAGAGGCTTGCCTGGTAACTGTTGTTGTAAGAGAATTCAACCAGTGGTAAATGATCTTCCCAACCACCCTTGAAGTACAACATTCAAGCTCTCAGCATATCCTCCAATGTCTGTATTGTTCTCTCTGACTGTCCATCAGTCTGTGGATGGAAAGCTGTGTTGATCAACAAGTTTGTCCCCATAGCCGACTGCATGCTCTGCCACACCCTGCCAGTGAATCGGTCATCTCTGTCGGACACTATAGTCCTGGGGATACCATGTAGCTTGATGATATCCTTGATATGCCGTCGTCCCAAAGTCTTAGATGAATCTGTCATCTTGATTGGAAGAAAGTGTGCAGACTTGGTCAATCGATCTACTACGACCCATATTGCATCATTGCCCTTTGATGACCCTGGTAACCCTGTCACAAAATCCATGGAAATATGTTCCCATTTCCATTTTGGGACTGGTAAGGGTT
The DNA here is from genome assembly GCA_013350335.1 of Chimonanthus salicifolius. Classification (NCBI taxonomy): domain Eukaryota; kingdom Viridiplantae; phylum Streptophyta; class Magnoliopsida; order Laurales; family Calycanthaceae; genus Chimonanthus; species Chimonanthus salicifolius. The sequence continues at coordinate 24,168,269 of CM023539.1, read as the reverse complement.
TGAGTAATCCTGGTGGCTTATGATTTTCAATCTTAACTTGCTGACAAGTCAGGTAGTGAGCAACAAAATCTGCCACATCTCTTTTAAGTCCATGCCACAAATAGTGTCTCTTCGGATCATGATACATCTTGGTGCTACTCGAATGAATAGAGAGTTTTGTTTGGTGTGCCTCGATCAATAGCTCCCTTCTACAGCTTTAAGGTACATACGTCTTGCCTCGGAATAAAAGACCTTGTCCCGATCGTAATTCTCATTCCAGTACAACCTCACCAGTAGACATTTTACCCCATATCTCTTTCACTTCCGGATCTGTCCGTTGTTCTTGCTCAATCTTGGAAACCATGTTGGACCGTACTATGAGATTATACAAACTCTCATGATTCTTGATGTACAAATTGAACTCTCGAATGGTATTCAACATTTCCCATTCCTTCATAATCAAACTGGCCACTGTTGCATGTGACATGCGACTGAGGGCATCTGCCACTTTGTTTGCTTTGCCAGGATGATATCGAAGTGCAAACTCATAATCTTACAGACATTCCACCCATTTGCGTTGCCTCATGTTTAGTTCCTTCCGATCAAGCAAATACTTCAAACTTTTGTGATCTGAAAATACTTCAAATTTCTCACCATAAAGGTAGTGTCTCCAGCTTTTGAGAGCGAAGACCACTGCGGCTGATTCCATGTAACACCCCGAATTTTCAAGTTATAAATATATATGGAAATTGCCCATTTATTTTGTGAATTAATGGATATGGACCTCAGATGGGTAAGTGTTAGGTCAATTGCCCAATTAAGACCCAACAAATTGTGGATATGGTTCAATTGAAATAAATGGGTGAGATTTATTTAATTGGGTCAAGATTGTCAATTGGGTCAAATGCCCAATTGGGACCCAATGGGTCATGGTTCACGTGGTTGACCACCAAGTGAGTTCAAGCTTAATTAAATTGGGGTTGAATTAAGTTGGAAATGGAATCAAGTAATTGAGTTGATTTTAAGTGAGTTAAATGAGTGGAATTAAAGAGGTGAGTTGGGCTAAAGAGATGAGTTGAATAGGAAGTTAATGAGACTTTGATCTTACGTGAGTGGAATGGGAAGATGAAGAGTTTTGTTGTTTCAAAAGACACCTTCAAGGGTTACACGTTGGAATGGTGGGAGTTTCATCTCATGGGATGAAACTCCAAAGGAAGCTTTAATGAGGAAGATGAAGAGTTTGTTGTTTCAAAAGACACCTTCAAGGCATACACGTCGGAATATGGAGGGGTGTTCCATCTCAAGTGGTGTCTTGGCCAAGCCAAGGGACACTTGGGAAGACACCATCATTACGAGGAAGTTGAAGGGATTTTGGTTGTTACACAAGGTATACCCATGCATACACGTTGGAACATGGAAGCCCAAGGGGCATATGGTTGGGAGTTTCATCTCATGGGATGAAACCCCCAAAGTAAGTATCAATGGGGAGGTGAAGAGTCATGGGAGTTACAAAAGGGGTATCAACCAAAGGATACCACCCTTGGCCGAACTACATTGGGCAGCAAAGAGAATTCCTTGCTTTATCTCACTCTCTCCCTCTCTTACTCAAGGCCGATCCCCTTCTCAAGACAAAGGACTTCTATCTCAAGCTCCTCTCTCCCTCTCTCAAACCTATACCTCTTGGCCGAACCATTCGTAGAGATTTTATCAAGACCATTCTCGGCCAAGGATCAAGGAGGAAGAAAGAAGAAAGACTAAGGAAGGAAAATAGTTGAGGAGCAAGAAGGAGTGAAAGAAATTGGAGGAGTCGCAAAATCGGTAAGTACTTGATAAGATTTAAATAAATAGGAAATGGTGAATGATCAAGGATCATGGTTTGGCCCTTGCATGGCCAAACCCAAAGTTATATGTATAAGAACCATCAAGGACAATATAAAGGGATGGATGAGGTTCGGCCATGATGTATGGCCGAACCCCATCAAAGGATTAAATATTGGATGTATGATTTTTAAATGGAAATGATGAACCATAACCATAAGGTTCGGCCATGTTGTATGGCCGAACCCCATGGAATGGTGTTAGTGATTTAAAAGGTTTAAAAGGAAGGAAATAATGGAGGCATGTTATTGATATTTTTAAATGGTCTCAAATATTATAATGATGAAGAACCATGGACCATGGGTTTGGCCATGGTGTATGGCCGAACCCCATGGAAAGATATTAATGGACTTATATTTTAGGACCATAAAAATGATGGGGAATGTTGGTAATGTTACTAGGTTTTAAATATGGTAGAAGATGGTCTAAAATGATGGACTTAAGGGTATGATTAAACCCACCCCATGGAGGGACTTTGGTTATGGATTTAATGTTCTAAGTGATTTAAGGAAAGAGGATGAAAATGACATCATGGGTTCGGCCATGTTGTACGGCCGAACCCCATGAACCATTTAATGGGTCATTCATGGATCTATGCATGGTTAGATGAATGGATTATCAAGCTAAGGAATAGAGGGAATGATCTTGGACCCATATTTATTTAAATGATAAGGGATTAAAAAAGGGACCAAAACCAAAAGGGTGAGGTTCGGCCATGTTGTATGGCTGAACCCAACTCATGGGTGATTGTGGACTTAAGCATATTTCTGCCCTAAGATATGGCCAAATCCCACTAGTGGGCGGTGGACAGTGGACAGTGGACGGTTGACAGTGGACAGTGGACAGTCGGTAGTAGACAGCGGGTAACCTACTGATTTTATAAATGAAACATTTTTATGAATGTTTTACTTGATCTTTGGGACTTAAGTCATATGTAATTAAAAGAAGTAATTAGCTATGGTTAGAATGAAGGCTCAGTTGGAATATGATTAAAATGATGGACCATGGGTTCGGCCATGGTGTATGGCCGAACCCCATGGAGAAGGTTTTGTGGACTTAAGTTTTATTAATGCTAAATGATTAACTCATGTATGATTGATTAAGGAATCAAAAAGTGACCCAAATCAATTGAATGAGGTTCGGCCATGTTGTATGGCCGAACCCCACTAAGGTATGTTTATGGACTTAAACATGGTTGGAAATCAAATGGAACATACGTTTGATTTATTGTTATGTAATAAGGTAATGGGACCTCACAAGCGGTGTACGATCGTGAGCGATTTTCGGACGAAAATGCAATGACACACTAGTTGGTCATTGGTAGGATTCTTACCTCATTGAAACCATGGGATATGTGTGATGATTTAAATTCATATTTTGATGAATTATTTTGTATAAATGATAAGTTTCAAATGTGAGATTTTAATGCTATGGTTTGTATTTTCACATAGCATGTTGGCATTTGCATCTCATGCATGGAATGGGATGGATGAAATGTAACCGGAGACCACACTCCGTGGGGGCGTCCGTAAGGCAATTGTGGGGATATCCTAATGAGGAGTTTTCCATCAAAAGGAAGACCTTGATGTGCATTATCCCATCAAGAGGTAATTGGAGACCACGCTCCGTCGTGGCGTCCGTAAGGCAACCGTGGGGGATACCTTGATGAGGAGATTCCATCAAGAGGATGTTTTGTGATTGTGATATGGGTGATGGGTGGGACTCATGGCATAAGACACCTATAACATGGCATAGCATTGAATCAGTATGATTATGATCTCTATTGTCATGCAATGTTTCTGGTTTTTATCTATATGATTGGATCTCTATTATTATACACTGTTTTGGATACGATGCTTTACAAGTACGGTATGATGTATTATATCTAGATTTTTATACTAATTCATGTGTTTGACCCTATTTGGAATACCTACTAGGTGCGTTGTCTAACGCCCTACTTCTACCCTAGTTGATGACACAGGGAATGGACAGAACAATGAACGTGATCGGAGTCAAGCTTAGGGGCTTGGATGATTAAGTTTCGTTTTGTTTAAGTTACTCATGGATAATGTATTTGAATAATTAGTTCGTGGGACTGTAATAACGTAGATTATTTGCTATGGTTTGGAATATTAATTTTGGATATTTTAACATAAGATAATTATGATTAAGTGATGCACATCCTTCCTATCTAAAATGGACTAGAATTGTTATTTTATTATATTCCGCATCTATGATTTATTCCGCATGTTTAACTTGAGTACGCGTGAACCGTTTTAGTGGACTTGGTCCATGTACACGTATGGTTGGCCAGTTAAGGGTCGGGCTTTGCAAGCTCAGACTTAGCTAACATCGGGGCGTCCCACTCTCTCTCACTCTTCTATTCAAAGAAAAAAAAATAGACTTTGATTTTCGGCGAGTGAGAAAGGGCGGGGCGCTTACAGTTCGTATCAGAGCGAAACGGGAATGATGAATCTTTCGAAGTAAGATTAAGATGGTATCATGTCTCACTGACAGATAAAAATCCCAACTGACCGACTCTTCGGAGTCCACTGCACGGGGGCCGGATTAATTTACTTCGTTAGATTCAGACTGAAACATTCAATCTGATAACACTTGACGAAAAAGGAATGATAGCAAGGGAAGTACAATCACTATAAGATGGATTTATCAAACATAGCAAATACGAGATATTTCCCCGGAACAAGAAAGCATTAGGATTTCCCAAATTGAGAAATGATACGTGATACTTAGGGAAGTCTTCCTCGAGAACAGGGAAACATCAGGATTTCCCCAAATTAAGAAATGATACTTGATACTTAGGAAAAATTTCCCCAAGGACAAGAAACACAAGATGTTTATTTGGCAATTTCCCCAAACAAGAGACATTATATGATACATAGGGAAATTCTCCAAAACAAAGATTAGTTTGATTAGAACTGCGGTTGTCATTGATATGCTTCTGTTGTTTTGTGGGACAGAGGAACTCCTAGCTGTCCTATAGATCTGGTTTCTTCTTCCAACAACTCCAGCAGGCCAGGCCACGCTATGGAAGTTAATGTAGACGTACAAGTAGGACCACCCGAGGATGTCGAAGTGATTCCAGCCCCTTTTCTAGAAGAGAATATGGGAGATATCCCAATGATAGGAGAATCCGTAGGGGAGATAACGCCCGGGTATATGTGTGAATTGTGCAACCAAGAGGGGCACAACTGTACTTTCTGCCCCTACCCCCTTGAGGTTATTTGCCCTATTTGTGGACTTCATGGGCACGGGAAGGAGAGGACTAACTGTCCTTACATTGGGGGACCGGGAATAATTGTAACGCCCCGCCCTCTCCGAGATTCAAAGTAAATTTTTTTTTATAATAATAATATAATAACACCGGAAGAGAGCGTGCGGCGTCACGACGCGAGCTAAGTTCGGACTTCCCAAGTCCGACCCTTAACTGGCCACCCATGTGTGCATGGACTAGACCATAATAGATAATACACACATGGAACTATTCAAAAACATGCGGAATAAAAATAACTAATTGCAGAACTAAACTGATGTGGAATAAAATCAATCTTATGTTAACCATACATTCTCTGATAGCAAAGTACAAGTCAAGTTTACTTTAAACTAACCATTTCAAACCATGTCAAACTAATCATTATCATAACCGTAATCAAACCATAGCAAGGTTACTAACTATTACAAATCCTGTCACGCCCCGACCCGACCGGTGGGCCTGGAACGCGACTGATTTTTATTTTTATTTTTTTGAAGATAAACTAAACCACAAGCATTCTTACTGGGCCGGATCAACAGTTAGGCCCAGTCGTTACACATTAGCCCGTTAAGTGGACTCAAACATGTACCATATGCTTCCAAAAACCAAGACATAACAACATCAACTCATAACATGTTCAAATCAAATCTATCATTGATTAATACAAAGCATACGGAAAATTAATCATTAATTCATCATTCAAAAGTATTGTCTCAAAAGGCAACATAGCCTATTACATCAATTCAACATAAATTAAGTACCACATCCGGTACTTAATGAAAATCAACGGTTCAAAGAACCAACAGAAGAGATCAGGGCATTCCCCTTCGGGGGAGTCCCAAGACACTGCCTCAGCTTAATCGCCCTAAGCCTGAAAGAGAGGGTCCTCCTCCTCGGGTTCATCGCCTGAAAGGTCAGTGGTGTGAGCTAACTAGCCCAGTGAAGGATAATTAACAATGCACATTAAGTAAATAAATAAAACAGGTTAGCAACAGTTCAATATCACATGCTTGATAACAGTAAGCATAATCTCAAGTAATATCAACATCATGAAATCATCAATCACTGCCATTATCCACCGTAACGCCTGCCGACTACACTGAGACCAGTATTAAGTCCCGACACGTTCAAAATACATCCTTACAAGTACATCTCCGGCTCTTAAACGTAGCCGATACTGACACCCTCAAGTCAGCAACTGACGACAGCATGGTCCGCCCATAGTCCAGTAGACATAAACCATCTCTCATATAACCGATATTGGTTCAATAGCCAAGGTACGTGGAAGCAGTCTTACATACACATACGGTCAACACCGTAATATCAAATCATCACAGCACTCTTACCATAGTGCATCATATATAAGCACATGAGTGGGTTCATCAAAATCGAAACCACTCATTGCTCAATATAACACCTGTTTACAAAATCTGCAGAGTTAAGTTCCCTCACCGTTATGTGTGGTTTACGCGATCTCTGTTCAAACAACACACAAGTGCACAATCAATATACAGATCAAATACATACACACGAGTAGTATTTTGAAATCTCACGTTTTCCCACAAAATATCCGAGGTATATGGAATTGAGTCTCCTACTTGGTTTCTATCCTTTTTAAATCATCCACAAGATAATAATATAGTAAAAAGGGGCTTAGTCCAAGCTCATATTGTCTTCTGGGCATTGACCAGATTGACTTATTGAGTGAGGTCTAGATCCTCGGGTCACTTCTCGGTTGTCTTCTGGATAGGACCAGATCTGACATTTTGAGTAGGCCTCGAGGTCACCCAGTGCCCGACTATAGTGCCGGCCTGAAAGTGAATCACTCAGTTCCTGACTAATGTCGGACTAAAAGCGAATACAATAGTATTTACACTATAAATAATAAGAGAAAGGGGTTCGTACAGTTTTATTTAACAAGGGGGGTATAAATCATCACATCACATAATCTAACAAAATATTTTTTTTTGAATAAAATAATAATATTTAATTATTTAATTATTTATTCATTTTTTTTTTCTTCAATGGGAACTAACATTTAAATTCATAAGCAACTATAATCTCAAATAATTTTTTTTTTCTGAATAGAATAATAATATTTAATTATTTATTCATTTTTTTCCTTCAATGGGAACCAATATTTCAAAACATGAGCAACCATAATATCAAATAAAAATAATTTTTTTTAATAAAATAATAATATATTTTTTTTTCCTTCTTCTTCCCTGTTCACTGTCTGCAAGAGACAGTGAACGGCGACCATGAACAGTAAAACCAAAAATGGCAAAAGGGCTATTTTCTGGACTCAGTTTTTACATCTGACCGGTCCGATGGATTCCTCTGGGAGTCCTCTTTCCATAGGGAGAGGTTTGGAGCTTTGAAACTCAGTGAGCCATCCGATGTTAACACCGGAAGCTCACTGATACAAGGAACCCTAAAATTTTTCTTAAATTTTGAAATCATTTTTCTCACTGAAAACAGAGCCGAATTCAAAAATTTTTTATTCAAAACCGATCGAAATTGAAAGGGTAATGCAGTGGTTACCTTTGATTGAGTTTCTGGGCTGAAATCCGGATTTTTGAAAATTTTTTTCCCTCTAAGTTACTGTTACAAAAAGAGGGTCGGCTGGTGCTGAGTTTCTGCAAGAGAGAGAAGAGAGAAGGGAGAAGAGAAGCTGGGAGTTAAAATCGAAGATTGAGCCGGTTTTTATAGGTTTTTCGGCTGGAAAATCTGGCGCACGCGCGATGGGACGGGATGAAGGCGAATCGCCGGAAAATCAGGCAACAGGGCACGCCGCACGCGGCTGATGGTGCTACAGTAACCGCAAGATATTTTCTGCTGTTTGCAAATCAGCCCTCCAATATTTCCATTTTTGCAAAAAGCCCCTAGTTTTAATAAAAACCTGATTTTTAACTAAAACAGTAATTTTGAAAGCTCAAAAATTTAATCCAACCTTACAGATAGGTTGGGTTTTAAAAATGTTAATCACCATAAAATTTTTGGAATTTAACTCTTACTAAAAACCATTTATTTAAATAAAAACCATAAATTTACACTATTTTCTTAAATAAAGAATTGTTAAAATAAATAATTTAGAAACATCATTTTGAGATGAAATGAAATATCATGATCATTTTTAAAATGGTCTAACATGAAACACCATTTTCAAAATTTATCTCCTTTCCGAAAATATTTTAAATAATTAAAACTCCCTTTCAAGGTTTTGACGGGCGATATTTAAATATCATTTTCTGAAAATAATTTTATTTTAAAATCATAAATGTAAATCCTTCATTAAGGAGAACATTATTCACCAATAATATTCACAAAATCACACAATTTATAAAATATACATAACAAGCGGCAAATTACCAAAATGCCCCTCCAGCTTGACGAGCTGAATCACTGAGTTTTCGGGCTCAGATCGGGCCAAACCTGGGCTTTCCTCGAAGCCCTAACCAAAATCTCCGAGATTAACCAGTTAAACAGGATTAACGAGCTAAAACACGCCTAATCTAGGGCAGGGTGTTACATCCTACCCTCCTAAAAGAAAATTTCGTCTCGAAATTTAAAACAATCACTACCTTCTTGGCCTGTGAACAAGCCAGGGTACAACTTCTGCATCGTCGATTCAGGTTCCCATGTCTCATGTTGCACGTCGCGATGTTGCCACAACACTCGCACTAGAGGTATAGACTTTCTCTTGAGCTCTTGAGTCCGACGCTCTAGAATCTTGACTGGCACTTCTTCAAAAGTTAAGTCCTCTGATACTTCAATATCTTCGAAACTGATCACATGCTACGGGTCAGGCTCGTACTTCCTTAACATAGACACGTGGAACGTACTATGCACTCTCTCCAACGCCTGTGGAAGATCCAACTGATAGGCCATTTCACCTATCCTCTTCAAGATCTCAAAGGGTCCAACATATCGAGGTGATGGTTTTCCCTTGCGTCCGAACCGCTGCACTCCATGACGTGGTGCCACACGTAAGAAAACTCGGTCGCCAACTGCAAACTCCAAAGGTCGTCGCCTTTTGTCAGCATAACTCTTTTGTCTGCTCTGGGCTGTCTTGAGACGCTGTCTGATCACTTCAACTTGCTCTGACGTCTAACGCACTAGGTCAGGTCCTAGCAGCGCTTTGTCTCCTACCTATGTCCAACAAAGAGGTGACCTACAAGGTCTGCCATACAGAGCCTCGTAGGGTGCCATCTGCACACTGGAGTGATAACTGTTGTTGTAGACGAACTCGATCAAAGGCAAGTGATCTTCCCAACTTCCCTGCATATCCATCACACAAGCCCTTAGCATATCCTCTAAGGTTTGAATGGTTCTCTCTGACTGACCATCCGTCTGAGGGTGAAAAGCAGTGCTGAAGCACAGCTTAGTCCCCAACTCTTCTTGCAATCCTTGGCAAAACCTTGACACAAACATCGGGTCTCTATCAGATACAATGGATACAGGCACTCCATGCAATCTGACTATCTCCTTTAAATACAATTTGCTTAGAGTAGCCAAAGAATCCATCTTTTTTATTGGCAGAAAGTGAGCTGACTTCGTCAATCGATCGACTATTACCCAAATAGCGTCGTTCATCTTAGGAGACTTAGGAAAACCAGTTACAAAATCCATCGTGATATGCTCCCACTTCCATTCAGCCACTTCCAAAGGTTGCATCTTTCCGCCAGGTCGTTGATGTTCCGCCTTCACTTGTTGACAAGTTAGGCACTTGGACACAAAATCTGCTACCTCGCGCTTCATACCTTTCCACCAGAAAAGTCGCCGCAAGTCACGATACATCTTCGTTCCACTAGGATGTACTACAAAGCGAGATCGATGAAAATGATCAAGCACCTTTCTCCTGCACTCGTCCGACTTTGGCACAAACAGTCTGTCCTTGAAAGTCAGACTTCCGTCCGCCTTGATCTTCCAATCCTCTAGAGTCGCTCCTCCTGAAAGCTGAGTTGCCAACTCCTTCGCTTCTGGGTCGCTCTGTTGTCCTTCCAACACCAATCTAACTACCTCTGGTTGCAGAACCAAACTATGGATTCTTGCTGACCCGCTTCCTTCAATCAGCTCCAGATCGTACTCGAACAGAACTTAGAGCATCTTCCACTGCAAGGATGCCATCCTCGCCACGTCGCTGTGAGACTTCCGGCTCAAGGCATCGGCCACTACGTTCGCTTTCCCTGGGTGATAGGAGAGACTGAAGTCACAATCTCCCAGGTACTCCATCCATCTTCGCTGCCTCATATTCAAGTCTTTCTGAGTGAAGATATACTTAAGACTATGGTGGTCAGAAAACACATTGAACTTCTCACCAAATAAGTAATGTCTCCACAACTTTAACGAGAATACCACGGCTGCCAACTCCAAATCATGAGTCGGGTAGTTTTGCTCATGTCCCTTCAATTGCTTGGAACCATAAACTACTACTTTCCCCTTTTGCATCAGTACACAACCTAAACCAAACTTGGACGCGTCGCAATAAACATCGTAACCTCATCCTTGCTCGGGTATCACCAACACTGGAGACGTCGTCAACTTCTCCTTCAGCTCTTGGAATGCTTTCTCACAAGCTTCGCTCCATTCGAACTTGACGTTCTTCCTCGTCAGCCGAGTCATCGGTACCGCGATCTGAGAGAAGTGCGGGATAAACTTTCGGTAATATCCTGCTAATCCCAGAAAGCTCCGGATCTTGAACACGCTCTTGGGACTTTCCCAAGTCTTCACGGTCTCTACCTTTGCTGGATCTACCGAGATTCCTCCTGGAGACACCACATGTCCCAGAAACTGCACTCGAGTCAACCAAAACTCACACTTGCTCAGCTTAGCGAACAGCTGATGCTCCCGAAGAGTCTGAAGAACAATCCGTAGATGACGCTCATGTTCCTCCTCTGATGACGAAAAGATCAAGATATCGTCGATGAAGACTATCACGAACTCTCGCAGATACGGTCGAAACACACGATTCATCAAGTCCATGAACATGGCTAGCGCGTTCGTCAAACTGAAAGGCATCACAACAAACTCGTACAAGCCATACTGCGTCCGAAAAGCAGTCTTTGGAATGTCCTCCTCTCGAATCCGCAACTGATGGTAACCCGACCTCAAATCGATTTTCGAAAAACACTTCGATCCCCTCAAAAGATCAAAGAGGCCGTCTATTCTAGGCAACGGATACATATTCTTAATAGTTACCTGGTTAAGCCGTTGGTAATCTATACACATCCACATCGATCCATCCTTCTTTTTATCAAAGAGAGCAGGTGCGCCCCACCGCGAGTTGCTCTGACGGATAAAGCCAAGACTAAGAAGCTCTTCTACCTGTGTAGCTAGCTCTCTCTGCTCTGCCGGCGCCATCCAATAAGGTGCCATGGAAATTGGAGATGTTCTTGGCTGTAGATCTATAACAAACTCTATCTCTCAGCGTGGAGGTAGCCCAGCCAACTGGTGAGGAAAAACATCCATAAACTCACACACCACCTGAGGAGTAACAGACTCTATACCACCTACATCTTCCCAACCCATGCTAGCCACCACACTACTGGGATACGCCCTAAGGCCAGAGAAAGTGACTCTCATCCTTTCATAGGGTACCAACTTCTCCATAAACCTCACCATTTGAGGAAACCCCACAAATTCTCCTCTGAGAGCAGTCTATCAAGACTCCAAAAACAAACAACCAATCCACACCAAGGATAATGTCAAAGTTCGTCATTTCCAGAACCAGAAAATCATAGGACAACTCCACTCCACTAATCTTCAAAACACAAGATCTACACTCTTGGTTTGCCAAAGCCTTCTTACCCAAAGGTGAAACTACCATTAGCGGGTTAACTACTTCTACCGGTTTCAAACCCAATCTAACACAACAAGTTCTAGAGATAAAGGAATGCGAAGCACCGGTATCAAACAACACTCGAGCCAAAAGACTGAAAAGATTAAGGGTACCTTCCATCACCGTGTTCTCCACCGGTTCTTCCTTCTGAGTCCCTATCGAGTAGACTCTCCCTTGAGGACGCCCTCGTCCTCTCCCCTGATTGCTCTGAGGTGGTCCGTTCCTCAGTGTCGCTGATCCTCTGGAAGCCTGCTGAGAACCTCTGCCGACAGATGGCTGCGCCACAGAGTAGGAAACTCCTGCGCCTTGCGAAGGTGCCGTCTTACCAGAAAAAGGACAATCCTTGAACAGGTGCTCGGTCTGCCGGCAGTGAAAGCAAGTCCTCTCTCCCTTGGATTGACAGAACCTAGAAGTATGCCCAGGTTGATTGTAGGTGTAGCACACGACTGGCCGAGAGTCAGACCGACTTGACTGGCCCACACTAGGTTGGCTCTTCCTGAAGAAGGGCCTCTTTTGCTGGTTGAACCTCGCCTTCTTGTTGGAAGAAGGTTTCTGAGAGCTGTCAGTGCTCCAGTTGATGGAGTCAACCGCTTCCACCTTTGAAGTGCGCTCGATGATCTCCTCCAGAGTGTTGAACACTAGGCCGGCCACTTGCCGCTGCAAGAAGGGTCTAAGTCCGTTCTCGAAGTGCTGGATCTTCTCCTCCTCATTGGCTGCAATCCACGGCACAAACTGCATCAGGTCGATGTAGCGCATGGCATACTGTGCCGCCGTATCTGAACCTTGCTGAATATTGAGGAACTCTCTCTTCCTCGCTTCCTTCACCGTCTATGGAAAGTAACGGGCCAAAAAGGTTGCAGAGAACTCTTCCCAAGTCATCGGCTCGTGATTACGAACCAAGCTCTTCGCCTCCCACCATTCGTAGGCGTTCCCTTCAAGCTGATAAGTCGCCAAGGTTACACGTAAATCATCGGCGATCGCTAGGGTATTGAGGATTCGGCTAATCTGGGTTAGCCAGTTCTTAACAGCGCTGGGGTCCTCTGTTCCCGAGAAGCTAGTCAGGTTCAGACGCTTGAACTCTTTCAGAGCCGAGGTGGCTCTCTCATCTGGCGTTTGGACTGGCGGACGTCGCATGTTTTCGGCTATCTGCTGAAATGCTTCAACCGCCGCTCTTATCGCCTCGTTAGGTAGGTTATGGGGTGGAAGACCAGTCCTCCTCCCACGAAAGTTGGCTCGGTTTGCGTTGGGTCCTGACATCTGTTATTTACACTTGTAAATATCATTAACCAATTTTAAGATTTTCATCAAAGTAGAAGACACAAGTTGCAACAATTTCATTAGAATTCATTCAAAAATTTCAATACAAGTAAAAGGGTTAGTAGGGTATGAAAACCCTTGAAAACAACAAAACTCAACCCTTACAAGACAACTCCCCGATGCCCCCCTAACAAACACTGATCTAATTCCCTGAAAAAGATCCCTCCTCACCACCAAAGTAATAAAAGTTGTCCGGGCAGGCCTCAGACTTGTGCCCGAACACCCCAAAAGTTAAACAAAGTATGATCCCCGGTCCTCCTACATAAGGACAATTTGTCCTTGCACTCCCATGTCCGCGGAGTCCGCAAACTGGGCAAATGACACTGGGTGGATAGGGGTGAAAGATGAAATTGTACCCTGCCTGATTGCAGAGTTCACACATCTCATCTTGATACTCGTCCAATGGCGGAGTAGCCGGAACATACTCAGGTGAACCGTTCTCCCCCACTGACTCCTTAGGAATTGGGATATCTCCCTCTTCCTCCACAAGTTCAGCACCCACGTGGTACTCTGGGGATGCCACTATTATCTCCTTTCCTGGTGCAACCTCATGGAAACTTGGCGCACCGGAGTCGTCTAAAGAATCTACGACGATAGGGTCGCTAGGTGTCCCCTGGAAATACTCTGTGTTGCCTGACAAATCTGTATCACCAAACAAGAGAATGTCAAAACAATAGCAACACTAGGGCAAAAACAAGTCTAACTAGGTAGTAACCCATCACAGTCCTAGAGTTGAACCTACGCTCTGATACCAAGCTGCCACGCCCCGACCCGACCGGTGGGCCGGGAACGTGACTGATTTTTTTTTTTTTTAAAGATAAACTGAACCACAAGCATTCTTACTGGGCCGGATCAACAGTTAGGCCCAGTGGTTACACATTAACCCGTTAAGTGGACTCAAACATGTACCATATGCTTCCAAAAACCAAGACATAACAACATCAACTCATAACATGTTCAAATCAAATCTATCATTGATTAATACAAAGCATACGGAAAATTAATCATTGATTCATCATTTAAAAGTATTGTCTCAAAAGGCAGCATAGCCTATTATATCAATTCAACATAAATTAAATACCACATCAACGGTTCCAAGAACCAACAGAAAAGATCAGGGCATTCCCCTTCGGGGGAGTCCCAAGACACTGCCTCAACTTAATCGCCCTAAGCCTGAAAGAGACGGTCTTCCTCCTCGGGTTCATCGCCTGAAAGGTGAGTGGTGTGAGCTAACTAGCCCAGTGAAGGATAATTGACAATTCACATTAAGTAAATAAATAAAACAGGTTAGCAACAACTCAATATCACATGTTTGATAACAGTAAGCATAATCTCAAGTAATATCAACATCATGAAATCATCAATCACTGCCATTATCCACCGTAACGCCTGCCGACTACACTGAGACCAGTATTAAGTCCCGACACGGTCAAAATACATCCTTGCAAGTACATCTCCGGCTCTTAAACGTAGCCGATACTGACACCCTCAAGTCAGCAACTGACGACAGCATGGTCCGCCCATAGTCCAATAGACATAAACCATCTCTCATATGGCCGATATTGGTTCAATAGCCAAGGTACGTGGAAGCAGTCTTACATACACATACGGTCAACACCGTAATATCAAATCATCACAGCACTCTTACCATAGTGCATCATATATAGGCACATGAGTGGGTTCATCAAAACCGAAACCACTCATTGCTCAATATAACACCTGTTTACAAAATCTGCAGAGTTAAGTTCCCTCACCGTTATGGGTGGTTTACGCGGTCTCTGTTCAAACAACACACAAGTGCACAATCAATATACAGATCAAATACATACACACGAGTAGTATTTTGAAATCTCACGTTTTCCCACAAAATATCTGAGGTATATGGAATTGAGTCTCCTACTTGGTTTCTATCCTTTTTAAATCATCCACAAGATAATAATATAGTAAAAAGGAGCTTAGTCCAAACTCATATTGTCTTCTGGGCATTGACCAGATTGACTTATTGAGTGAGGTCTAGATCCTCGGGTCACTTCTCGGTTGTCTTCTGGATAGGACCAGATCTGACATTTTGAGTAGGCCTCGAGGTCACCCAGTGCCCGACTATAGTGCCGGCCTGAAAGTGAATCACTCAGTTCCCGACTAATGTCGGACTGAAAGCGGATACAATAGTATTTACACTATAAATAATAAGAGAAAGGGTTTAGTACAGTTTTATTTAAACAGGGAGGGTATAAATCATCAGATCACATAATCTAACAAAATATTTTTTTTTTGAATAAAATAATAATATTTAATTATTTAATTATTTATTCATTTTTTTTCCTTCAATGGGAACCAATATTCAAAACATGAGCAACCATAAAAGGGCTATTTTCTGGACTCGGTTTTTATATCTGACCAGTCTGATGGATTCCTCCGGGAGTCCTCTTTCCATAGGGAGAGGTTTGGAGCTTTGAAACTCAGTGAGCCATCCGATCTTAACACCGGAAGCTCACTGATACGAGGAATCCTAAAATTTTCCCTAAATTTTGAAATCATTTTTCTCACTGAAAATAGAGCCGAATTCAAAATTTTTTGATTCAAAGCCGATCGAAATTGAAAGGGGAATGCAGTGGTTACCTTTGATTGAGTTTCTGGGTTGAAATTCGGATTTGTGAATTTTTTTTTTCTTCTAAGTTACTGTTACAAAAAGAGGGTCGGCTGGTGCTGAGTTTCTGCAAGAGAGAGAAGAAAGAAGGGAGAAGAGAAGCTGGGAGTTAAAACCGAAGATTGAGCCGGTTTTTATAGGTTTTTCGGTCGGAAAATCCGGCTCACGCGCGATGGGATGGGACGACGGTGAATCGCCTGAAAATCAGGCAGCAGGGCACGCCGTACGCAGCTGATGGTGCTACAGTAACCGCAGGATATTTTCTGCTGTTTGCAAATCAGCCCTCCAATATTTCCATTTTTGCAAAAAGCCCCTAATTTTAATAAAAACCTGATTTTTAACTAAAACAGTAATTTTGAAAGCTCAAAAATTTAATCCAACCTTACAGATAGGTTGGGTTTTAAAAATGTTAATCACCATAAAATTTTTGGAATTTAACTCTTACTAAAAACCATTTATTTAAATAAAAACCATAAATTTACACTATTTTCTTAAATAAAGAATTGTTAAAATAAATAATTTAGAAACATCATTTTGAGATGAAATGAAATATCATGATCATTTTTAAAATGGTCTAACATCAAACACCATTTTCAAAATTTATCTCCTTTCCGAAAATATTTTAAATAATTAAAACTCCCTTTCGAGGTTTTGACGGGCGATATTTAAATATCATTTTCTGAAAATAATTTTATTTTAAAATCAGAAATATAAATCCTTCATTAAGGAGAACATTATTCAGCAATAATATTCACAAAATCACACAATTTATAAAATATACATAACAAGCAGCAAATTACCAAAATACCCCTCCAGCTCGAC
This sequence comes from Chimonanthus salicifolius, assembly GCA_013350335.1. Classification (NCBI taxonomy): domain Eukaryota; kingdom Viridiplantae; phylum Streptophyta; class Magnoliopsida; order Laurales; family Calycanthaceae; genus Chimonanthus; species Chimonanthus salicifolius. The sequence goes on along the minus strand of CM023539.1, from coordinate 24,151,511 downwards.
GAGCTGAATCACTGAGTTTTCGGGCTCAGATCGGGCCAAACCTGGGCTTTCGTCGAAGCCCTAACCAAAATTTCTGAGATTAACCGGTTAAACAGGATTAATGAGCTAAAACACGCCTAATCTGGGGCAGGGTATCACATATCCATAAAATGTAGTTCAAATGACAGTAAATATAGTTCCATTCCAATAATCAAGCGCTTAGGCTTGGCTCCCCTCCAAGTCCACGTCCTTCTCTTTCCCTTTTCCATTTCCTGCAATATCCTCTAAGGATAGAATTAGGGCGTTAGATCAACGCGCCCAGTAAGATTTCCGATTAAGGCTACCATATGGTTAGTATATAAAACATACATATATCGTAGTATATATGGTCATCAAAAACAGATAAATCAATGCTATGTATGTATGCACATGTAATGAGTCTCTCCCATCACGCATATACATAGCCATCACTTGACGAGACTCTCATCGTCAAGGTAAATCACAATACTCTTTCATTGGGACTCTCACGATAAGGTAATCCACAGTAATCCTCATTTCCTGTGGAAAGACTCTCATCATTGAGTTATTTCACAGTGTTCTTTCATTGGGACTCTCACGATAAGGTAATCCACTGTAATCCTCATTTCCTGTGGAAAGACTCTCATCATTGAGTTGTTTCACAGTGTTCTTTCATTGGGATTCTTATCTGTCAGTGAGACATGAAACCGTCTTAATCTTACTTCGATGATTCAACTTCCCGTTTCACTCTGATACTAACTGTAACGCCGCTCGCCCTCTTCCGGCGTTATTATATTGTTATTATAAAAAAAAATTAGACTCTAAATCTCAGAGAGGGCGGGGTGTTACAATAATACCCTGTCTGACTTGTGGAGTGTTGGGGCACACGTCGACGACATGCCCTGACAACTTCTTCGATTTTGGTGATGATACAAGGTCTTCTACGGAAGGTTAGGCTAAGAAATGGTAAAAAAATGTCAGGGAAAAAGGAGATTTTGTAAGGGTTGTGGGTACGTTTTATTTTTGAAAGGGTTTTTCTTTCTAACCCTACCAACCCTTGTATTGTGATGGAAGTTTGAATGATTTTCAATAAAGTATGCAAACTTAAGAGTTTATGAGGACTTTAGCACTGAGATGTAGGTGACGAGGTCACTTGATTATATTGAGACGTGGTATGGGTGCGTCCCTCACTTGATATTGATGATGAGATAATATATAGATTCCATGAATAAGGCCTAGAGTAGCCGTGAGATCGTGGGAGCCTCGATATGAACATACGGAAACTTGGTTCCGTAGGGGTGCCGTTGAGGAGTGGGTCCGTCACATGCTACGCACTGGAGGGCGCTCTCACGGCTATTTCGCACACTTGATGTGCGTTGATGCATAGAGCTAAATACTATTTTACCCAATGGGGGTGGTGCTAGCTTCGCTAGACGCGGTTCGACCGCCTTAGAGCTTGACTGAATACCCTTTGGGTGAAGGGATGCAGAGCAAGGTAGACTTGATCACGTTGGACGTTGGTCTTCCGCTTAGTAAGTCATAGGCCCTAAGTCTTGCTAGGTATCAGGGTATATTTATGATTTGACATTATTGCCACAGTCACGTAGTGATTCATTCTAGTGTTGTTCCTACGAAGAGAATATCTCATGGTAGATGATGTGCCTTGGAGTAATTATGCCCAAGGATGGATTATGCCAATGGAAGGATTATATTCATGGATGGTTATTAACCCTGGATAGATGATACTCACTGATAGAATGATACCAAGGATGGATCTGTATAACCGTGGATGATGATTCCCATGGTGGTTTGGATTGATGTCGGGTATCGGTACCATGGTAGACATGTTGGTAATGTGATGGACCTGTTGGTCCCATAGATGACGTATTATTCTAATGATTGGGACATGTTTCGATCTACATCCCATGTTATAAGGAAAAGGTGTTAGTCGTATTACGACTTGTATCATAAGAATGTTAGTGTTGAGAGATACTCAATATTGTAGAAGTTTTGAACAAAAGGTGTTAGTCACATAGTGACCTATGTGCAAATAAAGATATGTTTAATTTTGGAGATGTACTTAGTGGAAAAGATAAGAGTCTAGTGAAACTCGAATGGGAAGCTATGGGCGACTACCGAGTTAGACTGGCCAACTAGCTCTGTAGTTAGCCAATGGAGTTCCAGGAGAGTGCAACTAGAAACCTAGCTAAAAAGGGAATCAGCGAAAGCCAGCATAGGCTCGCATTAGCAGGCTACCTAACTAACAAATTTTTTAATGAGGAAGCCACTTGGGAACTCGAATTGGAAATGAGAATAGCTCACCCTAAGATATTTATGTAATTTGTTTGAAACCCTACTTCGCTCTATTTTCGAGACGAAAATTTTAAAAAGAGGGTAGTATTTTAACACCCCGGATTTTCAAGTTATAAATATATATGGAAATTGCCCATTTATTTTGTGAATTAATGGATATGGACCTTAGACGGGTAAGTGCTGGGCCAATAGCCCAATTAAGACCCAACGGATTGTGGATATGGTTCAATTGAAATAAATGGGTGAAATTTATTTAATTGGGTCAATATTGTCAATTGGGTCAAATGTCCAATTGGGACCCAATGGGTCATGGTTCACTTGGTTGACCACCAAATGAGTTCAATCTTAATTAAATTGGGGCCGAATTAAGGTGGAAATGGAATCAAGTAATTCAGTTGATTTTAAGTGAGTTAAATGAGTTGAATTAAAGAGGTGAGTTGAGTAAAAGAGATGAGTTGAATGGGAAGTTAATGGGACTTTGATCTTAAGTGACTGGAGTGGAAAGATGAAGAGTTTTGTTGTTTCAAAAGACACCTTCAATGGTTACACGTTGGAATGGTGGGAGTTTCATCTCATGGGATGAAACTCCAAAGGAAGCTTTAATGAGGAAGATGAAGAGTTTGTTGTTTCAAAAGACACCTTCAAGGCATACACGTCGGAAGATGGAGGGGTGTTCCATCTCAAGTGGTGTCTTGCCCAAGCCAAGGGACACTTGGGAAGACACCATCATAATGAGGAAGTTGAAGGGATTTTGGTTGTTACACAAGGTATACAAATGCATACACGTTGGAACATGGAAGCCCAAGGGGCATATGGTTGGGAGTTTCATCTCATAGGATGAAACCCCCAAAGTAAGTATCAATGGGGAGGTGAAGAATCATGGGAGATACAAAAGGGGTATCAACCAAAGGATACCACCCTTGGCCGAACTACATTGGGCAGCAAAGAGAATTCCTTGCTTTATCTCACTCTCTCCCTCTCTTACTCAAGGCCGATCCCTCTCTCAAGGCAAAGGACTTAAGAGTATTTTCTATCTCAAGCTCCTCTCTCCCTCTCTCAAACCTATACCTCTTGGCCGAACCACTCCTAGAGATTTTATCAAGATCAATCTCGGCCAAGGATCATGGAGGAAGAAAGAAGAAAGACTAAGGATGGAAAAGAGTGGAGGAGCAAGAAGGATTCAAAGAAACCGGAGGAGTCGCGGAATCGGTAAGTACTTGATAAGATTTTAATAAGTAGGAAATGGTGAATGATCAAAGATCCTGGTTTAGCCCTTGCATGGCCAAACCCTAAGTTATATGTATAAGAACCATCAAGGACAATAACAAGGGATGGATGAGGTTCGGCCATGATGTATGGCCAAACCCCATCAAAGGATTAAATATTGAATGTATGATTTTTAAATGAAAATGATGAACCATAACCATAAGGTTCGGCCATGTTGTATGGCCGAACCCCATGAAAGGGTGTTAGTGATTTATAAGGTTTAAAAGGAAGGAAATAATGGAGGAATGTTATTGATATTTTTAAATGCTCTCAAATGTTATAATGATGAAGAACCCATGGACCATGGGTTCGGCCATGGTGTATGGCCGAACCCCATGGAGAAGGTTTTGTGGACTTAAGTTTTATTAATGCTAAATGACTAACTCATGTATGATTGATTAAGGAATCAAAAGAGTGACCCAAATCAATTGAGTGAGGTTCGGCCATGTTGTATGGCCGAACCCCACTAAGGTATGTTTATGGACTTAAACATGGTTCGAAATCAAATGGAACATAGGTTTGATTTATTGTTATGTAATAAGGTAACGGGACCTCACAAGCGGTGTACGATCGTGAGCGATTTTCGGACGAAAATGCAAGGACACACTAGTTGGTCATTGGTAGGATTCTTACCTCATTGAAACCATGGGATATGTATGATGATTTAAATTCATATTTTGATGAATTATTTTGTATAAATGATAAGTTTCAAATGTGAGATTTTAATGCTATGGTTTGTATTTTCACATAGCATGTTGGCATTTGCATCTCATGCATGGCATGGGAGGGATGAAATGTAACCGGAGACCACACTCCGTCGGGGTGTCCTTAAGGCAACTGTAGGGATACCTTGATGAGGAGTTTTCCATCAAGAGGAAGACCTTGATGTGCATTATCCCATCAAGAGGTAACTGGAGACCACGCTCCGTCGTGGCGTCCGTAAGGCAACCTTGGGGGATACCTTGATGAGGAGATTCCATCAAGAGGATGTTTTGTGATTGTGATATGGGTGATGGGTGGGACTCATCGCATAAGACAGCCATAACATGGCATGGCATTGAATCAGCATGATTATGATCTTTATTATCATGCAATGTTTTTGATTTTTTTCTGTATGATTGGATCTCTATTATCATACACTGTTTTGGATACAATGCTTTACAAGTACGGTATGATGTATTATATCTAGATTTTTATACTAACCCATGTATTTGACCCTATTTGGAATATCTACTGGGTGCGTTGTCTAACGCCCTACTTCTACCCTAGTTGATGACACAAGGAATGGACGGAATGTGGAACATGATCGGAGTCAAGCTTAGGAGCTTGGATGATTAAGTTTAGTTTTGTTTAAGTTACTCATGGATAATGTATGTGAGTAATTAGTTCGTGGGACTGTAATAACGTAGATTATTTGCTATGGTTTGGAATATTAATTTTGGATATTTTAACGTAAGATAATTATGATTAAGTGATGGACATCCTTGCTATCTAAAATGGAATAGAATTGTTATTCTATTATATTCTGCATATATGATTTATTCTGCATGTTGAACTTAAGTACGTGTGAACCGTTTTAGTGGACTTGGTCCACGCACACGTATGGCTGGCCAGTTAAGTGTGGGGCTTTGGAAGCTCGGACTTAGCTCGCATCGTGGCATCCCGCTCTCTCTCACTCTTCTATTCAAAGAAAAAAATAGACTCTAATTTTCGGCAAGTGAAAAAGGGCGGGGCATTCATTCCAGATCATGAGTGTGATAGTGGTGTTCATGTATTTTCAGTTGTCTTGAACCGAATGCCACTATATGTTGACTTTGAGTAAGAGAACACCCAAGTCCTTCTCCTGAAGCATCACAATATACTTCATAGCCCTTTCCTCTTTACGGCAAAATTAGAATATGAGTAGTTGTAAACCTCTCCTTCAGGTCTTCGAACCTTCGGTTGCACACATCAAACCATTCAAATTTGACTCCTTTCTGAGTGAGTAGGGTGAGTGGAGCTGAAATCTTGGAGAAGTCCATAATAAACTTCCGATAATAACCAGCCAATCCCAAAAAGTTGCAGATTTCTGTCACATTCCTTGGAGCTTTCTAGTCTCTAACTGCTGCCATTTTAGTCGGGCCCACGGCTATACCTTCCGCTTATATGACATACACTAAGAAGTTAACCTCAAATAGTCAGAATTCGCACTTACTTGCTTTGGCATGCAACTGATTCTTTTTCAGGGTGTCCAAGACTATCCTTAGATGTTCAGCATGCTCTTCATGACTTTTAGAATAAATCAGGATGTCGTCAATGAAAACAATTACAAACTTGTCCAAGTAAGGACGAAGGATCATGTTCATCAGATCCATGAACACAGCTGGTGCATTGGTGAGTCCAAACGGCATGACCACATACTCATATAGTCCATACCGAATTCTGAAAGCCGTTTTCTCTCTGTCTTCATCCCTGACACGAATTTGATGGTAGCCTGACATCATATCAATCTTGGAGAAATGACTGGAACCCCTGAGTTGATCGAATAGATCATCAATTCTGGGTAGTGGGTACTTGTTTCTGGCTGTCAGCTAATTCAACTTTCGATAATATACACACATCCGAAGTGTACCATCCTTCTTCTTCACAAATAATATCGGTGCTCCCCAAGATGATGTGCTATTCCGGATACATCCTAGTCTGAGCAGTTCATCAATTTGTTTCTTTAACTCCGACATCTCAATTGGGGCCATCCGGTAATGCGATAATGACACTGGAGCAGTGCCAGTATACAGCTTGATCTCGAAATCAATCTCCCTCTTTGGAGGCAAACCAGGGAGTTTTGTAGGAAATACCTCTGTGTAATCTTTCACTACCGTAGGTAGTTCAACCATTGGCGCCTTGTCTAGTCTGATGTTGTTCAGTACTAGATGGTTCATTTCCTCGTGCAGTCTTCTGGTCATTGGTATGCTCTGTCTGTCGGCATGTACCACATATCGTTTCCCCTCAGGTGACCAGAATATCACCCTGCGGAGATGGCAATCAATACTGGCCTGGAAGTTAGCTAGCCAATCCATGCCGAATATGATGTCTTACTCTGTCATCTCGAGTACCAGATAGTTGAACTCAAATCTGAACCCACCAAGTTCAGTGTTTACCGATGTGTAGATCAGTCCCAGTGATGTGTCTCCAGTAGGAGATACAATTGTAAGTGCAGTGGACAGTTGTTGTAGTAGAGTACCAGTAGCAGATATGAAAGCAGCAGATACAAAGGAGTGGGATGCTCCTGAATCAAATAATGCAAAAGCATAGGAAGTACCAACTACTGTCATACCTTGAATCACTTAGTGATCCACCTTCTCTGCAGGAAGAGTCAAAGTATACACTCGTCCAGATCCTGTCGGAATAGGTGTCCGTCCTGTCTGGTTATATGCTCTGGATGCTTGTGAATGAGCTGGTCGAGCTGGAGGACGAAAAGAACCCCTGGAGTGAGAAATTCTACTGTTCTGCTAATACTCCCTTTTGAAATGGCCCTGTTGGCCACACTGAAAATAAGTGTTAACACCTCGAGGAACCTGAGAGACAGATCCTAATGTAGAGGACTGATTGGGATGAAAACCTCTAGTTGACCCAGTAGAAGGTAATGGTCTCCCATAGTTGGGCCTAAATCTCTTATTCGGGCGGAAAGCATTTCCCCCGCTTTGACCTCGGTGGTTGTCCACAAACCGAATTGTCTCTGTTAGCTCTTGCTCAGCTATGGTAGCTCGACTGACCACTTCCACCAATGTAGGTGACTTGAAAATAGTCACTTTGACCCTTATGCTTGGTCGAAGGCCTCGCTCAAACTTACTAGCCTTCTTGTATTTTGTGTCCACCATGTATAAAGCATAACATGATAGACGGAGAAATTCCTGATGATACTCCGCCATAGTCATGGTGCCCTGCACCAAATATATTAACGCTTGTGTCTAGCGCTCCTTCTCCTCTTCTGGAAAATAGTGATCCAGGAACATTCCAGAGAATTGGTCCCATGTCATCTCAATCCTTTCCCCACTGGAATCTGTGCCTGTTGTCGTTCAATTACTTCCCACCACTTGCCGGCATCATCGATCAATTGTAAAGTAGCCAGCAGTATTCTATCTTCATTACTGGTGATCTTCAGTAATGTCAAGATCTTGGTGATATTTCTTAGCCAATTCTCTGCTCCTGCAGGTCATTCTTTCCCTTTGAAATGAGGGGGACGCTGCTGTTGGAAGTCTCTGACCATGCTTCGATCTTGTGCCTCATTGGTGGTTGCACGTCCATTGTCGTTCATATGTTGCTGTAGAACGGAAGTGACCACTGCCTGCACTAGGTTTTGCAACTCAGGAGGTACTTCAAGAATATTCACGCTATTCTGCTCCTCTTCCTCCAAATGAGGGTTTTGTCGATATCTTATTCTTCTCAGAGGCATTTTCCTAAGTCATTGAAACATCGTTTGACTTAGCTTTCTCATAAAGTTTTGTGTTTACATATTTTGGGGAATTGCCAAATCAGCATCTTGTATTTCTTGTTTTGGGGAACTTTCTTATGTATCAAGTATTGTTTCTCAATTTGGGGAAATCCTGATGTTTCTTGTTTCTGGGAAGTATGTCCTACTTTGCTATGTTTGATAAATCCATGTTTATAGTGATTGTCCTTCCCTTTCTATCATTTCTTTTTCGTCAAGTGTTGCTCTCATATTGAATGCTTCAGTCTGATTCTCAACAAAGCAAATTAATCCGGCCCCGTGCAGCAGACTCGGAAGAGTTGGTCAGTTGGGATTCTTATTTTCTCAGTGAGACATGATACCGTATTAATATTACTTTGAAAGATTCACACTTCCGGTTTCGCTCTGATACCAACTATAACGCCCCGCCCTTTTTCACTCTCCGAAAATCAGAGTCTATTTTTTTTTTTTTTAAATAAAGAGTGAGAGAGAGCGGGACACCACAACGCGAGATAAGTTCGAGGTTCCAAAGCCAGACCCTTAATTGGCAACCAATACGTGCACATGGACAAGTCCACTAAGACATTTCTCACGCATTAAGAATATTGCGGAATTATGATATGATTACAAATCCCATCCATAACATTAATTAGCAAAGAAGTCAATCACCATTAAATAAACTGAACTTAATATCTAAACATCATCAAACCATCATAGCGAAATAAACTAAGTTATTACAATCCCAAAGTGTAATTATCTCAAATACATTGTCCAAAATAAAAATTAAAAAAAGTAAGCATAAGCTATTCAAGCTCCTAAGCTTGGCTTCTTTCACGTCCATAGCCCGTTCCATTCCCTATATCATCATCTAAAGGTAGAAGTAGGGCGTTAGTCAACGCGCCTAGTAGGAATTCCAAGTACGGTTATACACATGGGATTAGTATAAAATTATGATAGATACATAATATCAAAACTATAAACAACTTGTAGTACTAAAATCAGCACATGATACTCATAACAAAATCATGCTAATTTAATGCCATGGGTGTCATATGCCAATGATTTCCCACCCAACAACCATATCACAAATCACATTGTTAATATTCTTGATGAACAAGCCACATCAAGTATTCACTGTTATGCCTCCTCACATATGCTTTATCGGTCACCGAATGGAGCGTGGACTCCTCTTACGTTTCAAACATCATATATCTCTTCCCAGTATGTTAATCGGTCCCACCGAATGGAGCGTAGACTCCTCTTACATTTCAAACATCATATATCTCTTCCCGTATGACAATCGGATTCAGTGTGGATTCCTCCCCACGTTTGTTTATATGCCATGCATGAGGTAATGAGTGCAATGATGCCATTTCATGTCAAAGTACATAATAGCATTGAAATTCAAGTCTTAAAACATAATCATTTGATACCCTAAGTAAATCATCATATATGGAAATAAAACAGTACATGTATATAATCCACAGTGTGTCAACAAGGTAGGAATCCTACCAACGTCCAAGATGATATCATTGTTGTTTTCATGATGATATCGATCACCAATCACGTCAAAACCAATCGTACACCCGTTTGTGAAATCTCGTTACCTTAACGAATTCATCATACACATATGTTAATTTAATTACCCATTCAATTCCTATTATCCTTTACTCATTTAAACAATCTGAAAAAATTATATTAAAAATTTTCACTTTAAAATTCAGTCAACTGAGACAAGAATTCAGTCGACTGAACTCGGCAGATCACCGTCCGCTACCCGTCCTGCGGACCATAGAAACCCGTCCACGGACGGTCGAAACCCATCCCGCTGACAGTCCACATCCGTCTAAAGACAGAACTCTGTTCATTCCATTACCTGCCCGCAGACAGCACTCTGTTCAGTCCATTACCCGTCCTGCGGACGATAGAAACCCGTCCGTGGACGATAATACCCGTCCACCAGACAATGCACACCAGTGGACAGTCCTCTTTTGTTTGATGTTTGGCTTGACCCTTCCTCCTAGAATTTATTTCCTTATTCTTTTAAAACACATTTAACATCATCTATACAATTCATAAATGGATTTATTTTACTCATTAGCCAAGGTTAAGATTCATTCAATCTTGTATCCTTATAACATGATTTTGCATTCAACCCTTTTGGTTGTTTGTTTCCAACATACATCTATACCTTGAATGGATATATATATATAACTCAATGGTCTTAACAACATTCAACTCTATATTCCAACCAAATAGAGAACCCATGGGTTCGTCCATACCATGGCCAAAACCATGATTCCTCCTAGTCTTAATCCGACATTGTTCTTAAACTTTAGAACATATATTTTCCCGTCTCCTTCTTTTCTCTAACGTTTGAATTTCTTCTTTGGTCCTTCACTTCCTTGGTTCTTCACTAATTTCTCTAAATCTAGAGATGAATTGGAAGAGAGAGATGAGAAGAGAATGCAAATCTCTTTGTCTCAACTTGTGGAATTCGGCCAAGGGTATGAACTGCCCCAAGGTGGTATTTCTTTGAAATCAGCCCCAACTTCTTTCAATTCCTTCCTTAATCCTTCTCCTTCCTTGATGCTTTGCTGGTCCTCTAAGTGTAAAGACAAAATGTGGGAGAGAGTGGGAGAGAGAAGAGAAGAGAATGAGATGGAAATTCCTCATTGGAGGGGTCGTCCAAGGGGTGTGAAGTGCCCCTTGGTTGTACCCCTTTGTAATTAGCCTAAGTCCTTTCCCTTTCCCCTCTTTACTTCTTGGTTTGTTCAAGGTGTCCCTTGGCCTAACCAAGGAGACCTTTGATTCAAACCAAGGCATCCCTTGGTACTCCCAACATGTACACCTTGGATTGTGCCTCTTGGGTTTCATCCCATGAGATGGAAAACCCCTCCATCTTTCCTCATTAAGGTTGCGTTAAACCATGGTGTCCCTTGGCTTGGCCAACGCACCACTTCACTTCCAACATGGGCCATGGGTTGTGTCCCTTGAAATGGAACTCTCCATCTCCTTATTCAACTCATTTCTTTAATTCAATTCAACTCAACTCAATTAATTTAATTCATTTGAACTCATTTTCCACTTAACTCACTTCCCACTTGACTCAAGTAAACTTATGAATCAACTCAATATAATTTAACTCAACCTTTGAGTTCACCCATGGTTGACCAAGTCAACCATGGTTAGCCGACCATGCATGTTACATTAACCACTTGCCACCTCACTTGATGAGGTGGATTTGGGTCCCACTAGGCCATGTCACTCACATGCCACCTCATATACATGCCACCTCACTTTTTGAGGTGGATCCCATGCCTTGGGTCTTAATTTGGTTAGTTGACCCAATTAACAAACCTTGCCCATTTACTTTTAATTTGCTCATCTATGACCCATTGGGTCCCAATTGGGTAGTTGACCCATTTAATCACACATACCAAATTATTTCCAACCTGAATTCTATCCTTGATCCATTGGATCACAATTGGGCTATTGACCCAATTCTTACCCATCTAAGTCCATTCCATCCATAAACCTTAAATTCAACTAATTTAACAATTTAAATAGACAAATCCAATATTTTTATGCATTGAAAAATCCGAGGTGTTACACTTGGTGCCTCATCCACCAAAGTACTTATGAACCATGGGGAGCCCAGGAAAACAGGTATCTCTCGCCCTTCAATGGGTAAATGCAATTTTTACCACAAGGATGGGCATTTCAAAAGAAATTGCTATCATCTAAAGAGGTACCTGGTGAGGAATGCACAAAGGAAAAATCAAGAAAAGCCTATGCTTAAAAAACATCCACCAACACCTAATCCTAAAAGAAATCCAAGGAATGTGGAGACAGGGTAAAACTCTTTGATAAGACAAATGACTCATGTCTTAGAAGAGTTGATGAATCCAAGGTTTGGTCATCAGAGATACGGTCGTAGGGATGTGTATGCAACACCAAACGCCACAATCTGAACTTTTTGGTGTTGTCGACATGTCGGTGAATAGGCTATCGTAGTGACAGACATATTGTTACTGTGAGAAATCAAGGCAATGTTAAACAGGGGGAAAAGTCGAAAAAGTCGACCTATCAGTGGAACTGAGACATCTGTGAGACAGAAAGTTAAAATAAAAAGGGGTCACTTCCTGCGAAAGCGACAACACTTTCAAATTCGTTGTCTCCCCTCCCGCGAATGTCTGTGGTCCCTCATTCTCCTCCCGTGCCCTAGACCAGTCGATAGGACATCTCGCAGTGATTTCTCGCTGGAAAATCATGGGGCTTTCGTTCCTCAAGCCTCTAGAAGCCTAAAAATCACCATTCTTGTGATTATCATAGATCGAGTACAGCTCAAGTTTCATCTCATCCCTCCTCGAGCCATTGATTAAGGACCTCCTCTAGGAAAAAACCATGCCTACAAAGATGACAGATCTCACGTCCTAAAATCACTATCGAATGAGGAGAATCCAGTCGTCCTAGTCGATGGGCTAAAAGGGCCAAAAGGTCAGCTTCTCGTTTCTGCCCTGGCTCGAGCTCTGAAAATCTCACTTATGTTCAAAAAGAATAGGAAACCAAGCAAATGTGGAATAAGAGCCCATTGTTGACAAATGTATCATCTTTGTCGAAAATTGACGAGAATGAAGGTGGGAATAAACAGAAGAGGGGAATGGTCCTCGAACTGGTCATGAAGACCACGTTGATATTTCTGACGACACCATTGAAAAGGACAGTCGTCGGTCTGAGGACTTAGGGGAGATTCTGATGAGGAAAGAAAAAGAGAATATGAATACCCTCATCAAGTGAATGACAGTCTGAACAATAAGGTCTTTAGACTAGAAAGAAGGATTGACTGCCTTGAGAGGTCCTTGGATAGACTAAGGGTTACAGTCCATGATCTTGTTGCTGCTACCTCCTTCTCCGACCGAGTTCCAGATACTCCATCTCCTCCTCCTGCACCCCTCAGGATGTCTCTGCTTAGGACGGTTTTTAGAAAAACTATACTTATGTTATTTTGTTTAAGCACCCATTGTACCCCCCTTACCAAAAATCATATGTACTCGATGCATATTTTATCAAATGCAATGATATGGTTTGGTTTAGTATGATATGTGTATTGTTGAGCATGTATTCCAGTTATCTTTTGTGTATGATATACTAACATGCATGTTTAAATGACTTGATTTTGTATTGCCATGTTAGGGAGATAAGGGTTCGAGCTGTGGAGCTACACATATCCTTGGAGTATGGGGGAGCACAAAGTCTGTGCTAAATAGATGTTGTCACTGGTCATGACATATTGTGGAGGAATGAGAATGCAAGCTTAAAGCTTAAAGCAACATCAACTTAGGGCACCTAAGTTTGTGGGGAAGCAGAGAACAAAAAGCTAAGAAAAATAGCTTAAAGAATGGGGGAGAAAACCAGAAGAAGTTAGGATCATTAGCTTAACCCAAAAGCCTGATGCACGAAAAGTGTGCACTGAACCATGGGGGAGCGTCTGATCTTGGTGCTTGCCTAGTGACCCTTTGTCAATTGAATGACAAAATGGGAGAGAAAATAGTAGAAGTCTGAAGCTATGGACATAAAAACCAATTAGCAAAATAATTGGTGGAAGGTAGGAAGATCCAACTCAAGGAGATTGGGAGAGTCTAGAAATCCATTGGTGTATGGGGGAGAAAATCTTATTTACTCCATGGATGTTTATGGTTTGGACTAACTCATTTAATGATTGACTAGTGTTGCTTGCTTTTGTGCTTAAACAGGAAACTGAAGCAAGATGAGCAAGAATATGAAGATCATAGTCTTGTTAATCCATTTGAATATACATGTAATTGATTTAATATTTTGTATTCAAATGTGTTGTAATAAAGGGTGGGCATGTATAGCTTCTAGGTTTTATCATTTAATTGACAAATTAGGAGATTTTTAGTGCCCTGGCTTGACCGAGTCTCTGTTTGTCAATTACATGACTCGGGTAGAAGCACTTACCAAGAACTTGAAGACTCAAGATGTTCGAGGAAGAATATCATGCTCCACCAAGCTCAAAGCTCATCATCACGGCAATCATAAGAACAGGTATATGGCCATAGATGACCCTAGGTGGAACCCACACCTGATAGAGAACTAATAGGCTTGGTTGCATATGTTCATAATAAACATAAAATGCATAGAGAGGATGCTGAACAGTGAATTGGAAGTAAACTTGGAAACATGAATTATGTTCACTGTCAGCATGACCAGCCTATCTCACCGACCCCTCGGCGCAGTCAAGATCGACCATCGTGGTCCAAGACTGGTCGGCCAGATTTACATTGGTTCTGGAATTTCGAACTGTCATTCTGGAAATGCCTCTGACCAAGAGTCTCGTAAGCACTGAACCCTCGGTGATGAACTTGAACGACCCCTCATGGCCAACAACTCGTCAGTATAAAACTTATTAGTTCTGGACTAGGGAAGTTATAAGGGCTATCGATAAAATAGACATATCGGCAATCAAAGACCAATCGAGAGATACAAGACCGATCCCTCGGCAAAGGGCGACAGGTCGTTCTGGGTAACAGGTTTTCAAAGTTGAAACTACTGTCAAGCATGCTTTGCAACAGAATGAGCTTATCGTATGCACCGACCTCGCGGTACCATAAGTGTCGACCCATCGGCGACAATGACATGTCGGCCGGAAGTAATAATGCCGTTGAGGGTGCATTTAATGCGCAATGGTCGGGTGGTTGAACGGTAACAAATATGACCACCGACCCATCTGTGTCACCGACTTGTCGATCCTGGACAATCAATATGATTGTTAAAACTCTATAAATATGAGTGTTGGATGATCGTTTTACTATCTTCCTTGAGCTTAAAAGAGTTAAACACTCTAAGGAACAATCAACACTCTTGAGAGAAAGATCATAAACAACCAATCTTCGGATTGTGTTTGTAAGGGAGAAAGAGAGGAGGAGAGAAAGATCATAAACAATCAATCTTTGAATTGACTTTGCAAGTGAGAAAGCTATAAACTAGGAAAGCTTTGGCTTAGCCAAGTTTCGCTGTCACCCATAGATTGTGATTGCTATACGATGACTAGAAGAAGGAGCGTCGACACAACTCTTGAGGGACTGCAACAAGTACACATCAGCGAGAAAGAGCTTTAGGGCAAGTGCTTCATGATTTTTAATTTCCTTTTAAAAACCTGTAACCCGAGAGTGGATTAAAGGGAGGTACCCTAGAACCACTATAAAAAAAAAAAAAAACTCTAGAGCGTCGTCTCTAGCACAATGGTGGGTGAAATACCCAGCCAATTGAGTGAGGTGGAATTCCTACTCTAATTGTGAGGGTGCAAGTCCCCACATAGTGAATTTGGGGATAGCTCAAGGTTGAGCGATTCCTAAAAGTGGATGTAGGTTGGCAAACCAAACCACTATATATCTTGTGTCCTTGTGTTTGTGATGTTAGAGCTAAATTCTTGTATTGATTGTTTTAATAACATTTGCTAACATGCACACTCTTGATTGTTATTTTCGCTGCATTTAAACTAATTAATCAAGTAAAATTAAAAAGGACCAACGAAATTGGATTGACCTATGGTCAATCACATTGTTCTAGCTCCCGTGTAAAGAATACTTTCAGTTGGATTTGTTTTCTTCAAAATAGATAGTGGATTCAGTCATCTTCAAATTATCAATTCATCATGAAAATAATAACATATGATCAATACTCATTGTTTACATATCCATCATCCGTGACTGGTTAACCTCACACTAAAGTCAATTCATAACTCCTTACTTGTGAGGTAATTAAATTTTGAGAATGTAAGAAAGTATAGAAGATTTTGCTTCTTAGAAAGTTCTAATTAAAATAAATCAAACTGTAAATAAAATAGAAAAATGCTGAAAACATAAATGTAGTGGGTATCTAATATATTTTCTCAGAGTTTCTATTCTTTTGAATACATTTAGTCTTCCAATGATAATATTTCATTTATTTGATTGAATATTTTTTATAAATGTTTATAAATTTTCGAAATATCATAGATATTTTTTATGCTGAGGTGCAACATTAAGCACCAAATATAATGCAAGTGGGCCTATATGGATTTTGTTCCACTCAAATCTCCGTAGAAATATCGAATCGATTGACATGTTATCCATGGCCCCATTGACAACGACAATGCGGATCACTTCATGTGGATTCTGGACTTACCGAAACATATCAACATGTGGGCTGACCTTTTCATAAACTCCAATTGTTCTTACAGCTTTTTCTTTGATCAATTCAGTTAGGTGGGCCCTTGTATCTAATCAAATTAACTATAAACTCTATAATGCAAAGGAATTATATTGGCAATTAAATTATACTTACAGGTAAGTCTTAGTAACGTGGTTATGTGAATATTTTCTTTGGTCGTTTTGATTTTATTTGAAAGAAAACCGAATATGGAATCCAAATTAAGTCAATTAATTAGCATTTTGAGTTGAATAAGTCAACAAATTTTAATTAGTTTTTTCAAATTAAATTAGAAATTGAAACAACCCAAAACTTCCCAATATATTTAACTTTTTTAAAAAAAAAATATTTTACCACTAACAAAAGTCTCATCTTATAAGAGTAAAGGGTATTTATCTTTATGGAACTCATTCGAAGCTCCTGTCGAGAATCAGGCAGAGTTTCCCTTATAATTGGGCCTTAGGGAAGGAACTATTCTCTTCAAACCTAAGTCAATACCATCACTGTTGACGTGTGGCTTGAATTTAACTCTGAATTGGGCACAATTTCAATGGCAACTGCTATAAGCAGTTTTTTGGGCAAGTTGCTATATAAGGACTCTTAACATGTAATTAGCAATTACTCTTATACAGCAATTAAAGAATGTTTTTAAAGTGGGCCAGCATTGAATTAGCAAGTAACGTGGCTGGGTTTCTTTTTAGAGAAGAGTAGCAATAGAAATTGGTAATCTTGGATTGGGACCAACCGACAGAATATCAATATATATTCGGCTGTATGTAATGGAAGAAACATGCACAAAGTTGAGACGTGTAGGGAGGATACGAGACAAGTTCGTTCTCAGCTGAATCATCAATGGGCTGTCTGATCAGAGAGAAGAAGAGGACACCATACTGCAGCAGATCGGTTCAGCAAAGGGAGGTTGAACACCTGCTGCCAGCGTTGGTGAGATCAGTCATTCAGCAAGAAACATCTGTGTGTTTCTATTGAGGGAAGAACAGTAGCACCAATTACTATTCATGTGAAAGAAGAGAGGAGAAAAGACAACTAAGGGTTGGCTGCATACTTGTAGCGGTGAACACAACAGGGGCAATCATCGTGAACAGCAATAGTAGTTGTTGAACAGAGAAGAAGGAGATTGATTGGGATCCCGACTGTGTTTGGGTTTTTGGTATACATTCTAAGGAATTTATATCGTACTCTCTTTTCTTTCTTCTTTCTCTGAATAGTAAAATTATTACACGCTCCGTGGACGTAGGCTAGGTAAGCTGAACCATGTAAATCTTTGGTGTTGTTTGTGCTTGTGATTTTATTCCGATATTTTGGTGTGTTTATTATTTCCGCTAATAAATGCTTCCAAGTGGTATCAGTAGCTTTGGTTGGAGACCAGGGAATTGTTGGAGATCGAAATACAACACAATGGGCATGAGAGGAGTGCCGAGCACAAAGTTCGAGGTCGAGCCCTTCGACGGGAAAAATAACTTCAGTCTTTGGCAGAGTTCAGTAAAGGATATTCTTTTACATCAAGGGCTACATAAAGCACTGCAAGAGAGGGAGAAGCCAAGTTCTTCCGACGAGAAAGGGAAGGACAAACAGAAGGATGTCATGTCAAATGATGCGTGGGATGAACTACAGATGAAGGCGGTGGCAACCATACGGATGTGTCTGGCACCAGAGGTAAAATATCTTGTTTTTGATGAAACTTCTGCAACAGAATTATGGAAGAAATTGGAGACTCTGTATATGGCGAAGTCACTCACAAACAAGTTGATTCTGAGAAAACAACTGTACCAGTTGCGAATGGAAGAAAGAACTAACTTCCTATATCATCTACATGCATTTAACAAAATCATCACTCAACTGGCGAGTGTTGATGTGAGATTCGAGGATGTCGACAAGGCCGTGATATTATTGGTTTCTCTTCCCCCTTCTTTTAATACAGTGGTGACCACTCTACTGGTTGGTAGAGAAACTGTGACGGTGGACGAGGTGATCGCTGCATTGCTGCAGACGGAGACCATCAGGGCGCCAACAAATACATCCAATTCAAGTGGACTGGTGTTGGCTCAGGCGGATAAGCAGCGCTGCAGAGGAATCGGGAGAGATTCCAAAAACCAAAGGTGGTCGAGGTCAAAATCAAGGGGTGCAGGTAAATTCAGCTGCTATTATTGTGAGAAGGAAGGACACATGATAAGGGACTGTAATCAACTGAAACGTGATCGGAGGCCAGATCACAAAATTCAGCTCAATCAAGCCATGATCGGGATGCTATAGCACAGATGGTTGTGTGTACAGTCATAAAAGGTACATAAAATCTAAATAATAATTGGATTTTAGATTCAGGGTGTACCTATCATATGTGTCCGAGGAGGGAATGGTTTGATACATACAAACCATGCAATGGTAGAGTTGCCCAAATGGGTAATGGGGCAACTAGCAAAATTATCTGGATCGGGACTATAAAAATCAAAATGTTTGATGGAATGGTGAAGATGCTTGAGAATGTGCGTTATGTCCCAGATTTAAAAATGAATTTAATTTCATTGGGTATTCTTGAATTGGAGGGATTCGCCTTCAAAACTACGGATGGGACTCTCAGAGTGGTTAAGGGAGCCATGATAGTAATGAAGGGAAAGAGGCATGGTAGTCTGTATACATTGTTAGGGAGTACAGTAATTGACAGACAGCAGGGATCTCCTAATCGGAGTGCGGGCAGAAGGAGAAGGACCCGCAAGACTCCAGTGAAGGTTGACCCAAAACGTAAGGTCATTTTTGCATTAGATTCTTGTGGTTTTTTGTTTGGTTTCCATGGTGCAGGTGAAAACACAGATGAAAAAGGAAAAACGACGTCGTGCCATACAACGAAAAGTGAGTCAGGTCCGACAAAGCGGTGGATAGCTGTCAAGTCCAAGCAAGGCTTGGGTTTGGCCAACTCTTCTAATTGAAGAAACAGGTGGAGCATCCCAGTGCATGGGGATGCGCACATCTCACAGAGATGCAGATGGATGCAGCTACAGGTGGAGCTAAGCCGCTCCCGGCTGGTGTGCACAGAGGTGCATAGTTGCAGGTGCAGTGGAGGTTGGTATCTTAGATCGTCTTGGAATTGTGAATTATCGCCAAGGTGGAGATTGTTGACGTGTGACTCGAATTTAACTCTGAATTGGGCACAATTTCAATGGCAACTGCTATAAGCAGTTTTTTGGGCAAGTTGCTATAAAAGGACTCTTAACATGTAATTAGCAATTACTCTTATACGGCAATTAAATAATGTTTTTAAAGTGGGCCAGCATTGAATTAGAAAGCAACGTGGCTGGTTTTCTTTTTAGAGAAGAGTAGCAATAGAAACTGCTAATCTTGGATTGGGACCAACCGACAGAATATCAATATATATTCGGCTGTATGCAAGGGAAGAAACATACACAAAGTTGAGACGTGTAGGGAGGATATGAGACAAGTTCGTTCTCGGCTGAATCATCAAGGGGTTTTCTGATCAGAAAGAAGAAGAGGACACCATACTGCAACAGATCGGTTCAGCAAAGGGACTGAACACCTGCTGCCAACGTTGGTGAGATCTGTCATTCAGCAAGAAATATCTGTGTGTTTCTATCGAGGGAAGAACAGTTGCACCAGTTACTGTTCATGTGAAACAAGAGAGGAGAAAAGACAACTAAGGGCTGGCCGCATACTTGCAGCGGTGAACACAACAGGGGCAATCATCGTGGGCAGCAATAGTAGTTATTGAACAGAGAAGAAGGAGATTGATTGGGATCCCGACTGTGTTTGGGTTTTTGGTATACATTCTAAGGAATTTATATTGTACTCTCTTTTCTTTCTTCTTTCTCTGAATAATAAAATTATTACACGCTCCATGGACGTAAGATAGGTGGGCCGAACCACGTAAATCTTTGGTGTTGTTTGTGCTTGTGACTTTATTCCGATATTTTGGTGTGTTTATTATTTCCGCTAATAAACGCTTACAATCATATTCTTCAGCATAACTTAGTTCATTTACATAAACAAGGTATCACTAACATTACATACATAGTTATGGTCTTAGTTCACTAACATTATATACAAAAGACTACTTCACACCCCCAAACATTGCCTGTCCTTTTTACATTCCGAAAGACAGCAGCACTATATGTTACAAAACATAAAATATAACATCAAGTCTTCTACCTTACTTCTCATCCGCGCACTAAGGGTTCGGATGACCCTCCTACAGAGTCTCCTGCATCGGTAAAGGGTCTATTAGTAATCTTACAAGAAAATTCAATTATAATAAGTATTTATTCTACATAAGGAATTTGCAAGAGTTAAGAGAAATGGATGCATAGTAGTAAAATCTAGTCCCACTTATAATCTCGACAAAATCATTCATGCATCATGTAAGCGACGTGATGCCCACTTGGCATCATTACTTACGTGCCCTCTTGGCATTCTCATGTGCAATGCCCTCTTAGCATTCACATATGCATATTGCCCTCTTGGCCATCATACTTTGCCCTTTTGGCATTTTGACATTGCTCTCTTGGCATTGTCCTCTTGGCAATCTCAGTGGATAGATTATAATCTACTACAACCAAAATTTCAAATAACTCTTTATGTAATTCATAACAGGGGTACAAATATCGGCCGATACGTATTGTATCGACTGATATGAAACGATTTTGAAACAGCATCATATCGGCCAATACGTCGATAACACAGCCGTATCATATCGGTCGATATCGTCCGTTTTTCAAAAAAAAAAGAGGAGAGAGAATAAATTCGGCCGATATATCGAGCGAATCCGAATTTTATACCCTTGATTCATAGCACTCATTATATTGATGTTAATATTCTACAAACAACCCCAATCCATAGTTACTCTACATCCTTCTTAATATAATTTGCAGTCACATTCAATTCACATTTGTTTCATGGCTAGACCGAAGCATGCACTTCACCGTGTGATAATTCATGCAGACAATCATTCAAAGAAAGTTCCATCACAATTCTAGCCTTACATATCATGCCCACAAGAGAAATAACCTTTACAAAGGTTCAAGTGGAGTGGGAAGATCTCCCGAGATGTTGAGGCCGTCTGGGCCCGAAGAACTTGGAGCTGGGCACATCAACAAATACACAATTAAGATGCATAAGTCCTGAATTCAGTCTATAAGATTTAAGTCTACGAATGAGAACCCCAAATTCCCCTTTTTCATCCCCAAATTTCCAAGTAGTTTCTCATGAGGAAGGATAGAATCTCATACACTCATGTAGATTTCTCCTACGTCACCCCTTCTCTGATCGCCCAAACACGAAATAGGGTAAGTATGGAAGAAATCCTTACCGTAGAACTCTGAATTTTCCATGATGGAGGCCAGCTTCATCAATTCAACACCAAAGAGGGGGTGACTAGAGTATCGGACTTCCGACATTGCTCGGTCTCAAAAGTTCTATGGCTAGAAATAAAGATTTGGATAGCTACAGAAATTCATCTCAATTACTTAATACATTAAAATTTGAGTCAAATATAAATTTTAAATTTTCAAACTATGGTTTCATGAGTCAGTACATGTAGTTCCGTGGCATTCTATTATAGACTTCATCTCACGAAAGGCAGTTGCATATTCATGTACTTTATTGCAAAAGAAGTAAGATCTGTTGGGATGTATGGCTCAAATTACATAATGGGGTCCATGTGGATCAAATTCAACAACTAAGCCAAACATAGTGCTGCTGGTTTCTCACGTTAAAGCTGCAATGGGATTTTGCATTGGTTTAATTAATATAGGTTTCCTAAGTTAAAAGGGACTATAGCTTGATAGCAATGGTATGTTGCATGGGAATGTGAATGGTTGGTAGTCTACATGGAGTTTTGTACGTATAGCCAGTCTTGGGCAGCAAATATAACATACAGATGTAGGCAGCGTTGAAGTCTCTAGCACTGACAGACAGACTCATGTTAATATATGGCAACAACACTAGATAGCACTGACAGACAGACTCATGTTAATATATGGCAACAACACTACATAGCAGAGACGGGGGAAGTATTTTAGTGGAACTTTGGTTGACCAACTGTATGACTTATATATAGATGCAGCCAACTCTATTCTATGTGGTCTGAAGTGTGAAAAAGAAAGCTGCCAGATCTGTGAAAGAGATTCACACGGCATACATCGTGGAAGAGAAAGAGGATTGCAGAAATCTCACAAAGCAAATCGGTGTAAAAATGACAGCAACCGTCCCAGAGAATTTGTTGCATAGAGCAGCAGATTGACCCATGATTTAGAGAGAGCAGACATCCTGCAACGAGGAAGGATCTCTCTGAACTGGTTGAATAAGGAAGCGGTTGTATAATACCCCATCTCGCTACAGGCATGTTATCTCCAAAACACCTTAAGAAATCTTCAAAAACAGATATCGGATCTTTTTTTCTTTGCCAAACTACAACAAGATATTAACTAAAGCAGGTAATTCGTCAATAACTCAAACCAACACAACAGTATTATAACAGTTGTTACAGTTATTCATAAAATCAAATGACAATTGAATCAAACATACAATGCTCTCTCAAAATAACAGAAAGAAAATACAGTTAAGATGTCTGCAATAATCACCGCCTAAGCCTGATCTTAGAACTCATTGGATCCCGCCATCAAAACACCTGAAAGGTAAGGGGTGAGCTCTACATGTCCAATGAGGGTAACACATGCATTATATGTCATCAAGCATACACTGCATATAATCATATGGACACATCAAATAGTAGGATGTTTACGTGCATGACCATGCAAGCGTGTGCCCCACCCCTAGCACACAGGCCCACATCTATCGGGCCTCCAGTACATCCTCTAACCAACCCAATGCAACTCTAGGGAAACTCTATCATATGCCCATCTACTATGGTCCACCCACCCACGGGTACACAGACCCATCCCCATTCAGATAAGCGTCTCTAGTCCTCAACCAGTCCTATGACTCTCCTAGGACAACCCGCACACATACCACAACCAACTCATAAGTCGGGCTCACTAGAGTCCCAAACAGACTATCACACAAGAGTAACCACTGCACAAGTCCTCAATGGACTGCTAATCAAACTCATCTGTGGTCTCCTCGACCAAGCACCAGAATCCTACTAATCACACTTTTAACATCGGGCCTCATCTACTGGTCTCAACACTACTGGCACTGTTGAGCACTGAAAATGACTATTTTACCCTTTAATTTTGAATTAGTTAGCCTTTGATTTGTGTATATTATATGCTTTTAATGGTGTTTTTGAGTTTTGCAATGTATTTGTGAGAATACAAGAAAAATGAATTAAAATGCAGAAAAGTGAGCCATAGTTCTATTTTTAGAAATTTTGTAACTTTTTCCAGCTAATTTGGTCTGGAATTATTGTAAATTATTATAATTCAGATTCGGATATGAGAGTTTGAATTATAATAATAATTTTTAGATTGTGTTAGATTGTAAAGGTGGTAGAAATTTATACACACACAAATGGACTCATTGTTCAAGTCTAAAGCCAATGAGCCAAAGCCCACCACTATTCTGGGCCCAATGAATTTCGTTTGAAGCATTGTTGAAGCAAGAATGAGAGAAAAAAATTGGGATTTGGATTGACCAAAGTGAAGGTTGGAAGGATGAATATTTTGATATAATTTCAGTATTTTGGCTATAACTTTTTACTCCGATGTCCGATTACATTTATTTTTATTGCGTTAGAAAGAGGACTTCGAGAGATACAACTTTGTAGTTTATGAAATTTCATGATTCAGAACTTAACAAGGTCAAAATTGAGCTACAAGCTGGTGCATGTGTAAAAAAATGGGATTTGCACCCTACTTTCCAAATTAATCTAAAATCTCTAAAATCATGGTGACTTATCTACAAAATTCGACCATGGCTTGGAAAAGACAATAAATTTATATAATTAAAAGACAGAGAATTTGGGAGAAAGTTTTGGACAGAGAATTATGGAGGAATTCTCTCAAGCCTTACATAATCTAGTTTCTTTTGAGCACTATAAATAAAGGGGTTCAGGCATTGTAAAATTGGAATTGGAGTAAGGAATTAAGGTGTGCAACGACTGGAGGCTGAGAACACTAGAAGAGAAAGGAATATTTGAATTTTTTCTATGAGTTCTTGTATTTTTATTTTTATTTCATGTCTTTGATGCAAAAACTCCAAAGCATTTTAATTTTAATTTCCAATTTAATTGAATGAAATTCATGGTAGCTTTTTTAGATTTATGGTTTTTCCAATTGTTAAATACTTTATGGTGATTGTTTTTTATGTTATTTTAATTATTTTTAAGATGTTATGGAATAAATTAATTTAAGAGTTCTCAAGGAAAGTAGAACCCGTTTAGGATCGGTCGAACTTAACATTTTCAGATCTAAGGCTTTTTTCGAAGAGTAGCTTATTTTTAGATTCGAAAAGGAGAATAAAAATTTTGCCCAAGCCAAGCCTAAGGCTTGAATTGAAAGCTTCTGACTTAATGGACATCATGATTTTCTTAATTAGAAGTTTAATAAATAGAGAACATGATTTATATTTAGTAATTCTAGAAGATTTCATAGTATAGGCCATGGTTTTATCTTTAAGTGGGATAATATGTCACCCTAATTACTGTCTCAATTTCATTGTACATTATGTGAATATTTTATTATTTCTATTAAATTTTTTTTCTTTTCTTATTCTCTTAAATTCTTTTGAACTACGTTGAGATTGATTTAATTGCATTTTAATTTTGTTCTCTTAAACTACTTTGAGATTATTTATAAATTTTAGATCAATTCAATTACTTTAATTAAATTGGATTTATTGGTTAGATTTTAGATTTAGATGATGATACTCTATCTTTTAGATTTCATTATTAGAACTGGAATGCCACTAAATCAAATTCATATGTAAAAATTAGAATTTGATTTTCATATTTAGGTTATTTCTAAAGAGAGATATATATATATATATATATATATATATATTTAAATCACAATTTTTCAATTTCATATATTTTGTTGTTTTCTTGTGGGATCGACCTCGCACTCTTAACGTTATACTATTAAATAGTTCATGCGCTTGCGAGTTATAAATTTAAAATTTGCACGACAAGCATAGACACCCCTCAAGGAATTGCATAGGTCTTCTACTGAGTGAGCCGACCGAACTCATTCATTAAGGGCCTATAAACTCCTAGTGAGTCAACACCCACAGCATAAGTCACAACAATGAACCCTAAGGTCATAACCACTGATAATGACATTACCACACCCCTCAGCCAAAGTGTGGGCTAACAAGCACTCAACCTATCTGGCTCCCAGGGCGACCCAGTACGTACTCAACGTAGTGTATGACCACTCTACCTCTAAGGCCACCTCCACAGAAATCCACACACACCACAGACCGGTACTTCAGTTGTACACCAAACCACGGGGACAACCTCAAATAATGTCTGCAAATAGTCAACCGGCACCTCACCCGTACACCGGACCATGAGAGCGAACTCTAACTCATGTCCGTAAATAGTCAACCGACACCTCAGTCGTACACCGGACCACAGGGTCGGACCCCGAATCATATCCTTAAATAGTCAACCGACACCTCAGCCGTACACCAAACCATAGGGGCGAACTCTAACCAGCACAAAAGTTATATATTGGACCATGGAGGTGGACCCCGAATCATGTCTGTAAATAGTCAACCGGCACCTCAACTGCACTTGGGACCCTCGCCCTTCAAACTGGACAATCCTCTCCCATAGGTGCGTCCGAAGACCAATAAGGGTAGACTTGACTGTCTAACCTATAGTAGGGAGTACATCCACTCATACTCTACCATCTAGCAATCCACAGCCAAACGACGCCTCCTGGCACGGTTTTCCACAACCTCTCAACCCTAACTACCCGACAAGCCTAAATCTTGATGTAGCCTATTACCCATGCTCTACTGGCATTCCATACACACTAGTTACATGCATGCACAATTATCTCTACGCATGTGATCAACTAAAACATGTAACATGTTATTATCAAAAGCATATCATTTATTGCCACAGCTTATACAAATCATGATACTACACAGTCCATCCAACATGTTATCACATTGTCAAGCTGAGCATGTTATAACATTTGGCAACTCAGAAAGTCATTACATAATCAAATAGACATGTTGTTAGTGCCGTGGCTTTCTCGAGTCCCTATGTTTGTCAATTCCATGACTAGGGAAGAAGCACTTGCCAGAAGCTTTAAGACTCAAGGTGATCATGATTGAAGATCATGCTCCACCGGATTAAAACTCATCGTTATGGCAATCACAAAACAGGTATTTGGCCATAGATGACTTTAGGTGGTACCCACACCTTTGAAGAACCATTCCTAGGGTTAGTTGAACAAATGGTAAAATCATAAAAAGCCTCGAGAGGAAGCTTAACATGGAATTGGAAGCGAACCTCTAAATATGAATTAAGTTCACTGTCAGCTCGACCAGTCATTCTCACCGAACCCTCGGTGGAGACAGGATCTACCCGTCGTGGTCAAAGACTAGTCGGCCAGATTGACAAACGTTCTGTAACATTGAACTGTCATTTTGGGTATGCCTCTGATCGAGAGTCTCATATACACCGACTCCTCGGTGATGAACTTAACAACCACTCGCGGTCAACTACTCGCCGATGATAACTTATGAGTTCTGGAAGTTAGAACTCAAGTGGACACTTGAGAAAACAGATATATCGGTAATTTAAGATCGATCGAGAGTACCAGGACCGACCCTAAGGTAAAGGGCGAGAGGTCATTCTGGGCATGACAAGTTTCGGGACATGAAACTCTATTTGCATGGTGTTGCCACATATCGAGACCCTCGTATGGACCGACCTCTTGGTGCCATGACTGTCGACCCATCGGTGATATCCACCTGTCGACCGAGAATTAATAGTGCCATTGGGAATGCATTTAATGTGCAATGGTTGGATGGTTGAACGGTAATAAATATGAACATCGACCTATCATTGCCCCCGACCTGTCGGGACTGGACAGTTTGAAAAACTATGTTGACTCCTCTATAAATATGAGAGTTGTGTGATCATTTAACTATCTTCCTTGAACTGAAAAAATTCACACGCTCTAAGGAACAATCAACTCTCTTGTGCCTACACCTGAGAATCATATACAACCAATCTATTGATTGAGTTAGTAAAAGAGAAAAAGAGAGGAGGAAAGAAAATTTACCAACTAGGATAGAATCAGTTTTCTAGTCACCCTGAGATTATGATTGCTCAACGACAGAAACAAGAAGGAGCATCGGGATTAACTCGGGCACACATTGGATGGATCTTTGAGAAGCACACTTCATCGTAATCAAGCTTCAATGCAAGTGCTTCGTGGTTTCAATTTTGTTTTAAAACCTTTTTCTTGTGAAAGTGGATTAAGGAGGCTTGGCTCCGTAACCACTAAAAAAAAATCTAGACCGGAGTCTCTAGCACACGTGATGGGTAGAATTCTTAACCAATTCAAATAAGTGGAATTCCTATTTTATATGTGGTGGGTGAAATTCTCAGCCGATTGAGTGAGGTAGAATTCCTACTCTAATTGTGAGGGTGTAAGTCCCCACTTAGTGAATTTGGACATAGCTTAAGGTTGAGCTAGTCCTACCAATGGATGTAGGTTGGCTAACCAAACCACTCTATATCTTGTGTCTTTTTGTTTGTGATGTTAGAATCAATTTCTTGTGTTGATTACATAATTACATTTGCTAGCGCGCGCGCACACACACACACACACTTGATTGTTATATCCGCTGTGCTTAATAAATCAGTCAAGTAATTTTTAAAAGGACTAATGATTTTTAGATTGTCCTATTCATCCTTCCCTCTAGGATCAATCATGTTCTAGCATTCAAAGGGAGAACTTTCACATGTTATCACACAACGCACATCACCATGTTACTCACCTAACATGTTATCAAGATACTAACCAACATGCCATCACAAGCAGTCCGACATGAGTACACCCAAATGAGCCCCTTGCCACATATATGTCAGAATGGTTCCCTTGCCGAGTGGCACGTGATCCATTCCTCGTACTCCATAGTCCCCTCACCTGTGTGTGTGTCTTTGAAATCCAAAACGAGAAAGCGGGTCTGACGGGTTGAAACGAGCTCGATCTGTTGAAAAAGAACAAAAGAATGAGTAATCGAGGCGAAAAAGGTCAAACAAGGCCTGGACTGGGTTGCGTCCAAAATTGGGCCTAACTGGGCTGGCCTGAGAACTGGGAGCTAAAACTAGGCTGGGCCTAAAAGTCGGATCAAGCAGAGACTGGGCCAGTTGAAACTGGGCCAGAGTAGGTGTGGCGATTTGGGCCGGACCCAAAACTGGGCAAGGCCAAAGGTGTGGCCTAACTGGGCCTGACAACAAGGCCTGGCTGAAGGGCCTGGTCTGTTGACTGCAAACAACGGACTGGACCTGGGTTGCCAAGGCCTAGAACCAAACCCAATCGTGTCAACTCAGTGACTCGACTGAGTTGGCTCGGCACCTAGTGAAGAAACAAAGAAAAAGAGGTAAAAGGAGGAAAAGAGAAGGAAATGAGAGGGAAAGAAAGGAAAATAAGGGAAAACCAAAGAAGGAGAGGGAGTGATAAAGAAAGAAAAAGATCAAGGAGAAGATAAAAGAGTAAGCTCGAGTACCTGAGATTGGTGAGCACGGCGGAAAAAGGGTGGGAAATCTGACAGCTGAAGGCGGAGATCACGGCAAGAGATCGACTTCAAGGGATGGTTTCCATCGAAGGGGCTGGGAAAGCTTAGGGTTTTGGGACAAAAGAGGAAGGGATTAGAGGACGGAGAAGGAGAAGAAGAAGGAGAAGAAGAGAGGAAAAAAAATCAGAGAAAGGAAAGAAAAAAGAGAAGAAGGGAGGCGGCCAAGAGAGAAGATGGAGAAGAGAGAGGACATAGAGAACAGAGAGAGAGGGATCAGAGAGAGGAGATCGAGAGGGAGAGATGAGAAGGGGGGTCACGGGCTGCACTGTAGCTGCGCTGCTACAATGCAGCCGTAGAGGGAAGAAATAAGAGGGGGGTTTAGGATTAAGTTAGGGTTTTTTCAAGGGTTTGAGAGTTTGGAGAGTGGGCCCACTTTGTGGACTAGAGAGGTGAGAAAATCCACTGAAAAGCCACCTAAACAAAACACAAAACATCTTGATTTATTTTATTATATAAATAGTATTTTTTAAATAAAAACCTCGAGATATGAGAAATGCAAATTTTAAAAATAAACAGGTAAAATCCATTAGAAATCGAGTGTCGAAGGAGAAATTTGTGTAACGTACAAATCTTTTGAATGATAGAATATTCAATAAAACAAATTAACAAGATGCCCTTCGAGTCTCCAAACTCAAAAACAAGTAAACCGGGCCCACGGCAGTCCCACATTCTCCCCACTACTACTGAGACCCAAAAATCCCGAAAATCAAGTCAGGTCGTTTCAGGCTGATTGAGAACAAAGAAATTGTTCATGGTAGCAGCGAGCAACAGGAAGTGGCTAGTGGGTTTTTCAGTCAAGGAAGCGGAGAGGCATGGCCTACAGCAGCCAGAGTGCGGAGAGTGCAAAGAGGCGTTACTGTCTTAAGATCCAAAGGTAGCGCAGAGAATAGAAGGAGGTTGTAGTAACTGGATCAGGTGACAGGAAATTCTTCAGAGGCAGTAAGTGTACTGAGAAAGAGGGTGATTAAATCTTGTATATTGTATTTTATTCTCTTAATATAAAGTTTACACGCTCTGTGGACGTATGCCGGGTTTGGGCCTAACCACGTAAATATCGGTGTCTTGTTGTAGTGCTTGATTATTCCGTGATTGTTATTTCCGTTTTTAAACCCAACAAGTGTAAGGACATGGGGTTTTTACTCCCTAATTCATGAATAATTTTTTTTCCTTAATGAATGGAATGAATGTAGAATGAAGGCAAATCTTGTGGTTTAGATAAGTGTGGATGAATGAGATTTGAGTGTAGTTTGAAAGAAATAAAAAAAACAAATAAGAGGGGAAACTGAATTTCCCAGGTGGACACCTCGACTGGATCGATGTGTCGTGAAATGCAGAGGTCCGAATATGATGTATCGACCAAATCGGTACCACTCATCTTAGAGCACACCAGTTTGACAGTGCTTCCCCAACCCTAAACTTGAACTTCTAGACCGATGTATGGAAATGGTTGATGTATCGGTGAAAACCCAAGGTAGAGTAGAAGTAAGTACAAGGTTATCAGTGCGACATATCGACCAGGTCGATATGCCTTAGAATCTAACCTTTGGACATATCGACCACGGCGATGTATCGAGCGTTTCCAGTAACTTGAGTCCGACGCACTCAACCTCTCCCTCCTATGTCACCTCATACAATTAATGCGTAAGATGAGTCCGCACACAAGCTGGCCACATGTTGCATGCGTGGATCAATACACGCAACTGCAGAAAATGACTTCCAAGACAACGCATCGAGTTAGTCGATGTTTCGGCGAACCCTCCACATCCTACTGAGAATAAAGGGAACTCATCCAAATAGATACATCGACACAAGTCGATGTATCGAATGACCCAGTATGGATACATCGACAAGGTCGATGTATAGAGTCTGTCGGCACCTTATAGACAGATACGAACAGCTGCCTTCCTCCCTTGTCTTATCATTCAATGATGCATGTACACCTCTACACGCCACCCCAGTCGTTTCCCTTGCTTGAGGGCAAGCAGAGGGTGAAGGAGAGGAAGGAAAAGAAGAGAAAAAGTAAGAGAAGAGGGAGAGTGAAAAGAGGAAAGAAAGAAGAGAAATGGGAAGGAGAACGTAAAAGAGGAAGGATTCCCACCCTCAAAACCATGGTGCATCCTTGTCTCCTCATTACCACACGTCCTGGTTTCGGTGTACAACTCATCAGCTGCTCCCTAACTCCATCTACTCCGAAGAAGAGAGGAAAACAAATCAAGCAAGGAGGAAGAAAGGAGCTCAAATCAGGAAGCTCATCCTTCGTTCATCCGAGAAAACCTACGAATCCCTCGAGGTAGGTAGATTTTATTATGATTTTAATTAAGATAAACATACTAGGGTGTTTAGAAACATGTATATATAAATCTGGAAGAAAAATGACCAAGAATGAAGAACATGAAGGAGAGGCATGGAAGATGAATCCATGGCTTTTAGACTCAACCCAGGACGACATGTCGGTATATTCGATGTGTTGATCCAAAACCCACCAAAATACATCGACAGAGTCGATGTATCGTCCTGAGAGTAAATAAACATATGGAAAATAATTAAAGGACTTGGACCTTGGGAGACGCGTTGACTGCATCGATGTGTTTGGGAAGCCCTGAACACTATGTTGATGACGATAATGTGCTGAAAATGATTTAAGGCGACACGATCCAGGACAACATATTGACTATGTCGATCTGTCGGCCTGGAAATGACAAAAGTGAAGATAAATTGACGAAGAAGGAACAGATCTCAACGGACACATCGACTGTGTCGATGTGCCTACAAATTTATGGTGGATGTATCGACCGGGCTGATGTATCTGCCTGAGAATGAAAGACAGACATGAACATTGACAAATCAAACCCAGGTGGACATGTCGACAAACTCTACATGTCGCCTCTGTATACAGTTCGATGTATAGACAGTGTCGATGTGTCGAACTGGGAGATGGACAATTTTTCAAGCTTAAAGCATATATGACGATGATCATAGGTTTGAACCACTTAGAGTTTACCAATGATAGTGAAACTGACCAGTAGGTTACAGATAAACCCTTAATAAATCAATTGATGGGAATTTACAAACTTAGTGATAAATTGCTATGTGTTATGGAATTGAAGGAAGAATCGAAGGGAACCCCGACACAGTACGTACTACCACGTGATTCCTACTCTTTCGCTGATTTTCTCCAATCAAGTAAGTATTCCTACATTGTTGAATGCACTTGGGTTATAACCTCATGACTTTAATGCTTTACAAAATAATGTATCTTATGTCTTGAAATGGTGTTTACGTGTTACACCCGATGAATATGATATATGGTTTATATATAGAAGAGATTTGATATAATATGATGACCATGTTTTGAATTTATAAGATGCGATAGGATTTGTCATCATGGAACTTTCATTTACCTCATGCATTATTGCATGGGATGGGAACTGCATGAAT
This sequence comes from Chimonanthus salicifolius, assembly GCA_013350335.1. Lineage (NCBI taxonomy): Eukaryota > Viridiplantae > Streptophyta > Magnoliopsida > Laurales > Calycanthaceae > Chimonanthus > Chimonanthus salicifolius. Next base: position 24,119,089 of record CM023539.1, on the reverse strand, counting down.
ATTGGGATGAACATAGAACTCTTGAATCAGAAAAAAGTCCCTAAAACCTGCATGGGAAATGATAAGGGCACACTTTGATCATAGAACCCATGGCATAGCATTGCATGATAAGTATTGATTTTTATTTTGAGTACTATGGTTGATTTGAATATGAGATTTTCTAAATGATACAGTTTGAAATATGATTTTGCTATAACACTTCTATGTGCACCCCTTTATGATCGGAAGTCCTACTGGGCACGTTGACTAAGCCCAAATTCCTCCCCCCCCAACCCCCAACACCTCCCTTCCCCCTTTTAGATGCCAATGTAGATCAACGCAAGGAAGGCGAGGTTAGACCAAGTGGTAGATAGGCATGAACGAGATGGATGTAAAAGAAGAAATTATGACTAAGATAATTTCCTTTTGATATTTGGAAAAAAATGTAATTCGTAGGAGTGTGAGCATGGGAATGTAATAATTTGATTAACTCCTAGTTTGGATTTAATGTTATGTGTATTTGACTTATGGAAATCCTTATGTTTGGCTTAAGATGTGAATGATCATGTTCATGTATTAAATGTTTAAAGTTTCTGCAGATGGTACTAGAACATACAAATGATATTGTGGACTTTAAGCCACGCACGTGCTAGGTTGGGCCAAACGGGGTCAGGTCTTCGGACTCAAACTCTGCTCACGTCGTGGCACTCCGCCCTCCTCCTAATAAATATTCTTTAATTATCACTCTGATCAAGGTGGGAGAGGGCAGGGCGGCACAACAAATGGTATCAGTGCTTTGGTTCAGACCAGGGGAGAGTGGATGAACGGAATACAGTGCAATGGTAGTAAGAGGAATCCCGAGGGCAAAGTTCAAGGTGGAGCTCTTTGACGGGAAGAATAACTTCAGCATATGGCAGAGTACAGTAAAAGATATTCTGGTATAACAAGGGTTACATAAAGCACTGAAAGGGAAAGAAAAGAAGTCAGAGTCTTCCGATGATAAAGGGAAGGAGAAAAAGAAGGATGGCATGTCTGATAATGCTTGGAGGAACTGGAGATGAAGGCAGTGAACACTATCTGTTTGTATTTGGTGTTATACAAATTTTAAATTTATAACTCAAAAGCGCACAAACCATTAAATAGTATAGCGATTGAATGCGAGGTTGAACCCATCGAAAGTTAGAAAAATATATCCGTGAAAAATATACCATTGAATTATATATTTTAAGAAATTTAGAAAATTATAAAAATAAATATTAAACATGGGATTAATTCTCTAATCTAGGAAATCTAATTTTAATTTAAAAACATTCTAAAAATAAAAAAGGGTCAAAAAATAAGAACAACATCTAAAATTAGAAATTAACCATTCAAGAGATCTAATTTCACAAAAAACACAAAATTTATCGAATTTCAATTAAGATAGTGGAATTAATTTAAAAAATTATAAATAATCTCAATCTAACTTAGAGCACAGAATTAAGATGCAATTAATTAATTTACCAACTTAGTTCACCAATTTTAAGAGTTTGAATTTTATAAACAAAAAAAAAAAATTTGAAAACAACATATGTACATATTTACAGTGGAATTGGATCAGAAACTCAAGGAGGCATTGTTATCCATATTTTAATAATAAAATAACGGCCTACAACATGGAGTTCACGTAAATTATTTAGCACGCATTCAAATTTCTCATTCATTAAAATTCTAAATATCTAATCTATGAAGTCCATTTTACTTTTAATTCTGAATCTAAAATAATCTCACTCTTAAAAAGAGTCTTAGACTGAAAAAATCAAATTCGACTAATCCTAAAATAATCTCATTTTCTTTGAATTTTTAGAAAAATAAATAACATAAAATCATGAAAAGAAATGAAATAAAATTGAAATTTTCATTACACATGAAAGAACAATTGAAAAAGTATAATTCTAATTCTCATATTGTTGTGGAAATTTTAAATTTATAACTAGGAAGCGTACGAACCATTAGATAGTATAGCAATTGAGTGCGAGGTCGAACCCATTGAAACTTAGGAAAATATATCCGTGAAAAATATACCACTAAATTATATAAATTAAGAAAACATGGAGATAAATCATAAACATGGAATTATTTTTCTAATCCAGGAAATTTAATTTTAGTTTAAAAATATTCTAAAGATAGAAAATAAAATGGAAAATCAATTTTTACCTAAATCAAATTAAGATGGTGGATTTAATCTAAAAATTAAAAATAATCTCAGTCTAACTTAGAATACAAAACTAAGATGCAATTAATTAATTAATTAACCAACCTACTTCCCACAATTTTTGAGAATTTGAATTTAAAAGCAAAAATAAAAATAACACCTAAAATTACCTATGTACATATTTACAATGGAACTGGTTCAAGTAAAATCAATGAGGCATTATTTTCCATATTTTCAAAATAAAACAAAGGCGTAGAATACGGAGCTCATGTAAATTACCAATCATGCATTCAAAATTTCCATCAATAATTATTCTAATAATTAAATATATGGATTTTATTAAATTAAAAATCTCAAATTAAACCTTACAATGAATAGAATTTAAATTTTTTCTCCAAATCTAAAATATTTCATTACACTCTTAAAATGAAGCCTTAGATCGAAGAAGGAAGTCTATTCAATCTAAATTTTCATCACATTTAATTTGAAACACTTAAAATAAATCCACACATAGACTTAATTAAAAAATAAAAATAAAATCAAATAATCACCATACATCAATTGAATAATTGGAAAACCATAGACTAAATATTTCATCACACCTTTATCTTATTATTAAAATATGAAATTAGAATTACAAAACAAAGGATTTTGAAATTAAGAGAACTCAATAATACAATGGAAATTTAAAAGCCACCAACCTCAATCCCTTATGGAAATACAAATTGCCAAGTTTCTCTTCTTCTCTTCTTTCCCTCCTCTCCTATGCACATCCCTTCAATTTCTTCACCCAAGTTCAATTTTCTCAATGAGAGAGGGAGTATTTATAGATGAAAAGAGGTGGAATGAATGGCTTGGATTTAAAGATTTAAATAAAGCCAAGGACACTTGGAGGGCTGATATGATTTGTGCTAAAAATGAAATGACTTAAGGGAGGCAAAGAGGTGGAAAAAAATATTAAAATTCGTGTAAGGAAAGTAGGTGCAAAATGTCATTTTTTACACATGTACCACCTTGCAACTCAATTGTAACATAGTTAACTTCAGAATCACGAACAGTCGTAAACTACAAATTTGTAGCCCTTGAAGTCTTCTTTCTAATCAGAAAGAATAAACACAATTGGACATCGGAGTGAGAAGTTATGACCAAAATACTGAAGTTGTATCAAACATTCCTTCTTTTTCTCCACTTCTTATTTTCTTTCTTTTTCCTTAATCCACTTGCCAAATTTTAAAATCCTCTTATAATGACTTTTAAATTTTGAATTTCCTCATATGTCTTTTGAGATGATGAAAATAGACTTCACACATGTGGATTTTTTCATGCGCTTTTCTTAATGGGCTTAATAACTGGTCTTTTCAATGTATGAAAAATCTAATAAACAATTTTACCACTTACATTTAATTTTAAAAATGTACTCCCTCTATCCCAAATTAGTTGTCCTATATGGATTTTGGAATTATCCAAAATAGTTGTCTCATTTGTATTTGAGTAGTATAAAATATGTTGAAAATGGATGAGATCACATGAGTGCTAACCTTATATAAAGAGTTCCTTATAAAACACAAATATTTCAAATGAGACAACTAGAATGGGACGGAAGGAGTACTAAAATAATCCAAACTCTCATAAATGGATTTGAATTAATTAGTTTACAATAAAATCCTAAATTGTGGTAAATAATTATTAAAAATTTCAACTTTTCAAAAATATCAACTTATGCCCATAAATTGCAAAATTCAACATTTGAATTCTCATATCTTTTATTTCCCTTTAAATCCTGCATAACTTTCAAAATCCCATTAAAAATATTGTACAACACACAAAACAAGGGCTAACTAGTCCAAATAGAAGGGTAAAATAGTCATTTTTCTCTGCTCATCACACCTTCTCTTGTTGATAAAAGCATTGGAATAAAAATTAAAATACAATTGGAATTTTGAAATTTAAAAAGGTAAGAAATATAATGGGGAATTAAAATCATCAACCTCAAGAACCCAATGTGAAAATAAAAATTGGCAAAGTCTTCTCTTCTCATTTTCGATCCCTCTCCAAAGCCTAGCCAACCTTGAAATTCTCTGCCAAAGTTCAATTTTCTCAATGGAAGAGGGATAATATTTATAGATGAAAGGAGATAGAGTGAATGACTTGGATTTAAAGATTTAAATAAAGCAAGGGACACTTTGAGAGCTGATATGATTTGTGCTAAACATGGAATTACTTAAAGGAGGTAAGGAGGTGAAAAAAATAGTAAAATTCGTACAAGGAAGGTGGGTGCAAAATCTCATTTTTTACACATGTACCACCATTCAGCTCAGTTTTGATGTAGTTAACGTCTGAATCACAAAATTTCATAAACTACAAAGTTGTAGCCCTTAAAGTTCTATTTCTAACCCAAAAATAATCAAAGCAATCAGACATTAGAATGAAAGTTTATGGTTAAAATACTGAAGCTGTGCCAAACCTTCCTTCTTTTTCTCCACTTCTTATTTTGTTTATCTTTTCTTAATCCACTTGGCAAATTCGAAAATTCTCTCATAATGACTTTTAAATTTCGAATTTCCTTATATGTATCTTGAGATGATAAAAATATACTTCACACATGTGGATTTCTTCACGGGCTTTTCTTAATGGGCTTAATAATTAGGCCTTTCAAAGTATGTAAAATCTAATAAATAATTTTACCACTTATAATCAATTATAAAAATAACTAAATTAATTCAAACTCTAATAAATGGATTTGATTTAATTAATTTACAAATAAAACCCTAAAATTGTGGTAAAATAATTATTAAAAATTACAGCTTTCCAAAAATATCAACTTATACCTATAAATTGTAAAATTCATCATTTGAATTCTCATATCTTCTATTTCCCTGTAAATCCTGCAAAACACCAAAACCCCATTAGACATATCCTAAAATACACAAAACAATGGCTAACTAGTTCTAATAAAAGGGTAAAATAGTCATTTTCCTGTGCTCATCATCTGGCACCAGAGGTAAAGTTTCATGTTTTAGATGAAACTTCGGCTACAAATTTATGGAAGAAGTTAGAAACTCTGTACATGTCAAAATTGCTCATAAATAAATTGTTCTTGAGAAAACAACTATACCAACTACATATGGAAAAAGGAACAAATATTCTAGATTATCTCAATGTGTTCAATGAGATCATCACTCAACTGGCAAGTGTTGAGGTCAGACTTGAAGAGGTTGATAAGGTTGTTCTTCTATCGGCTTCTTTCCACCTTCTTATGATACATTGGTGACTACACTATTGGTTGGTAGAGAAACTCTCAGAGTTTATGAGATGACCTCTCCTCTAATCCAGATTGAGACCATTACGAAGCTAGGGAATACATCGTATTCAGATGGGGTGATGGTGGCTACAGTAGATAAGCAGCATGAAAAGAGAGCTGATAGAGACTCCAGAAACCAAAGGGGGTCAAGGTCAAAATCAAGAGGAAGAAGTGCTGGAAAGTTTAAATGCTTCTATTTCTAGAAAGGACATAACATGAGGGATTGTAACAAAAGAAAGCGTGATCGGAAGGTCAGATACAAAATTCAGATCAAACAAGCGTCGCACAGGGTGTCTCAGAAGAAGATAGTGATGTGTTGTTAACAATCACAACATGTATGAATCATCTGGTTTATATATGGGTCTTAAATTCTGAGTGTTCTTATCACATAGAGTTGTTTGATACATTCAAACCTTATGTTGGAGGATTTGTCGATATGAGTAATGGTGAGATGTGCAAAACCATTGGGATTGGGAAAGTGAAAATCAATATGTTTGATGGCATGATTAGTACATCGGAGAATGTGCGACATGTCCATGATTTAAGGAAAAATTTAATTTCCTTGGGTACACTTGATTCTGATGGGTTTACCTTCAAGGCAAATGATGGGGCTCTTAGAGTTGCTAAAGGAGTCATGGTTGTCATAAAGGGGAAGAAGGAAGGAAATATGTAAACACTGATAGGGAGTACAGTTATTGACAGGTAGCAAGGACCTACTAGTCAGATTGTAGGAAGAAAGAAGAAAAGAAACAAAAAGACAATAGTCAGGTGCGACTTGAACAATAAAGTTTCTTTTGCATTAGTTGGTGGTGGTGTTCCGTCTAGCTTTCATGGTGCGGGTTATAGCAAAGATGGAAAGGTGAAAGCGATGATGTACCACTTGAAAAATAATGCAGTGGGTTCAACAAAGCCATTGACTACAAACAAGTTCAAGCGAGGCTTGGGCTTGGGCTTGGCCAATTCATCTCATTGATGAGGACAGGTAGAGCATCCTTGAGCATGAGGATGGACATCTCAATCAGAGATGCAGAGTTGTGGTTGCATCACATGTCAATTATCTCAGCTAGTCTCCAAGGGTTGATAGAATTTTCACCATGGTGGAGATTGTTGGGATGTATGGATCGAATTACATAATGGGGCTCATGTGGATCAAATCCAACAACTAAGCCAAACATAATGTTGTTGGTTTCTCATGTTAAACTGCAATGGGATTTTGCATTGGTTTAATTAATATAGGTTTCCTAAGTAAAGAGGGACTATACCTTGAAAGCAATGGTAAGTTGCAGGGAACGTGAATGGTTGGAAGTCTACATGGAGTTTTGTAAGTATAGCCAGTCTTGGGCAACAAGTATAACATACAGATGTAGGCAACGCTGAAGACTCTAGCACTGACAAACAGACTCATGTTAATATATGGTGTAATACCCCACCCAAAAGTCCCACATCGGTTGTGGACTTGGGTGGTGGGGGCTTTATATGAGGGGGCAAACCCTTCCCCAACAAAAGGCCTTTTGGGCCTAGCCAAGTGGGCCAGGGCCCAAAGAATGGAGTGAGGGCCCGTGGGGCTCAAAGCGGACAATATTGTGATGGGGTAGGGTCGGGTCGTCACAAGTGGTATTAAAACATGGTTCAGCACTCGGACTGTGTGGGCTCTACTTGCGTGACGTTGCTTGCATGTGTGTGTGGACCCCCTGTCTGTCTGACATGACAGAGCCAAGGACCGCTCTGGTCTTAAGGGGGTGGGTTGTACTACCCTACCCAAATCCCCACATTGGTTGTAGACTTGGGTGGTGGGAGCTTTATATGAGGGGGCAAGCCCCTAGCCAACAGAAGGCCTTTTGGGCCTAGCTAAGTGGGCCAGGGCCCAAGCAAAGCTGTGAGGGCCCGTAGGGCCCAAAGAGTACAATATTGTGATGGGGTAACGTTGGGTCGTCACATATGGCAACAACACTACATAGTAGGGACAGTGGAAGTATTTTAGTGGAACTCTGGTTGACCGACTGTATGACTTATATATAGAGGCAACCAACTTGATTGGACGTGGTCTATGGTGTAAAAAAGAAAATTGCCAGATCTGTGAGAAAGATTCACACGACATACAGCATGGAAGAGACAGAGGATTGCAGAAATCTCATAAGGCAGATCGGTGTAAAAAGGGTAGCAACTGTCCCAGAGAACTTGTTGCAGAGAATAGTAGATTGACCCACGATTCAGAGGGAGCAGACACACTTCAGCGAGGAAGGATCTCCCTGAACCAGCTGAATAAGGAAAGGGCTAACTGAGAACAGAGAAATTGTTCATGCTAGCAGTGAGCAACAGGAAGAGGCTGGTGGGTTTTCAGTCAGGGAAGTAGAGAGGAGTGGCCTACAATAGCCAGAGTGCAGAGAGTGTAGGGAGGCGTTACTGTCTTAAGATCCAAAGGCAACACAAAGAATAGAACCAGGTTGTAGTCACAGGATCAGGTGACATGCAATTCTTCAGAGACAGTAAGTGTACTGAGAAAAAGGGTGATTAAATCTTGTATATAGTATTCTATTATTTTATTATAAAGTTTACACGCTCTGTGGACGTAGACCGAGTTTGGGCCGAACCACATAAAGATCGGTGTCTTATTGTGATGCTTGATTATTTCTTGATTTTTATTTCCGTTTTTAAACCCAACAAGATCAACCTTATATTGGGGCACTGAAATATTACTACGTGTATTTAGATATATAAAAATTTATTATTTAGAGTCACGATGAATATATTAGAAAGATCTTTTTTTAATATGCAGTTCAACAAAATCACTTTGATTTGATTAATAAATATAAAATTTTCAAATTTTAAGAATTCCAGTCACTTTAAATTATTTTTAATTTTAAATTTCTTTATTTTTAAAATATAATTTGATTAAGCTGATAAAAAATAATTATTTTATTATAAATTTAATTTTGGTGGGAGCAAATGATTAGTCAGATGGCCTTACCAGAAGAAATCAAACTTTCAAAGCATTGATTCTAAGGAAAAGGAAATGACCACAAAATTTTAAATTTTATAAAGTGACTTCGACGTGACCATTCTCATATTAAGTATATAGATTAATGAAAAAGTGTGACTATACATAACATAAATGGATATATAATAGTCCCACAATATGAGAAGTCTACTAAAATTATCCTGACAATGTTAAAGACATTTCATGCAAATTTGAATGCATGGTATAGTAGTGCCACAATATGAAAAGCACACATTAAATTATCCTGACAATGTTACGGACATTTCACGTACTGCACCTGATAATGGACGAGATAGGACCACAAGTTTGGGTAATGCCTAGCCTTATTGTTTGCGTTTGACATGCCCGCTGTTGTAATTGTTTTGTGATTTTTTTGTTGCTTGGCCCGAGTTGGGGTTATGTTTGTATATTTTTGGATTTTTGTCCTATTTGAATGAAATTTACTAACTAGAAAAAAAAAAAAAAAGAGATAGGACCACAAGTTTCCCCATCTCAAAAGATTGAAACACAATGAGTAGTGTCGTTTAATTAAAAAAAAAATTCATTTTTAAGCTGACATCATGTATCTTTACCAATACGGATACAATTGGATAGTTAGATCAGATTATGAGTTAAATTTTAATTTTCAATATTAAATTTAGATGATTATTTTTTAAATTATCTTATAACTCAGCTATCTTCTGATTAATCCACAACTTAATTCATTTTTAATCCAAGTTAAATTGAGTTACTAGTCATTTTTTAATTAAGTTCATATATATTATTTTAGAATATTTCAAATAAAGAGGTAATCACAAAAGCATGATTTGACCAATAAAGAATAATCTAATCCAAACACTATATGAAAGTAGAAAAACCAACGAGATATGGTGGTCGATTGTTTTTTAGAGCGAACGAGAGAGGGTCTTTTGGAAGAAATTCTTCCATTTTTTTCATCTTTTCTAATATTTCATTTATAAATCTTCTTGGTCGGTGTCCAATTGCCATCATAGTGAACTGCCCACTAAATACATACCCTTTTTTTTCTTTTAGGACCCGCTACCCTCTAATTACATGTTTAGGACTCTATTACTATAAATAGTAATTCAAAAAATAGTTAATATAATTTATTACATATAGACATTCAGACACTAAATACATCTAAAGTATATTCTAAGGTATCTTCAGAATCATCATGGATCATGAGATAATCACAATCAAAGTTTCTAAAAATTGAAAGTCAAACTTTGACTGTAATTTTGGAGGGATAAACGATGTTGAGATGCCTTGATTAAACTAAATAAGTCGCTCGAAATCATCTTTAAAATGGCTTCTAAATTCTCTTTTTAATGCCTTTAAAATCACCTCAATCAAAGTTTGTATGAAAAAGTTATACTCATTTTACTATAGACAGCATCTTTTATGAATAATTTAATATCCGATTAACCGAATGTGATCATGAGTGTGTATGTATATCCTCTTGGATCATAATCATTGTAAAAATTTAGGTTAAAAATCATCAAAAAAATTTAAAAATGAAGAGTGTTTATTAAAAATAATTTGGGTCATTTGTGCTGATCAAATTATACAAAACACGACTCTAATCTTTGCTCAAATTATAAATAAATCAATTTTTTACCTGAACAAAATCCATGGTTTTTCAAAGAGAACAAAATCCATATTTTAAATGCGTTAAGTTAATATTTTCATATTTTTTACCGAGTCATTTGGATTCAAGTGACCCAAGCTATGCCTCGTCTACTCGTGTAAAAGTTAGGGGGGTTATGTCAACATATTTTTAATTATCTAATTCACTGCATCATATCTATGATATCTTGTCACGTATAAGCCCAATTCTATTGAACTAAAATTTGTTGTAAAATTAAATTATAATATGTTAATCAAGACAAGTCAATGTCTAGAATAGTTTTAGAGTGGAGTGAATAGGACCAGGGGTCCAAAAAACGCTGTAGCCGATATTTCGGCAGATATGCAAATATCGGCCGATAATTTTCTCTCTCATCCGATTTTTCCATTTTATTGCATTTCTCTCTCATCCGATATTCAAAACCGTGGAAAAAAAATTCAAATAAATTTTAAATACCGATTTTTATGCATATCGGCCGATATGGTAACCGATATTCGGTCCGAATATCGGTCATATCGGCTGATAACCTTTTTTATTGGCCGATACATATCGTATCGGCCAATATCGTTCGGCCCTAAAAAACCGATACAAATTTATAGGACTATTGCAAAATTTTAGATTTCTTTTAATAACTTTGGTCAATTGGTGGGTCTATGCAAATTAGTCCAATTAATTGTATAATAATGTGGATGTAAATCCAAAAATGTAATATAATAATTTATATGTTATTTTTTACATTATTTATAATTTTGTTTTTTACAATCTTAATTTATATTTTTCTCTTTATTTTAGAGTTAAGCTAACAAGACAAACTAATGAAACATGTCATTAGACTAATCGTAAGTTCTACATCTAGATTCATTTGATAAATGATTATACGAATATAAAATTTTACTATCAATTAATAATTTAAATCATTAATTTTTAACGATTTAAATCAAGAGATAAGATTATCAAATGGAGGAAAAATTTAATAGAAGAACTATTAGACCCAATTAAATGAACCTAAAATATTCATTTTTACTGAGCTTGATAGAGTTTTTCTTTATTTTATTTTATATTTTACATTTTATGTATAAATAAAGAAAAGAAAAGAGAATTACGCATTGTATGGCTACCATTGTTCCTAAATAATCGCCAATGCTCATGAATTGGCTCGTGTGTTACCTTACCGCAGGCGCCAACAATATATCTCCTAAATGCAGCAATTTTGAAAAGGAGTCCACGCTGTCTGTGTGGCCCATAAGATGGATGGGCATTGATTGGTGGACATTACTACGTGATAAATGCGCATTTTATCCGCACACGAGGATCCAGGCGCCTCGGCCAAACCAGAATGAAAGATACCGACAGACACGTGGCATGATGCAGTTGGAAGATAGTGTGCCCCTTATCTCTCATTTCTATGGCACGGCCTAAGATAATACTACACACGTGTCCAGATCTGATCATCATGTTTCAACAAATAAATCGAGCACAGCCACTCAAGGCGTGGACGGCTGGACTCGATTCTCATGCCAGACCCAATTATCCGAGATAATCCGAACTAATTGCTAAATAATCCAATCTGATTCAACATGTTTAATAGAAAATGTGTCTATAAATAGATAGATTTGTCTTAAATTAAAGAAACACAGTGTAAATTTAATTGACACAATCTTTATGTAACACATGCAACATTACAAAATTTGTAATGAGCCGACCCGATATTTCAAAGTTTTAGGGTCTTGGTAGCAGTGGGGTGAGTGTGGGCCCTGTGGTGGGTCCTAGTTTGCCCGATTTTAAGTTCGGAGACTCAGATGGCAATTTGGTAATTTTGAATTATTGAATTTTCTGCATAATTAAAAGTTTGAAAATCACAAGTTTTCCCCCGACGTTTGTCATTTGACTTTTCGAGCTTTTTAAAATATTTTAGAAATTGAAAATTTTTATTATTTAAAAAAAAAAAACCGTAAATCTAACCCCTCCCTTAAAACCCCATTTTCGGCAGCACTGTAGCACATAGCTACAGTGCCACCGCAGCCTCATCTGTACCCTCTCTTCTCACCTTCTCTTTCCCCCTCCTTTCATCAAACCCTAGCTCTCCTTTCCTTCTCCTTCAGCCATCGCCCTTGTCTCTTCTCTCCTATTTGCATCGACCCTCTTTCCACCATCTCCTCTCATTTCTCTTTCAATCGTCTGCAACCCATCCCCAAATCGGTTGTTCTGCCATCTTCTTCCAGTTGGGTTTTCCATCCTCCACCTCCGCTCCGTCGACTTCCGTCCAAATCATCGGTCTTCAGCCCTTCCTTGTCGCCGCCCGAGCCTGGATCTTCGTCGGAATCAGGTGCCTCCCTCCTCCTTTCTCTCTGGTTTTCCTCTTTTTCTTCTCTTTCTCTTCCTTTCCCTGTTTTCTGGCGGGTTGCTGAGCCAACTCGGTTGAGTCACCGAGTTGACTCAGCTGGGTTCAGTTATGGGCCCAGCAGACCAGGCCCAATTCCCAATGTTGGGCCCGAGTTCCAGGCCCAGTTTCAAACTAGACCCAATTCAGTCCAAGCCCAACAGCTCGTGGCCCAGTTCGTTTTGGGCCCGGCCCGTTTCAGGCCCGACCCAAGCCCTTCCTAGGCCCGTTTCAGGCTTGTTTTGAGTTCGTTCTTGGCCCATTTCAGAGATCATTTCTGGACCGTATGCAAGACCGTTTCTAGCCGGATCTGTGGGATCGTCTCGGCCTTGCGGACTCGTCTCTGTTTCTTCAGCCCTGTAGCCCGTGCATCGCTTCCCCCAACCATGCAGCCTGTTTTATATCTTGGATTTCGAAAGACACACACACAGGTGAGGGAACTTATCACTGTTAGCATGCATTTGCATCTATTTAAACCTCAACCTTGAACATGAAGTGACTCGAGTGGGGCCCTTCGTTTATTAAGCCACTCGGTAAAGGAACTGTTGAATGAATCTGTGGCGATGGATCTATTCGAGTGCACTCATGTTAGTTATATGCGATTAAATGGAAGGTTTTGAGCGGACACATGAATATTGAACATGATACTTGAAAGTTATTGACAACATGTGTATTTAGCTATAACATGTGAATAATTTTATGATGAGAATAAAACATGCGTTCGATGTTGAACATGATGTTAGAAACTTAATGATAACATGTTGTTCATTTAATTATAACATGTGAATGCATTTATGCTGAAAGTGAGATATGTGTCTGGATTTTTGGATGTGATGCTTGAGCCCGGTTGACAACATGACGCGGGCTATTTGTAATATGTAAATGAGATCATGATGAGCATGTGGATTTGTGTTTTGAGATTTTGATATACTTATATTGTTATATATAATCGTAATATCATGTGTACGCATTTGGGGGGGGGGGGGGGGGGGGGGGGGGGGTGTAACCCACAACGGACAACGTGCTGTTGGGTGTTGAGATGGAGGGACTATTGGCATGTGCATATATTTATAATGATGTGAGGAGTTTGATTATTGGGAGGACTTCCCCTTTACGCCTCGGCGGTCGAGACCCCCATAGGGAGATGCGGGTTTCCCCGTTGCGTTTCGGCGGTTGAGGTGCCTGCACTTGAGATTGGCTTCCCCGTTATGTTCTGGCGGTCGAGACCCCCATAGGAAGATGCGGGTTTCCCCGTTGCATTCCTGTGGTCGAGGCGGTTGCATATCATATGGCCTCTCTTTTATTTTGGTAGGGAGATCGGGGTTGTTGGAAGATAGTTGTTAGTTATGGAGATTATACCTCTGATTGGTCGGTGGGACCATTGGTTAATTGTGTAGTTGAGTACTCTCGTACGTAGACATGCATTCTATTATGATGTCCATTATTTTTCGATATGCGATATATATATGTCGTTGAGGTATGATATGGTTATTTCCTTTGTTGGACTAGTTAGTTCACCTCTTACTCTCCAGGAGTTTGTTGGAGGACCCGATGTGAGCCACCGAGATGACGTCGTGGACTAGTCGGTGGATTATTGGTTGATGGTGCAGTTGGATCCCATACATATGAGCACCCCTTTTATTATGATATTTTTGCATTCATGCATATGATAGATACTTATATTGTTGACATGTGATATGCTTTATCCCTTCACTGGGCTGGTTAGCTCACCCCTTACCTTTCACGTATCCGATTGCAAAGGGACTGGGCAGGGCCCTCGAGTAGGCGCCCGTAGAGGAGCAGCAGTTAGACATTTTTAAATTACGTTGTCCTTAGTTGAGAGACCTTGTGTTATGTGACCCCACCTCAAAAGGCGCCCAGCCTAAGGCCAGGCGTCCCATACAAAATGGAGATAAAATCGCCAGGCTCCCAGCATTAGGCGTGTTTGGCTTGTCCCATATTGTCAATGGATAGTGTGTTCTATATATTTTGTGGAGTCTCCTCCTTCAAGCACAAGGCCTTTTGGAAGCATTCCTTGGGTCTACTTGCTAGAAACATTCATGTTGGTCCATCTGCGGGTCCAAAGCAGACAATACTGTGCTGGAGGGACTGGGCATTACAAATGGTACTAGAGCACGGTTCAACACTCGGACTGAGGGTGTGGGTGTGTGCAATGTGTGATCTGGCGGATGGAGCTAGGCCCGGCAGGTAGTGTAACACCCTGGATTTTCAAATTATAAAATATTTACAGAAATTATCCATTTAATTTATAAATTTTAGATATGGATCTTAGATGGGTAAAATGTTGGGTCTTTTCCCAATTAAGACCTAACGATTTTGGTAAATGATTTCAAATAAATTAAATGAGGTTGAATTTAAGTGGTAATGAAACATAATTATATATAAGGGATATGGATTATGAATATGCGCATAAGGAGATTACCAAATAAAATAGGTGGATTGGCCGAATTTTAGATATCCATATCCATGTGATATGTTATAATTTCTTGAGAAGATATGTATGTGATGCGCATAGATCATTTAAAAAGGGGCTTCCTTGATTAAAAACGGTATAAGGGAATTATTATCTTAGCACCTTTTAAATTGGGATCAATGGGAGATTAATTAAGGCAATGTCTCAAAGGAAGCAAGGGCACATGGCTTTCATAAAATTACAAGAGGCGCATTGGTATATTCTAAATAGAGGACTTTCCAAAGCAAGAATGGGATACACGACAATTGCCTAAATACTTGGATCGATTCTTATAATAGAAGATTGCTAATATCAGTATGGGCTTGTGCTTATGGAAATCTTCCAAGTGTATGAGTGGTTGGATAACAGGTGGCAGCAAACCATACAATGCAAAAGACGTGTGCATAGATTGCATGTAATTAGCCGGATATGATTCCATGCATGCGTAGCTGGAGAAAGGAAATATTGGCATGGAATTCCACTATGGAATAATATCTATAGCATGGTTTAAATGGACATTAATATAGAATGCAATATAACTAGAATGGATGGTTGCAATTTTATAGATTTACAAATAAATAGCAGCATGTAGTTGTTATCTTGGACACGAATGGTTCTCTCTTACGTGGCTGTGTTATTGTCCTCATTATATATACCTGCTAACGTGGTGGAGAGGAGTAACAACGAACAGAGAAAGAGGCAGCGTGAAGGAGGCAAAAAACACAGAGAAACAACGAGTAAAAGAAAGAGGGCTGCCAACGTTATGCCTTGTTGCTAGATTTTTCAGTCGGGAAAAATCAACAAGAGGACCGTCTGATACACACGAATCACAGAGGAATATCATTGGTAAGGGAAAACCAAAGATAATGGACTGTCATCGTGGGTGCTGATCTAAAGTGCAAGTCTAAAGTTTCAGCAAGGCAAGATCAGAGACGTGTTGCAACAAAGGGTTGTTGCAAGGTGTCAACAGCTGGTTTGGCCATAGTGAGATCTAACGCTGTAAAGAGGGGTGCTGCTGATCCGTGTAATCATCATGGAAACGGTGGCTGCTTCTGTGTCCAGCGCAGATCTGGAAGGAGTTATTGCTGGTTATAGCTAGTGGGTTTCAGACTTGAGAACTAGCTGCGTGGAAGGAATGTACAAGCAATACTCGGCAGAAATCTGTGTGGAGTTGTTACAATGAGGGACTGACAACACATCAGAAGGCAGCTAGCAAGAGGAAGTTTTTATACAAAGAAAGGGGCAGCAAAACAACAAGGGCGCATGACAAGATCAAGAAGAGAAGGCCAAGGAAGAAAAGAATTGGAAGAGCAAGAACAAATCGGAGCGCCGGAAAACCGAAGGAGTCGCGGAACCGGTAAGTGATTTTATGATTTTTGTTTAAAAGATAAGGAACCATAGGGTTCGGCCATGGTGTATGGCCGAACCCCATGGAAGGGAATTGGGAGATGAATATAGTGTTTATTAATGGAAAGACATGGTTTAATGCATGGAGTTTTAATGAGGAAAAATATGGGACTTGATTAATAAATTTTAATGATGAAAACCATGGATGGTTAGGAGGTTTGTATGGATTTTAAAAGAGGAAGCATGGAATCATAGGGTTCGGCCATGCATGGAAGAAAATGATTGGATGATTATAAAGTTTTTAATGAACCGTTTGATAGAAAAACATAGAGGGACTTTGGTGATTTCATGAAAAGAGACATGGTTTAATGTATGAAATTTTAAATGGGAGTTTGATGTTATTGGTGGATGATTTTTGTAGAGATTAAATTGGAAAGTCTCTAATTTTGGAAGGTAGAGATTAAATTAGAAAGTATCTAATCATGGACCTTGAATTGATTAGAATGGAAAGATGGTTATTAAATTTAGTAAGTTGCTAATTATGGAAGGATGCATGCTAAATGTGGAAATTATCTAATTATGGAAGGATGAATGCTAAATTGGGAAACTATTTATTTTATGAACGATGGTCACTAAATTGGAAAGTTTCTAATTATGGAAAGTTGATGATAAATTTGGAAACCTTGATTTATGGATTTTCTAATAATGGTTGCAATGAAAATAATTGGGACTTAGGCATCATGGGTTCGGCCATGGTGCTTGGCCGAACCCCATGAATCAAGTTGAATGGATTTTATGGACTCAATATGGTGATTGGATTAATGGAGAGACTTAAACCTAAGATGATGAAGGCAATGACGAAGTTGTAAATATATGCCAAAATGGAGGATCATGGGTTTGGCCAAGGTGTATGGCCGAACCCCATGAGGTTTCTTTTATGGACTTGTTTGGATTAAGGATCGGTTTGGAATTGAACATGAGGTAATGGCAAATTGGTAATATTGGCTAAAAATGAAAGATCATGGATTCGGCCATGGCGTATGGCCAAACCCTATAAATTTGGATTAATGGATTAATTATTAGCCTAAGTATATTGTAAATAAGAATAATGGGTTATACCAGCCATGGATGGCAATCTTGTAAATATATGAAAATAAGGAAGGTAAATAGCTATGGATATGTATAATGGCATTTTGGTAATTAAGTGAAAATAAGGGACCATAGGTTTGGCTATGGTGTGGCCAAACCCCATGGGGATTGTTTTGATGAACATAGGGTTACGTATGTTGGATTAAATGAATGAATTGTTAATTAAATATTAGACCAATGGCAATTTGGTAATATCGGCTGAAAATGATAAATCATGGGGGTTGGTTTATGGACTTAAAAATATTGTGAATCAAGTGGGACTTGGTTTTGATTGATTGTTATATTTTAAGGTAACGGGACCTCAAAAGGTGTTTACGATCGTGAGCGGTTACAGGATAAAAGACGCAAGGACACGTAGCGGTCTTTGGTAGGATTCCACCTCTTTGAAACCATGGTTTATGTACATTGTGTTTATTTTATTTTTGATGAATTTATGCTGCAAAGGATATGTTTCAAATGATGATTTTAAATGCTATGTCTATATGAGGAAAGAGCATGTGTTTTAAATATGATTTTGAATGCTATGTTTATGTTATAAAATAGCATGTGTTTCATTGGCATCTCATGCATGACATGGGGTGGAGGATTTGTAACCGGAGGGACCACACTCCGTCAGAGCGTCCGAAAAACCTATATGGGGTACCTTGATGTGCTTTTCCATTAGGAAGAAACTGGAGGATCCACACTCCGTCGGGGAATCCGAAAGACCTATGTGTTGGGTACTTTTATGTACATGTGATGGGTGGGACTCATTGCATTTGTCATCATTGCATGGCATGGTTTATATAGTTTTTGACATTACGATATTATTACATATGTTTTATACTGACCATGTGTTAGCCGTAACTGGAATACCTACTGGGCGCGTTGTTCTAAAGCCCTAATTCTACCCTAGTTGATGATACAGGAAACAAGGGGAACGATGAACGCAAGGAGGGTCAGGCATAGGAGCTTGGATGATTTATTTTATATGTTTTGAATAAAGTTACTTATGGATATGTATTTGAGTAATTAGTTTCCGGGAATGTAATAACTTAGATGATGTTTGTTTGGATGATTATGATATTTTAATAATGATTAAGGACTTGACGTACTTTGCTATCTGAATGGAATAGAACTTGGCTCTATTATTATTCCGCATGTTATGATTTTCATTCCGCAAGTTGATATTGTTATGTGTGAACCATTTTCATGGACTTAGTCCATGCACACATAGGATTGGCCAGTTAAGGGTCGGACTTTGGAAGTTCGGACTTAGCTCACGTCGTGACGTCCCTCGCTCTATCACTCTACTCTGTTATAAAAAAAAAAAATAGAATCTGATTTACGGGAAGAAGCGAGTGAAAAAGGGCGGGGCATTACAGGTAAAGCTAGGGACGGTTCTAATCTTAAAGGGGGGTGGGTTGTGATACCATGTCCCAAAAGGGGCCCAACCTAAGGTCAAGAGTCCCATACAAAAGGAGATAAAATCACTAGGCTCCCGGCACTAAGCGCTTGGCATGTTTGGCTTGTCCCATATCACCAATGGGTAGTGTGTTCCCCTGGTATATATTATGTGGAGTCTCCTCTTTCAAGCACAAGGTCTTTTGGGAGCATTCCTTGGGTCTGCTCACCAGAAACAAAATCGTGCCGGCCCAAAGCGGACAATATTGTGCTAGAGGGATGGGGTGTTACAATGGAAGATAGAAATCAAGAGAAAGGAAATCAAAGAAAATATTAAAAGGAAAAGAGAAGAATGGTACATATCTCTTGGTGAAAATCAACCCAAGCAAGAAAGAAGAGAGGAAAGAGATCAAAAAATCATCCAAAGAGAGAGTGAGCCTTCAATTTTCGTGTAATAAAAGGCCTTACATGTTTTCTCTCTTTATAAAATAAGGTGGGTCGGTCAAATCCAATTATCTATTAATTAGGACTTTCATTTTCTTCAATCAAGGGTTTTTGACACAATCTCAGTATGTTAGCAATAACGTTTTATTCCGATATCGGATTGATCCAATTCTTTTTTATTTGGAAACTAGACTTCAAGGGCTACAACTTTGTATTTCATGAAAGTTTCTAGAATCCAACGTTTTCAGGGTCACAATTTGGTTGCAAATTGAAGCAAATTTGGAAAACGGGATTTTTCTCTTAGTTAAGGACTTTCTTTTTTCCAAAAAAGAAACTACACAATGCACCTAGGCTTCCAATGTATATAGGATTTATCTTTTTATCTCCAGCGCGTGGAGGAGAGGAATTAGGGGAAAGAGATAAAAACAAGGGTAGAGTCGCCCATGTGGACTTTCTCTCTTATTTCTATTTTTAAATTAAGAAATTGCTAAAAATAGACTTAGAAATACCCATTTTCAAAATTTATTTTATAGATAAATATTATTGGGTGTGAGGTCTGCATCATTCTCCTCCTCTCTCAAAGAACTTGTCATCGAGTTCAAAAGGTGTGGTGATTCAACTTCTTCACTAGTGGTACTAGACCAACATATGGCAGGTTGATGTAGTCTGAATCCACAAGATACCGGTCATCGATGTGCAGGTTCCAACTTAGGGTCCGATGTAGCCATGGAGTTAGTGTCGCCTGAAACAAACTCAATCGTCAGAGGCATGATCATGGTCTCAATGTTACTGAGTTGCTAGTTGCTTTTCAGTTGTTCCTTGGGTGCTATGGACATGAGATTCTGTCTGAATCCCTATAAATGAAGGGTGAAGGTTTGTCTTAATGCTATCACCGTACACTGGGTCCACTTATAGGTTCAGACTCTCCGAAGCCATATGTCTTAGGAAATTGAATGCATGAAGGTTATGGTGGCATTTCCGAAAACTGAACTCCATTTATTTAAGGACTTAGGGTTCATAAGTTTGCCCAATTATCTATGAATTGGTCCTACGAAGACTTTGGGAAAAAATCCTTTACGATTTTACAATCAGAAAGCATTCATATATACATCTTATATAACCCAACCCATACTAAAAATAACACTAAATATACTCCTTTAAACTTTGGCATGTGAAGCTTCAAGATGAAGGCATCGTCCTCTCGGTGTCTTCTGAAGTGAAACCAGGGTTGAATCTATCTTGTTGGAGTTCAACTTCTTCCTTGGCCAGGGTCACACGTTGGTTGTGTGACCCAGTCCGTTGCAGCGGGAACGCTTCAACTTGGGCCTAGCTAGCTGGCCTGAAGAAAAATGTTGTGAATGCTATGATGGAACACTTCAACTTGGGCCTCATAGGCTGGCCTGAAGTAGAAAGTTGTGAATGCGACTATGAACTGGTTTGCGCACTTTTCTCATGGGCAAACAGTAATCATCGAGATAGACTAAATACCAATATAAAAAATTTACAGCTGGCTCATAGAATCAATGTCTAGGTTAATGATAATTTTTCAGATTGATAAAAAAAAATTAACAGTCCAATGATTGCAACTAAATTGCAAAATTGAACTGAAAATTGTCTGTTTATTCAAACAACCATAAATATGAAGATTCTTCAATTTGCGAAAACCAAGTGTGTTGAACACAAAATTTCAAGGAACTTCTCGCTCTGATGACCAATTGATGCAAGAATTGGTCGTTTCACTGAACAAGTCCAATATGTTCACAAAAATTCGGGCCCAATAATGAATGAGTTAAGATTATCTATATTCTCTTAATTAAATTATCAATTAATTAAAAAAGAAAAATTTCATGAAATTAAATCCATAATCAAAACTCAAATATAAAAATAAAAGGATTAAAATAGCATGGTACTTACTTTTTTTGGACCAAGCCTGAAGGGTGATCCAAAGACCCAGGATGAACAACCGAAGCTTCTCAACATAAACCAAAATCCACTCCATTACTGGGTGTGATGTCTGCACCAGATTTTCACTTGTACTATTACAATCTTAGTTTAATAAATCTAATAAAGTAATTTCTTCTAATCTTATGTTAATCTTTAGGTTTTTTAATAAGCATGGTCTATTAGTCCGAAGTATTCTTTACCTACACTGTAAAAATTAAAGAGCATAACAATCACTGACAAATCTCTACAAGTATCATTGTATTCATGTAACTCTTTTAAAAAGGATCAGCTTTTGTAAATTAATAATATCTTGGAGAAATCAAAGAAATTAAAGTAAACAATTAATGTGCCTAAAACTATATGCATTCTTTGAAATATTATTGTTGAATTCTTCATATACTTTGATATATTTACTATGGATATTAATTAGTATAAAATATAATGTAAATACTACACGAGTGAAAATACTAATTTTTGAATTAATATTTCAATATCATTTGATCTTTGAAAGTCGAGGCCCAAGACTGAAGTTTTATCAGTTGAAAACAAGTAGTACATGGGCCCTAATCAAACGGTCAAGCGTAGTGGCGCATGGACAGTGGTTGTGGGTGGGTGAGGCCATTACCCAGTCATAATTTTTTAATGGCCAACTCGCTAAGGCTCACAACCAAATAATGTCCTTAAACAATGCTCGCTGTCCAATTGATGGATTGTAACTGATACTGAAATCTGGTAGATTCGATGGCTGGAATTTTAAGCAATGGTTCATGGTCCACTATCATAAATCATAATGGGGCCACGTGTGCTGCTGGATGATGAAGGCTTAGATTTCCATTTCCCAAACTGTAACGACCCGTCCTGCTTCGAGTACATTAAACTGATACAAAGTCCCGAAACCGATCTGTTACTATTTCAAGGGTATTTTTTTTTAAATGGGAGACACTGCTCGTGCAATTCAAATACCACGGGCAACCCACAATTAAACCAATAACCAATAGTACCAATAAAATATTAATCATAATTAGGAATAATAACATTATTCCATTGTTACATTCATTCAACTCAATGAAAAGTACGCATATGTCAAATACATTAGCAAGTCCCCAATTACAAAATAGAACAATGACAAAATACAAAGTTGCAACTCTACGCTCAACGTCCGACTAAGGGTCCCGCCGACCCTTCCTCAATAAAGTACCTGTAAGGCAAGGGGTGAGCTCTACATGCCCAGTGAGGGTAACACATGCATCATATGTCATCAACCATATACTACATATAATTATATGGACACACCAATGTCTAGGATGTCTACATGCACGACCATACAAACGTGTGCCCTACTCCTAGTACACGGTCCTACGTCAACCGGGCCTCCAGCACATCCTCTAACCAACCCAATGCAACTCTAAGGCAACTCCCTTATATGCCCAACCGCTACAGTCCTATGACCCTCATAGAACAACCCGTACACATACGACAACTAACCCATAAGCTGGGCTCACTAGAGTCCCAAACAGACTATCACACGGGAGTAACTACCGCTTTAGTTCTCTACGGACTACCAACCAGATTCATCTGTGGTTTCCTCGACCGAGTGCTAGACCCTCGGTAGTCACACCTGTGACCTCGGACCCTGCTCGTCGGTCTCCACACAACCGGCATAAACGCCCCTCTCGAAATTCTATAGGTCTTCTACCGAGTGAGCCTGCCGAACTCACTCGTTAGGCGCCCATAAATTTTCGGTGAGTGAACACCCACAACACAAGTCTCAACATTGAACTCCAAAGTTATAACAGCGGGTAAACACACTACCACATCACTCAGCCAAAATGTGGACAAATAGACACTCAACCCATCTGGCTCCCGAGGAGACCCAGTACTCACTCAATGTACTCTACGATTGCCCTACCTCTCGGGCTACCTCCACGAAAACCCACACACACCACAGATTATCGACACCCCGAAGGTGTCCTAGTTCGAAACATTGTACCATATCACACCACAGGCTGTCCCCACCATACAGGTGTTCTAACCTGGAATACCATACCTCAGACTATACCCACCGTACAGGTGTCATAGCCTGTGATACCATACCTCAGACTGTACCCACCCTGCTGGTGTCATAACCTGGACTACCATACATCAGACTGTACTCACCCTACAGGTGTCATAGCTTGGAACATCTCATCACACTACACCGTAGGCTGTCTCCACCCTACAGGTGTCCTAGCCTGGAACATCTCATCACACTATGCCTCAACCAATGAGCGGGCGAGCACGTCTTCAGCCTACTCGGTCATCCTGGAATCATAAACCATACCAGCGGGAGCTGTCTCTCATCGTACTATCCCTCAAATAATGAGCCGGAGAGTACATCCTCAGCTTACTCGGTCATTCGGGCATCACCTCATCCATCACGTTCTCGGGTACCGTGTCTGTAATGACCTCTAAGTTTACCTTGGGTAAATCAATACTCAACCCAGGGACTTCCCTTAGGTCATCATGGTTGCCTCACCGTTTGTCCCGACTAAGACTGCAGGGTACCTCGCCCTCCAAGCCAGACAACGCTCTCCTATAGGAGTATTAAAAGGCCACAAAGGGTAGACTAACCCACACTAGGAAGTACATCCACCTAGGATCCACTACCGGGTAATCCATAGCTCAACCACGCTTCCACTGCATGGTTTCACACAACCTTTAACCCCAACTACCTGATAGGCTAGGGGGAGTCTCTAGATCCTGATGTAGCCTATTACTTATGCCCCATTGACATCACACAATTACTAGCTACTGCATGCATAGTTGTTTATAAGCATGTTACCAAAACGGTAATAATGAATCATAATTAAGTATGTGCATAGCTATCTTTAGTAAACCAACATATTAGCACTCGAACATGTTATCAGTCAATCATCATTAAACAATAAAATGTGGTTATACAAAATAATATCACATTTATTCATCAGGTGTATAGATATCTAACTATCACATACTAGCATGTAACATCTAAACACGTTATCAATCATACCATGTTCCAAACAAGCATAGTAGTCAATACCATCTACTATCTACCGCATTCGATCCTACAACATGTTGATTAACTATCAATTGCAACAATCGCAGGTTATCACACATTTCAACCAATCATATTATCAAGCCGTCAATCCATCATGAGATCAAATAAACAACTCATACATGCTTCTAGGGTACGAATATGGATGGGGTCCCTGCCACATAATGATATCAACAACTCCCTTGCCGAGTGACTCATACCAGAGAATCTCATTCGCCGCATTCCGTACCAGAACATTTGATAGAGAAGTAGTATGCATAAGTGCATGCTAAAATTGATGGTGAGTCCTCTCACCTGTGTGTGTGGTGCTGAAACCAAAGTGAGAAAACAGTTCCACTGGGTTGAAGGAAGTTCAATCTGTTGAAACAAGAGCACAAGAATAAGTAACTGGGCAAAATGGGTCAAGCTAAGTCTGGACCACAAATGGGCCCGAAAGCGAGTCGGGTCCAAATTGAACTGAAGTGGGCCCGAAACTGAAAACTGGGTCCAAAATTGGGCCAGGCTTGAAACTGAGCCAAAAACTGGAAACTGGGTTTGAAATTGGGTCTGGCCCGAAATTGGGTCGAAACAGGCCGAGCCTGAAACTGGGTCGAAACGGACCAAGCCCTAGCCAGTTGGAACTGGGCTGGGCCAGGACTGTGAATGGCCGAATTGGGTCTAGGCCTAGTTGGGCCGAACCAAGACTGGTGAGCTGGGTCGGGCCTGAAGTTGGCCCTGGTAGAAAGGCCAGGTCCTCTGGGCTACACAGCGAACTGGGCCTGGGTTGCCCAAAACTAAACTCAGCCGAGTCAACTCGGCAACTCAACTGACTTGACTCAACAATCTAGTTGGGAAACAGGGAAACTGAGGGAAAAAAGACGGAAAAAGAGGGAAAGAGGGGGAAAAGAAGGGAAAATAGGGAAAATAGGAGAAAAAAAAATGGAGAAAACGGAAGTACCTCAGATCGGACTCTGACAGCAGCGAGGAGATTTGGTATCAGGTAGATTTGACGAACCGGGGCTGCTCGAGCCGAGGAGGGGAGAACAGTGACGGAGAAACGGGGTTAGAGATCGAGCCGAGAGTAAGAAAAGAGAGACACCGAGAGGAGAAGAGAAGATTGAGAGAGAAAGGAGAGAAGAGGAGAGGGGCGACGGCTACAAGGCCTTAGGGTTAGGGTTTTCGTGAGAAGGGAAGGAGAGTGGAGAAATCAAAAAGAGGGATTGACGGGGAAAAGAGAGAACCGAGAGGGAGAGAGATGAGAGAGGCGACATTATAGCTTCCATTGCTACAGTTCTGCAAAAAGGGGGGTATGTAAGGATTAGGGTTTAGGGTTTCATCTCTTCTTCTTCTTCTTTTTTGCAAAAATAACAAATTAAATTTAAAACCAGAAAACCGTTTGAATGTTGAACATCAAGAGAGAAAAAATGTGTGGTTTTAAAATATTTTGGCATGACAAGAATTTCAATAATTCAAAGTACCAAAATGCCCTTCGAGTCGCCAAACTCGAAATCGGGCAAACCGAGGCCAACCGCGGGGTCTACTGCTACTAAGACCCTAGAATCTCAAAAAATCGGGTTGGGTTGTTACACAAACAGTTAAATTGTCGATTGAATGGTTCTTATAATATTTATTCTAATTAAGTTGCACTGCTGGATCAAATTGTTGAACCGTGATGTTGATATAATGCTATTAAGATATAATAAGTTTTAAATTTAAAATGTAAATATCAAAATTATAAAAATTAAAAAATCACATTAAAAATTTAAGATGACAATTTTTAGGGAATAAATGTATAAAAATAAAATAAATAAAAAATAAAATAATTCTTGAACTAGCTGATCCATCTTGAAAGCTGAACTGTTTTAGAAATCAATTCAGATCAAAATTTTAAAACATTAATTATGTTTCGACGAGAGGTAGAGAGAAGAAAAGTTGCACCCATTTGGTAAAAGGAAAAAGACTAGAAAGTCCCTATGTTTCCACTCTCTAACACAGATTTGAAAAACCTTTTAAAGGTAATCACTTTACATCTCTCTCAGGGTACAATTTTTTTTTTCCTTCAATGCCTTTTTCATTGTAATTACTAAACAAAATAGGAGAAATCTGCATATACTCCTACAAAATTTACCTCTTTCAAATGCAACTATTGTCATACAGTTGGCCCCTCCCCTTCCATAGTGGAATTGATTTGTACCGCTAACCCTTCTTCTTAAAGAGAATAATTTATCATGATGATTAAAAGATAAAAAAAGAAAAGAAAAATACTAAAAATTTATAAGTTTCACGAGCTAACAAAATCATTCCAATACTCTTTTGAAAAGAGAGCGCTTTACAAATCAATTCTCCTCTCACAGTCCCACAGTCCATTACCCCACCTTGTCATTGTAAAGCCTATTTAACCAGGTATTGGTGTTTCTACCTTATGTCATTCCAAATTCAAAATGGCAAACATCTCCTTCCTTCTTCTCATTCTCTCTCTGGTTCTCACTTTCTTCCGACCATCCATTGCTAAACCGGCCACATTTCTACAGGATTTCAAAATCACTTGGTCAGAGTCCCACATCAAACAAATGGAAAATGGGACTGCAATTCAGCTCTTGCTGGATCAATCATCTGGTAAGCTCGCTCCAAATAAACTTCTCCTTCCTCTCATTTCTTCACTTGTTTCCAAGTCTGCTACTCTACCCTCTTCTTCTTTCTGCTTATAATCTAATCAAATGCTGTTGATGGGTCTTCAATCGTTTTCCTCTTTAATTATCTCCAAGGTTGCGGTTTCGCTTCGAAGAGCAAATACATGTTCGGTCGTGTGAGCATGAAAATCAAGCTCATTCCCGGCGACTCTGCCGGGACTGTCACTGCATTTTACGTACGTAATTTTGTTGATTTCACAACATTAATCTTTTAAATTTTAATTTTTTTCTTTTGCTTATTTAAAAGTCACTCGTTACTTGATTTTGCAGTTGAATTCGGAGACAGATACAATTCGAGATGAATTGGACTTCGAATTCTTAGGGAACAGGTCAGGGCAGCCATACACAGTCCAAACAAACGTTTACGCGCATGGGAAGGGCGATCGAGAGCAGAGAGTGAATCTTTGGTTTGATCCATCTGCTGAATTTCACACCTACTCTATCTTATGGAATCGCCATCACATTGTGTAAGTCCAACATCAACAAAACATTATATATTTATATTATCTAATCTTTTCTTTAGGGAAGTCTAAAGCCTTTTAAATAACAGGACTAGTTTTTGAGGTGTATAAGCCTTTATAGCTACACATATGGGATAAAATTTAGATCTTTTGAGGTGGAAGAGGATTCAAATTCAAACCTTTCACTTTCTGAGGCTGATTTCTAACTTAGCACACCAATTTGATAAATTCTAATCTCTTCTATTGGACGTGTGAATGAACATAGATAAAACACTAATTTAAAAAAAATTATTTTGATTTGACCACACAACAAATTCATCTTTCTTTCTTCGCAATTGTCTCTTTCTTGTCACTTTTGCTTTCCTCATTGGTGGCCATAGCGTTAGAATAACTGGCCCATGTAAGTGCTAACTAGTCAAAATCACTCCAGAAATCATTCAACCTTTTGAATTTAAATTTAATTTTAATTGATGTGTATTCATTTCATTTCACATTGAAAAGTAAAAAAAGAATTGTTTGATTCGATAAAGTCCACTCTCAATTATTTAAGTAATGTATATTCATCTATAAATTCATGTAAAACTAAAAGGTTAAAACATTTTGTAAGTAAATCCGTCTTTTTCTAGGGAAGCAAGCCTTGTTCACACCTAGGGAGGTGATAAAGGAAAGGGGTAGGAGTTGCTCCTTTTAATGATTTTGTGTTATAAAATAATAAGGGATGTGAGGCAATCAAGAACATCTGTCTCATTGGTAACAAGTGGAAATTACTATAAGGCACATAGGGACTTTTCAGTTTGAGTTGTAAATTTAATTTAATTTAATACTTATAAACTAACTGAATAATAAAAGTACAGAAGAGTTTTTTTCACAAGTAGTTCTGTAGTTAGGAGCAATGAAACAAATATAGCTGATATTTTTGTTTTTATGATGAAAATATTGGCATAATAAATTTTGCGCGTTAAAAATGCGAGTTTATTGCGTCTGCCATTTTTAATGGTAAATTCTTGTTAAAAATATATTTTTATTGCAAGAAACAGTAAATTCCAGTTAAAATCGTGAGATTTTACTATTAAATTCTCGTTAAAAACACTTGGACTAAATATACATTTTTTATTTCTTAAGTATCATCTATATTTTCAAACTCTGGCCACATTATTTATTTATTAATTTTATGTTTATTATTTTTAAATATTATATTTTTTTATGAGATTTTCTCGATAAAATCTGAGAATTTGAAAATATCTCACTATTAACAATTGCCTGTTAATATCCCGATAACGAGACTTGTGACAATGGTTAAGAGGTGGGTTTATCCTTTAAGTGAAATCATAGAATGTTGATTTTCCTTTGAAGTGAAATCTCTATCCTCAATTTTCATTCATTTTTCCATATTTATTCATTTTCCGTTTTCTTTCAATTCGATTTCGTATCAATTTCCTTTGTATTTTTGGAATATACAGGGATTTTGATTTCAATTTTTACCAAAGTTTGAATGATATCTGGTGACTTAGTCAACCAGCTTCATTAAAAAATATTTTCTGTTACTTTTATCAATTAATAATCTCAATAACTTATAAAGTCACTTAATTTAAACTAAATAAATAGAAGATTAAAATGAAATTATTTGCTAACTATCTATTTTACTTAAATCTAGAAGATAGGGATATTTAAGTAAATATTATTTTTAAAAATGATATCAATAATCTTTAGTTTAATTTAGTAAAATTATTGTGTCAAATAAATTAATACAATATCATTAAAATTTAAATTGACACATGAAAACTGATTATTTAATTACATAGGTTAGAGGGTTTTTTTTTTTCCCAGTTTTGTTTTCTTTTACTTATGCAATAGATTTTCTACAATACAATACCTTTTCTTTTCAATGCAATGCAATACATTTAAAAGTGGGCCCGTGAACATGATTCGGTTCTTGTGCCGTGTTGAGAGTTGTGACTTGTGAAGTTCAAATGTTGAATACTTGGCATGTGAATTCTCGCCTTAAGTTTCAAAATTTATGAAGATGAATATTTTAATTCTTAAAAGTACCAAAACATGTCAATTGATATTTTAGTTATATCAACTATATTATTGATTAAATTTGTTAACAAATGAAATCATCAAAAAAATTGAAATTTGACTAAAATATTTAAAATTTGATTAAAATTTTAAATTTAACTGAAATTACTAAATTTTAACCTATATAATTTTTTAAAAATATCGATATCTTTTAAATTTATATCTCAACTTCTACTTATAGAAACAATTAAGCAAAACTTTAAATTAGAGCTCAAATTTGTAAATGATTCAAACAATTTTGTCAAGTTTAGCTAGTTTGGGCTTCATAGTACCCTCTCCTCTGGAATTTAAATACGATTAGTTTTTTTTATCTTTATCATTTTTATCTTTATCATTTTCGTCCTTATGACTTCCATTCTCAAATGAATGCTCCGACTTAGTTATTGTGATCTTCATATACTTGCTATCATAATTTAAAATTTAAAAAAAAAAACTCAACTGAGTCAATTTCAGTTGACTTTATTCAATAGAATTTTGAGTTGATCAAGTCAATGTATTTTATCTAGTTTTTAGGCGAGTCAAAATCTTTCCTCAATTACTCCAGTTAAGTTTGAGTTTTGAATTTTTAAGCTACACTTATTACAAGTTTTAGTTGGTTTTAATTTGAGTGATTGTAGTTTAAAATTTTGATTAGTCAATTAGATTCCAATTTTCTTTTCAAAATCAATAGATTATTTTTATTTTTTAAGATTTTTCAGAAAATAATGGAGAAATTTATCCAACTCGTCCAAGTTAATAGCCAGTTGAGTCTAAGCTAATTGAATTTAAAACTCGGACATTGATATTTTCCTTCATTCAATGTTCTTGAACACTTGCCCTTGTCTGCTTTTCTTCATTTATTTTATTGAATTCATGATCCAAGTGTAGCGGGTTACACTAAAATAGTAGTTCAACCAATATCGGGCAACCCAATTAGGTTCCATATTTAATTGCTAAATGATTGGATATGAATACTTTGAATAGATCCAACCCCTAAAATATCACATGTATTGGGATTTGGGAACTGGAAAGACACTTTGTTTGGACTTTTTTCCTTCTTATTAATGTCTCGTCTCTTAGAATATTTGACTAATTCTCTAAGTTTATATATAAGTCTTCTTTTCCACATACGGGATAATTCTATAAAGAGTAGTCTTTAGAGTGGTAGAGTAAAAATTGAACTCAAAATTCCCATAATCTATTGACAGATCAAAATTTCAATTTTGACATTGATATTTTTATAAAATCGAATACTGATGTGTAACAAAATGATAAGAAAATATTTTAATTTTATTTTACTCTTCTACATTTAAAGACATTATAATCATTTGCTAGGATAAAATGAAAAAAAAATTCTCAAAAATTGGTGTATAATGTTATACTCCTTCTGTCCCAAATTAGTTGTCCTATATGGATTTTAGAATTGTTCCAAAATAGTTGTCTTATTTATATATGAGTAGTATAAAATGTGTTGAAAATGAATGAGATCACGTAAGTGCTAGCCTTATATAGAGATTTCCTTAAAAAATACAAATATTTCAAATGAGACAACTAAAATGAGACGGAGGGAGTATAAAACAAATGAATCAAATCTAGGTTACATTTTTAATTATTTTTAAAATTCATTATCATTATAGTTTTATGGTCTCATTTATCGTGTTGGTCTTTTGAATTTTTCATTTTTATTTTAACCTATCAAAAACTAATTTTTTCGTAACTTCAAACTCCGATCATGTTCTCTGTAAATTTGATGTTCCGTTTCTGAGCTTTTGATTTTTATTAGTAATCTTAATTACACAAAATAAAAACCTCACTAATCATACTTGATATTCAAATGTGATCTTTTATTTGGTTTTAAAGTAGCACTTATCAAACCGGCTCATATACGTTTTCTTTTATTTGGTTTTATCTATCACCTATCTACGTTTTCTTTTACATGCCTCATATATTTTGATGAATGGGCATTGGTTCAAGTGGACTTTGTATAAGTTATTATAACCTATTTACTAAAACACTCCTAATATAATATCAAGACCAAATTGCAAATAATTCTCAAATGTAAAAAGATGAAATTACAGTAATTGAAAATACAAGGATCTTTTTAAAATTCACACAAAATACCTTATATATATAGATCATCTAATAAGGCTAGGATGGTAAAAATAAGGGCAACAATTTTATCTATCACCTATCTACTTTTCTTTTACATGCCAATATATGATGAATTGGCATTGGCTCAAGTGGACTTAGTAAAAGTTACCATAGCCTATTTACGAAAACACTCCTCATATAATAACATTATAAGATATAATTGCAAATAATCCTCAAATGTAAAAGATGAAATTACAGTAATTGAAAATGCAAGAATCTTTTTAAAATTCACACAAAATACCTTATATATATATATATATATATACATTATTCAGAGGTTCTTTTTATTTATTTAGGTTCTTTTTATTTATGTATGCCTTTTTTTTCAAACTATTTCAAAAGAGTTCTCAAGTTCCAAATACTTTACTTTCATGGTAACAAATCTAAAAATCAACGGTAAGTACGTTTCTTTTTTAAGATTTTTAGTTTTTTTGGTAATGTTTTCTTTACAAAATAACAAAATAGAACAGTTTTATGAAAAGGTAAAATGCTTTTTTTCCCTCGTATATCTTCCAAAGCAGACAACATAATTGTGTATTTTGGTTATTTGTCAAAGATGAGCACCATTGAAGAAGTAAGGCATTTTGAATGCAATATTAAAGAAGGAAAGTTCAAAACAGTATATAATCTCATGTTCATGAATGTAGTTTAATATAAGGCCCACCTGAGTCCAAAAGATGCATACTTTTATTAGTAAAATGTTTAACGTTGACTGAGGTGAAGTGGGAAGTGGTAGGTTTGAGCTCCTATTGTTTTATTCAGGGGTAAAAATCTCAGTATCGGTTGAAATATCGGTCGATATTTCGATATTGGCCAGGGACAATAAATTTCTCTCTCCTATTTTTTTTTTAATCAAAACCACCAATATCGTCTGATATTGGCAATATATAACGTCGACATATATCGGATATCGGCCGAGATTACCACCCCTGACTTCACCTGGTGTGCCTTAAGGGTAGTGGGTATCACTTATGGGGATTTTACGTTGGTTTCTCATGATTTCCCACACGTAAATTCCATAAAAAAAAGAGAAGAGTTTATTGTGAATTGTCTAATTAATATTTGCATTACTTATTTAGATAATACAGATGAGTAAATGTGAAAGACCTATACATGTACTATAAGTGTGTCAAAAATCAATTTAAATGTATTTTCTAAGTATAATTAAATTGACTAAAATAATTCAACTGTCTTTCGACAGGTGCATTTCAAATCTATAATAACGTGTATAAAATGGAGAAACACCAGTCTCTACAAACATTGGTTTCCCAATTCAGAACAAACCTGTTCATAATAAATAATTTCCTTTTAGAGATATTTACATAATTTGAAATGCTTCAATTGATGGTTGAATGTAGGCATCTCACATGGTTTTAGAAATTTGAGCTTTGTCTTCTTTAATATTGATTAAGTGATGCACTTTGAAATAAACTTACTTGTGTACAGAACTAATTCATTAAGTAAATTGGTGAACTAATTCACAATAGATATTTGTAGAATACGAACTTTGATGAAATGATCATCTAATGTCATTCTCATAATAGCTACCATGAAAATGAGTTTATTCACCATTTATCATTTATACATAATGCCTATGCAACTTTAGAAGGTGATTGTAAGTTGGTACAGCCCCAATTAAATAATTACTTGGGTCTGGTCCAGTCAAGTGTTGCAGTAGTGAGACTTTCAAAGCAAGATTCCTCTTTTGAGACTTTCCATAAATGAATTATGAACCTCATATATTTAAGTGCATTCGGTACATATAAAGTATGTAAGATTCACCATCAATTGATAACTTAGACCTTTTAAAGTTCGATAAATATAAGCTATTGATTCTTAAAATTTTAAAGTCAAACGACAAAATGACTATATGGGAATCAAACTTCATATGCGTTTTACTTATATGGCCCTCTTTACAGTATATCCATATATGACATTTAAAGAGAAGTCTTGGTATCATGTCTTGGTAGAGAAAGTCTCCAAAGATAAATAAAAAAATAAAATAAAATTCCTTTAACATGAAATTAAAGTGGAGCTTTTAATGATATGCATGCATGCTTATTACACAGATTTTATGTTGATGAGATTCCAATAAGGGTGTTCAAGAACAATGAGGCAAAGGGGGTTCCGTACCCCAACTCTCAGCCCATGGGTATCTACTCTACACTTTGGGATGCTGATAACTGGGCCACAAGAGGTGGATTGGAGAAGACTGATTGGACCAAGGCCCCATTCTATGCCAACTACAAGGACTTCGATATAGAGGCATGCACCGTACCCGGCCCGGCCAGATGCATCGCTAAGGCAAACAACTGGTGGGATACACCCATGTATCAACAACTTGATTCAATTCAAGCTCGAAGGTATCGATGGGTTCGACTAAACTACATGATCTACGACTATTGCACCGACAAAACACGCAATCTAGTCCCCCCACCGGAGTGTATGGCTGGAATTTGATCAGTAATATATGAGATGATATGACTGAAGAAAATGGCTAAGATAATGATGGTGATGATGTATTGAATCATTTATGTGAATGATGAAAGAAAAAATTGTGGAGGTCGGTTCAGTTTAGTGTAATCAACAGTTATGGTTGTAGTAATTGGAGAATTATTTAGTGTTTGAGTTCCTTTCATGCTATTAATGTGCAAGTTGTGAAATCTTGATGCTATTTTGTAAAAGAAGTTGATTAAAAGAATTGATAGAAATATCAGTGTTTCTGATAAAAAGGGACGCCAGCGTACTATAACAAATGGATAACAGGACAAGTGCTATCTCTCTATCATTTCCCATGATCGATGTCAAGGTGCTCATGGAAAATGTGAGTAATGTGGAGCAGCACTTCATGGGCTTGAGTAAAGAAGAAATGATATGTGATTCACTTAGCTTATATGGTGTTATTTACTTTTTTACGTTTTCATGATATGGTGTATCATAAGGTTAGTCGAAACCTTGCAAATGGAAAGAAGAAAATAAATGGTAAATATGGATATTTGTTTATCATTTTGTTAAACATGTGTTACCCTATTAATATTATGAATACATGAGAAGAAGGTAAAATGCATGTGTGAGTTTGTATGGGCAAACATGAGAATACATGTGTGGGTTGCATATGCATCTGTGAGTATACATGGGAGGTTTACATATGTATGTGTGAGTATGCGTGTGTGTTAGTGGAAAGAAAAGAACCTATGGTAAGGTATGACATAGTGTTCTAAGTGTTTTTCCTTTGTATATTGCATTGTAAATTTGATATTATGAGAATTTAGAGGGACTTGTTATTTTGAATTCTCTTCACTGGGTTAGGAGCTCACATCCCTTACAATGCAGGACATGGATTGGAAGAGGAAGTTGAGGATCCCTCCATGGTGATTTGGAAGTTGAATCCATAATGAAGGTGTTGAATTTAAAACTTAGAATAGTTGGTTTCTAAGTTATTTTGGTTTGTTTTGGAATGATATGTATTTTGGATTCTAAAGCCACTTAAGTCTTAGAAATCTCTTGTACAAGTCATATATGAGATATATAGTGCTTTGGTGTGTGTTTGAATGGAACATGATGTCTATTTTAAGTTTGGGTCAAACCCGGGATTCAAAGCGTATTTTGGAAATCTTGTTCACTTAGGTATGTAAACTTGAAAAGTTTGGCCTTCATACCTGTTAGTGCCCCGACTTTGCTGAATCCCTAAGTTTGTCAATTCTATAACTCGGGAAAAAGCACTTGCTAGAATCTTGAAGAACCTAAGGTGACTAATTAAAAAGAACATGCTCTAACAGATTAAAGTTCGTTATGGCAATCACAAAACAGGTATTTGGCCATAGATGATTTTAGATAGTACCCACACCTTAGGAGGACCATTCTTAGGCTTAGTTGCACAAATAACAAAATCATAAAAAGCCTAGAGAGGAAGCTTGACAGTGAATTGGAAGTGAACTCGGAAATATGAATTAAATTCACTGTCAGCTCGACCAGTCGTTCTCACCGTCCCCTCGGTGGAGACAGGATCGACCCATCATGGTCAAAGACTGATCGAACAGATTGACAAAGGTTCTGGAATATTGGGTTGTCATTTTAGGTATGCCTCTGATCGAGAGTCTCGTATGCACCGACTCCTCGGTGATGAACTTAACGACCCCTCATGGTCAACGACTTATCGATGATAACTTATGAGTTCTGGAACTTAGAACTCATGTGGACTTTCGAAAAAACAGACATTTCGGTAATTCAAAACCGATCGAGAGTACCAAGACCGACCCTCATAAAATACGACAGGTCGTTCTGGGCAGGACAAGTTTTGGGACATGAAATTCTGTCTGCATGGTGTTACCCCAGATCGAGACTCTCGTATGAATCGAGCTCTCGGTGCCATGATTGCCGACCCATCGGCGACACAGATATTTAGGCCGGGTATAAATTATGTCGTTGGAAGTGCATTTAATGCGCAACGGTCGGGTGGTTGAACGGTAATATTCTTAGTCACTGACCCCTCGGTTCGCCCAACCTGTTGGTACATGACAATTTCTAAAACATGTTGGCTTCTCTATAAATATCAATCCTTATGCAACCGTCTTATATCCTTTTGCAAATCCGTTGGACCCTCATCATTACCAGTGAACTTAAACAAGGGCCAACAAAAGGATTGATAGCTCCCTTGGGAGCTAGAACAACACATTTGACCCTAAAGGGGAGGGGGAGGGGGGTGAATAGGTCAATCTAAAATTGTTGGTCCTTTTTAAATTTATTTGATTGATTAGTTTAAGCGCAGCGGATATATCAATCAAGTGAGTGTGTATTAGAAAATGTGATTAAACAATTAACACAAGAAAATAGTTGTAACACCACAAACAGAAGGACACATGTAACTACATGACCCGACCCGAATACAGGGCTTAGGGCTTGACTCAGTGTGATATTGTCCGCTTTGGGCCTCGCACATAACTCAAACCCGCACTGTTTTGCATTTGGGCCCGGGCCCACGTGGCCCGACCCAAAAGGCCTCACACTTGAGTTCCATTGGTAGCTTCTTAATATACCCACCTCCTCTTTTCTTTCCCACCGATGTGGGACTCTAAAGGAGGGGTAGGTATCAAAATCACCCCCCCTAAAGCCTCGAGCCATCCCCGGTTCGATCTGGTCCAACTCAGTAACTACAGGGGAAGGAGGAAAGCCCACACAATCCAAGTGTTGAACTCGGCTCTGATACCAAATTTGTAACGAACCGACCCGAATATAGGCTTAGGGATTAACTCAGTGTGATATTGTCTACTTTGGGCCTAATACACAGCTCAAACCCGCACGGTTTTGCATTTTGGGCCCGGCCCAAAAGGCCTCACACTTGAGTTCCATAGGTGGCTTCTTAATATACCCACCCCCCCTTTTCTTTCTCACCGATGTGGGACTCTAAGGGAGGGGTAGGGTATCACAACACAAGATATAAAGTGGTTCGGTTCGCCAACCTACATCCACTGTTAGGACTCACTCAACCTTGATCTATCCCCAATTTCACTATGTAGGGACTTACACCCTCACAATTAGAGTAGGAATTCCACCTCACTCAATCGGCTGGGAATTTCACCACCCACTGTAGCACATGAATTCCACCTATCCAATCGGTTGAGAATTCTCCCCACCACTGTTCCAGAGACGACGCTCTAGAGTTTTTATAGTGGGTCCGGAGCAAATCCCCCTTAATCCACTTTCGGGTCACAGATTTTAAAATAAAATTAAAATCAAGAAGCACTTGCCTTTGAAACTCTTTCTTACTGATGTGTGCTTCTTGAAGATCCCACCCACTGAGTGCCGATGCTCCTCCTTATAGCCGTCGTAGAGCAATCACAATCTCAGAGTGACAAGAAAACTGGTTTTACCACAGGTTTCCTAGTTTATAGCTCTCATCTCATTCTCACTTTCAAACTCAATCAACAAATTGGTTGTTTATAATTTTCCTCCTCTCTTTCTTACTTCCGAACACAATCAAAAGATTGGTTGTTTATGATTCTCAGTATAAGAGTGTTGATCATTTCTTAGAGTATATAACTCTTCTCAGCTCAAGCAAGATAGTAAAATGATCACCCAACACTCATATTTATAGATGAGTCTTAACGGTTTTTCTGACTGTCCAGAACCAACAGATTGGTAGCACCGATGGGTCGGTGTTCATATTTATTACCGTTCAACAACCCGACCGTTGCTCATTAAATGCACTCCCAACGGATTTATTACTTCCCGGTTGACAGGTCGGTGTCGTCGATAGGTCGATAGTTGTGGCACCAAGAGGTCGGTCCATACAAGTGTCTTGATCTGGGGTAAAACCATGCTGACAGTTGTTTCAAGTTAGAAACCTGTCTTACCTAGAACGACCTATCGTCCTTTACTGAGGCATCAGTTCTGGTACTCTCGATCGGTCTTAAACTACCGTTATATCTGTGTTCTCGAGAGCCCATTTGAGTTCACAGTCCAGAACTCACAAGACCTTTACCGATGAGTCGTTGACCATGAGGGGTCATTTAAGTTCATCACTGAGGGTTCGGTGCATACGAGACTCTCGGTCAGAGGATTTCCCAGAATGACAGTTATTTTTTCCAGAACTTCTATTAATCTAGCAGATTAGTCCTTGAGCACGATGGGTCGATCCTGTCTCCACAAAGGGGTCACTGGTCGAGCTGTCAGTGAGCATAATTCATATTTTTGAGTTCACTGTCCAGCTTCCTCTCATAGGATTATTTATGGATTTACCATTTGTTCAACTAAGCCTAGAGATAATCCTCTCTAAGGTGTGGGTACCACTTAAGGTCATCTATGGCCAAATACATGTTTTTGTGATTGCCATGACGATGAGTTTTGAACCTAGTGGAGCACGATCTTCATTCTTGGTCATTTTGGGTCTTCAAGCTTCTTACTAAGTGCTTCTTCCCAAGTCATGGAATTGACAAACAGGGACTCGGCACAGCCGGGGCACTAAAAAAGATCACTCTATCTCTTGTGCTTACATTTGGGAAATCTAATACAACCAATCATATTGATTGAGGTTGTGAAAAGAGACAGAGGGGAAATGATATACAACTAGGATATGTATTGGCAGAACTAATTTCCTAGTTACCCTGAGATTGTGATTGCTTAACGACGGCTACAAGGAAGAGCGTTGAGATTAACTCGGGCACACATTGGGTGGATCTTTGAGAAGCACATATCATCGAGAAAGAGCTAGAAAGGCAAGTGCTTCTTGGTTTTAATTTTATTGTTAAAACTTTTGTCCTATGAAAGTGGATTAAGGAGGCTTGGCTCCTGAACCACTATAAAAAAATGTAGAGCGTAGTCTCTCACACAAGTGGTGGATGGAATTCTCAGTCAATTCAAATAGGTGGAATTCCTATTTTACATGTGGTGGGTGAAATTTTCAGCCGATTGAGAGAGGTGGAATTCCTTCTCTAATTGCGATGGTTTAAGTCTCCACTTAATGAATTTGGGGATAGCTCAAGGTTGAGCTAGTCCTAACAGTGGATGTAGGTTGACTAACCGAACCACTATATATCTTGTCATTGTGCTTGTGGTCTTAGAGCTAATTTATTATGTTGATTAATAATCACTATTGCTAACACACAAACACTTGATTGCAATATCTGGTGCATAAAATCTAATCAATTAAGTAATTTAAAAGAACTAACTATTTTGGGATTGACCTATTCACCTCTCTCTAGGGTCAATCATGTTCTAGCACCAAAGAGAGAAAGCTCTCTTTCAAAACTTATTTAAAATTAAAAGATCCTGTGTACAAGTCATAAATATCCATACCTAGGTGTTGGTATGAGAATTTAGGAGTTAAGGTATGTATTTTAAATATTGAGTGGGCAAATCGAGGGAAATCAAAATGTGTAGGATCTACCTTGATAGTATTTTCCCGTCACTGGCGACATGTCGCCACTGACCGATCGATCGATCTGGAAGTAAACTGGAAAATACAAAGTTTTGTTTTGCCGACAAGTCACCGTTGGCAACATGTCGCGAGCACCATTCACAACAAGTATGGGTTTTACTAAAACGGCCATAACTTGGGCTCCCAACCTCGGATTTGAGTGTTTTTGTGCATTCTAAAAAGTTCTTTCAATGATCTATCCAACCGTGACAGATTTATCACCTGTTAATTCATTTGATAGGTGAAAATATCCCCTCAAAGTCATGGTATCTAAGTCCAATTTGCGGGGTAATGGATTGTTCCCTGAGTTCACTTGTGCTTGTGGGACTTCTTTTTATGCGCTTGAGTGAGTTCGTTAGAATCCCATTGACCTATGGTATATGGATTTGAATTAAATATAAAAAAATTAGTCGTGTTATGGGCCCACATTGGGTTTCAGGGTGTGACTGAGTGGTATCAGAGCTTAGATCCAAGCTCTCAGACTGTGATGGGAACATTCATGCTTAAATTGAAGTATGAATGTGAGTTCGGTGTGAATTTTAGTGTAACTCTTGTATTTGATTATTTTATTTTGTTACTAACTGATGTTTTATTATGGATAGAGATGTCTAAAGATAAACTACCAAATTAAGTAATGGGAAAAGGAGATGCTGGGGAGTCCATTGACTTTATACTCCTCAACTAGTGCTTCTAGTATGGTGGTTTGGACCCTAAGTTCACCTATAGAAGAAGTAGAATCTAAGGGAAGTGATAGAAATTTCCTCTTATTCAAGTGAACTAACCACCGCATCATCTTACAGGTTATTTTCTCCATTCCCATCTATTAGTCCAAAACTTATGATGGAACTAGAACTTGTACTTAGAACCAGAACCATTAGATATTCCTATGGTTGAACCAATGCCTTATATTCAATACCTAGGTGGGAATGTACCTTTGCAACTGTATGAACTACCAGTGGAGCAAAGGCTGATCCCTATGTGTACTAACTGTTAGTGTTCAGAACATGGTGTTGCCTTTTGTCCGCGTTAGCCTAATCATATTTGCCCAATTTGTGGTGCGCTCGGGCATTATGAATGGGGATACTATTACCTGAGATTTGGTATATTTGTTCAATGCAGCTTTTGTGAAGAACATGATCACCTCCGGGCAGCTTGTCCTCATAATCCAGACCCCAGTGATGATGTGTTATCCTCTTCTGATGAGTAATAGGGGCAAAAGAGGTTAGAGTATAGTTGGAGGTGTAGACATGTAATGTTTATAGATGAAAAATATTTTTGGGAGTAAGGAAAGATATGTGTATAAGCATTTGTATCTTGATTGTAAGAGTCTATGTATACCTCACTAATATGTTATTATGATAACTATGTTTGTTTATCATATGGTTTGATAACCTATTATGTGAATGGCTTGTATTTGTGTTTGTTGTGAATGTCATGAGATGTCAGAAGCATCTAGACACTCTAGAAGTCTAGGGACGGGTGTAACTCCTCCCCTAGGAGACCAAAATGAGCATGTTGATGCGATGCGTGATGGAAGCATTCTAGCAAGTTGCAGACGATCTTCTTCGACCCTAGAATTAGAATCATGGGAAAAGAGTTGGAGTTTCTACGAAGGAGTTTAGGCGGATGAATCCACCTACTTTCTTGGATAATATCGACCCCATGGCGGCAGAAGTCTTGACTGAACAAGGTTGGTCGGATGCTCGATACTCTGACCATTGCTGGCAATTTGAAGGTGACCTTGGAAACCTACCAACTTGAAGGCAACACCTATAAATGGTGGAAGCTATGGATGTTTTTATCAGGAATGTGGAAAGGAATCCACAAGGAAGTGTTTAGAAACTACCGTAGCCCAACAAAAAGAGGAAGTTTAAGAAAAGTCAGTTCTTGGCAGGACATGCGAGCAATGTGGGCTCCAAGCAAGTGATATGTTATAACTGTAACCAACTAGGTCACACGGCGAGACAATGTCCTTAGCGTATGTCAAGAGATGGAGCTTGTTTCTACTACAAACAGAAAGACCATTTTGTTTAGGACTGTCCATACGATGGTGGAAGTATCGTGGTGGGACCAACTCAGAGCACGAGGCCAGCACAGTTTGTATTGCAACCTTCTTGAGATTTGGTGGCGCCATGAAATGTGCCACGAAGGGCTGGAATAATGAGGGGACCAAGAAGTCCTCACACTATTCAAGGGAGAGTCTACACCATGGGGACTCAGATGGATGAGCATATGGATAACGCTATGATAGAAGGTATTTTACCTCTCTTTAGTTTTCTGGCATGAGTACTGTTTGATACAGGTGTCTCTCATTCTTTTATCTGTAGAACTTGTCGTGACAAGTTAGAATTGCAGTCAGTGAGTGTCTGTAAACCTTTAACAGTTGTTTCATAGTTAGGTAGGAGAGTATCTCAGAAATGCAAGTTGTGCATTCTGAGGGTAGGTGCTTTAGATCTATCATTTAATTTTCTAGTGATAAAAATGTTAGATTTTGTTAAAATCTTAAGCATGGATTGGTTATCCGTGCATCAGACTTTGATAGATTGTTTTCAGCAAAAAGTCTATGGGACTTCTCCGATCGGGATAAGGTTTGTGGAGAAATTAGTGCCCTACGGTGACTTGAGAATCAAATTTTCTGACATGAGAGCATATCCATGTAGTGCGGTGGCCAGTATGGAGTGGGAGGATGTAAAAGGTGTAGAGTTAGTTATTTCTCGGGTGATTTGTGAATTCATGGATGTTTTTCCAGATTAGCTAAGTGAGTTGACTCCACACAGAGAGTTAGAGTTTTTGTGATTGATCTACAGCCTAGAACATCTCTTATATCCATGGCACCCTACAGGATGTTGCGGGAGGAATGAAGGGAGTTAGCTAAGCAGATATGTGAGCTTCTCCAACTTGGATTTATTCACCTAAATAGTTCGTTTTGGGGGGTGCCAAATCTTTTTGTAAAAAGGAAAGATGGGTTTTAGAGGATGTGTATAGATTACCGACCTTTTGCGTTAGGTACCTATTACTTAGATGAGCTGTAAGATAGGCAGAGTCAGGGAAAAAGATATTCCCAAGATTGTTTTTTGGATGCAGTGTGGACTCTGAGTTTCTTGTCATGCCCGACGAACGTACTGGCCATTTTCATGGATCTGATGAATAAGATCTTACGGCCGTGGCAGAGGAAGTTGTGGTAATGATAATGGACGATATTTTGACATATTCGTCGTCGTCGTCGGAGCATGAGCACCATTAGCGTGGGGTCCTACAGGCTCGGAGGGATCATTAGTTGTTCGCCAAGCTCAGCGAGTGTGAGTTTTGGTTAACCTAAGTTCAATTTCTTGGAAATGTGGTGTCAGCAGGAAGAATTTAAGTCGATTTAGCAAAGGTAGAGACAGTGATAAATTGGGAAATACCCAAAAACGTCTCTGAAATTTGAAGTTTTTCTTGTATTGGCGAGACATTATTGGAAATTTATCCCCAATTTCTCTTAAGTTGTTGTGCCCATGACTCGTTTGACACAAAAAGATGTCAAGTTCGAATGGGATGAGGCCTGTGAAACAACATTTCAAGACCTAAAAAAGAAATTAACCACCTCTTCAGTGCTAACGGTACCTGAGAAAAGATGTGATTTTGAGGTATATTGTGGTACACCTAGACTTAGACTAGAGTGTGTCTTGATGCAAGATGCGAAATTTGTTGCTTATAGGTCTAGACGATGGAAATGACATGAGCAAAACTACCTTGCTTATGAATTGGAATTAGCTGCAGTAGTGTTTGTACTGGAGTTATGGAGATATTAATTGTGTAGGTGCGTGAGTCCATGTTACTCCTATCACCATAGCCTTAAACACTCAAAAGGATCTAAGCATAAGGTAGAGGAGATGGATAGAGTATTTAGGA
Source organism: Chimonanthus salicifolius (assembly GCA_013350335.1). Lineage (NCBI taxonomy): Eukaryota > Viridiplantae > Streptophyta > Magnoliopsida > Laurales > Calycanthaceae > Chimonanthus > Chimonanthus salicifolius. The sequence continues at coordinate 24,075,652 of CM023539.1, read as the reverse complement.
GACTATGACTTTAAGCTCTCATATTATCCTGGAAAGGCCAATGTATTGGCAGATGCTCTGAGTAAAAAGTCTCGAAGCAGTGTAGCAAGTATGGCATCGCTATAGTGGAACATGTGCATAACACGTTCCATATGTCTATGCTTAGAAAGAATGAACTGGATATTTCACGTGTGTTAAATGTGGAAGAGATGAAAGTCTCGGAAGATTTGACTTTTGAAGAAGTACCCAGACTCAAGTGCTTTGAAGGAAGAACATTTCTCTAATGCAAGTGTTATGACAGCATTGTAGCGTGCAACATGTGACATGGGAGCCAGATTCAATGATGTAGAAGTTGTACCCTAGTATGTTTGCTGAGTTATGTGTTTTTCTTGAAATTTCGGGATGAAATTTCTTTAAGGGGGATGGGATGTAATACCCGGCCCAAATTAGTGTCTAATTGTGCAATTAGTAGCCACTAAGTGTGATTAGTGGTTAGTTAATTTGTAAGAGTAACGAATGGACTTTATTTAGAGTCGAAGTTTGATTCGATCCGAGTTTGGAGTCCGTGGATCCAACTCATTTAGTACAGTGGTAAAGTTGTAAATATCCAAAGTTTCTCCAATTGAGACCCTTGAAATTGTCTTTATTTGGAAATCAATTGTTTAAGGTATTGACATTCTGAAAATTGGTACAATTATTTAGTTTTAAATTTTAAGTTTGGAGAGTTTTACTGTTTAATTTTCAGAAGGATGGTTTTTAAGTTGTGAGGGGTGTCCCTATTTATATAAAAAGTTACATTTTTAAATAGTTAAGAGCATCAAAATATCCCAGAATTTTAGAGGTATTTTTATTAGTTAAATTTTGTGACCCGACTGAAAATTCAAATTTTTTACAAGGTGTTATGTTAATTTTAAAATTTAGTATTTATGTGATTTAAATCATTAAGTTTTAGTGTATTTTAAAGGTGAGTTTTATTTTTGGAAACTAAATAAAGGTTTAATTTATTTAATCAAACTATGATATTATATAGTTTTAACTTATTATTTTAAACTATAAAAGATATTAAATTTTGAAAAGTTATTTTTAAGAGGATAATCATTGGATTTTTATTTTCAAAAAAATCAAGAAACAGAGGTGATTATTCACCTACCTATAGCGTGTAGCCGTAGGGGAGGTAGGTGGAAAAACCACCGACTAAAGTGGGTTACAAAAGAGAGGGGTGGAGGGGAGTTAAAATAAAATAAAAAATACCATTCTTTTCTCTCTCTCCACGATCTTCTTTCTCTTTTTCTACTTTATCTTCTTCTTTTTTTTTCTGCTTCTTCATCTCCTTCCAACGGTTCCAGTGACGGTTTTGGAAGATTTGGTGGGCTTTCAAACTTTGTGATTTCTTCACCGATTTCAAAGACCAAAGTATCAAAATCTATCTATTTTAAATTTTGGAAACTCCGTGACAATTCTTTCATAAAAATATTTTTCATGTTAAAGAATTTAGGAAAAGTGACTTCTCTTAAAACTGATTTTTGGAGGTGTCAAAGACTTTGTTTTTCATCTCTAAGCTAAAAGAGGGAAAAAGATTAACCTCAGCTAATTTTTTTATGTTTACTTTCTGTAATGAGTGTTTACTTTACTGCACTCTCTAGGCCTATCTCAATACGTCATCATAGTCCTATCCAGAAGATAATACAAGAATGGCCTGAGCTTTTGCTTTACTGCATTGTACCCTCTAGGCCGTGCCCTCCACAGGTAGCAAAGCGCAAATGCAGCTCGGTGGTTATATGTGACGATGCTTTTACAGTCGCCCGGTGGTAAAAGGGGTTGGACACTGAGTACTTTATTTACTTTCAAGTACTGTAACCTCTGGGCACAGTCTCAATACTTTCTAGGTTCTGGAAAAATATGAGACTGGGCATTTAGTACTTTCCATTTTATTTTCTTTTGTGTTTTGGATGATTAACTGCTAACTGTTGACATAATTAATGAAGTAACAAGAGTTTAGGAGACTCACAAACATTACCCTATTTTCAGACTGAAAATTTGTAAAGGATTCTTTTTGGAGTCTATTAAGTGTATTTGAAATTTGAAATGAGAATTTATGAGATTTATATGTTTTTACATACTGTGGTGAAAATTGATGAGACTCAACGTAACATGTATAATGATTAATATGAGAAACTGTTAGATTTTAGACTAAAAATCGGAACCCATGGTATTTTTACGAATGGAAATGACCAAGTGAGATCGAAAAGAGTGACTTGACACCGCTTTCTTGTAAGGGATATGAAATGTTCTGACTGCCAGAATGGAAGCGTGAAAAGGTGTCAGGGAGTCGAAGCCTAGTGGTTTGAAATGTAGAACGGGACCCATTAGATGTCTAAATGTTGAAAGATATGTTGTATGAACAGTTCATAGAATGTCCACTAACAAATTGATTATGGAAACGATTGTGCATGTGTTGTGTTATAGTGCATGTAGTTGGTGTTATATTAGTTCATGCATGTGATTCATGCATTGATTATATAAATATATGTTAGATGTGGAATTGGTCATTCATGAGATTCATGCTAGGATCAGTAGTGCATATGGTATGTGTTAGAATGTACATGTGGTCCATACCATAATATAGGTGCATGTAGTGGGTGTGGTGTTTGATCATATAAGAGGATATGTATGCATGTGATTATTCTTGTATTAACAAGTTTATGCAGGTGATGAGATGTGAATGTTCTTGGTTGTTTAACTTGGACTAAAACCAGTGGATGGTAAGAAATCTCCAGTGTAAATCCCTTGTGGAAGGGGATAAATGGAGAAAAGAGCAAGTGAATGGGTTTGTGTTATATTCCATGTTTATGGAATTTTTTATAATTAATGCATGTTGATGTGAATTTTAAATTTACTCGCAAGCGTACGAACCGGTTTATAGTATAGAGTATGAGTGCGAGGTCGTACCCAAGGGAAATCGACAAAATATATGTATGAAATAGAAAATGGCATTATTAAAAATAATGTGATTTAAGGAAATAATTTTCTGAAACATTTAGTTATAATCTTAATTTAGAACAATAAATTGTTTCGATGAATTTTTGAGAAAAAGAAGAATAAATCAAGAATAAATAAATTTTTATACATAATCTACAATGGAATCGGGTCAAACATCGACGCGGCATATTATCCTATTTAAAAATAATAAAATCACTGCCTAGACTATGAAATGTTCTAAAGTTATAAAATATAATTTACATTTATTTTCTATTAAAATTCTAATTAGAATTTTTATGTTATCCATTAAATCAGATTTTTTTCAATTCAAGCCTTAGGCTTGGGCGGGTTTTAAACTTGTGTTTCTCCAAATCTAAAACAACTATTCTTGATAAGAACGTTAGAGTGGAAAGACGGCAAGTCCTACTGATCCTAATAGGGGTTCTACTTTCCTTAAAAGAAGTTCTAAAAATAATTTTTTTACATAAAGTTCATAATAAGAATTAAAAATAGAATACAAATCATCACTATTAAATATTTTAATAACTAGGATTATCATAAATCTAAACAACTGCCATGATTTTTTTTATTAAAAAATTGGAAATGAAATACAATTCTTTTGGACTTGACATAAAAATTAAAAAAATAAAATAAGTTACAAGAAATTATTTATTTTTCTCTTCTGTCTTTTGGTCGTCCAATTTCAGTCCCTTCGATGTCTTGCCCGGTTCCACTTTCAATGGACCCAAAGCTATCAATTTATAGGAGTGAGAAGAGATGAGATAAGGGACCCTTCAAATTCAGCCGAGATAAGGGAGCCATTCAAATTCAAAATTTCTCTCTGTTGAGATTGGCTAACTCCTTCATCTCCTTATCTTTGTTCCTCCTTATCCCTCTCTTTTTTATATTTCTTTCTTATCTCTCCTTGGATTCAAACTCTTTTATCATTATCCCTGTCTTTTATTCAAATCCACTATCTTTTACCTAATTTCACTGTCTTTTTCAAATGCCGAATTTTGCAGATAAGACACCATCATTCAAACGAAATTCACTGGTCCCACTTGATCTTTTGGACTTGGATCCCATATTTGAACTTTTATCTGGCCCGAAATATTGGTCGATTTTCGGTCATTGGCTTCCAATTGCAGACTTTGTTTTCAGGCTTCAGATTCGAACAGTGAGTCCATTTGTGTGTTTATAAATTTCTACCACCTTTAAATATGATTATAATTCAAACTCTCATATCTGGATCTGAGTTATAATAATTTACAATAATTCCATATCAAATTAGGTGGTAAAAATTATAAACTTTCCAAAAATAGGACTATAGCCCCACTTTTCTCCATTTTAATTCCTTTTTCTTTTATTCTCACAAATATACTGCAAAACTTGAAAATTCTATTAAACACATCTAATATTCACAAATCAAAGGCTAACTAATCCAAAATTAAAGAGTAAAAATGGTAATTTTCAGTGCTCAACACATGTGTTATTGTATACACGCACACACTTGTACGTCTGGTTGAGCTTTTGCAAGAGGCTGCATTATTTCCGTGTTGAGACTTAATGCATTCAATGATGATTGAGATTCCTCGACATGATTGAGTGGAATACCCTGGACCTGTACAGTTGAAGTTGAGTTAAATATCTCAACGAGGTTGAGTGGGCTACCCTAGTGTAGTGTAAGGGTTCGTTGAAACCTTGCAAATAGAAAGACCATAATAAATGGTAAATATGGATATTTTTTTAGCATTTTGTTAAACATACATTGCGTTATTAATATTGTGAATACATGAGAAGAAGGTAAAGTGCATGTGTGAATTTGCATGGGCAAACATGAGAATGCATGTATGGGTTACATATGCATTTGTGAGTATACATGGGAGGGTTTACATATGTATGTGTGAGTATGGGTGTGTGTATGTGTGTTAGTGGAAAGAAAAGAACCTATGGTAAGGTATGCCATAAATTCTAAGTGTTTTTCCCTTGTATACTACATTGTAAATTTGATATTATGAGAATTTAGAGGGACTTGTTACTTTCAGTTCTCTTCACTGAGATAGGAGCTCACATCCCTTACAATGTAGGACATGGACTGGAAGAGGAAGTTGAGGATCCCTCCATGGTGATTTGGAAGTTGAATCCAGAAGAAGGTGTTGACTTTAGAACTTAGAATAGCTGGTTTCTAAGTTATTTTGGTTTGTTTTGGAATGATATGTATTTTGGATTTTAGAGCCACTTATGCCTTAGAATCCTCTTATACAAGTCATATATGTGATATATAGTGCTTTGTGTGTTTGAATGGAACATGATGTCTATTTTAGTTTTGGGTGTCAAACCCAGGAATCAAAACGCATTTTGGAAATTTGGTTGACTTAGGTTTGTAAGCTTGAAAATTTTGGACTTCATACCCATTTTGAATTAAAAACTCCTGTGTACAAGTCATAAATATCCATACCTAGGTGTTGGAATGAGAATTTAGGAGTTAGGGTATATATTTTGAATTTTGAGTGGGCAAATCAAGGGAAAAAAAATGTGTAGGATTTGCCTTGATAGCATTTTCCTGGCACTAGCAACATGTCGCCATTGGCGACAAGTTGCCAAGGGCATTGGTGATAGAGTGCCACTGACTGATCGATCGATCTTGGAGTAAACTGAAAAATATAAAGTTTTGTTCTTGTAGACAGGTCGCCGTTGGCGACATGTTGTGGGCACTATTCACAGCAAGTAGGATTTTACTAAAATGACCATATCTTAAGCTTTGGAGCTCGGATTTGAGTGTTCTTGTGCATTCTTAAAAGCTCTTTCAATGCTTTTCCCAACTCTGACAAATTTATCACTGGTTAATTCAGTTTGTAGGTGAAAAGATCCTCTCAAAGTCATGGTATCTAAGTCTAACTCTCAGGGTAATGGATTGTACCCAGAGTTCACTTGTGCTTGTGGATTCATTAGAAGTCCATGGACCTATAGTATATGGATTTGAATTAAATATTAAAAAAATTAGTCACGTCCAGAGCCCACATTGGGGTTCAGTGTGTGACAGTATTTTTAAGATATCTTACTTAGACATTAAGCCGATGGAGAATGCACAACCATTTTTGCAGAGCCAAATGATCTTTTTTCGTGAATTTTCCAAAAATCAGTACAATCCTTAAATTTCCAATGAATTCACCCAGCCAAATGACCTTTACATATAGGTTATTTTAAATGTTAGTTTTTATTTATTTAAATGGGAATTGAGAAAATTCAATACACACTCTCATACAGTGTATCGTAGGTACTAAACTTATTGGCCACTACAACCAATACACACTCTCTTCTATTTGTTTTTAGAAAAAAACATAAAAATAATAGAAAAACAGAGATAGAAAAATCAGTTGAGTGTATCTTAGTTAAAAAAAAGTCACTTTCATAAAGTATTAGATATTTGAGAGTCAAAATTTCAATATAAATAAAATATATTTTAAACAATTGAAAATTATTTTAAATTTTAGAAAATAGAAAAGTCATCATCAATATGAGAAAATATAAAATTCATGTTCTCTAATGTTCCATACTCACATGTATCTTCTATTACAATTTATGAATTTTTCATAAAAAAATCTTTAATTTCATGAAATTATTGCAAAATTAGAAAAGTCAAACAAATGCTCTACAAACTATAACGTTAATGGTTTTTCATTTAATTCTATTAACATTTGTATATCATTTCATTATCTTCTTCCACAAGAAAACCCAAAATGAAATTCTCTTAGAAAATCCAGATTTCATGAAATTTTTAAAAAAATTACCACAAATACTCCTCATATTATATCCATCGCATTAAAGCATCTTCATTTAATTTGATTAATACTCAATATCAGTTCATTAAATTATTCTCACAAAAAACTCTGAAATCCAAATTATCTTCCAAACAAAATCATATTTTTTTATAAAAATGACTCAAAATGGTCAAATATAAAGGAGAAATGGGGTTGGAAGATAAATATCTTTAACATGAAAAACTTACTTTTAAATTTTATTAAAATCATACTCAATGCAAAATTTAAATAGAAAAATGGTTGAAACGACAATATTTTTAAAAAAGGAAAAATTAGATAAAGCTGACATCATAATCCTAATGGACGTTACAACCCAATACGAGATAGGCCATTAAACGGCCAAATCGGCAGATAAATGCCATGCTTGGCCGATTTAGTATGTACCAAAAAATGGGAAGTGATTTTTGCACCGATGGTTTTATCAAATTGCACCAGAAGTGATATTTGAACTGACGGTTATTATCAAATTACACTGAATTTAAGTGGAATTCCAGTTTTGCCTCGTTATTCTTTGCTCCCACTTCTCTCTTTACTCTTTACCAATGTTTTTGTTTTCCTTTCCCAACGGCTACTTCCTTCTCTAGCTCCTCTCTATTCAATCCCTCCCTCATACGCAGCAATCCCTTCTCTCTCATTCGTATGCGTCCTTTTCTCCCATTTCCCTTTAGTTCACATGCAACAGCAGTCCCTCTTTTCCCTCTCATTTAAAATCACAGCAGTCCCTCCTCTCTCTCGTTTGTGATCGCAGCAGCCCCTCTTCCCTCTTTCATTTTCCACTCTCTTCATAGCAGTCCCTCTTCTCAACTGACTGTCTATCTCAGCCGACGCTGCTGCTCTCTTTTCCTGCCCACCATAGTAAAATTCTAGTGTTGGAATATACTGAGCCATCGATCCATAACAATAACAATAACATCAACATACTTGGTTCTAGGCCAAAGCCTTTTGATTATTCCTTCCCTAGATTTTCCCTTGTATTCAAATTCGATCACTTTGGCAATCTTTGAATTGGACTGTGTGAGGATGTCACCAGGGTAAAATTGGTAAAATTAGTAAAAATCTATGGGTTATATCTGAATTGAAGTGGTAAAACATGTATCAGCTAGAGGTCAGCTTACAGTCTATTTAGTTATTAACCACTGAAAATAATAGAACAAGAAGATATCCTTAATAGGAATGAGGCAATAATAATAATACTACTTGTAGAAACTCGTATCACCATAAGAGAGGATTTACATGGAAAACCCATTAGGGATAAAATAACCACGAGAGAGACTAAGATTATTATTCACAACACAAATTCCAATTACATCAGTGATACATTTATAGGAAAGGCACAAGGAAGAGTTCTAATAGGTTTGGGACACGAGTCCCACTCAAGCTCTCTTTCCTAATTCAACACTACTACTAATAATAATTTCCCAAAATGGAGAGGACCATCTATCTCACCAGATAAATTTCTTTTTCTTTCACTATTTCGGTTGACAGATACCTATCAGTCCAATTAAAGATGTAAACAGATTGGACTAACTAAGATTGAAGTAAAACTAAAATTTGCATCCACTTAATAATTTTGAATTTGAGTCATAGTCAGATTTGGATTTGAAATCATAAATATATGATTGAAACCTGAATCCATTTATAAGTGTTGGATTTATATTCGGACACAAATATTTCCTAATTTATAAGTAGGGCATTCTCCTCTACAAAATGAACGTCAAATTAATTAGAAAGCTGGATTCCCGAGATCTCATATAATACATAATTAATAAATACTACAAAAATATCATAGAAATGTAGTAAATAATAGAAACTACAAAAATGTAAAAATAAAACAAGTGATAAATACCTTTAATTCAAATGGTAGAATTGAGTTATATCTCATGCAATATTATTACCTAAATATTCATTCAAAATGTTGTTTTGGCTGCAGAGGTGAAATCGGATCGACTTAACATGCCTTTTGCAAATGGTGCTATCATCTTGACTGAGGCAAAAAATAGAATATGTTCTCTCTGTAAGGTAGCTGCAATGCGTCGCGTTGTCAGAAAGCATCATCATCATCATTGGCATAGTCATAGTAGTCGTTATCATCATCACTATCTTGCTCATATATCTGATATTCAACATCACTTGCATCTGCCTCTTGGGCCACATTGTCTGTACAAGAGTCACTCTCTTTTGGAAATGGAAAACTGTCAAAGACCTGCTGCAAATAGTCTTGCGAGATATTTGCTCCAGTGGGATCTGCCTCTGGTATAGGAAATTCTGTCTCGCTTGTCATGAGGATAGTGTTCCAAGGTAGAAATGATGCCAACATGAATTGAGAGAAGACAAAAAAACATTGAAGAGAGCATTTTTAGTTGCTCTCATCTGGGTTTACAGGAGGCGACACCCACATTGAGACCATCCCTATTGGAATCTAATTCCTGCCAAAGGGAACTCAGACATCCAAACAGGGAATCATAATCTAAGCAAATGAAATCGTCCATGAACCTCTTGTTAAAATATAGAGAATGGTAGATGGTGATGGGTCCACAATGGGTTACTTGTATGAATGACTTAATTGTGCAATAGAAGCCATTAGAAGTTTCTATCCAAATCATGATGATCAAGATAAATGCATGGAAATTTTGAGCATATAATAGATGAGCATTGGAATTTTTTTTTTTGCAGTCCTTTACATGCTGTTGTTACATTTTTACATCCTAAGTTATTTTATTAGAACATTATAAGTTCAAATTCAGAAATCAGAGATGACCTTGATAAAGTTATCAGAAAAATGACACCAAGGAGAGAGTTGAGAGAAACATTTAGAGAGTTCTCTCTTTATCATGCTAGAGAACCAAAAAAATTTGGAGGAGCGATGTCAAATGAAATGATGCAAACATCTCATCCTAGTAAGTTTCTTTTCATTTGTTTTTCTAATTTAATTTTGATTTAGTACTTTTATAATTTATATTAATTGTATCTTGTAAGGTGTATCTAATTGTTTTAATTACTTAGGGCTTTGATAAGACTTATGTGGAACTTCAATTCCAAATTTGAAGTCCATTGCAATAAAAATCCTGAGTCAACCATACACACGCACTTGGATCGATTTTGAAGCAAATGATTTGGTCTATGAAAGTGAATTTGCTTATGAAAAAGACTTCAGAGGAGAAATTGTTTAAGGATTCAAAGGCCATTTTACTTGATATTAATCCATTTGATGATTTGAATGAAGAAAATGAAAAAAATCAATATTCTAGTGATTATGATGAAGATGACACTCCACTTTCTCTTGAAGACCTTGATGGCGTACATAATTTGGATTTCTTAGTATAATGATGACTTTATTGACATTGGATGTTATTTATCATATTTGTTGACTTTAATGATACTATTAAACTTTTGGTGGTTTGTTAATTGAAGGTTTGAAATTTTAAATTAGGCTTTCTTGGTGGATGTTTGTGTTTTTCAATGTTATTTTAATATTGAATGACTATGTTATGATAGTTAACAATGAACTCATATAGATTTATATGATATTTTTTTTACTTAAGAAATGTAAGATGAGAATTATTTATTTATTATATTTATTTTTATTATTTTTTAAATATTTATATTTTCTGTGAGATTTTCCCATTAAAATCCCTATAAAAATCCGAGAAATTGAAAATATTCCGTTATTAACGGTTGCCGTTATTATCCTAAGAACGGTATTTGTCACCATGGCAGTTAGTACAACCTACTCATGTGTCCAACTTCTCTCAGAAGTGTGAAATCCAATCAATTTCCTTGCTTGTTCCTCTTTATATTCTTTTGGTAACAAAATGGCATTCTCTGGAGAGGATTTTGATTAAGTAAATATTCTACAAGTATCCTAGATACCAATATTTTTGTCATGTTATATGCACTGGTATCATGTTAGACATGAAGTTGAGATATAAGCAAGTATCATGGTACCTTACTTGACTACTCCAGAGATGAATAAAAGGATACAAGAACTGGTTTGCAGAGGAAAAGTGTCATCTCCATCAGCCTCTCCATCAGCCTACAAATGAGGTACATGATAAAATGTTGAAATCACAAAGCATGAATCATAATTGAATAAACGTCACAACAACAGTAAACTTCAAAAATTTAAGTTGAAGCTTATTCTGGTAGAAGATTTTCGTAGTCTGCAGACTCCTGATGGATGCCACAGTTGGAGACCCACTCCACACGGTCTCATAAGATTCTAACAGGAGTTCGCAGCCTACCAACATTTTTTCCCACTGACACAGAAACATCAGATGTTTACTTACATAGTCATCTAATAATTCCTCCTCGTCTTCATCATCCTCACCCTCAACAACTTCACGGGCACCCACAATTTCCACATCATTAGGTTTCAGTTGGCCTTCACCATGATCTTGACTATCAAAATCTAAAAATAGAAAGAAATCATACATGTGTTAAGTACCCATCACAAAAACTTATGCCCAGAAAACTGTGCTTCACCAACACCCTGATTCTGTTAAACCAGAAATTTGAATATCATTATCATCATTGCCATTAGGGATGCTCATTTGTCCGAAACCGGCCCGAACCTGACTTATATAAACGAGCTTGAACAAGATTTTTTGTGCGACAGGCCAGGCTCAGGCCTAAACTTTGATATATTTTTTATTTTTAGTTTATAAATTGAAAAATATAACCGTACAGATTGAAAGAATACTCAAAAGCCAACCACAACTCAAAAATCAAATTTTAGCCACTTGATCTTTAACAGTCAAAATCACCAAGTGTTATCATTTCAATGACATCCGTCAACTTTGACTATCAAGATGAAGAAACTAAAAATTGATTTTTGGACTTAAATTTTAATTGGTGGGAGGTATTTTAGTATACTTTCAATCAATACAGTTAAATTTTCAAGATACAAAACACAAATTAAAAAAATAAAAAATAAAAAATGGTGCCAGGTGCAAAATAAACCAGCTTTAAATGGCGGGTTTGGGCTTTTGTAGAGCAAAATGGGCTGCAACTTTTATTGACAAAGCCCGGCACGAACTCGGCCCGTGAACATAATTGCCATCAACCTTCTGGCTATCGAACCAGAAATTTAAAATAGCACGAGGAAAAACACACAACAAAAAAATGAAAAAAAAAACCCCTTCAAACTCAAGTAAGCCAATAGCTTGACTTTGAATTTGTTTAATTGGATAACCAAAAGGTGGATAGTGCATCTTGAATAGTAATAACCAATGGCAGATCTAATAGAGGAGCAAACATGCGGGTAGAGACAGGATCAATGTGCCATAGTTGTTGATCAATGAAGATGCAAATGCAGACAGACAGAAATCCTTTGAGATCTAGATGATCTCGACTGCTAGAACCACAATTAGAACAAATGTAGACAAATCCAAAGGCAGAAAAAATTCGAATGGAGTAGACAGAGACAAAGTTGATACAGTAATCCAAGATCAAAGCTTTCACCAGAAGATCTAAACTGATCTACAATGCTCAGATCCAAAGAAACAGATGACTCAAATTAACCCACAAACAATTCATCATTGCAATGATGGCATACAATATCAGACAAGGCATAATGGGCCATGCATAAACAAATCCATAGCCATGTAATGAATCTGGCCAATCGGATTAGTATGGTGGATTGTGGTGACAGCAACTGTGATGTTAGCAACAAAGGCCAAGCATGCTGAATCGCAGAGTTAGGTGATGCATGTGGTTCGATTGAAATTGCAAGATTCAGAACAAGGCGTAGGTTAATAGAATGAAAAATAAGAAAATAAAAAGAGGAGAAGGTGGACAAGAATTCTTTTCTTTCTGTGTTGTATATTCTGTATAGCTTTGTATATGATTAAATAGATAAAAGGGAGCCAATCACGATGGCAAAAAGGAAAAACAATCATTGGAATCTAATTACAAGTTGAATATGTAAAATACACTGAACTTAGACACTGTCGGTCTAGAGATGGGTCCCGAGTTAAGTCGGGTCCCACAACACTCCCCCTCAAGCTGGTTCGAAGATATCAAGTAATCCCAGCTTGCTAATAACGGAATCAAGTTGAGCTCAAGGAACCGACTTAGTAAAAATGTCGGCAAGTTGATCAGAGGTCTTAAGATGAGTGAAAAGCCGACCTTCAGAAATATGTTGGCGAAGAAAGTGACAATCAACCTCAATGTGTTTGGCCCGCTCATAGAAGACCGTATTGGAGGCAATGTTGATGGCCGCTTGATTCTCACAAAACATAATAAGGGGATTATCAGGAGCGAAGCCCAATTCTATAAGAAACTGTCGGATCCAAAGTAGTTTAGCCGTAGTATTGGCCATGACACGATACTTAGCTTCAGCACTAGAACGAGCAACAACAGAGTGCTTCTTGCTACGCCAGTTGACTAAATGGGAGCCCAAGTAAACGCAATAACCAATGGTAGAATGTCTATCATCAGGAAAGCCAGCCCAATCAGTGTCAGAATAACCAGGAACAAGCAGTGAAGGTTGTCTGGCAAAAAACAGTCCCCATCCTGGATGAGATTTAATATAGCGGAGGATCCGGAAGACAACATGAAGATGGGTATTCCAGGAAGCCTGCATGGATTGGCTGACCACACCAACAACATATAATAAACCAGGCCGGGTGATAGTGTGGTAAATCAATTTCCCAACTAGCTTCTGATAAAATGTAGGAGAATCAAGAGGAGTTTCATCGGAAGTAGAGAGCTTGGCGTTTGTATCAAGTGGAGTGTCAGCAGGTTTGCAACCAGAGTAACCAGCATCATGGAGGAGATCAAGAGCATACTTGCGTTGAGATAGTGTAAGTCCCTGAGAAGAGTGTGCAACCTCAATACCAAGAAAGTAGCGCAAAGACCCGAGATCCTTAATTGCAAAGGCACGGTGAAGATACTCTTTGAATTTAGAGATGACAGTCATATCATTACCACTGACAACAATATCATCCACATAAACGACTAAAATCATGACCATAGCAAGACGACGATAGATAAAAATAGAGTGATCCGTCTAGCAGTGAGAGAAAACATAAGGCAATATTGCACTGCTGAACTTCTCAAACTAAGCCCGTGGATATTGCTTGAGGCCATAAAGAGCTTTGCAGAGTCGACATACTGAATGAGGTTCCCCTTGTTTGAGAAACCCCGGAGGAGGGAGCATATAAACTTCATCCTGTAAATCACCATGAAGAAAGGCATTCTTCACAGCCAACTAATGAAGCGGCCATGCATTGGTGGTGGCAAGAGAGATCAAAATGTGAACAGAAGTAATCTTGGCCAAAGGGGAGAAGGTCTCCTGATAGTCAACTCTATAGGTTTGTGTGAATCCTTTGGAAACCAACCGAGCCTTATAGCGAGCAATGGACCTGTCGGGATTATACTTCAAGGCAAAGACCATTTGCAGCCAACTGGGGTCTTTCCTGAAGGAAGAGGCACCAGATCCCAAGTATGATTTTGTTCTAGTGTCACTAATTCTTCAGCCATATCTACCTTTCAGGAGGGGTCCCAAAGTGCAGTGTCAACTCTCTTGGAAATCTTAACATTGTCCAGTGTTGTGACGAAGTTGTAATAGGAAGGAGAAACAACATGATAGGAAACAAATTGTGCAAGAGGATGAAGAGTACATGTACGCTTACCTTTCCGAAGGGCGATAGGAAGATCTGACTCAGCACGGATGGGTGGATCTGGAGCGGGGGTAGAGGTGATAGTGGCGGATGCTGGGGTGGCCGACGTTGATATACCAAGGTAGGCTTGGGAGTGCTAGCTAAAGAGGGAATCGAGAGGGAGTAGTATCGGTAGGAAGAAGAGGTAAAACATGCCCTGAAGCTGGACCAGAGGATGTAGAAAAATATGGGACTGTCTCAAAGAAGGTGACATCCATAGACACAAAGGTTTTGCCATTGGTAGGATCAAGGCACTTGTAGCCTTTGTGAAAGGGTGAGTAACCTAAAAAGATGCAGCGCACAACACGAGGGGAAAGTTTATCTCCGGAGAACAGGTGAATAAAGCATGTACAACCAAAAACATGTAATGGCAGAATGAGAATCTATTTATGGAGGGAGAGAAGTTGAATGGGCAATTGGTCGCATAACACACGGGATGACATGCGGTTAATAAGATAACAGGAGGTTAAAACCGCATCAGGCCAGTAGGACTGTGGAACATGCATGGTAAAGAGGAGAGTGTGACCAACCTCAAAGAGGGGTCTGTTTTTTCTTTCCGCAACACCATTCTATTGGGGGGATGGATGGACATGATAAATGTGATTCAATACCATGCTCATGTAAAAAATTAAGAAAGCAATGAGATAAATATTTCCCCTCGTTATCACTGCACAAAGTTTCAATTTTCAAATCAAAATGAGTAGCAACCTAATTATAAAATGTGCGAAAATGATCAAATACTTAAGACTTATGTTTCATGAGATAAATCCATGTCAATCGTGAAAAAAATGACACAAAATATCGGAAACCACACATGGGTGTAGTTCAACTGGTTGCCTCCTGCCTCAGGAAGCGGAAGGTGGCGGGTTCGAACCCTCATGGCCTAACTTTGGTGTGTCCTAGGGGTAGTGGGCTCACCCGTGGAGGTTTTACGCTGGCTATCCCGCAGTTTCCCACACGTAAATTCAAAAAAAAAATATCGGAAACTAGTGCGAGAGAGAGGAGATTGCCAAACATCAAAAGGAACTATAGAAAATAAAGAAGATGCCCGTTTATACATAGATGTAGGAAAACAGGTTCTAATATGTTTGCCACATTGGCAAGGGTCACATGCAAAATGTTTAAATGACAGAGGGAACAAGCTTTCGCAAAACAGAATCACTAGGATGTCCAAGCCAGCAACGCCATAGCCACAGGTCAGATGAGGACGAGGTCGAGCAAGCTTCAGAGGTAGCAACTTCACGCCCACCACCAATCACCTGCCTCATGGTCAGATCCTTAAAAACACAATGAGAGGGAAAAAAGGTGACCCAACAATTGAATTGTTTAGTAAGTGCACGGACAGAAAGCAAATTACGAGATAAATGGGGAACATGTAACACAGATGGGAGGTGCATGGTGGAAGAAAGAGGAATAGTTCCTTGACAAATGATGGTAGTAGAGGAACCATTAGCTAAACGAACAATACCAAATGAGACAGGAGAAAGATATGAGAAAGTAGAGGACATACCAACCATATGATCTGGGGCAACGGAATCGATGATCCAAGAATTAGGAGGTATGATTGGCCATGGGCCCAATACCTGAAGAGGAGGAGACAACATTGGAGACCTCAGAATGTTGAAGGCGATCCAGGCATTGCAACAGCATATTGAAGTCTTGACGAGTAACTATAGCATCATCACTAACAAGAGGGAGTGACAGGAGTAGTAGCAGAGATATTGGCTTGCTTGGGACGGCCATGTAGTTTGTAGCAGATATCCACAAAGTGATTTATCATCTTACAATAGATGCAAAAGCGAGAGCCCTTCTTCCGGGTACCCTTGCCAGGTGGACCAGGAGTCCCCCATGCGGAATAAGGCAGGGGAGGATGAGAGGTCACTAATGCAGAGCGTTCAACAAGCACAAGAGTCATGACAATGCAGCGGCGATCATCATGGAGTAAGGCATAATAAACTTCATCCAATGAAGGAAAAGGGCGCTGTCCCAGTAACTTGGCCCGAATGGGTTCAAACTCTTGGTTGAGGCCAGCTAGTAACTCAAAAACCTATCGACGAGAAAGAAGTTGCTGATATAAAACAATATCATCAGTTAACGCAAACTTAACTGCCTCAAGTTGATCCAATTCAAACTAACAGGTCAGCATCTTTGCATAATACTGAATAAGGGAGAGCTCCCCTTGTCGAAGGTGAGAAGCAGTCTGATTTAACTCATAGAAAAGGGCAGAATTATTACCGTCCGAATACAAGGCCTTAATGGTGTCCCAGACATCTTTGGCTGTGGGAAGTGTATAGCCAGTCCCATAAATATGATCTTCCATGAAATGAAGGAGCCAAGACTGCACCAAAGAATTATTAGCTTGCCAGGTACGGTCGCAGGAGTCCTTCTTGTCCGGTTCAGAGGCAATACCATCAATACAAGCAGATAGCTGTTTGGCAATAAGAAACATTTTAACCGAGTGAGACCATTGGAAGTAATTGATTTCATTCAATAACACAGTGGTAATCTAGCCAATATGCTGAGTGCCAGAAGAAATCATATCAATGTAAGAAGATTCCCCACAGGTCTTCGGTGGTTCCGTAGATGCGGCCATTATCCCAAGAAGAATCCGGAAAGGATGAGAAGTTGGAGGCTAGTGAAGTAGGGGCAAGGGACGAAACCAGAGGAGTAAGTCCCAGAGACAGCCAAGGCCAGATCGAGCAGATCTAAGCCAAAGAGTAGCAACCTGTGAAGAGGGGTGATAAACCTATTGCAGCAGAAAATGAGCAGGAAAAGGGTCCCACTAGTATCCGAGTGGGTCGCCAACGGAGAGGATGGAATCCAATGGCAGGGGCGAAACTAGTAGTAGAAGGAAGAAGGGTTGTGGTAGCAGAAGCTAACCGATAAAGCAAAAAAAAAAAAACCAGAAAAAACTGGTCCCAGACGTTGTAGGCAGTAGAGATGAAGACTAGGAAAATGGGCCCCACCTTGGACCGAAAGCCTAGGTACACCTTTGGTGTGAGAAAGTGGGCCAGGGCCGAAGCTAGTAGTATCAATCCTAGCTGCAACATAGCAAGATCCACACGGATCGAAGGAACAAACCTCCAACAATGGGTTTCAATCGCTGTATAGAGGAGGAAAAACATAGCAATAAGGGGGTTCCACAAGCTCCACAAACCAGATCTCGCGGCACACATGGAGAGACCCTTGAAAAACGACAAGGGTATGGTAGGGTTACGCCGGAAAATAAGTCGTCAGGAAAGAGATGGTCGGCCGAGAAGATGGCACTGCAGAAGAACAACGGCAGCAGGCAGAGCCTTCAGCGGACAAAATAAAAAACTCGGACAAAGGAAGAGGGGGTCCGCTACAGATGTCCTCTGAGATCGGAATCAGAAGAGAACTCCGGAATCCGAGAAGGAACAATAAAAATGGAAACAAAATTCTCCCTTAAAGTGTCTAGAAAGTCGTTCTGACTGGATACCAAGTAGATTAATAGAATTAAAAATAAGAAAATAAGAAGAGGAGAAGGTGGAGAAGAATTCTTCTCTTTCTGTGTTGTATATTCTGTATAACTTTATACATGATTAAATAGATGAAAGGGAGCCAATCACATTGGCAAAAAAGGAAAACAAACATTAGAATCTAATTACAACTAATTACAAGTTCACTATGTAAAATACACTAAATTTGGATATTGTCTCTCTAGAGATGGGTCCCGAGTTAAGTCGGATCTCACAACACAAGGGCTGGTTAAAACTATTTCAGCACAGGTTGGTGGGTGCTTATGGAAGGGGTGGTTGCAAAACAGAGGGAGATCTGAAGTAGATACCAAAGATACAGAGAGATGACTGGTGCAGCAAAATAGACGGATGGTGCTGAAGTATGACAAATGGAAGGAACTAATGATCTGGTGGTGGGGATGGATCAGGAGGTGGGTAAGTTCAGGTCTGCTTTAGATCAGATGTGGGGACATAAAGATGGCTGATCAAGACAATGAACAGGGATGAATGCCTCATTGCAATGACTACTAAGGTGGTGAAATTGGTTCAACTTGGGACTGGTGGATGCTAGGTCAGAGGCTGAAATGGAGTCAAAGCAGGAGAGATTCTGGGCCACAATCTGTGAAATGAAAGCGAGAAAAATAATGATCAGATCACATTGATACAAGAACCATGACATGGGCTGGAATAATAGATAAAAAAATATAGATGGGTATGATTGAAACCAAAGTGGTGATTGGTAATGGGGATGGTTTTCAAACCCGAATTGGTGGGTAAGCAAAATAGTGTGAGAGATGCTTAGTTCTTGGGAGGGTTGTAAACAGGAGGTAATAAGAATCGCATTGAGGAAGTTAAGCCTCCTACTGGTTTTTCTAAATTCAATATAGATGGGGCGGTTAAGGGTAAACGAAGTCCAGTAAGTATTGGTGGAGTTGTCCATATAGGGGGAAATTACTTTGTTCTTTTCACAATCAGCAGGGAATAAGGAGTTGAACGAAGTAGAACACTTAGATATCAGAAGGTCTCTAGTGCTTTCATGGTACAAAGATTTTGGACATCAAAGGGTGAAATGTTGGACAGGACGGCCACATCAATGACATAGTGCCCCATCTTCATGTTATAATGATTCCAGTCATCTATATAAAAAAGACACAAATGTGTTGGATGGACTAAATTTGGTAGAACACATCCACTTTGGAAATTCAAGATGAACAAACAGAATCATCCAATCAAGATAAGCATAAATAGAACCAAGTCATCCATGAGAAGTAGTTTTTATCACGGACTTTAATCTATCCAGATGGGGTCACTTCTACATTCCCACCGGTAACTTTTCTCAAAGGCCAAGATTAGTAAGAAATGTTTTAGCTAAAATAAATTGCATATATCAGTAACAAACCTCTGCTCATATGCTGATGCTCCTGTTCATTGGGTACAAAATCTCTTTTAAGTTCTTGCAGCTTCTTGTACTGTTCAAAGTGCTTGGACACAGATTCCAGTAAATCTTGTGCATCACTTCTCGGAGATATTGACAAGAATCTCATTCTGACGCGCAACTTCAAGGTTTGAAACAGTTGTCTAGAAAACCATCCTGTGGAACTCTGCAGATCAAAGTCATTAAATATACAAAATCATACAGTCCGAATAACTACTAACCATAAACTTGAAAATTTCAATCTGGAAATGATAAATAATTTTTCCATCTCATTTTTATTTTTTTATAAAAAAAATGGTAAACATGTTGAAAATGTAAGAAGAAAAAATCCAACAGGGGAAAAAGGAAGTAACAGAGAGATACGAAACAAAGCAACATTAGGCAGTCCATATATTGACACCAGGAGCAAACTACAGGCGATGATAATGACAAGCTGCTGGCTAAAGTGTCAGTTTATTTTTTTCAACGTGATCCATGTGCATGAGATCCAGTCAATCATTGCACAGACCTAAGGATGGAAATTGACCTCGTCGATGAAAACCCAAAGAGTCAGGTTCGCAAAAGCCCAGTCTAGAGAATCAATCTTCAGTCAGTTTATAATTGAGTTTAGGCTTGGGCATTGATTCCTAGTGTCTCTATCCAAAACCCAGGGCCACCTTGCATCCAAACTCCCCGCCCACGCACACACAAAAAAAAAGGTTGAGAGGAATGGAAATCCATTGTTTGAAAGGCAAAGGAAACTGTTATCATCAATGACTAACTTGGCCAGGGTTTCCTCCATAGTCTTTTAGAAGTCGGTGGGTGTTAGGGTTTCAAATGAGGCAGAGATCTTAGGGACTAGGAAAGCTTGTCTCTGTGGGTGAATTTCAGCCAGAGGAAGCTAACTATTGAGGGGGATTCAGTGAATGAAGTAAATTGGGTAAGGGGTTGTAAGCGTCCTCCATGGAAACTGGATACAGTAGATAGGGAGTTCAGGGCATTGTTTTCTGGTAGCAAGGCCTCATTTGTGCTTCCTAGAAGATCAGCAAATGGTTTGGCAAAATTTCCTAGCAAAATGCGGGGCGGAAGGGGAACATGAGGGAATTTTCTTCCTGTAATTTTTTGAGAGGAATTTGTAAATCGGTGGTTTTATGTTTCCTTATTCTTGGGGTTTTGCTTTGTCCCGATAGGAATAACTGAGAGCATTGCTTTGTAATTATGTATGTTTTTATTGTCCTTCCTGAGGTAAGTTTCCTATATCCTCCTTTTGTAATCCTTTTTTCTTTATTAATATAATTTTTCTGTTATCGCTCCCAAAAAAAAAAAATTGAGGGTGGGGCAGGGTGTGGGAGTTGTGATAGTCATTTAATAACTTAAAGGACGACTTGGTTGTGTTGACAAATCAACCCAATTAAATACAAAGTTGAGTTGAAAAATTCAAAGATCCTCTTTATGGGATTCCAATAGGGATGCAACTTGGGTAGGCACGTCGGGTTGAGAGACAACCCTAAACCAACTCATATTAAATTTAAGTCACTATTTTTTGACCCAATCCAGTATAACAACAGTCGTCCATAACCCAACCCACTTATAAAACCTAAGCCTTTTTTAATTACAGACCATTCAATTCAAATCATGGGGTAGCTTGTGTAATACATACTCGGTATTGGTGAATGGTTCACCTATGCCTCCTATTTCTGCAAATAGGAGTTTGAGATAGGGGGACCCATTGTCTCCATTCATCTTCATGATGGTGGGAGAAAGCCTGAGTAGGTTGGTATTGAAAGCCAAGGAATTAGGTGTTGTGAAAGGCTTTGAGGTGTGTCTGAGAGGCCCTGTGATCACTCACCTACAATTTGTGGATGATACTCTTTTCTTCTGTGACCATAGTAGAGAGGAGGTGTTAGTATTTCTTGCGGTTCTAAGATGTTTTGAGTTGGTCTCCGGTCTTTGGATTAACTTAGGAAAAAGTACACTTATTGGAGTTAAATGGAGAGCTTGCTGGTTAAAGAATGGGCTAATGAATTGCGTTGTGGGGAAGGGAAGCCACCTTTTTCATACCTTGGACTCCCAATGGGTGGAAACCCCAAGCTAAAAAAATTTTGGACCCCTGTAGTGGAAAAGATTGAGTGGAGATTGGCTGGGTGGGGCAAAAAGTACCTTTCCTTGGGTGGTAGAGTGACTCTTATTAAATCGGTTTTGATCAACCTCCCCACGTACTTCCTATCCTCCGTTTCAGATCCCGAAAGGAGTGACCAATACAATGGAAAAGCTCTTTTGGAAGTTCCTATGGGGAGATCAGGAAGAGAAGAGGAAAGTACACTTAGTGACTTGGTCAGAGGGTACCAAAGCTAAATCAAAAGGCAGTTTAGGCTTAGTCCCTATCCGAGTGAGAAATGAGACTTTACTATGCAAGTGGGGCTGGCGCTTTGGTAGAGAACCGAATGCGTTATGGGTTTGGGTCCCGATAGCTAAATATGGATCCTCCAGCATTAACAGGTGGAGTCTGGGGGAGGAAGTGGACAAATCGAGGTCAACAGTCCTTAAAGCTTGGTGGAAGATCTGTGAAGGGGGTTCAGAGGTGGGAAATCTCTATTAGAGGAGCCTTCGTCTGTTAGTTGGAAATAGCAATCAGACCTTCTTCTGGAAGGACTTGTGGCTGGGGGATAGATCCTTGCAAGAGAGACTCCCAAGATTGTTTAGGGCAGCTAGGAACAAACAGAGTTTGGTGCAAGATATCTACTATCACGGTGACCGAAATATTTCCTGGAATATTGATTTTAGGAGAGATCAATTGGGGGAGTTTCCATTGGACTTAGATGGAGATGACGAGTTGGTATGGGCGGGGGATTCATCAAGGATTTTTTCGGTTAAGCCCATGATCAAATTAACAACTCGGGAGGTTAACGGATCCTCCCCTCATCACTCACTCATACGGAAGAGCCTTCCTCCTCCCAGAGTGCAATTATTTTCTTGGTGTTGTGTAAAAACAAAAATCTTCACAAGAATGGATCTTAGAAGAAAAAGTCTCTTGAGTTTGGATGGTGACTCTAGTTGTCCCCTGTGTGGCTTGGATAATGAAATTGTTGACTATCTCTTAGTTACCTGCCCTGTTACTTGGAAGTTGTTGAATAGCTTTTTGAATCTCATGAGAGTCTTGTGGGTTTTCCCTGGCTCCTGGGTTGTTGTCATAGAGTCGTGGTCTCAATCTTGTCTTAGCAAGACGAGGAGATTAGCTTGGCTTACGATTCCAGCAACAATCTTGTGGACCATTTG
Source organism: Chimonanthus salicifolius (assembly GCA_013350335.1). NCBI lineage: Eukaryota > Viridiplantae > Streptophyta > Magnoliopsida > Laurales > Calycanthaceae > Chimonanthus > Chimonanthus salicifolius. Next base: position 24,053,043 of record CM023539.1, on the reverse strand, counting down.
GAAAGAAAGGAACTCTACGATCTTTGAGGGGAAGACTTCAGAGTTTTGTGAGTTATTCCAAAAAGTAAGATGGAGGCTCTGTGCTTGGCTTTGTGCTAACAAGGAATCCAAAGATCTTAAAGCCAGGTATCTCATGCAGTCCTGGGAGGGTGGTATGGAATCTGGGCCCCAAATTCGGAACAAAAGGGATGAGTGGTCCCCCCTGCCTAGTGGGATCTTAAAATTCAATGTGGACAGAGCTTCTAGAGGTAAACCGGGTCCGGCAGGGATTAAGGGTGTCCTCAGGGATCATACAGGATCCACAAGTGTCGTTTTTACAGATTCGATTGGGACTAAGGATTCTAATGCAGTGGAACTTCTTAGAATACAGAGAGCCTTGATCATAAGAGTAGGTTTGAGGGGAGAAAAATTAGTGGTAGAAAGTGACTCATCTAATGCTGTCAAATGGGCCAGGGGTGAGAGGCATTCTCCATGGAGGTTGATCACTTTGGCAACGGAGATTAAGGAACAAGCCTCGGGCATAGATGTGTCATTTGTGCACATCAGTCGTACAGCCAATGGGGTGGCTGACTTTGCAAAATATGGCGTTGGAGGGGCGTTGTGTCGCACTTTTCATCTAACAGGAGATTAGTATTTTTTTGGAGCTTTCTTTTTATTTCTTTTTTCTTTTTCCTCTCTTTTGTTGTTGTATTTCGGCCCAATTCTCTTGGGCCTTTGTATCTATCTCTTGTATTCTTCCACTTAATTAATATAAGTGTTTCCTGTTACTGCTCAAAAAAAAAAAAAAAAAAAAATGCAATGGACAAATAGGACTATAAAATACAGTTTGATGGCCTATTTTAAGAAAATAAACATTTTTGGTAGAATAGTAATAAGAAAAGAAGGAGAAGATAGAATATGGAGAAGAATTCTTATCTGTATTTTATTGAATTGTCCAAACTAACAGAAATTACATGTATTTATAATACAAAGGGAGCCAATCGTGGTGACTAAAAATGAAAAGAATAAAATAATGATCAATTACAATAAGTCAGACAACTAACTAATTTGACTTTCCAACATAAAGTATTCTGGACAAGTCTGTCCAGAAATGGGTCCCACTGGTCAACTGTATCCTGGAGTGGGTCCCATAACAATGAGCTCTTGCAGAAATCAACTTTAGAGCCTAATAATGCATGTAAGCAAAACTAGCTTATTTTCATTGATCTAAGATTGGGTAGATTCACACATATAATTCAAATGAGTTGTGTTACTCAAGGAACCCTAGCCAACACATTAAATTTGGGTCAAGTTTTTTAGCTTAGATCACAATCCCTATTTAAAATTGTTGGGTAAGTCGGCTTCAAGCTGGACTTGGTCGAAGTTAAACCACTAGATTATGAATTGAATCTGAGTTTTTAAGCAATGAGTCACAAATAACATAGGATCTATTCCACTTTATTAGGATTAAAAAAGTGATCAACAACTTGTCAAATCTAAGCATCAATACTACAAATATAGAGCAAAGGAACAATCGGTAATAAGTGATCCACACTATCATTCACCCTACCACACATAATGTATGTTAAAGCACCCCTTTTTTGCTAACACCCGTCTCCTCATCAACATCAATCTGATTAAAATCTTCCCTTAAATCGCACACCACACAAAAGCTTGGACTCCAAAAAGGGCCTTACTCTTCCAGCTTAAAAAAATGGTTGTTCATCACATTGGCCCTTGTCAACGCTTTCACACATCTCTCGCCAAGAATTCTAATGCAGGCTTAGGGTCGAAGTTGATATAATTCGCCGTAGAGTCGTAGTTTCAGGGTATGGTCTTTGGAAGTCCCACGTAACCAATTACGTTTCGTAAAAGAATTATGCCTTGACTGGGGTTTTACTAAGCAATACTCGAATCGAAAACAAGTTCTCCAGAAACGCAATTATGCATTATGGAGATTAGATTAAGGTCTCCTTTAATTCAAGTGATTAAATGATACGGAAGTGAATAATTAAAAGAGATATGAAGTACAAAATTGACGTTCTTAATCTAAAAATCATAAAACACAATTGAAATATAAGTCACCGGTACTTGCAAAGTAGAAGTCTGGAATCCAAGTCCCAACTTTAGTGTAAAAAGGCTTTCACCAAGGGCCGAAGTCCATTGTTCATTGCACTCGACTCCAAGAGTCTTGTTTTTCCAAAAATTAATAATGATGTATTGAAATTCAAAATTACATGATGCATTTACAGAGAAATTGTAGTGAAAAGACTAAAGTACCCTTTCCTAAAATATTCTATGCAAATAGAAATAAAACCTAGCAATTGGACACATGGAGGGTTCTTATTTAATTGCTAAAATCTTAAGATAAGTATCCCAAGAATAAACAATTCCTTTCCCAAGTTCCAACGATCCTTGTCGATCTCTACCTAGCAAAAAACGTCCAAAAAGAGAGGGTTTAGGAGGAAAAAAAAAGCCAATGGACAGTTTTAAGAGGAGGGTTCAAAATGGTTTTGCATCTGTTCAGTAAAATGGCCATAACTTGAGCTACAGAACTTGGATTTGATCATTCTTGAATTCATTGGAAAACTCTTTGAATAAGCTATCGACACCTAAAATTTCATCAAATTCCAAATTCATTTGATACCTCAAATATGCTCTGCAAGTTATGCGGCACATCCCATGCGCAGACATGCTATTTCCATGCTTTCCTTGTTTCATTAGTTTAGTTTTACTTCTTTTTTTATCTAAGCACAGTTTAGTCATACGGAAGTTAATGAACGAAATAAGATTTTGAGAAGTTTCACCAATACCTGTGAATGGTGCGACGGTGACTCTTTGGAGGGAATCCAAGAAGGCGTGAAGCCAGGTACTCCTTTTCTTCTCTCTCTCTTCTTCTCTTCTCTTTGTTTTCTCTTGTCTCCCTAACCATAAGAATTCTCTATCAAACCCGAATCCCTTTCCCATCACTAACTCCGTCCTAAATCTAGCCCCGAATCCCTTCACACCCCACCGTGAACTCCTTAAAATCCCTCCCTTGCTTGTCGCGACCCATCGTAAACCCCTTTGTTGGTGTTGCCTCCCTCAAATTCCCTCTCTAGGCTTGCCGTTGTCTCCATATCCTTCCCCTGCTGCTACCATAAGCCATGGCAAGTCGTCCCGTGGTCCAACACGGTCGTTGCCCACCCTTGTAACCTTTCCCACTGTTATAGCCAGCCCCCCATTCGTGCCCTTGCTTCTGCCTCCCCCTTCGTCTACTTCCCTGGTTTCCACCAGCCCCTGTAGATCTCAAATCGTCGTCGCCCCTTTCTTTATTCCCAGCCAACGAATACCTTCATTTATTTCTTTATTTCGAACCATATGCCACCTAAATCCCATTCGTTTCCTATATCAGTATATGCATCCCAACAGTAACCCATTAGTTCAATCACGTGCCAGAAAATCCACCTATTTAATCATTCAGTACTCATGTCCAGTCCTTGATTAAATGACCCAAGACTTCATCGAGACTGATTAGTTACTTAGTATTTGCATGATTTTGCGTGGTAATTTTATATTAAATAATTTCAAATATTAATTGGAATTTAATTTTAGCCCATTTTAGATTTAGGGAGCATTATTTTGACCATTTCATAACCACATTAGGCCTTTAGGGTTACCTTATCCTTTGTCTTACATCAGCAAGTTAGTGTTGTCTTCAACCATCCAATTTTTAGTGAGCTTGGCTGGATTTGTGCCAAATGTTACAACGAGGGCTTTATGGAGTGGGCTTTTTGGGTCTTGGCCTATTAAATGAATGGACTTAGACTTATAGGCTTAACTGGGTCACTTGGGCAAATTGGTAATTGGCCTCAAACTCACAAAATGATTAGGTTTATTAAACGGATTTAGAAAGTGATGAGGCGAATAAATCTTTCTCTTGTATTAAATTTACTAAATATAAACCAAATATATAGAGTACAAAGGATAATCTCTCATAATATTTAAAGATCCTAATTTCCTAATTATGAGATTACATAATCAATCATAATCTAATCCATATCAACCATAATTGGAAATACATCTATATAAATCATAATATATTTCAACGACCCCCCACAAACTCAAGTGGGTCCCACTTGAGTTTGAACTTAATCCACCTGACGATCTAAATGATGTCATTTGATGGAGTGAAAGCAGATCAACTAGAATCTCCAAAAACTGAGCTCGAACGAAGCAGAAAAGCCAAAACTGGAACCAACTGACGTCCCGCAGCAGCATGTGAAAAAAGAAAAAATAGCTCTGGAAACAACAAGGCAGCAAACCCACCGTATAGATGTACAAGTCTTCAAAAAAGGGCAGGGATAGAGAGAGATCCCGCCGACTGAAAATGTTCCGATGGCCAGATCTGATGCTAGAAAGTGTTGTCTGCAAAGGGAAGAAATGCTAGTAGGTATAAAATCTGGAAAAAAAAAAAAAAACAGATTTGAGGAAAAAAGCTTCTCAATACACGGGCAGAAATGAGAAGCCTCTATAGAAGTCCGTCGGAAAGTGAAATTGATCCATAGAAGATGCCGAAGTCCGGCAAGGAATAGTAACGCAGACAGGAACAGTAAAACGGATAGAAACATAAACCTCCACTCAATGAGACCAAAAAAAGGTCTTAGAGGGTTCCGCTGGCATTCAAACTCAAAATCGTGCCATACAAATGTGATGTAGAGCCAAAAACGACTGTAGAGTTATGGAATTATAGGTTCAAATCTGAAGAAAGACACCAGATCTAAAGGAACAAACAAAGATTTTTCTATGAACCACTCACAAAATGCAGGGGAAAAAAAATCTCTGAAATGAGACGTCAAAAGGCTGGAGAATCAGATCTGGAAGGTAAATGGCGGATCCTTTCACAAACAAAAGAAAGGGGGAGAGGATTTTATTTATTCAGACGAAGATCTAGGAGGAAAAAACTGTAGCAGTGGGTCCCACGAAGCACATACTAGAGCAGAGGTCTTATAGATGCAAGCTAGAGGGAGGGGCGAAACTAGTGGTCCAAAACGTAGGGGCTAGGATGTTGGCTTCTTGCAGATCGAAAGGAGAAAGTCCACAAATTGGGAGTGCAATCGTCCCAGGCAGCAAGATGGATGCAAACAAAGGGACCCTACCAATGACAGTTGGGGACGCCACTAGGTGAGATGGAACCCAAGGGCAGGGGCGAAGCCAAGGAATTTGGAAGCCTGGCCAACTGATCGAACTAGGAAACCCAAAAACTGGGTTTTAAACATTAATATCTCTGGAAAAGGAGCCCAAAAACTGGAGGCCAAAGGCCTCATATGGCAGATCCAACCAGATGGATGGGTAGTCCAGCCAAAAACGACAAGGGTATGGTAGGATCCCATAGGCAAAAGCCTTGGCGGAAAAGCAGACGACGACTGAAAAGGTTCTAGACCACAGTGTAGGGCAGAAAGGCAGCGGAAGTTGCAGTGGGATAAGAGAAAAGAATATCAGGGACGGGAGGGAAGGATTTAAGTGAAGGAGATGTCCCTCCCTCTGCCGGTGATGAATCTCCTCCGGTAGAGGGAGTGAAGGAGAGTTTAGTTTAAGGAACTCTCAGAAAGAAGACTAGTGAAAAAAAAAAAAATGAATCTCTCATAATATTTAAATATCTAATCTACATCAACTATAAATGGAAATACATCTTCAATAAATCATAATATATCTCAACAACGGAGTCCAACGATGTTTACCATAGGTAATTTGAGTCATGAAAGCCAAGTCAATTTCATTAATAGTCCATTAGGACTGATGCCTCCATCATTCTCTGCCTCTTGGAAGAAACTCATCCTCGAGTTTAGTAACAGAAGTACAAGACCAAACATTCTTCTCTTGTGATGTGGAATTAATGTCCACTATTAAGGAGCCCACCAAAGATACTGGCAAGCGGAAGGAATCCGCCAACAACTTGGATAATACACGCTCGCATTACTCCCTTATGACAAGAGCAAAGGGGTGCTGCAACTGAAATCATCTTAAGAACTGAGGAGGTGCTACATCTACTACAACAAATCATATCCAAGTGATATCTTCCTGGTACCTATTGTTGCAATCTACAACACAGTCTTTCACTGACTTACTGATGGAGTCCTCGACTGCTAAGACCACAATTCTGACCGATTTGATCATATACTTCAATCCGTTGGTCCATCTGAGTGAGTTGCACTGCAAACTTCGCGAACATAGGGAGTGCTATATGATGATGCTCAATGTCTAAAAGCATGGATGATGGCCGCTGTCATAGGTGGGGTCACGTGTCTGAAATCCACAGAACTTAATACGCTGCTCTTACGAACATTAGCTCAATGTTGCTCCAATGCCTGCATGTGTGCAAGGTATCACAATCCATAACAAACTGCGTGGAGAAACCTGGACTATAGACGGATCTACCTGACTACCATCTGCAGACACAAATAGTCCAAGAAGTTTACATTGTTAGTGCAATAGTGAGTTTCCTGGTGTTAGTATACAACTAATCCCCGCATAAGACATCAAAACTGCATGAAGAACTGCATGTAGGTGGTGCAAATTCTTTGTCATACTCTCCCACTCCCGGAGAAAACTTGTCTTCGAATTTGTAAATACAGTCGGCTTCTGCTTATACTGCTAGGGCTACCGCATGTTATCACGGTGCAGTAAGTCCATAGAAAGTCCTCCGAAGGCTCAGACTTTGGTGCGACGTCTCATGTCCTAGGAAACTGCATGTGAACGTTGCAGAACCAATCTGACGGCAATCTTAGGATAACCCTAAAAATGAGGACGTAGGGCTCATAGGTACACTGATGGGTTGTTGCTATGGAGATATCCCTTACAATGAAATATCCCAAAACATGTAAATACAAATTACAATTCGAACCCAATAAAAAACAAATCACCAGATAACCCTCCCAGAAACTCTGAAATATCAACTCAAATATGATGGGGTCCATCCTCTCTGGTGAGACGATTACGCTACTTACAATGTAATGGTGAAGCATGCAACCGTCTGACGGATGAAGATGACCGCCGACGCTCATGGACAAGGTGTTGCATCAAGGTTTGCAAGGAGGCCATCTGTCTTGCCAATGCTACAGCAGTCTCCAGTAGGTCAACCATCTGACTGTGTCTCCTCCTGATGTGCATTGCTAGTCTAGCCCACTGAGTGATGTTCTCAGGAGTGACGTCTTCGTCTTGCACATGTTGTGCCTGGTGTGTACCCGTAGTCATGTCGGGATAATCACACAATGAACAAGAGAGCCATAAGATTGGAAAAGTTGTGTGGAACAATAAAATACCAGTAGAAAAATATCCAGTCAAACAACACAAAATAAATCCAGCAACGATGAGAATCCTACTACAAAATCACTACCAACTGCTGGAAAAGAACTCCACAAACACTGTGATCCGGCTGCTAAACTACAACCGATCCTGGCTACTGAACTACAACCAGACTGCTGTCAGAAAAATCTGCGTGATGTTAAAAAAATCCGCAACTGGAGCTACAAAAATCTAAAGTTCACAAAATTTAAATTGCTGGAAGATAACTGAGAATTCCACAAATTGTCAAAATTTCAGATTTCTCTGGGTCCAAATAGTATATCAAATCAACGTGGCAACACAGTGAAATATCAAGGACGACAATCTCAGATTCTGCTCAGTCTTCCTCTGCGCACCGTTAGGGAAAAAATCATAACCGGGGCTACAGAAATCGGATTAAGCGTACTTTATATTTCCAGAAAGTAGACAACAAGATCTAGCTACTGTCGAAATTTCAGAATTTCCAAGACTGGTTTGATAGCCGAAAAGGTGAATGTGTCTTATAGTTTTGTATCAGTACACTAAATCTGCAGTAACTCAGTCTAGGAACCTCGGAACAAACAATTCCTTTCTCAAGTTCCAAAGATCCTTGTCTATCTCCACCTTGCAAAAAAGGTCCAAAAGGAGAGGATTTAGGAGAAGAAATAGCCAATGGACGGTTCTAAGAGGAAAGTTTGGAGTGGTTATGCACTTGTTCAGTAAAACGGCCATAAGTTGAGCTACAAAACTTGGATTTTATTATTCTTGAGCTCGTTGAAAAGATCTTTGAATAAGCTATCCACATCTAAAATTTCATCAAATTCCAAATTCATTTGATACCTCAAATATGCTCCGCAAGTCTGTGCTATTTTCAATCATCCGATTTTGAGTGAGCTTGGCTGGATTTGTGCCAAGTGTCACAAGGAGAGAGGGTTTAGGAGTTGGATCAATTATGGACTTTATGGCGTGGGCTTCTTGGGTCTTGGCCTATTAAATGAATGGACTTGAACTTACAAGCTTAATTGGGTCACTTGGGCCTATTGGGTAATTGGGCTCAGACTAACAAAATGACCAGGTGTATTAGACGAAGTCTAGTGATTTTTACCATAGGCAATTTGAGTCATGAAAGCCAAGTCAATTCATCAATGGTCCATTAGGCCTGATGCCTCCATCAAATTCTCCAATTCCTTGACAATCTCCTATTCTCCTCATCACAACAAACATTAGCTTCATTCAACATGTCAAGCAAAGCTTCATAATCCCTGATTTCATATTCCTTTAATCCTCTCGTAAATATTAGACAACAAATCATTGATCCACCTAAGTTGTCATAACAATGAGCAATAGAAACTTCTCTATGTACTGTGATCCTAAACAACCTACAAAAACAACTGTTAAGACAAGTATTACCTGGTTGTTTATCCTTTCAGAATAAGATTTTGTCTCTTACCTACTAAAGAACACAAATTATCCTTGAAATCTCTCTCTCCGATCGTTCCCCATCTTGAAAATACTCTTCAGTGCCCCTGACCCCTCCTTTTCCACCTTATCACTTATGTCCCATCCATATAACTGCAATCACCCTCCACTATACAACAACTTTTTCTACCCCATATCTACAGGACAATTTGCATAAGAGGATGACCCCATTACTCTCTTGATTCAATCGTCCTCCCAGTTAACAAAAATCATCCTTTTCTTCTCCCATTTCTTTCCACAAAAAAGAGTATGAATTTTTACTAACCTTCTGGCTACTCTTGTTGGAGCCATCCTGTTTGGTGTCTGGGAGGAGATTTAAATATTATGAGATATCCGTCGGGAAAAAAGGTGGTCGTAGCTACACTAGAGGCATGAAAGAATTTTCTGCATTCATTACAAAAAATGAGCTAACTGATCTTCCGCTTATTGGTGGTCGGTACACTTGGAGTAATGGCCAAGCTAGGGGGGCCATGAGCAGATTGGATAGGTTTCTCTCAACTTCAGAGTGGGACACAATTTTCTCCAACGCAAGCCAACTTAAACTATATAGTCCAATCTCAGCCCATTGTCCAGTGATGCTTGATACAGAGGAGATTGACTGGGGGCCCAAGCCTTTTCGCTTCACCAATTCCTGGCTGGATGATCCAGCATTCACTAGATTGGTGAAGGAGTGGTGGGAAGGTTTCGACATTCAAGGATGGGGAGGTTATGTTATCTCAAAGAGAGTAATCCTCTTGAAATATAAAGATTGGGTAAAATCAGCCGGTGGCCCGGTGAAGGAAAGAAAAGAAGCAGCTACGTATGAGTTGGAAGGGTGGAATAGATTGGAGGAGGTGAGAGATCTTGAGGAGGATGAACTTGAGTTAAGAAAAAGTTGCAAAAATACTCTTTGGGATTGTCTTCAATTGGAAGAAAAAGAATGGAGACAAAAGATTGAGGGCACTTTGGTTGATTGAAGGAGACAAAAACACCAAATTCTTTCGTAGATGTGCCAATATCAGGAAAGCCACAAATAACATTAGATCTATTATGGTTGGTGGTCGTTGCATTGTGGACAAGAATGGTATCAGGGAGGCAGTTAGTAACCATTTCGCAGCTATTTTTTGGTCTTCTCCTAGAGTGGTGCTTCCATCCCCCTCCCAACCTGCTTCTTCTCCCGACTCCCCTCTGGTTGGCTCCTCATCCTCGGCCTCAGACCCGGGTATGCTCTCTCCATCTTCCATTTTCTTTTACTCTGACCCCTTTCTACATAAATATCGTGGTGTCTTCTCCAGACTTGTTTTCCAGGTTACAGATTTTGCTCATATGGACTCCACTCTTGGCTTTTGGGATGGTTCACCCAAAGACAGTTTTTTACACATCTTCGACATCAGGAGGCAACGACTATTCACAACAGTTAGTGGAAACCACAGGCTATTGTCGGATAAGATCACAGTGATCGCAGTGTCCATCGCAGGGACCCCTTCTTTGTCTTGGTCGCAGCCCGGTCTTTCTTTGGTGGAGGTAGCGGATCACCAGATGCAGATTTTTTATGACTAGCAGCTCAGTGTTGACTCACACCCAGCCACATCTATTCATACTTGGGATGGTAGTTGAAGCGGCGATGTTCTCCTTTTTTGATCGGGTACTTTCGCTCCTGAACTCTCCCTTCCTTTCTTACTATTGTCGACTACTCTTAGGTGTTGCCCCTTCCCCCATCCCACCAAATATGTTTTTGCCACTTCCCCCAATCGGAGCTCTACTAGACCTTAGGCCTAGAGATCCTAGATCTCCTTTTTCTAAGCTTCTTTCCGCCTCATTGTCCTTTAATAGTCTCACTAGACCTACTTTGGATGGAATTCAATTTAGGAGAATTAGCAGTGAAAATGCAGCTTGGTTAGAATCTGAATTCTCTACGGAAGAGATCAAGGAAGCTTTGAACGACTTGGATGGGGATAAGGCTCCTGGGCTTGACGGTTTTAATTTTAACTTCTTCAAATCTTGTTGGGATACTGTCGGTCCAGATTTTCTTAGGGTATTCAAGGAGTTTCATCACAATGGAATTATTAATAAGAATTTGAAGAACGCCTATATTACCCTAATTCTGAAGAGGAAGGGCCTGGCGGAACCATCTCATTACCGCCCAATTAGTCTTATTGGGAGTGTCTACAAGCTCTTAGCAAAGGTCCCAGTTGAAATGTTGAAGAAAGTTCTCCCGGATATTATAGGTGAATCACAAGGGGCATTCGTGGAGGATAGACAATTTTTGGATGGAGTTTTAATAGCAAACGACCTAGTCCACATGAGACGCAAAGAGAAGAAGTCGGGAGTCATTTTCAAAATTGATATGGAAAAGGCTTACGATTGCGTGGATTGATCTTTCGTGGGTTACCTTTTTTCTAGGCTGGGTTTTGGAAATCTTTGGTGCCGATGGATGTATTGAGGATACTTCATATTCAATCTTGGTAAATGGTTCCCTGACAACACCAATACAAAGCTAACAGAGGTGTAAGGCAAGGAGACCCACTCTCTCCTTTTATTTTCACCCTTGTTGGGGAAAGTTTAAACAAATTAGTGGAAAAAGCTAGAGAACTTGGAGTGGTAAAAGGTTTCGAGACATCGCCAGAGGGTCCGATAGTTACTCATCTATAATTTGCGGATGATACTTTAGTCTTCTGTGAACCTGATCGGCAAGAATTACTGGGTTACAAAGCTATTCTAAGATGTTATGATTTAGTATCGGGCCTAAGAATCAACCTTGGAAAAAGCAATATCATAGGAATCAATATGGAAGAGGATACACTCACGGACCTTGCAGAAGGAAAGGGTTGCGGTGTTGGGAATTTTCCCTTCATCTACCTGGGTTTACCGGTGGGTGGGAACCCCAGACACAAAAAATTTTGGTACCCGGTAATCTAAAAAGTGGAAAAAAGATTGGCCGAGTGGGGAAGAAAATCTCTCTCTTGGTGGACGTGTGACCCTACTTAAATCCGTCCTGTTGAATCTACCTATCTATTATCTCTCTCTCTTTCAAATGGCAAAAGGTGTAGCAAATAAAATTGAGCAACTTTTTAGAAAGTTTCTGTGGGGAGATAATGAGACAAAAAAGAAAGTTCATCTGGTGGCATGGTCGGAGATAACCAAACCAAAAGCCAAGGGAGGACTAGGAGTAATCCCTTTGAAGGTAAGGAACCAAGCTTTACTATGCAAGTGGGTGTGGAGATTTGGGAGAGAACATGACGCATTGTGGATCAGAGTATTGAAAGTAAAGTATGGGCTGGAGGAGGTAGCAGTTGGTTCCTAAGCGATAATGTGGAAAAAGAGGTCCTTCGATGATTAAGTCTTGGTGGAGATTGGGACAAGGAGATGTAGCAGGAGCAATTTTTAGGAACAAAACTAGACTTTTGGATGGAAAAGGGGACCACACACTTTTTTGGAATGACCTATTGTTAGGTGATAGGCCACTAAAGGAAGTCTACCCAAGGTTATTTCGAGTTGCTAGGAACAAGAATGCACTGTTACAGGAGAACTATAAGTAAGAAGGTAACCAAGTGTTTTGGCAAGTAGACTTTAGGAGAGTTTTGCAATCCTTTGAAGAAGGTAGTAGACTTGATCTCCTAGGCCAATTGGGGGAATTCCCAATCTCACCCAACGAAGAGGGAGAATTGTTAGGGACTGGGGATCCCTCTGGTAAGCTCTCGGTGAAAGCATTGGCAGACTTGGTCCTATTACAACAATCCTCTACTGAATCTTCAACCAATTTGGCCTGGAAAGGAACTGCTCCTCCTAGAGTTCAAATCTTCGTGTGGTGTGCTTTAAAGGAGAGAGTGTTAACAAGAATGGAAACTTAATAGAAGACGATTGATTAGCATAGAGGCGGATCTTAAGTGCCCTTTTTGTGAGACAGAGGAGGATGATGCTGATCATCTCTTCATTGGATGCCCAACGGCTAGGAGACTTTGGACAAACTTTGCCAATCTATTAGACGTACACTGGGTGATCGATCGTACATGTAAGGGGTCACTGGAGTCATGGTTTCTTGCTAGGCTTACCCCAAGGTATAAACTTGCTTGGAACACGATTCATGCAGCTATTCTTTGGACCATTTAGAAGGAAAGGAATTCCCGGTTTTTTTAAGGTAAGTCAATGGATGTGGAGGAGCTTTTTCAAAAGGCTAAATGGAGGGTATGTGTATGGCCTTTATCTAGTAAGGAGTTTAGTGGTCTAAAACCCACGGTCCTCCTTGCTGAATAATAAACCAAATATAAGAAATAAGAAGAAGATGAGAGATGGAGAAGAATTCTTCTCTTGTTTGTATTCAATTCACCCACCTTAACTGTGGTGTTTGTACATGTATATATAGGAAGTAAAGGAGCTAATCATGTAGACCAAAAAGGAAAATAATAATCTCAAATCTAATTACAAACTATTAGACACCTAATCTAGTTGGTCTTGCAATATACATTGAACTTGGACATTTTTCTGTCCCACAACACAAAAATGGTACCTGAATTGGATCGGGTCCCACAACACTCCCCCTCAAGCTGGAACGAAGATATCGAGTAATCCCAGCTTGTTAATAACCGAATCAAGCTGAGCACGGGGAACAAGCTTCGTGAAAATGTCGGCAAGTTGATCAGATGACCTCAGATGAGGAGTGACAAGTCGACCTTCTGAAATATGTTGGCGAAGAAAGTGGCGATCAACCTCAATGTTCTTGGTCCTCTCATAAAAGACCGGATTGGAGGCAATGTTGATGGCTGCTTGATTGTCACAGAACATGATAAGAGAGTCATTAGGGGCAAATCCCAATTCTATAAGAAACTGACGAATCCAAAGTAATTCAGCCGTAGTATTAGCCATTGCACGATACTCGGCTTCAGCACTAGAGCGAGCAACCACAGACTGCTTCTTGCTACGCCAGCATACCAAATGGGAGCTCAAGAAGACGCAATACCCCGTGGTAGAGCGACGATCATCAGGAGAGCCTGCCCAATCTGCATCGGAGTAACCACGGACAGGTAGGGAAGTCTGTCTAGCAAAAAACAATCCCCATCCTGGATGAGATTTAATATAGCGGAGAATGCGAAAGACAGCATGAAGATGAGTATCATGAGGAGCTTACATGAATTGACTGACCACACCAACAGCATACGATAAATCAGGTCCGGTGATAGTGAGGTATATCAATTTTCCAACTAGCTTCTGATAAAATGAAGGAGAATCTAGAAGAGTCCCGTCGGAAGCACACAGCTTCGTGTTGGTATCAAGTGGAGTGTCAGCTGGTTTGCACCCAGAGTACCCGACATCGTGGAGGAGGTCAAGAGCATACTTGCGCTGAGATAAAGTGAGTCCCCGAGATGAATGAGGAACCTCAATACCAAGAAAGTAGCGCAAAGGGCCCAGGTCTTTAATGGCAAAGGTGCGGTGAAGATATGCTTTGAATGTGTTGATGGCGGTTTCATCATTACCAGTAAGAACAATATCATCCACATATACCACCAGAAGCATGACCACACTGGAACGACGATATATAAAAACCGAGTGATCCATCTGACAACTAGAAAAACCATAAGGCAATAGAGCACTGCTGAACTTTTCAAACTACGCCCTTGGAGATTGCTTGAGGCCATAAAGAGATTTACGGAGTTTGCAAACAGACTGAGATGCCCCCTTCTTAAGAAACCCTAAAGGAGGAAGCATATAGACTTCATTTTGTATATCACCATGAAGGAAAGCATTCTTCACATCAAGCTGATGAAGAGGACATCCATTGGTGGTGGCAATAGAAATTAGAATTCGAACAGAAGTAATCTTGGCCACAGGAGAGAACGTTTCTTGATAATCCACCCCATAAGTTTGCGTGAATCCCTTAGCAACCAACCGAGCCTTATAGCGAGCAATGGACCCATATGGATTATGTTTCAACGCAAATATCCACTTGCATCCAACTGGAGTCTTACCAAGAGGAAGAGGAACCATATCCCAAGTATGATTGGATTCGAGGGCCACTAACTCTTCATCCATGGCAGCCTTCCAAGAGGGGTCTCGAAGAGCAGTGTCAACCCTCTTGGGAATCTTCACATTGTTCAGAGCGGTGAGGAAGCTGTGATAGGAAGGAGAAACAACATGATAGGAAACAAATTGAGCAAGCGGATGTAGAGTACAAGAATGTTTAACTTTCCGAAGGGCTATGGGAAGGGCAGACTCAGCAGCATTGGGCAAATCTGGACCCGGGGCAGAGGTGATAGTGGTGTCTGCTGGAGGTGGAGTCTGGTGTTGCCGACGTCGATATACCAAAGGAGACTTGGGAGTGCTAGCAGGAGTGGAGCAAGGTGGAGGAGTAGCTGCAGAAAGGAGAGGTAAAACAGGAGAGGAAGAGGTACCAGATGGATTAGAAAAATATGGGATTGTCTCAAAGAAGGTGACATCCATAGACACATAGGTTTTGCCAATGGTAGGGTCAAGACACTTGTAGCCTTTGTGAAATGGTGAGTAACCCAAAAAAATGCAACGCACTGCACGAGGGGAAAGCTTATTGCCAGAGAACTGGTGAACAAAGCACGTACATCCAAACATACGTAATGGTAGAAGAGGAATATGGGTATGGAGTGAAAGAGGTGAACAGGCAATTTGTCTGACAACACACGGGATGGCATGCGGTTAATAAGGTAACAAGATGTCATGACTGCTTCAGGCCAGTATGCGTGGGGAACATGCATGGTAAAGAGGAGAGATCGAGCGACCTCAAGAAGATGTCTGTTTTTTCTTTCTGCTACACCATTCTACTGAGGGCTATAAGGACATGACAATTGTGATTCAACACCATGCTCGTGCAAAAAATTAAGAAAGGAATGAGACAAATATTCCCCACCCCCCCCCCCCCCCCCTGTGTTATCACTTCGCAGAGTTTTAACTTTCTGATCAAAGTGAGTGGCAACCCAATTATAAAATGTGCGAAAATGATCAAATACTTCAGATTTTTGTTTCATGAGATAAATCCATGTCATTCTTGAAAAATAATCAATAAAAGACACAAAATATCGAAAACCAGTGCGTGATAGAGAGGGTGATTGCCAAACATCAGAATGAATAACAGAAAATAAAGGAGATGCACTTTTATTCATAGATGAAGGAAAACAAGTTCTAATGTATTTGCCATATTGGCAAGGTTCACACTCAAAATGCTGAAATAATAAAGAAGGAACAAACTTCCGTAAAGCTGAATCACACGGATGGCCAAGCCGGCAATGCCATAACTGCACATTAGATGAGGATGAGGTCGAGTAGGCTGGAGAAGCACCAGGCAGATCATCAAAAAAGTATAACCCTCCATCCTCACGTCCACCACGAATCACCTACCTCATGGTCAGATCCTAAAAGATACAATGAGAGGGGGAAAAAGTTGTTGAGCAATTAAACTGTTTAGTGAGTGCACTAACAGAAAACAAATAACGAGATAAATGAGGGACATGTAGCACAGATGGAAGGTGCAAGGTGGAAGAAAGTGGAATGGTTCCTTTTCCAGCAATGGTAGTAGAGGAACCATTAGCTAATTGAACATTACCATAGGAAACAGGAGAAATGAACGAGAAAATAGTGGACATACCAGCCATGTGATCAGTGGCACCGGAATCGATGATCCAAGAATGAGAGGAGGAATTATTGGCAATGGGCCCAATACCTGAAGTGGAGGAGACAGCATTGGAGATCTCAGGGTGTTGAAGACGATCAAGTCGTTGCACCAATATTTTAAAGTCCTGACGAGTCACGAGAGCACCATCACGAACCTCATCAGAGGAGGAAGTGGCAGGAGTGGCAGCGGAGACATTTGCTTGCTTCGGGCGTCCATGTAGTTTATAGCAGGAATCCACATAATGGTTTGTCATCTTACAATAAGTGCAAAATCGAGACCCCTTCTTCCGAGGACCTTTGCCTGGTGGACCAAGAAGCCCCCATGCCGGAGAAGGCATTGGAGGATGAGAGGTCACTAAGGCAGAGCGCTCAACTAGCACAAGAGTCATGACCAAACGTCGCCGATCATCACGGAGTAAAGCAGAGTAGACCTCTTCCAGAGATGGAAGTGGGCGTTGTCCGAGCAACTGGGCCCGAATAGGTTCAAACTCCTGGTTGAGACCAGCCAATAACTCAAAAACCCGTCGGTGAGAAAGAAGCTGCTGATATAGAACCGCATCATCAGGAGAGACAAACTTAACTGCTTCAAGTTGATCCAACTCAAGCCAACATATCCGCAACTTGGAATAGTACTGGATCAAAGAAAGCTCCCCCTGTCGGAGATGGGAAGCAGTCTGATATAACTCATAGAGGCGGGCAGAATTATCACCATCTGAATATAAGGCCTTAATGGTGTCCCATACATCTTTGGCCGTGGGAAGTGTATAGACGATCCCACGAATATGATCCTCCATGGAGTGAAGGAGCCAAGATTGCACCAAGGAATTGTTGGCTTTCCAGGTGCGATAGGAGGAGTCCGTCTTGACGGGTTCAGGAGCAGTTCCATCAATATAATCAAACAACTGTTTGGCGTTAAGAAGAATTGTCGCGGAATGAGACCATTGGAAGTAATTTGTCTCATTCAAATGGACGGTGGTGATCTTCCCAATATGAGTGGGTCCAGATGAAGCCATATCAGGGAGGGAGGCAACATTAGAGTGTGTAGAAGACACAATCTCAAGCTGTTCTGAAGATGAGGCCATAATCCCGAATGAGAAAGCTTACAAGTGGCTGAGAAGAGAGACAATACGACGAACTCGGATGATAAAACTGCTCTGAAGTGAGGCCCACAGAGTACGAGAATGGCAGTGTGGAGAGGCGAACACAGCCCTAGGGAATACGAGGCAAATGGACGCCTAAAACAGCAGATCTGGGCAAAATGGAAGCCTAAAACAGCAGATCTGGGCAAAAACCTGGTTGCACAGGTGGTGCCGGTGGCAAGAGAAAAGTCCAAAGGAGGTCCCACCGTTGATGATAGATAAGAAACACCAATCCAATGGCAAAACAAGGCAAGGGCGACTCCAAGGGAGGCGCGTGGAAGTAGATCCAACCCCAAATGCAGCAGATCCAGACGAAAATCCAAAAAACACAGGTTTTGGGCGGCACAAGCAGCAACTGGGAGAACAACAATAAGGTGGGTCCCACCGTAGATAGGGAGTGGACCACCAGATGCGATGAGGACAAGGCTACGGGGCGATGCAAAGGTAGGCAGCAACTAGGGAGAGGGTCACTTCCTGTGTAGATCTAGCCAAAGAAGACAGAAGCTGTAAAAAAAAATTGGCGGAAGAGTCCTTGTTGCGGAAGTGGAGAACTGGGCCCCACAGGGTACCAAAATCCAAGGACAACCTTGGGCATAGACAGAGGACCCTGGGGCGAAGGGAGGGGTGACGATCCTTGTTGCAAAAGGAGAAGATCTAGGCAGATCTGAAGAGAGGAAGTTGACTGTTGATGAAGGTCAGCAATGTCGATGGGCAAAGAAACCAGTAACGTCGACCCTGCAATAAATGCAAGGGAAAAACCACTAGGGAAAAACCGCCACCGGACAACAGATCTACGGTGAAAAAAAAATTCAAGACGGCATCCAAAGAACCGTTTTGGCTGATACCATGTTGAATAATAAACCGAATATAAGAAATAAGAAGAAGAAGAAGAGAGATGGAGAAGAATTCTTCTCTTGTTTGTATTCAATTCACCCACCTTAACTGTGGTGTTTGTACATGTATATATAGGAAGTAAAGGAGCTAATCATGTAGACCAAAAAGGAAAATAATAATCTCAAATCTAATTATAGACTATTAGACACCTAATCTAGTTGGTCTTGCAATATACATTGAACTTGGACATTTTCTGTCCCACAACACAAGAATGGTACCCGAATTGGATCGGGTCCCACAACACTCCTTTCATCCTGGGATGGGTGTATGAATGGATATAGGAGGAAATTGCGACCCAAGGAAAGCTGGAAAAACCCAAAACAGAACATCATGAAGTTCAACATCAACGGAGTAGCGAAGGGAAAGCCAGGCCAACAGGAATAGGGGGAGTGCTTAGGAGTCATGAGGGGATTACTTCCATTGTCTTTAGTGACTCAGTGAGAATTAGAGACTCAAATGAGGTGGAAATCCTTAGCATTAGGAGAGCTCTGACCATCTGGAAATCGTATGGTCAAGGTAAGCTCACCATTGAGGGGGATTCGGCAAACGCAATTAACTGGGCCAACGGACAAAGGCGTCCTCCCTGGATACTGATTACTACGATAAGGGAGGTAAGGGAGTTAGCTTCAGGAATGGACGTGTCCTTTGCTCAGATTGGTCAACAACAAATGGCGTGGCAAACTACTTTGCCAAGATTGGAGTCACTGACTCCCTCTCTGGCGTTTTCTTCCTCTGAGTTGGAAGATCACTTGTTTTTTGTACTTTTTTCCTTTTTAGTTCTTGTTTGTTTTCTTTTTCTCTAGTTCTTTTTCTTGGTCTAATTCTTTTAGTTTGTAAGTGTTCTCTTTTCACCTCAATGAATGGTTTTAGTTACCGCTCCAAAAAAATCATTTGTTAAGCCAAATAAAAATTGTAATGTAATATCAAACGCAACACAGTAAAATGACATGTATTATCACAAAGTAGCAAAGATGAATAGTGTATCACAATAATGCAAGACTTTGAAAAGTAAAAACAGATTTTCTTAGCCAATCAGATATTCATCATAACCCCCAATAATCCCATATTTAAAATGTAAAAAATAAAAATGAAAAAAAATACTCATGTTACTAGTCCAAATAAAGCAAGATAATAGCTAGAATTTTATTTTTATAATCATTTTAAAACAATAAGAACATGAGTGGAGAACTTACAGTAAAACTCATATGTTCTAATGGTTTTTTTATTGCTTCTTGAATGTAATCGTCATCAAGTTCACAGAGTTGCAAGGAAGTAAAACTTTTTGAAGGAAAAGCTCGAAATTCACATAGATCCTTCCAGGTATATTTTGACCTATGGATCATAAATAAATATAAATAAGTAAAAGTTGATTGAAAAATAGAACAAATGGATACACACAAATATTGTTCATTTATTAGAGGTCATCTCATGCAACATGCCTAGTGAAAATAAGTTCACAATAACTATATAAATATAAGTGAAGTTATTGACATTTATCTCAACATATATGCCGAATTTTACATTGAAGTTATGCAAATAACATCGATTACTCATGAGAAATGATTTTCCAATAGTCCAAAAAATATTTTCAAATGCATTGAAAATACAACGATATTGTGATTATCGAAAATATTGCCATATTTATTCTTGAATGAAAATTAACACACAAAATATTTTGAGACTTCGAAAATGTTAGGAAAATGGTATACATCTTCTTGTGTGATTTGGTCACTATAACCATAAACCATCATCCTTGACCAATCTTAAGGTCATTATATAAAAAAACTGATAATTAGAAAATAAGACAACATTGATGTGGTTAATTCCTAGATGAAAAAAATGTGGCCACTTTTTAGAATTTGAAATTATCAAACTATGGAATAATCACAATATTCTCAATAGATATAACCAGTGACATTATATTTCCCAATTCAATTCAAAATTGTCACACTTGAACTCTTGGTGGGATTTAAGTTTGACAACTGGAAATTTTTAGCACTCCGAAAAGGAATCAACAAAAATGAAAAACTACAAGAGTAGGTTATGACATTCAGTTACACCAAAAATCTTGAATCCCTTCAACTGAATCATGATGGATATTCAAAAAGTAGATTTCCCACATTAACTCCAATCTCTCAAGTGGATGTGGTAATGTAGCTAAGCTTTAAAAAAAAAAAAAGTAGTTCGGCCACTAAAAATATTTTCATGGAAAATTCGACCAAGGCTCTGATATAGGAATTCTTAGAGACTAAGATAATAGGTAAAATTGTCCAAAATTAAAAATAAAATTTTATATTCTAGAAACTTGCTAGAACCGAAAGAAATCAAATAATTTGATCACCCAAGCCCAATGAAAGACTGGCCCAATTTGATATAGGAACAAAAGTTCTCAATGGAGAATCAAAGCCAATTTCACTCAACTAGAAGATTGACAATTTACGTAGGTTGGAATTTTGTCTAGGGAAAAATCACACAGAAGGCTTCAACAATGAAGTTTTTGAACTTAAAATTGCAATTATATGAATAATGCAAAGTTAAAATGCAAGAAATTTCACCAAAGAAAATAACTAGAACCCACCAAACGAGAACTAAACTGCAATCCAACACCAAGCAACGCATATGGGCATCCTGTTGTAGAATATGTTTTTTTTTTTTTAGGAAGATAACTTCATTAAATTGAAAAAGGATACAAAAAGGAAGGAACAAAAGACCCTCCAAATGGAAACAAAAACAAATTACATCAATCTGTTAACAATTTCCGCATCTAAAGACAAACCCTGTCTTGCCAAAGAATCTGCAGCTGAGTTAGCTGAACGCGGCACTCAAGCAATTTTAAAGTCAAAGGTTGAAATTGCATAACGAATCCTCTCAACTTTATCTAAATACAACCAGGGGCAGAGAGAGCCCAACACCCATCTAATAACTATCTTGGAATCACCTCCACATAACTCCCATGGACCCCCAAGCTCTTCCAACTCCAAAATACCACTCCACAGAGCAAACAATTCTACATCAAGAACAGACCCATTCTGTAGAGGACCAGCAAAGGAAACCAGAGTATGCCCTAAGTCATTACAAATGAGACAACCATAACCTGCGAGACCCACCTCCCTCAAACAACTGTTGTGGGACCCATATGTCTGGAGTGGGACCCACATATATGTCTAGATACAGTGTACATTGAAAGCCAACACAGTAGATTTGTAACTGATTGTAATTGATTAGATACTTAGGTGTATTTCCTTTTTTAGTTCCTTAATTGTATCTCTCTCTTCTATATAAACATTGTATCCTCTATGAGAAAAATACATCAATATAATTCAGAGAATAATTATTCTCCATATCCCTTATTTTTCCTTTATTTTATTATTTAAATTCTACATGGTATTAGCCAGGGACGGTTTTCCTGCTCCCTAATCTTCCTCTCTGTAGCAGTTTTCTTCTCCTGCGAAGGTTTTACCGATTCGGACCCCTCTATCCTGCTGTTTTTGCCAACTTTTTCTATCAATTGGGTTGGATTCTTGCTGTGGACGACCAAGCCTTGCCCTCTGCCCCCCTTCTTCTAGGCTGTTTTACTGTTTTTTTTTTGCTGCAGTTTTTTGGTGTTCTCCTTCGATCTACAAGGATCTACACCCTCTACACCTCGGCTTCACACCATTACCTTCGCCTCTAGCCCACCTATCTCCGCCTAAGGTGGACCTAGGATTTCGGTACACTGTGGGTCCCATTTTTCCTCTTCTTCTGCCGCTGCCAGACACGCCCAGATTCGGGTATTTTTGTGTTCGACTGCTTCCATCTTCTTCCTCTTGCAGTTTTTTGGCTTCTAATCAAACCTCCAAGGATCGCCCCCTCCCTGTGGTGTCATCCCACTTGGCTTCCCACCATCCATCCACGGTGGGCCCCAGTGTTTGGTTTATTTCTTGCTGCCAAAGGCATTTCGAAACCCAGATTTGGGTGGTTTTTACTGGATCTTATCAAATTCGACCTGTACGAATCTGGATCTACTGTCCCACTGTCTTTATATTGTCTCATTGCAGTTTGTGCCTTCGATTTTGCTGTGTGGGACCCCCAACAACCTCTTCTTCTCCGAATTGCTACGGAATCGTTTCCTTGGGACACTTTCTGTGCTCTAGCGTTACTGCCTCATCCTTATGGCATTATCTTCTATAGATATGGCCTCTTCTGGGTCTCCACAAATCAGGCGGATCACAACGGTGTTACTACATGAGACCAATTACTTTGAGTGGTCCCATTCGACGCTGATGTTCCTCATTGCGAGGCACCTTTCTTCATATATCGATGGTACTACCCCTCCACCGGCTAAGACTGATGCTTCATTCTCTACTTGGATTGTCAATAACTCCCTGGTTCAGGCTTGGCTTCTTCACTCTATGGAAGCTCATGTCCAGCGTCTCGTTTATACACTTCCAACTGCTAAAGTTGTTTGGGACACTGTGAAGACTCTGTACTCTGATGGAGATAACTCTACTTGGAATACCTACTGGGCATGTTGACTAACGCCCTACTTCTACCCTATAGATGATGGAACAGGGAATGACAAGGACATGAGACATGAAGGGAGTCAAGCGTAGGAGCTTGAGAGATTGAAGTTTAAATTACTAGTTTTGTTTTCAATGATGTATTTGGAGACTTCATTTTGATTTGTAATAACTTAGACTATTTTGGGACACCTTAGACTTATTTGCTATGGTTTGATACTCTTAAGTTTTTATTGAAGATATATATAGTGATTGGTTTTCCTTGTCTATTGATGACATGAATATGAATAGTATCTTACTCATATAGATTATTCTGCAAGTATTCAGAAGGGCGTGTGAAATGTTTAAGTGGACTTAGTCCACGCACACGTAATGGTGGCCAGTTAAGGGTCGGGTTTTGGAAACTCGGACTTGACTCGCTTCGTGACGTTCCCGCTCTCTCTCACT
This sequence comes from Chimonanthus salicifolius, assembly GCA_013350335.1. Taxonomy (NCBI): domain Eukaryota; kingdom Viridiplantae; phylum Streptophyta; class Magnoliopsida; order Laurales; family Calycanthaceae; genus Chimonanthus; species Chimonanthus salicifolius. Next base: position 24,029,690 of record CM023539.1, on the reverse strand, counting down.
CATTTATAAAAAAAAAAAATATATATATATATATATATATATATATATATATATATATATATATACTTTGATTTTCGACAAGTGAAAAAGGGCGAGGCGTTACACCACAACCCCAACAATTCCACCCAAGTGCCCGACTCGCTTCGTGACGTTCCCGCTCTCTCTCACTCATTTATAAAAAAAAAAAAATATATATATATATATATACTTTGATTTTCGACGAGTGAAAAAGGGCGAGGCGTTACACCACAACCCCAACAATTCCACCCAAGTGCCCAAAAGAACCCAAAATACACCCATCAAACAAAAAAAGTTACGCCATAAAAGCCACGCAAAAGGGCACGTGACAAAGAGATGGTCAATGGATTCGACAGCTAATCCACAACGTGAACAACTAAGGTCATCCTCTAGCCCCAACAATCCTCTCCTCCTGAGGCCCAATTTAGTAAGTATTTTCCTTCCCACATCACACCAGACAAAAGTCTGGACCCTAGGAGGAGTAAGGTTATTCCAAACCTGGCTCGGGACAGTCAAAGCACCCACTGAGTTCGATTGGGCCAGCTCAACCATCGACATAACCGAAAAGAGCCCAGAGGAGTCGCCTATGTTGTGGGACCCACTTCAGGATATTTAGCATCAGAAAGAATATCTAAAGCATATTTCCGCTGGGAAAGAGAAAGTCCTTTAGATGATGAGCAACTTCAATTCCCAATAAATAACGAAGTAATGCAAGATCCTCAATATCAAAAGAATGTTACAGATAGGCTTTCAAAGCACTGATATAAGACTCATTATTCCCTGTTAAGACTATATCATCCACATAAACCACAAGAAGGATAATATCTTTAGCAAGATACAAAAAAACGGAATGATCTAATTGACATCGTGCAAAACTATAATTTAACTGATGAAGAGTCCACTGCTGAATAGTAGTAATAGAGATAATAACCTGTACAAAGGTGATCTTTGCAACAGGAGAGAAAGTATCATGATATTCAATTCTATAAGTCTGAGTGAAGCCTTTAGCCAATAGGAGAACTTTATATCGAGCAACGGATCTATCTAGATTATGTTTGAGAACAAAGACCCACTTACACCCTACCGGAGTCTTCCCCTACGACAGGGATACCACCTCCCAAATCTGATTTGTTTCAAGTGTAGCCAATTCCTCTTCAATAGCAGCCTTCCAGGAAGAATCTCGAAGACCATTATCAATCCTCTTAGGAATGGAAGGAGTACTTATTTTGGAGAGGAAGCTGCAATATCACGGAGAAACACTATTATAGGAAACAAAGTGATTTATCAGATGTTCATTACACACACATTTACCTTGCCTCAAAGCGATGGGAGAATCAGAATTCTTAGGTGACGGATTTGAACAGTACAAAGATGATTGGGTGGTAGTATGTGAAGCATGAGGAATGTCTTTCTTCATGTGACAAACAATGAGAGGCTTAGAAGTAGACAACTCAGAAGAAGTGTCAATTGTATCTATAAGAGTCGGAAGAACACAGGGAGAGGAAGAAGACTTATGACTGCATGGTTGAAAATATGGAGTAGGTTAAAAAAAAAAATCCATAGCAACAAATCTTTTACCAAATATCATATCGAAACATTTATATTCCTTTTGAGTGGAAGAGTAGTCCAAGAAAACACATTTCACAGATTTTTTTTTTTTGCAAGTTTGTCAGCAAAAAAATCATAAACAAAACAGGTACATCCAAAAACATGCAACGAAAGTATAGAAACAGACCGATAGGTGGAAATAACATCAATACGTGCTTTGTTATTTGAGACTCTTGTGGGCATGCGATTTATTAAATAACAAGCAATAAAAATAGAATTAGGCCAATATGACTTAGAAACATTATTGCAAATTACAAACATAGGCTACCTCAAGAAGATCATTATTCTTCTTTTCACCAACTCCATTCTGTTGAGGTGTATGGGGGCAGGAAGTTTGAAATTCAATCCCATATTCCTGAAGATAATGTAAAAAAGGAGCGAGGCATATATTCTCCCCCATTATCACTTCGCCCGGGTTTTAAGGAAAACCAAATTGAGTAGTAGTCAATTATGAAAAGTGTAAAAATGATCAAAGACTTCGAATTTATTTTTCATCAAATAAACCTAAGTCATTTGAGAGTAATCATCTATGAATTTAACAAAATAACGAAATCCCGTTGAAGAAACAATGGGTGACATCCAAACATCGAATGTATTAAGAAGAGAAAAGGGGAAAAGGAATGATTGGAAGATTGAAAAAAGGTGGGTAAATGCTACTTTCCATACAACAACTTTCACAAACAAAATTATCAATTTTCAAAGAAGGTTGCAAATGCTTTAACACTATATTGGATGGATTACCAAGCCGATAATGCCAAAGCCAAGTATCCTAATGATAGTAGAACAAACAACATGTTCTGAGCCAATTTGTAGATCAAAGAAGTACAAACCCTTTTTTCACGACCACCGCCAATCGTCTTTTTTGTGACCAAATCTTGAATAACACAGTGACAAGGGAAAAAAGTTACAGAACAATTTAAAACCTTAGTAAGTGAACTAACAAAAAACAGATTATTAGACAATCGGGAAAAATGATGAAAGAAAGATACATCAATACTAGAAGATATAGGAATAGTCCATTTACCATTGATGGATGTAGGGGTCTCATCAGCAAGTTTAAAATGTCCAAGAAAAAGAGAATTAAAAGACCAAAAAAAAAAAAGATGAGACATACCTGACCTATGATCGGTAGCCCCAAAATCAATAATCTAGAGAAAGTCGGATGAGTTCTGAAAAGCAAATGAGATAGTACCTTATTGAGCAACAGAAGTTTGGGTATAACCAAAGGATTGAAGGGTCTTAAGTTGCATCCTGTCGTGCTACAAGGAATCAAATTCTTACGATACTTGAATAACATCATCTCTAGGAGAAGTAGGACTAGAAAATGCCATATGTAAGGGGAAAAAAAAAGAGGAAAGGTTCTTGTACAATAACTGGTCAGTAACTACACAACATCTGCAAAATCTGATAAAAGTGGGCCCCACAAAACCAAGAGTAATTCAATGGGATTGAAAAATACATTAGCAGTGACAGTAGCAGTGAAATCCCACCCTAAGATGTGGTGTACAGGAGTAGATGGAGTCAAATCATTGGAACAAAGAACAAAAAACAAAAAACCCTCTGGAAGTCGGTGCAGCATATCTAAAGGAGAGGAAAAACGGGCCCCACTGTGGACTAAAACCCTAGGTCAACCGTACAAAACCATTGTAGGGTTAGGGACGACACTAAAGGTAGAGTATCAGAGAAATCCAAGGGCTAGAAAACCAGATCTAGGAGAAAACATGTAGAAAATGGGGTTTCAGGCGTCCTTGCTGTAGGTATGAAAAAGCAGTAAAACGGGCCCCAACTTTAACCGAAACCCTAGATAAACCAAAGGGATATGTTCTAGGGATAGGGACAGTGTGAAATCTGGTGGTAGCAACCTTAGTATGATCTAGATCAAGAGAGAGAAACCCAAAACAAGGTATTGTAGTCGTCCCTGGGGTATTCTTGAAAAAACCAGGAATAGTGGGACCACCTGTAGTCAAACTCAAGATCAATCCTGATGGATTAGAACTAGAGGAGAGCGACAGAAACAAGGTGGAATTCAAGATGAAATCGTACACGAGAGGGCAGATTTAGGGGGAAAAAAACCTATCGAGGAAATTAAATCCTTTCCTGAGAAGATTAGCAGGACCAATTTCTTACTGATACCATGTCAGAATGAAAGCAAGAAGAAAATAAGAGAAAAGAAAGAAGGAAGATTGAGAGAAATCATTCTCTTGAGTTTGTATTTCTTGTTCTTTCTAACAAAGGAAGATACATGTATATAAAGAGTACAGGGAGTCATCAAGGAGGGAGAAAAGGAAAGAAAAATCAGTTACAATCAATGATATCGAACAAATAAAAAAAGCAACCAACTTGTGTAAAATGTGATACACTATATCCTACAACAGAGCAAGGTTATATCTAGTACATAGCTTGATAATATATTAGGTTAAGTTAGGCTTAATTAATATCTTCGCTCCAATTAGAAGGGGAGTGTTGTAGAATATGTTGCATGTATGGATGTTGTATAAAGGAAAGTGGTGTAATTTTTCCCATAGGACACAAAGGTATTATACTAGGCATAGTTGACTTTCCCCTTTTGTATAATATTGTGTCTATTTAAAGATACCTTTGTAGCCTTTGTACACACAGAAAAGAATTAAGAGAAGATCTAGGATTTATTCTCTTTCTTCCCTTTTTTCTTTTTCATTTTCCATTTTTCAGACCAACACATCCAAGGCAATCTTATTTATAATGTTTCAAGAAAAACAAAACAAAAAGTAAAATACTCCAAGGATTGCATGCCCAAGAGGTTTCCTCTAGGAATCCATCTTCTATCATGAAAACTTCCTTGTCAAGAAAAGGGTGAAAAAAATCTCTTGAAAGTGATTGAGGAGATGGAGTTGCAATCACGTCACAATCCCTTGTTCTTTGAAAACAGGCCTCTTAAGTGGACCTTTTAAAGCCCAAGTTGAAGAATAAGGCCCTAACCCATGTATACATAAAGGTCCTTTTTTATCACCTTTAAATTGTTCTAGACCTCGAGGCCAATTCGACATCTTCAAATTGATCTTCCAATTCTTCTTCTAAGATGTTCCCACCACTCCATCCAAGTTGAAAATTTTCGTCCTCCAATTTGTAGAGCCGGCATCAATGTCTTCTTTAGGCATGTAAAGCTTGACATCTGACACATTGAAGACACCTGACGTGTTGATGCCATCCAAAAGTTTGATTTTACAACCATTGTCATCAATCTTCCACAACAAGTTGCAAGGCCCACTTGTCAAGACATGTCATATTCACCAACTAGAGACTGCTCCTTACCAAAGTGCACCCAAACAAGGTGACCCCCTTAAAGGTGACTTTGCATTGATGATGATCCACATCAGCTTTATAGCGTCGAATATGCTGATCAGTGTGCTCCTAAGCTTGATCATGAATGAGCTTGAAGTTGGAAGCCATATCTTTGTCCTCAAGATTGTTTGGTAACTATCATATCTTCAAAATGAGTTTGGTAACCGCAGAAACAACATGCTAGTAGGGGAAGATAAAAAAGAAGCAAAAGCAACCTCCAAAAGGTTCTCTTCTTGATGGGGCAACAAAAGGAAACCAAATCCAAAAACGAGGTTAGCAAATATGAGGAAGCTACATGATGGAAAAGGAAGGGTAAAGAATTTTTCTGCAACATGAGAGGAAAGAAAGCATCTAGTGAAGTAGAAGGGAATATAATCAAGAAAAATACTTTCCCAACACTACTTATGTGCACAACAAGGAAAAACCCACAAAGGAGAACACAGTTGATGTCCAGAGACATCAAGAAAAATCAAAGGATCAATTACAAGTTCCTTTTTAGAGACATCAAGAAAAATGAAGGGTCAATATAGGGAAATCATATAGTAAATTTATTTGATGAAACATGGAAAAGAGAGACAGAAAGAGGACTTCTATTGGTTCTTTTGTGTATATAGGAGAGAGAGAGGGGCAAAATGTATATTGGTTCTTTGGTTTACGTGGGGTTAAACCTATGCAACATTTGTACGAAGGGAGGATACATATATGTACTTTCAATATAGAACTAATCAACTGATTCCCATCAGACTTGTATTGTTTCTTTTGCTTGAATGAAATTTGGTGGTGTTTTCCAATAAAAAAGTTAAGAAGAAAACCAATTGATACTATTTAATTATAAACATTATCTAAAGCCATGACAAGGAAAGGCTTTTAAAGTACTTCATTGCATATGACAATGGTACTTTCTTATGACAGCGAACTGTTCTCAACTATTAAAATAAAAAATTAAAGAAAAGGAAAAGAATTGGGTGATCTCTAACAATAGTCATTGCATAGTGCTTCAAACTAGAGAGAACATAAAAAAAAAAAGGTGAGGGAAAAAGAACTCACTTGTCAATTCTATTGACATCTCCAAAACTCCGTAATTGAAGTGGGGTTCGAAAATCAATTCTTTGGTATCTGTTGGAAGCAATATGATAAGCAAATTGTGCAAGGCATGAACACAATTTTATAAAAAGCAATACACAAAATAGAAAGTATGATAAAATATGGATATAAAATTTAACCATAAAATAGCATTTCTTATCCAGGTATAATAAGCAGAATTCTTACATCCGGGACTCAGGGTCCTTACGAGGATCATATCCTTTTCTTATCCAGAATCTGCTAAATGGTCCTGTAGAAAAGTAGTATCCAGTTCTGAAGAGAAGCCTGTAAAATCAAGAGACTTCTTTAATCCATGTTCTAATCCTACTTAGCATAACCATCTCAAAACAAAACAATGAAGAAATATGTAGATGATCATCCACAAATTTATAACATGCTTGACCAGAAAAAGGCAAGTTTCATTTTTTTACGAGTTAAGCTCTTGTTTTTAGAGCCGAGCTTTTGGGTTAAAACGAGGGAAAAAAAGATCTCCATACTAAATGAGCTTAGCAATCATAGACACAATGACAGTCTACATTTGGCAGAAGCCCAAATAAATAGGATCAACCAATAGACAGTGTTGTATGATCATTAAGAGGGTTTTGGGGAAAAAGAAACACCGAAAAGGTGCCCCAAATATATCTCACAAATTTGAACTGTTGAGCTCAATGAATGCTAAACTGAATATTGTCTTGCCAAACTAATTGAGAAGCGCTCTATGCACGTTAGATGTATTGATTTTATATGATTAAAAATTAAATATTTTAAACTGAATATTGTATAAATTTAATTAAAATATAAAAGGTTAATGAAAAACAAAGACATTAACAATTTGACATAATGACCAATAAATATTATGATAGAATTATATGGAAGCATATTTAAAGTAATGGACCTATGTATACAATCTGAAATGGGTGGTATCAACCATGAATAGGTTTCTAACTCTACATATCTAATATGCTACCACAGTAACGAACAAAATTAAGAATAAAATTACACAGTGACTCATATATAGTACTGCAGAATTACTTAGAATCATATTTAAAATACTGAACCTATATATGATAACAAATAGGTGGTACCTCAACAATGTTGACAACCCTGAATATGTTTCTACCTCTATGCATCTAATCCTGTGGGAATTTTCTATATTTTATAATACCAATATGATAAGGATAGGTTAAATCTCTCAAACTCGTTAAATGAAATCTTAAAATTCATTTTCTTATTTTTGGTCATTTTTTGGACGAATTTTCCCTTTTTGCCCCTTGCAAATGTTAAACCAAAGCACAACCATTCGATAAATGAATAACTATGATTTAGGTCATATCTTCTAACCCACCAAATCAAATTTTAAAATTCCATCGTTGCATGAAATCCATTTTTTTTTCTATTTCATTTTTTTTTTTTTTTTGAGGTCCGGAGGTGTCTAGGCGTCGCACTCGACTAGTCCCCTGAGGTATGTGAAAACCCCCAATCCTCACACACCGGGAAAGTCTGCGGGAGTGGCCCTTCATTGGAGTCACCAGGGAATGAACCCAAGATCTCAATCCTGAAGTCTTATGTCTCAACCACCGGGCCAACCACTTGGGGTTTATTTCATGTTATTTTTGGTAGGCGAGTTTCACACAACATGATTAGATTTGAATAAATCCTTCTAAATCACCAAATCTAATCATAAAATCACATTTCCTATTTTTTGTCTTTTTTTTTGCATGAATTTTCTCTATTTCTGTAATACAAATATAATAAGGATAGGTTAAATCCTTCAAACTCACCAAATTAAATCTTAAAGTTCATTTTTTCTATTTTTGGTCATTTTTGAAGCTTTGTTTTCCTTTTTTTCTATTGCTAATATAAAAGTAATCACAATCATTTGATACATGAATGGCCAAGATTTATTTAACAGCCACATAAAACTGCCTGCTTTATATTAAACAATGATAACAGATAAAAAAGCTATGACTGTATGCTGACAATAGGAACTTAGAAAATTGAACGTGTCAGACAAAAGACCTTTTTAATTGATCGATGCTGAACTTTAAACCATCATCAAGTAGGCGTTCATGGACAGAGTATCTGGGCCATATTGGCCGCTCATCAAACAATTTCGATATAGCCATCTGCCTCTCCCAATCAGCTGAACCATGGTGAATGTTATCCATCCAATTAATCTTCTTTGGAACCTGTATGTATTTTAAGTTCCACAACAAACAAATTGGCAGTGACTAGTGACAGTGGTTAGTACAAATTGGATGGCAGTATGCACTTGTTGACATATCAGAGTCCATGCAGACATATGCCTGCCAAAGTTTTATAACATGATTTCAGAGTGACAACCCCTGAAAAGTGAAGGTTCAGTTTGTTATCCAGTTGATCAATGTTCAGTAAGTTTTGAACATGTAATGAACTTTCAAACCTGTGTAGTAACAAACTAGTTCTATTTTCTGCTGAAGGCAAGAAAATTGTCCTTCACTTGTGCATAAAAAAAATTTATAAATAAACCCAATAACACATGAGGGAATGATCAGCTGCGATACATGAAGACAGATAAAATTGGCAATATAAACCACACAATTAGGATATCTTCTATGTTAAAATCAATTGCAAGGCATGGCTCAATATCCATCTGCAACACAGGCAATATTAAATGAGTCAGTACCAATTTTAGCAATGACATATTTCTGTTTTGACTTATCCAGAGAAAGTAAAATGGTTTCCTGACAAAAACTTAAGAATAAAAAGCTAAATGGGAATGCAAAAGGGAAAAAAAAAGGGTAAATGGGAAACCACAAGTGGCCATGGAGTAAAAGGTGTTAAAAGAAGCTCCTTGTTTTTCACAAAGTTTCCAAGAAGTAACGGAAGAGGAGATGCTAGGTTTAAGGTTGTACTCAGATGCTTTGAAATGGTCTTAGGGCTTGAGGATAAATTTCGACAAAAGCATTGTGATGGGTTACGGTTGGAAGAGGAGGTTGTAATATCTTTGGTAGAGGAGGTTGGCTGCATTGTAGGTAAACTGCCTTTGCTACACATTTCAGTCTGCCAGGTGCAAACCCCAGATCAAAGAGAATATGGAGCCCAGCTATTGAGGAGGTTGAAAGGTGTCTAGATGGTTGGAGGAATTATTTATCGTTGGGAGGAAGATCAACCCTCTAAATTATGTCTCTCTTTGCAATACCAGTGGGGATTTGCTAAGAAATTGGAAAATTTTCACTGGACTTTCTTTGCAAAGGAAAAACAGATACAAGTAAGGTGCAACTAGCCAAATGGGAGGAGGTGGTTAGGCCTAACGAAGAGGTTAGGAACCATGCCCTGCTATGTAAATGGATTTGAAGATTTGGAAAGGAAAAAGATTTCTTGTAGAGAAGGGTTCTTGTCGCACAATATTGAGTGGGTGATGAGGGTGAGTGGACTTTGGGCAGAAGGCAATCAAGGAGGGGTCTCCAGTTATAAGATCTGTTTTTAGAGTAGGTTGAGGTGAAAGGTGGATGGTTAGAGCATTCCAAGGTGATTTAAGAATGTTGGTGGGTAAAGGGAATCAGGTAGCCTCTTGAGATGACCTACAGTTTGGGGATAGAGTGCTTAAAGAAGTGTTTCCCTCTTTAGATTGGCTAGGAACAAAGAAGCAAGAGCTCAGGATTATTATAGCGTGTGAGAAGGCAGTGTCCTTTGGTTGGTTATCTTAAGAAGGTAACTTTGATTTTTTAACAAAATCAATAGTTGGGATTGAAGGTGTTGTTGGAGATGTGCCTTTACCTTGAAAAGGAAGACGAGAGAATTTGGTAGGGGATCTGCCAGGTGACTATTCTTGTGCACAATGAAAAATTTGCTCTCAATTAAGAACAGGTGACCGGTAACCAAATAGCAGGCGACCGTTCCTTTAAGTTGTATTTGAAATTTGGAACTAGCGGGCGACAGCTCCTTAGTTGCAGTCGACCGATACGTGCGGTAACGGCTCTATTTTGGAGCATTTAATGCTGCTCCCAACGGCTAAAATTGCATTTAATACTAGCAAACAATCATGAATTTGAAAATATGTATAAATGCTAGTCTTAATGGCCATTCAATGATCTCCAACAACTTGAAAATCTTGACATATCAATTTGAAATTCAAACAAGCTCAAAAACCCCTTTCACTTATAAATCTTTATCGAGCCATTCTTATTCAACATTTGAGTAACTCTTCATGAGCAATAATTATACATCTTTGAGAGTTATTCCTGAGCTTTAATTTTGTAACCCCTCTACTTCTTTTTTTGAGATTAATTTGTAAAAGGCTGGTTTAACCCCAGTGAAGATAGGGGAGGATCTTCTTCTTCAAATCTGAAGAGTGGTGTACCAAAGCTTTGTAAACGGTTTCTTTTCCACCCTTCAAGGAGAAGCTTAGTGCTTTGAATCCTCACGTGGTGTACTTGAGGTGAGGACGTAGGCAAGGAAGCCGAACTCGTAAAAATCCCGGGTTCATTCTTTCCTTCTCTTCTTATCTTTTCTATTTATTTGTGCTTTCATTTATTGTGTTTCACATTTTGTATTTCCAATTTGTGTAATTTAAGAAACCTAAAAAGTTTGCATTGACCCAATTCACCCCCTCCCCACCCCCTTGGGTCAATTTTTGGGTAACAATTGGTATCAGAGCTTAGATTCTCTGAAAAACTTAACTGACGCAGCGGGTACGATTGGGTAAAAAATAGAGTCGGGTGACTCGAGTTAATGGGATAAATCAATGAGATAAATAGGTAAATGGGTGGTAAATGGGGTTAATAAAAATAAAAAATAAAAGATGGGAAAACATGGACTTAAGTTGGTTCCAATCATGGGTCTTGGTCAACAGCAAGATAATGGATTGTTTGGTGGATGCACATGGGACAAACTAATGGATTAGTTAGGATGAAATGGGAAGTGGGCCAAGGTTAATAATGAAACAATGGGGAATGAAGATTAAAATAAAGAAAGGAGTGGAGTGTGGCTATGGGAGAAAGAAGTGGAGTGTGGCTACAGGTGAGGAACGATGAGTGGCAGTAGAGCCAGATCTAGGACTGGTAAGCAGTGGGTGGAGGGTAGAATGGGAGATGCAAATGTGGACGGAGAAGATGGGTTGAAGGTTGAGAACAAACCTAGGAAAGATGGGTTACAGATGGGTCGGCTGGGAGTAAGGAAAATGAAGGGGCTGAAGGGTGGAAGAAGAAGAAATGGCTGAGGAACGAAGGGAGGAACGAAGGTTGCAGAGAGACCAGCTCTGGCCAAGCTTGGTGCAGGTACGTCTGGGCTACTATTGTAGTGGTCCAATCTTCTCCAACAGTGGAGAGGACGAAAGAAACTCCGGGCGAACAGTCGAACTCTGGCAACTGCTGGAAACCACAAAAGGAAGAAGAAAGAAGAAGATAGAAACATGGTAAAAACATAAAATCCGAGTTCTATTCCATTGATAATCTTGTTGTTCTATTACATCCCCTACCATGTATTTATACAACTCCAAAGAAGCATAATAAAAAGGAAAATGAAAAGAAAAGAAAGAAATAAAAGGAAAGAGGAAAGGTCGGCTAGGTTTCCCGACCGAATTCGTCGGTGTGGTTGAGAAGGAAACTCGAAGAAGGAAAAGAGAAGCCATCCTTTTGGGTTTAGGAAACACCGCTCAGACACGTGCTACATCATAAACCGTTTGAGAAATTGATTGAAGGAAAACTTTGTGGAAACATCTTGTGGTAAAGGTCATTCTACAAATAGACCCCCTTTTATTCAATGGAAAGGATTACACCTATTGGAAAACAAGAATGAGAATTTATTTGCAATTATTGGACCATCAAGTGTGGGAAGTCATTGAAAATGGGCCATTTGTCCCAATGAAAAAGGATAAAGATGTTGATATCCCTAAACCTAAAACTGAATGGGATGAAAATGATCATAAACTCAATCAAATAATGCCAAAAACATGAAAATTTTATTTTGTGCTCTTGACCGCAATGAATTCAACAAAATTTATCTTGTGAGTCGGCCAAGGAAATATAGGACAAACTTGAAGTGACCTATGAAGGCACAAATCAAGTAAAGAAATCAAAGATAAACAGACTTGTCCACACTTGTGAATTGTTTAAAATGAAATTCAATGAATCCATTAGATTTACTGATATTGTACATGGTCTTAAATCTCTTGGCAAGAGTTACACTAACAAGGAAAATGTTAGCAAAATTCTTAGGTCCTTGCCAAAAACTTGGGAGGCAAAGGAGTGACGCAATTCAAGAAGCAAAGGACCTCATCAAATTGAGCCTTGATGAACTTTTGGGATCTCTCATGTCCCATGAGATCACCATGAAAGGCCATGAAGAAGATGCCAAACAAAAGGGAGAACTTGCATTGAAATCCTCAATAAAAGAGTGACAATGCCCAAAAAGAATATGAGGATAACAATAACAGTGATGATGAAGACTTGGCCTTGATCACCCGAAAGTTTAGAAGCTTTATGAAAAAGAATAGAAATTTCAGAAAGAGGCCAGTCAAGAAAGAAAGCTTCAAAAGGGACTTTCCTCGCCGTAGAATTTAATAATAAAAGGAAAGGAAAAAAGAAGAAACGGAGATGTAGAGAATAATTCTTCACTCTATTATATTGATGTGTCTTCCTCTTAGAGGATACAAACGGTTAAATAGAAAAAGGAGATACAATTAGGGAGCCTAAAAATGAAATACACCTAGGTGTCTAATCAATTACAATCAGTTACAAATCTACTAATATACATTGTATCTAGGCATATATGTAGGTCCCACCCCAGACGTATGGTTCTCACAACATTGGGTCCCACAACACTCCCCCTCAAGCTGGGTCGAAGACGTCTAACAAGTCCAGCTTGCTAATAACTGAAGCAAGTTGATGACGCGGAACCGACTTGGTCAGGATATCTGCCAGTTGATCCTTAGAGTGTACATGGGGAATGACAAGTCGCCTTCAGAAATATGTTGTCGAAGAAAGTGACAATTAACTTCAATATGCTTGGTTCGCTCATGAAAGACCGGATTAGAGGCGATGTTGATATCTGCCTGATTGTCACAGAACATAATGAGGGGTTCAGTAGAAGCAAACCCAAAAACTGTAAGAAACTGTCTGACTCAAAAAAGCTCAGCTGTAGTATTTTCCATCCAGAATGACAGTTCAACGTTCCAGAACCTATGTCAATCTGGCCGACCAATCTTTGACCACGATGGGTCGATCCTGTCTCCACTGAGGGGTCGGTGAGAACGACTGGTCGAGCTGACAGTGAACTTAATTCATATATCCAAGTTCGCTTCCAATTCACTGTCAAACTTTCTCTCTAGGCTTTTTATGATTTTACTATTTGTTTAACTAAGCCTAGGAATGGTCTTCCTAAGGTGTAAGCTAAAGTCATCTATGGCCAAATACCTGTTTTGTGATTGCCATAACGATGAGCTTCAATCCGGTGGAGCATGATATTCAATCTTGATCAACTTGAGTATTCAAGCTTCTAGCAAGTGCTTCTTCCCGAATTATGGAATTGACAAACACAGGGACTCGACAAAGTTGGAGTACTAACAGTTATACGTTATATTTAAATCAATCAATGCATAATTGAAAATGCTTGTGATAATAAAGCGTGGAGAGGTTGTGGATTGAAAGCACTAGGAGGAGAAGTCGACCTTCGAAAACATGGAAAGATAAAAAAGACATGTTAGACAATGGAGTGACTGATGGTATGGTTTATGATAGGGTTATTTGGAGAAGAAGAACTCATAAAACCAACCTAAGATAGATGGGACTAGTGGTGGTTGTTGCTGCTGCTGCTACTGATGATGATGAACAATTAGACATAGCACATATATAGCTTCATTTACAAGAATTGTATGCAAAATGTATGTCTACCTCCCATTGATGGTTCACAACTGCCACTTGTTTTCCTTTGGAACTCAAAGAGATTGATGGATTCAACCTTAAAAGCAACAAAATAAAATATCAGCAGCAGCAACGGCAGTAGCAATAATAAAAAATAAAATTTTAAAATAGGTAGAGAAGAAATCACAACGAACAAAATTGGTGATCTTCCTAATGATATCTCTGCATCTTGAAGAAAATGATATACCAACATAACCGAGTATCCCATAAATTCAAAGATGGAAATCTCTTGAAACTTTACTGCATCAGATTACTAATTCAATTACATTCTAAATCACTAAAAAAAATTAATTATATTCTAGATAAATTCAGAGGGAGGAAGAGAGGGAGAGAGAGATCCTATTTGGCTCTACTATTCTATTATATCAATAGAATAATCAATAGAAATATTTAAAATATTTATGTTTGATATTTCATTTAATTCCTTTTTGTTTAGTAGAAAGTTAGGAAAATTGAGATAGAAACAAACATATTAACACATATATCTTCATAATACAATTTAATTACAGCATTTACAAGCAATCAAACTACTAAATATCAAAATTTACATTCCAAAGAATCACAACCCTATAAAAGAAAATAATGATAAATAGCAATACTGCACTCATATCAAATCTTACATCAACCATCCCATACTGAATAGGAAAAAAGGAAAAATATGAAAGAAAGAAGTCATGACACAGCCACATAAGTGAAGCTACAAAAGAAATCGCTGGAATAGAAAATAAAACTAAACATAAAATTTCATAGAATAACTTAGAAAACCATACACTAAATTCTCTGGGATGTCTTTCGATGTGAAAAGAGGGGGTACCAGAAGCATCAAATCCTCCTGATCTATGTCCATTAAGCCACCCTTTTCTATGCAAAATAAAAAAGGCATTCAGGAAAAAAAGGGTTAGAGAAATAAAAGTAATAATATTGTCAATAAACTAGAAAAATATTTAATCATCAGTGCCCAAGTTAAACCAAAAAGAAATATAGGGTTCACCAAAATGTGTTTCCACTTCAGACCATTGTCTTTTCCTTCTTCTGGCAACATCCGCATGAACAGCAAGAATATGTTGGTAATCTACCATACCTGCAGAATAGTAATTCATCAGATTAACCTGAGAGAAAGAGAGAGAGAGAGAGAGAGAGATGGAGATGTATTCTCATATATGACATCAGCAAAAAGCTAGAGGCGGCACAAGGTGAAGAAGCTAGGTTATAAACTAGGGCCATAATGGGCAAAGCATAGGAATCAAGCACTAAGTGCTCGATTTCAAAAGGCAGTTGAAAAGGTTTGAACATCCTATATATTTGTTGTAGGATATGGTGTATCACATTTTACATATGTGAGTTGTTGTAGGATATAGTGTATCACATTTTACACATGTGGGTTGACTTTTAGATATTGTTACATATCATTGATTGTAAATAATTTTTCATTCTTTTTCCTCGTCTTGATTGGCTCCCTGCATGTATCCTCCTTTGTTAGAATACAAGTAATGTAATGCTCAAGAGAATTATCTCTCTCAATTATTCTCTTTTCCTCCAATACGTTCTCCCTATTTTCATTCTAAAATGGCATCAGCCAAGTTCGATTTGTGAGTTTTCCACCTTGTATTATTGTTTTCTTTTTTGGGTGTTTATAACTTCCTGCAGCCTTTGAAGTATCTCTTCCCTACGGTGATCTTCTTCATGATAGAATCAACTTCTTGCCAGGTTCACCAAATTTTTTAGAAGACTTTAGGAAGCCCTAACGGCAGTCTCAAGACAATTTCATTGTTCAACTCTCAATCGGAGTGGATATTGTTCATTGGCCTTGGAAACCACCCCAACCTTAATATTTGGTGGGTCCTCCTTTCATCCATCCGGTGGGTCCTAGGGTTTGCTAACGTGTGGGGCCCCTGTTCTGCCTTCTAGTGATCACACCTGTAATGCTCGAGAAGAGTGTTTTTTGGACCTTTCCCCTCAGATCTACCACAGTAAGACATGAATATTGTTGGAAACCATATTGCTACAGTCGCCCAAGGCTCTAGTACCTATCCCATTAATGTTTTCTTCTTCTCACGATCTGTGGGGCCCACTATTGACGTTATCCTCTTGCAGTAGTTACTTGGGCCCTTTTTTCCCAGATTTGGCGCATTTGGGACATGATTAACATCAAAGAAAGTCTCCATTGGCCTTGCTTCTCATCCAACTAGTTGATATTGCATATCTTTGCTTGTGGGGCCCCTTTTTTGCAGTTTTCAACACAGTTACTGTAGCAGGAAATTTTTCCTGCATCTATATTGCCATTGGGCTCTCTGTTTTTGGTGTTTCTAGGTTGATCTGCTAGAAACCTGCATTGTTGGGTTTTTTTTTTTGTGATCTCATTACTATGTTCAATCCTAATGGCATTCCCTAGCCCTATATCTCTTGGGATGATGTTATTCAAGTGTCTCGGCGTGAATTTAATTCCTTGCAGCAAGAAAGGATGCAACTTAAGAGCCTTCAAGCCTCTAGTTATGCTCAAACTTTCGTTGTTCAATCAGATACTATCTCATTAACTTTCCACACCTCATTCAACAGTCCCTAGATTATTAATTTTGGGGCTACGGATCACATATCATGTATGTCTCATCTTTTTTCTTCTCTTAAACCTATATCTCTTCGAAATGTTAAACTTGTTGATAGGACCCTTACTTCCATCATTGGTAAAAGCACCATTCCAATACCTTTTACTCTTGATCTTTCTTCCATACGTCATGTTCCTCAGCTCTTTTATAATCTTTTATCTGAGTTCACTTACTAAGCCACTAAATTGTACTGTGATTATTTTCCAATCTCATTGTGTTATTCAGGATTTGATCTCGAAAAAGGCGATCAGTGGTAGTCGTACTTTAGGGATTTGTTTGTACTTTTTTTTTATCTACAAATTGACTCAGAATATGTCGTTTGTTCTACTAGTCATCAGGACACTTAGCTTTGGCAGGTTGGGCCATCCATCAAATACAGTACTAAAACATTTGCAACCTTCTTTGAAACTTGATAATTTTGTTTGTGAAAGTTCCCAGTAGGGAAAGCAACATCGACCCACATTTTCTCCGTCTTCTGATCATTCTTCTACCACTTTTCTTTCTATAATACATTCTAATGTTTGGATGTCACCTATTGTTTCTTCAACAAGATTTCGTCATTTTGTTACATTCATAGATGATTACTCTTGAATGACTTGGGTTTATTTGATGGAGCATAAATTTGATGTCTTTAATCATTTTCGCACTTTTCATAAATGGATTACTACTCAGTTTGGTTTTCATCTTAAAATCTTGCGAAGTGATAATGGAGGAGAATATATGTCTCTCTCTTTTTTACATTATCTTCAAGAACATAGGATTGAATCTCAAACTTCATGCCCCTATACACCTCAGCAAAACGAAGCTATTGAAAGGAAGAATCGTCTTCTTGGGGTAGCTCGATGTTTGTTATTTCCAATGAATGTTCCTAAATCATATTGATCTGGTTCTATTCTTATTGTTTATTATTTAATAAATCGCATGTCCACAAGAGTCTTAAATAACAAAGCACCTATTTATGTTATTTCTTTTGTCCAAATCATCCGAGCATCAAACAAAATGGCAGATTCTTTTGCCAAACTGGGAGTTGCTGACCACTTTTCAGGCGTTTTCTTTTTATGAGATGAGATGAACATTTTGATTGTATTGTTTTTTCCTTTGATCATGGATGATTGTAATTATTTTTTTCTCTTGTATTTCTTTTTTTGTTTGTGGTCTAATCCTTCCAGACCCTCCTCTAGGGGCTCAAAAAAAATGTTATTTTTACCTGTCGTTCTGTTTCTATACTTCCGTTAAGTGTTTTTGGATGTACCTGTTTCGGTTATGATATTTCTACTAACAAACTTTTTAAAAAAATTGTGTTGTTGGGCTACTCTTCTACTCAAAAAGGATATAAATATATCGATTTGATATCTGGCAAAATAATTGTTTCTATGGATATTGCCTTTTTTTTTAAATACTCTCTATTTTCAACCATCCAATCATATGTCGTCTTCTTCTCATCATGTTCTTCCTACTCTTACAAATACTATTGACACAGGTGATCTGTCTACCACTAAGCCTCTCATTGTTTATCACAAGAAGAAAAGCAGGCCCAATGCTTCACCCACTACAACTCAATCATCCTTAGACTATCCAGATCCATCACTTGAGAAATATGATCTCCCCATTACTTTGAGGAAAAGTAAATGTGCATATACTGAACATCCTATAAACCACTTCGTTTCCTATAATAATAATGTTTCTCCGTCATATTATAGTTTCCTCTCCAAAATAGATACCCCTTTCATTCCTAAGAGGATTGGACCCTTCTTGGAAGGCTACTATGGAAGAAAAATTGGTTACACTTGAAAAAAAATCAAACATGGGAGATGGTATCCTTGTCGCATGGTAAGACACATGTAGGGTGTAAATAGGTCTTTGCTCTCAAACACAACCCAGACGGATCCATTGCTCAATATAAAGCTCTCCTAGTGGCTAAAGGCTTCACTCAAACCTATGAAATTGATTATCACGGAACTCTCTCCTAAAGCAAAGATCACCTCTGTACGGGTTATTATCTCTATTGCTACTACTCAGCAATGGATACGTCATCAGTCAGATGTCAAGAATGCATTTCTCTGTGGTAACCTGAAAGAAGTTCACATGCTTCCACCTCAAGGTCTTATTAGACAGGGGGAGCAAGGGAAGGTATTCATACTTAAGAAAGCGATATATGGTCTCAAACAGTCTCCTCAGGCGTCATTTGATAAATTTAGCACAGCCTTGTTAAATTATGGTTTTGCACGATGTAAATCAGATTATTTCGTTTGTGTATCGTGCTAAAGATGTTGTACTTCTTGTGGTTTATGTGGACAACATAGTCTTAACAGGGAATAATGAGTCCCCAATCAGTGCTTTGAAAGCCTATTGCAACAGTCTTTTAATATTAAAATCTTGGCTTACTTCGTTATTTCTTAAGAATTGAAGTTGCTCAATCCTCTAAAAGACTTGTCATTTCCCAACGGAAATATGTTTTAGATCTTTTTCATGATGCTGGATATTTCGGATGCAAGCTTGCAGATACACTCCTTGATATTAATTCAAAAAAAATTGCATCCAATGGGACCTTTTTTCTTGATTCTCACTTTTATCAACAGTTGGTAGGCAAGCTCATTACCATCACCCGGCCTGACTGGCCTATGTTGTCAATGTGGTCACTCAATTTATGCATGCTCATACGGATGCTCACCTTCATGCGTTCTACATTTTACGTTATCTTAAGGTCCACCTTCGTCATGGACTCTTTTATAAGAATCAGTTTACATTTAATATTCGCAAGTACTCTACTCTGACTGGGTTGGTTCTCTTGATGATCAACGATCTACCTTGGGCTATTATATTTTTTAGAATCTCATTTGGTTTCTTGGCAAAGTAAAAAACAAATTGTTGTTGCCCGCTTCAGTGCAGAGGCAGAATATAGGGTCATGGCCAACACAAAATGTGAATTACTATGGTTCCAACAGTTTATTGGTGAATTGGGCTTTCCTTCCTCAGAGGCACTTATCATAATATGTGACAATCAAGTTGCAATCAATAGTGCCTCCAATCTAATTTTCCATGAGCGTATAAAGCATATAGAGATTGATTGTCATTTTCTTCGACATCATGTATCCTCTAGGAATATTGCCACTCCATATTTAAAGTCCAAAGAGCAAACATGATGACGAAAGTCATCTCTCACTCTCGAACTTCATGATGTTTTCAATAGGATGGGCTTGATTGATATCTTTGCACCAGCTTCAGGGAGAGTGTTGTAGAATATGGTGTATCACATTTTACACATGTGGGTTGTTGTAGGATATGGTGTATCACATTTTACACATGTGGGTTGACTTTTAGATATTCTTAGATATCATTGATTTTAAATGATTGTAATTAATTTTTCTTTCCTTTTTCCTTGCCTTGATTGGCTCCCTATACTCTTTACATACATGTATCTTCCTTTGTTAGAAATACAAGTAATACAATACTAAAGATAATTATCTCTCTCAATTCTTCTCTTCTCCTCCAATACTTTCACCCTTTTTTCATTCTAACAGTATTCAGATCCACTTAGTTCTTTGGTCAAATAGTTAACCAACCATACTTGAACAAGTTTCAGGAATGGTGGAAAACGTGACAAAATTATACAAAAAGAATTAAGTACAAAAGGAGCAACATCCCAGATACAATAAAGCAAACATCAAATATGTGAATATAGTAGTAGAAATACAAAAATAAAACCACAAGAGTGAATAAAAGCCTCAAATAACAAAATCACAAAAAAAAAAAAAAAAATCAATGACAGCCTCATGTCTCTCGTTTCCAGCTTCTACAATAAAATCCGCTACCTTTTCCGTTGTGCACCTAATGTGCCTGAACATCACCTCCCTTGTAATGCACAACTTCTTAATCCCCTTGACTATGGAAATCAACTCCCAAGGTGGCTTCTTCTTGGCCTTAGACCAAGCAATATTGACGGGGTCCCCTTGAACCACTAGCCTCCCCTATCCATGCATAATTCATAAATGCAAAGCCTTCTTAATTCCAAACAGTTGTCTTATAGAATCCTTACATCCCACCGATTTTAAGAAGTAAAATTTAATCTCCCTTCTTCCATCATGCACCGCTCCCTCAATGCAAGATGCTCCAAGCTTACCCCTCGCCACTCCCATCAACATTAAACTTGCAAAAACCCTCTAGGGAAGCCACCCATCTATCCCTAGCGCTATTCTCATTGCTCTTACCCCTTAAGCATTCATCCCAAGAGGCAAATAGAACAATCAAACAAAGTCCAACAAACTCTTTCATAACACTAGCTACCCACACAACCTCATCTCAGTGACCTCAACCATCTCACCTACTCTCCTCTGTCCTCCAAAAAATCCTAGCATTCCTCTCCCTACATAACAACCACAATACCACCCTGAAGTTGTTTGAAACACATCACCTTCTTACTCTTTCTAAATGGCCCAGGCTCCGTCCCTCCATCACTTATACATCCAAGGCCCATGTTTGACTCATAAAAGCTATAAAACTCATCCAACCTCCCTTGAGAAATAACATCCACAATATAAATGATCCACACTCTCCTCCAATAAACAACATAATAACGCACATTGTCTCAGCACCTTCTAGAAGTATCCCCCCTATTCCTAAGATTCTATCTAGTTAAAACCTTTCCTCTAACAGCATACCATGCAAACACATGGACATGAGGTGGTGCCTTACCTCTCCAAGCCAACACGCAAGGTGGTTTCCCCACAGCACCAAATGCTAAAGCCACTTTCCTAACTAAAATATCCTAGATGAATTTCCTTCCCAGATTCTCTCTTCCTTTTGTTCACAACAAACAGAAGTATCATTCAACAACACCGAAAGATTTTCGTACTCCCCAACTCATAGTCTCTAAAAGCCTTGGCTAAAAGCCACAGACTGGACAATCCTTCCATCTACCAATTCATAGCAGTCTTCCACTCGAGCCTTCCCATCCAATGCCACTATAAAAACGAATAAACAAATTGTTAAGCTTCCTCTCACCTATCTATAAATCATCCTAGAAGGAAACACTACCCCCTTACCTACAAGGAATCTAGGCCCATCTCAAAAGGCTTTCCCAACCCTACCATGACCACCATCAATTTTACAAAAAGCTTTTATAACACCAGATTCTTCCTCTCAACCTTGTTCCCCAACTCACACCCTCCCTCATCTTCTACCTCATACCTAGTCACCAAGATCTTCCTCCATTAAGAATCTCTTCCCCTCCCAAATTCCAAGGCCACTTACATAATAGGCTGTGATTCATATATCAAGATTAACATTCTCGAACCCCTTTTTCCTTGGATTTAATAACGTCATTCGATTTAAATAAAGAATAAAACAAAAACTATGCAAATTCACAATTACAATTAATCAAAGAGCTTCAAAAAGAAGAATGACACCAAAACATAATGCCTTTAAGATTGTATTGCTAGCCTTCAATGCAAAATCCCTCAAAAAATTAATCAAATCTTGCTAAACCTATTTTGTCTTCTAGATTTAAAAATCAATCACCCAAAAGGATGAAATATGCCTATAAGACCACCTACAGTTTGCCAAAGGAATTGGGGTTTGTTATTTTCTTTTATTTTCGAGCAAAACTAGGTCTCAAATAGGTTTAAACAGTATGTTAGGGTTAGCTCTACAAGTCCAATATTGGGATCCAGAGGTTAGAGTGCAAAACAGGGCAAAACAAGGTCAAAACGAGCTTGTCCATACAATTGTATGGGACCTGTACGGAAATTTGTACAGACTGGTAGGTCTTGGCAGGATTTTGGTGTCTGATGGTGGGGTATGGCTTGGGTCAGGCTGATGAAAACATGGACAAAAATAAGGTGAAGAAAGAGGGAACAATTTGCATTAATATGATTACAAGTGTAAATGGGGGACTTAGTTTAAAAATTATTTTACAAATCTGTACAGAAAAACGATGCCGATGTTGATAGTTTTTGTCAATGAGTATACAACTCATTATAAAATCAAAATTGTAGTGAAGTCTTCCTATTGTCAGTTGTGGATGGACAATCTATTTTTTTTACCAAAAAATGATTAAAGCCTAACTTTGTTGGAGATTGAGAATCCATTATGTAATTTTGTCTTATATAATAACACTTCGAACAAGTATTCATCAATTTGAGAATGGCAGTCGCATTTGTTCTCTCAAATAAAAATCTCTAAATGTTAGGAAGTAAACTTAATTGGGATAGTAATATGTTGCTTGGCTCACTAGGAACAACATTACTCAGACAAAGTGCACGCCTCAAACTAATAATTTGAAATGGTTTAGATTTGATATGAGAGTGGACTAAAGGATGAAAATCAGATCTAAAAGAGATCCAAATTGTATTGGATGCCTAAGCAATGGAACCTTCGAGTGAATCCAAACATGTATGGACACATCCTGGAGAATGTAGCCCTGGAGTGAATCCATGTTATATGGACCAGTCCTAAGGAACACAGCCCTGGACTATTCGAGTTTTTCTAGATTCTTAGAACCATCCAAAAGGACACAACACTGGATTGAATTTGAATTTAGTTCTAAATTTTTAGACTCATCCTTAGAAACATATCCCTGGACAAAATCTGAAACATGTTTTATGACTTGCACCTGTCCCAAAGAACATAGGCTTGGACTGAATCCAAATTTTCTCTAAGTTCTAAGACCCATTCTAAGAAACACAGCATCAGACTGAATCCAAATTTAGTTTTAACACTAGGACTATCCTGAGGCACACAACCCTGGATTGAATCTGAATTTAGTTTTAACAATTGGACCATCCTAAGGAACACGGCCTTGGACTAAATCCAAATTTTCTCTAAGTTCTAATACAAGCCCTAAGAAACACAACCTTGAACTGAATTGAAATTTAGTTTTTAAGTTCTCCATGAAATTGATGGCAATTATTATGTTTCTAGCCATGTCCATGTGAATACATAAGTTTCTGGCCCCTTCTTTTATTGGAAAGGGGTATTTATTGCTTTTCAAAAAACCACCCCACAAATGTTGCTAAATAATCAAGAAAAAGCAACCCACGTGCATGCGAAGGATTTTAGATGCCTGGGCTCATGCAGAGTGAACTTCATGCAACAATGAATTTGAGCGACCTGGCATGTTGACGCAAGCCTGATGCAAGCATTAACGCAGGTGTGGTGATCTGTACTCAAATGCATATCAGATTTGTGCAATTTTCAGACTTTGGCCATATCCTTCTAGTTCAAATTTTTATTATCAAATTTGGGAAAGCTAACTAAATAAAGTTTCTAATGATATATGATGTGAGGCACTTTAAGAACTTTAAAGGAGCCCACGTGATCACAAAGTGGATGGTTATGCATTTGGACAATTTTATGGTACTTAACCATGATTCTTTCATCCAAACTCAAATTCTGATGACCCGCACCAGGTGGAAGACAGGGAAAACTCCATGTGTGTGGACTGAAGGACGTGAGAAAATCGCCAGTGATGGCACTAGAGGAGAGGGAAAACTCCACAGAGAAAAATTTGCCAAGATGGCGTGAATGGCACCCCACATTGCCTGTGACGGTTGTCCGAATCCTGGATATAAATAACACTCTTCCTTCTCTCAGCACGAAACCTTTTGGACAAATGTGTGTATGGACGCACATCCCAATGCAAAACCGTGAGGGCATATGTGTGAGCCCGAAGCGAACCATTTCGTACTGGGCAAGGCAGGGTCGTTACACAAATTGAGATCCGTAGGTTGCATTATCATGCAAGTAGAAGAGTGTTGTCAAATGTGCAATGCTTTATGGAGTTGTGTGTTTGACAATGAACAAAAGACAAACAGATAAAGTTCAAGGAAAGAAGATGTGCATGCTATGTTGCAATACTGTATTGACTCTAAAGGATAGAGTTAGAAATTAATGCATTATGGAAAGTTTAAGAATATCCCAAACAAATGACATATTGAGAGACTCATTCGAGGTGGTTTGGTTCTGTAAGTAGAAGACCAAATACGACTCCACTACATAGAGTTGAGAGGCTACAAGTTGCAAGCACAAAGAAGAGGGTAGACGACTGAAAATGTGGAGGGATGGACTAAATAAAGA
Source organism: Chimonanthus salicifolius (assembly GCA_013350335.1). NCBI lineage: Eukaryota > Viridiplantae > Streptophyta > Magnoliopsida > Laurales > Calycanthaceae > Chimonanthus > Chimonanthus salicifolius. Next base: position 24,005,083 of record CM023539.1, on the reverse strand, counting down.
AATGATTGACAGGAAGCGATTGATTATATGGTTTTTGATAGGGTCCAATGGAGAAGCAAAAATCTAAAAGCCGACCCTAAATGGATGGGATTTTGGCACTTGATGATGATGATATGGATAATGATGACAATGTAAGCTGCATTATGAAGCTGACTAATAGATATGTCATATAACATCTCATTTGCATCCCTTCGATCACTTTTTTTTTTTTTTTGCGCGGTAACAAAGAGACATATATTAAAAGGAAAAAATAATTACAAGAGAAGAAGGTCTAACATGATTAGACCCAAACACAAGAGAAAAACAAAAACAAAAAATAGAATGAGAACATAAGAAAACTCCTCTAATTGGAAAGAAGGAAAACTCCTAAAAAAGGTTTGTAACTCCAAGTTTGGCAAAATAATTTGCCACTCCATTCGCTGCCCTACCGATCGTGGTGAAGGAAACCTCCATCCCCTCAACTAGCAACCTAATCTCCCTAACGACAGTGATCAATTTCCAGGGCGGTCTTCTTTGACCCTTTGCCCACTTACTTGACCATACGACTTCCAGATTTGCATAGCTCTCCTGATGCTAAGAATTTCCGCCTCATTGGAGTCTTTAGTTCTCACAGACTCATTGAAAACAAGACGGCCAGGCTTCCCTCTTGCTGCCCCGTCAACATTGAACTTCAAAACATTCTGTTGTGGAGGGTTCCATTTATCTTTGAGCTTCCTCTTTCTTTTAAAACCGTCCATACATTCGTCCCAAGAAGAGATGAGATCCGTAAGTTTAAGGCCATTAAATTATGTGCTCGAAAGAAGCCAAACACACAGCCTCCACTTAACTGTTTGGATGAGCTCATTGATGTCAGTTGTTTTTCCTTTAAAGACTTTTGAGTTTCTTTCTTTCCAAATGGTCCATAAGATGGCTGCTGGGAGAGTATTCCAAGCAAGTTCAACCTGGGAGTAAGCCTTGAAATAAACCACGAATCCAAAGACCCAGCACAAGTTCGATCAAAGACCCAAGACACCTAAAAAAGCTTAGTAAAGTGATTCCAAAGGCAGATCGCAAGTGGGCAACCTAAAAACAGATGATCAATTACTTCTTCCTCTGTCTCACATATTTGGCAAATGGAATCCTCCTCCTTGTGGGAAAAACCCTCCTTTTGAGTTCCGACCTTGTTAAAATTCTCCCTTCAAGAACACACCACACGAAAATTTGGACCCTAGGGGAGGCAAACCCTTCCAGGCAAAATTTGGTTTTTGGTACCATATTAGATTCCCGATGTAAAGCCAAGTCAGCCAAGGCTTTGACCGAGAAGTTGCCCGAAGAGTCCCCAGTCCAAACCAATTTGTCTTCCTCCATTGGTAAAATGGGAAATCCCGCTAATGGACATAATAGGTCCCTTTTGTTGTCTTCTTCAAAAGCCCTTAACTCCCTTCTAAGATCCAGATGCCAAGCTGTTAAATGTCCCTCGATTTTGTAGCTCTCCTGAACTAGCGCTTTCTTGTTCCTTGAAATCCTGTATAATCGTGGGAACACTTCTTTTAAGGGCCTTTCTCCTAACCAGAGGTCTTTCCAAAACAAGGTTTTGTCCCCTTTTCCAACCATCACTCTAATGTTGTCCCTAAATAACCTTCCCGTCTCATGTTCACCTTGACCAATTTTCCACCAGGATTTAATCATCAGGGACCCTTTCTTCTCTACAACATCACTAAGAAACCATCTGATTGTCTCCTCCAAACCATATTTAGCCGTCAAGATACGAACCCATAAAGACCCCTGTTCTTTCCCAAATATCCAAACTCATTTGCACAACAAATCCTGGTTCCTCAACCTTAAGGGGACTAAACCAAGACCACCCAAAGACTTAGGTTCGGTGATGTTTGACCATGCAACCAAGTGGACCATCCTTTTTGACTCTTTGTCTCCCCACAAAAAGTTTCTGAAAAGTTGCTCTACTCTCCTTGCTACTCCTTTTGGCATCTCAACATCCCTTCGATCACTTGAAGTAGGCCCCATTGGACTTCAAACAATTCATGTCCATTGTACTTTATCACTTCATATCTTTTGATCTGCACATCCGATCAATCATCCATAGACTTTGTTAGGGAGTTCTTATGAGGATCTTCAAGATAGAACGAGTTTTGATCATTCATATCCATCCAATCATCATGGGTGGGCCACATCTTACATTCTCCAATAGATGTGGCCAGTCAATGATATGAAAGTTTGATGTAGTGCCCACATATGGATCTTTAATTTGCAGTTGATTAGCATTTGATCGTTTCATATGGTGCCTTTGGATCCATTGCTGGTCCACCTTTGATCAGTCAATCTGTACAGGATCCAGATCAACTTGAATTTTACCTGCTCTCTTTTATTTTTATCATATCAAGCTTGATCATTTCGTCAAGGTTTGGACATGTCATCACTAGACAATTTTGTGAAAAAATTTATACCAACAATACTAAATTATGGTAGACTCCCTTTGAAGAAGATAAGAAATTTCTTGGTACACCTGATACATACAAATGGGAGTTATCTTCAGCAGAATAAAGGTCTAGGACAACGTCCCAAATATCCTTGGCAATTGGAAGCATATGAACCCCTTGTCGGATGTGTGGCTCTGTGGAATTTAAAAGCCAAGATTGGACAAGGAAATTATTTACTTTCTATTCCTTATACTAAAAATCTAACTAAGATGGTGGGGGGCAGTCCCATCAATATAATCAAGTTTCTGTTTGCCTCCAACAAATATCAAAGCAAAGTACAACCAGGAGAGAGCGTTTGTCTCATTAAATAAAACAGAAGTGATTTTCCCAGTATGTGAGATATCCTAGGAAAATGCTCATGTAATCTATCATGACCATCAAATGCAACAGATGATGATGAGTTTGACATTATCATGAACAAATGTGATGCAGCACCCAAAAAAAAAGGTCTTCAATAATCACCAGATGAAGCACTAGATGAAGCAAAAAGGCCTCCAAGAATTCCAGTACAGTGATGTAGAAAAATGGGAAAAAAAAAATGAAGAAAAAACAAGCTGCTAGCAGTAATCTCACAGCACTTTGGAGGCCAAACATGGGCCCACCAGTGATCAGATGATCTGAATGGAAGCCCACCCTAAGAATGACACAAGGTTGGTGAGTTCCGTAACAAAATAAAAAACAGCATGAATAAAAAAGGACAGCCAAGAGGAAATCTGTCTGCAGTTTTTTCTCTGTTTGGAAAAAGAAAGAAAGTTTTGCCTAACCTGGAGTGAAGTAAAAAATTCCCAAATGATGAGTGAAAAAGGGTGGTCCAGCTTCATCCAAGGTTTGAAGGATAAATGGTCCCCACATATGAAACCCTAGGCATCTGATACAGGCAAAAGATGAGAAGAAACATCTAGGATCTTAAAGGCTCTGCATACTATTTTGTATGTTTGATGTAAGAGAGTAAATTGAAAAACAAAAATGTCAGAAAAGGATTTCTTGATTCGGAAGTGTGTCAAAATTTGAATTACAATGCACAGACATTGTTGTTCCTTTGGAACAGTCCATGCAGCTGTTACATGTTTTTGCTTTAGAAAGAAAAACTCTACATGGAAAAGAATAAATAAAAAATGATTGTCCTGAAGATTATGTATAAAATATGTTCCTTCAACAGAAATTTCTTAAAGACAAATTGCAATCTTTTTAGAAGAATTGAGAAGCCCTTTGAAATCTGTTTTTGTTGAACCTCCCATCAATGCTCAAGTAACCAATGAGGTAGGAAAAGGTTGAAATCCATGTAAAATAATTCCCTTTTGGAATAACAAGGGGGAGATCATGAACTATAATCTTGTATATTGGGCACAGGTACAGCAACCATCTCATATATCGAATGAGATCGAACCTAAGAAAGAAGTCCCTCCAAAGGGAGAGGCATCATCATGTTGACAACAATTCCTGCAGGAATCATGTGTTCAGTTCAGAAAGAACACAACCATATGACTTTTTAAGGGACAGCAAGTACATCATAGCAGATCTTTGAATTGGCTAAAATGAAGTTAATCCTACAGTAACCCTACCCCTGGACAAAAGGGAAAAGTAATGCAAGTTAAAACTTTGGCCAAGTAATACAATATTACTATACTTGTATCTTACACACAGTACTGTAACATTAAAACATCTGCTGGATACTATGTCAAATTGTCTTGAATATCCACATGCAATCTCACTATATTTCTTCCGTAACATTTAAAGTTTGGGCAGCTACAAACATCGAATATAATCATGACTTTTAAGTAGAAAAAGAAAAAAAATTGCAATCATATGTCGTTCATACTGCAAATTAAAATGGCTACATTATTAATAAGATATTATCTTGCAAAAACTAAAAATAAAAACAAATAAATATGACAGGATGCTATCAGAACAAACAGGCAAAGGAATCAACTCTGACCTTCAAAACAATAGGATTGCAGCACTCTAGCCACAACATCAGCAAATAGCTTTGTCGACGATGCTTCTTCATTTGTCTTTAAATTTTTGTCCACATCAACTGTGGCAGTTTCACTTTCAGATAGAACAAATTGCCCCTCTTCCCCAAAAGGTGCAGCCTCAACATTAGGCTTGTCTGCCATTAAACTGTTTTGCTTGTTTTCTTGGATAACATCTCTCTCATCAATGGACTTCTTTTTTGATATTCTTAGCAAAAGGCTACTACTTTGACGAAGTTCTCCAAATGCAGGATGTGAATATGGATCTTCAGGACGAAAATGAAGCTCCAAATAGTTCGATTTTGAACTGCGTGCCTAAAAAGAGGTTGTTCCTTTTTTAAATGAGAAAACTTAAAAATAGCCAATGGCAATACAATTTAAAATCAACATTGGAAATGGCTATACAGTTTTAATGGAAATAAAGAGGGTGTGCTTTAACATGTTCCCTATGTTACATGAAGTCTTTGACATGAAAACAGACCCATGTCGGATTCATTTTAGATTCCTTTAATAATTGTTTTGCATGGTGCAAAATATTAACACTTTTTTCATTTGAAACCTAACCAAAATGTTGAAACATTTATTATTTAATAACTTCGAGTAAAACTTATATGTTAATTTTTTATGTCATTGCATGTTATTTTACTTTAAAATAAATATCTGTTTTTGAATTTTATATAAATATTATTTTGCCAAATCCGTGAATGCTGTTTTTGGTATTTGCTAGGTAAGACACCACATAAGCTGGAATTCTGACATGCATACATGTCCCATGCAACTTAGTTTGTTCCCATACTTTCTGCATAGAAGGAATTACAACATCATCATCATCTTTATCTTAGTTACTTCTCCATCTATATGGGGTCAACTTTCTAAATTCTAACTTTCCACTAAACCTATCAAGAATCATAGTTTACATCTCTCTACAACCCATCATGTCCTCTCTTTTAAGTTCAATGTGGACAGGCAACGAGTGGAGAACCACGATTTGCTGAAGTAGCATACTCCAGACCTAGATGTGCAGGTACTAGTATTTTTTTTCTAGACCTATGCGGAAGGAGTTAAATAAGGCTGAAGTTTTAGTAATGAAAACTCTAAGAATTTTTCCCCTCAACAGATGAATAGCTTTGTTTCCATAATGTAGGTTTCTTCTCAAACTTCTCAACAATGGAATATCAATTTTATCACCCTTGAATTGACCCTTATTGACAATCCAATTTCTGATATGGAAGATGTGCTCAATTGTATGGATGGCTCAATTCAAAATCAAGTACTACTTGGACATTCCACTAGGTACACTATAAGAGGTGCTATATATAAAGATGTATTAACTAGACTCTTTGTGAAAAGGTTTTCTAAAGAGAGTTTTTTTTTTTTTTTGACCGTTTTCTAAAGAGAGTTTTGCTATGCATTTAGGGTTCCCCCCCCCCCCCCCCCCCAAACCCAAGAGAGTTTTGCTATGCATTTAGGGTTCCCCCCCCCCCCCCCCCCCAACCCCAAAAAAAGTAAAAAAGGAAAAATAATAACAATAATAATAAAACAAAAAACACTGGAGGACAGGTTAGAGAACCTTTCGTAAGTCATGTACTTGAGAAAAAGGGTTGTAAGCGCCGTCCATCAGTGAGCGAATGAACGTAGGTTTTGTGATGCGGAGCAGCAAATCCATGTGGAGTTTCTTTTATTGTTCATTTCTATTTTTGATTTGGTTGTAATTAAAAATTAGGATTTTTTATTTTCAATGAGTTATTATCGTTTTAAGTGTATTTAGAGGTTTCTAATTTTAGGTGTTACTATTTTCTTCCTTCAAGATTATTATAAATACCCTATGTAATCCCGTTTTTGGGGCTAGACGATTTTGATGAATAAAGATTGAGATTTTTTGCAAGATACCTTTGCTAGGTGCGATTCATTATTGGAGTGATTCCAAAGAGCATGAGACTACGGCGTGAGGCTTGGCGTCTTCAGGCACTCTTTATCTTCCTCTATCCCTCTTCTTCACTCTCTCTCTCTCGTCCTTTTCGTTTCTTATTTGCTGCCCTTTGTTGCAGAACCAGTTTCGTCCCCCTCAATAGACTCCTCTAAAGCTTTCGTCCTCTCCCAAGCCTCCCCTATTGCCGTCATAACCCCTTTGGGTCCTTCTGCAATCCTTCCTCTCCTCTGTTCTTGTTACCCCAAGCCTTTAACATTCCTGCCAGTCACTGCCTCCATCCTAGCCTTGTCCCTTGCCATCGCAAACTCCATTTCCCCTTTTCCTATTTCCGCCATCGTCCCCTTCCATTCTTTTTTTTCCCCCCGCAGCAACTAACCTTCCCCTTCTTTTGTTTTGTTATCGTCAGCTCGAACCCCTCCCTTATCTTTTAGTAATTGCAACTTTTACCATCTTACCTTACTAAGTCATCCATTTAAGTTAGGCCTATGTTTGAGAGAGTTTCCGCCACATTATGAGTTAAATGGTCTGATTGCTAAATCTTGGAAGTTATTCAGTTATTAGTGGTTTGTTTACATTGTTGATCGCAGACTTATTAATTTAATTTTAAGTTCAGCACCTTTTCATTAGATTTTAATTATTTTGTTGCATTAGTTTGCATTTTAGGCATTTAGAGTCACCCCATTAGTTGTCTTGCATCAAATTTGGCATCAAAACCTAGATTAGGAGAGTTTTCTAACTTTCCATATCTTAGGTTGCATTTAAAAACAAAATTAATTAATTAATTAATTAATTAATAAAAAAATTTAAAAAAAAAAGGGTATCACCTTGTTTCTCTTATTCATTGCATTTAGAATTAAGTCACATCATTTAGTGTGTTTCTGTGCATGACCACTAGAAGCGAGGTTCGTTACCAATCAGACTCTAAAGATATGTCAGGAGAACAACCCCCAGCTTGGCCCAACCAATTGATCGCCCAGTTGAACGAACTGCAGAAGACCCTAGAGGATACTAGAACTGCAGTTTTAGAAACCCCTAGGACCGATGAGGGTGAATTGGATAATGACCATGATAGGAATCTTAGGAATAGAAACCATCGAGGCCACAGAATTGGTAATGGTAGATTCCAACAGTCACATAGACCATGGGAACCTATCGAGGACGATGAGCGTGCCTTGAAGAATGTCCACGTAGAAGCCCCCGGCTATGACGGACAACTAGATCCTAAGGCTTTTATAGATTGGTGGCATGACATGTCTGAAATCCGTAAGATCCGTTTCGCCAAGATGAAATTAGTGGGACCAGTTAGGCTCTTCTAGACCAATGCAGAATAGAAGATGAGGAGAGCAGAAGATGACCCCCTAAACTTATCATGGGATGAGATGAAAGAAGTTTTGAAGGAAAAATATGTCCCCCACAGGTATTGGGACAGACTCCTTGATCAGTGGAACTCCTTGAGCCAAAGAAGTCAGACTGTGAGTGAGTATATCACTAAGTTTGACGAGTATTTCATGCGATGAGAAATTGAAGAGGACCCCAGTCAGACCCTCTCTAGGTTCAGATTAGGTCTTCGTCCCGAGTTCCAGTCTAATCTCATTTTGCGTCATGTTGTTACCTTGGATGAAGCACATCAAGTTGTACATGAATATGAGGACTAACTGAAATTGAATCCTCCAAGACAGTCAGACCCCCGTGGTGTCAACTTCGAGTCCGCTCCGCCAGGAGCTCGGCAAAACACGGTGAGTCAAGCCAAGCCAACCACCAATGCTCCATCCCAAAACAAGGATGTAAGTGTTAAAGGAACTTCTGGTGCGAGTTCTTCCAAATAAGGGACCAAATGTTACAATTGCCATGGTTATGGGCATTTTGCTCACGAATGTCCTACCAAGAATCGGAATAAGGAAAGTGTGTTGGAAAAACAGTCCAATAAAAAGACTGGCCAGGACATTGAGAATGAATTGTTATATGCAGGCGAACATGCTGAAAGTGATGAGGGCATTGACGATTTCGACGAATATCCCCTTGGGTTGTGGGTTGGTTAGGTGTGTTCCCATATCATCCCCATTCATAGACCCGAGTCCAGTTCCAATGTCACCCAAGTTGTCTGAGTCTACATCTGCATTTACACCACATATATATGCTTTGCATGTTGAAGTTAAAAGTGAAATTAATACATGCAATGAACAATATGAGTTTGTTGTAGATTCTTATTGTAAATTCCAGGATTTCGATGTGGGTGATTCTATGACGATCCACATGAGGCCTGAACGATTCCCACAAGGAATCTTGAGGCAAATTGGACCCAGTGTGCATTCCCTATCCTACCCTACACCATTCCATGACCCAGCAACTTTACCACTCTACTCCACCTCATATGAGCCTCATCATGACCCACACATTGTCCTACCTAGCCCACTTCTTAATCATTGGCCTGAACCTACAAAGCCTTCCCTATCACCCAAGAGAGAGAAGGTAGAGCTTATACTGAATGAGAAAGTGGTTTCCACATGTCAGCCGAAGACAGAATTCACATTGTTGACAGCAGATGAACTTCAGTGATAAGATCAGACTCTTCTGGAGAAATACCACAACTGTGTATCGCTAGAGGCGTCTTCTTCTCATTTAGAGTGTTTTGACTCCAGTGACAGTTCAGATGTCCGAGCATCCCAGCGACGACGGAAGAAAGCCACTCCAGCAGCATTGTGGCTTGATGATGACTCCATTGGTTGACAATTGAAGACTCACATGCGCATGAATGCATATTGAAGACCCCCACACTGGGAAGACGCGTGCGTAGGAAGATTGATGTCTTTTCATCTGTTTGAACTCGACGTCGAGTTCTTTTCAGATGGGGAGATTGATGCGGAACAGCAGATCCATGTGGAGTTTCTTTTATTGTTCATTTCTATTTTCGATTTGGTTGTAATTAGAAATTAAGATTTTCTATTTTCAGTGAGTCATTTTCGTTTTAAGTGTATTTAGAGGTTTCTAATTTTAGGTGCTGCTATGTTCTTGCTTTGAGATTATTATAAATACCCTATGTAATCCCGTTTTTGGGGGTAGACGATTTTAATGAATAAAGATTGAGATTTTTTGCAAAATACCTTTACAAGGTGCGATTCATTGTTGGAGTGATTCCAAAGAGCGTGAGGCTTGGCGTGAGGTCATACATCTTCAGGTACTCTTTATCTTCCTCTATCCCTCTTCTTCACTCTCTCTCTCGTCCTTTTCGTTTCTTCTTTGCTGCTTGCAGAACCAGTTTCGTCCCCCTCAATAGACTCCTCTGAAGCTTTTGTCCTCTCCCAAGCCTCCCATATTGCCACCGTAACCCCTTTGGGTCCTTCTGCAATCCTTCCTCTCCTTTGTTCTAGCCTTGTCCCTTGCCATCGCAAACTCCATATCCCCTTTTCCTATTTCTGCTCGTCCACTTCCATTCTTTTTATTCCGCTGCAGCAACTGACCTTCCCCTTCTTTTGTTCTGTTATCGTGAGCCCTAACCCCTCCCTTATCTTTTAGTAATTGCCACTTTTACCATCTTACCCTTACTAAGTCATTCATTTAAATTAGGCCTATGTATGAGAGAGTTTCTGCCACATTATGACTTAAATGGTCTGATTGCTAAATCTTGGAAGTTATTCAGTTATTAGTGGTTTGTTTACATTGTTGATCGCAGACTTATTAATTTTAATTTTAAGTTCAGCATCTTTTCATTAAATTTTAATTATTTTGTTGCATTAGTTTGCATTTTAAGCATTTAGGGTCACCCCATTAGTTGTCTTGCATCATTTTGCCTTTCGATTTGGTCTACGAACACCACAACTTTTCCATTATTCTCTATTACATGCATACCACAATGCAAGCCAACTTCCATTTCACCCATGGAGAAAGATTATCGGAAAAATCACATATATTATGTGTCTCATTGAGTGGTATGTGTTTGGAGTGCTTTGATTTTGGGAATTTTTTTTTTTTTGCTTTGATTTTGTTTTTATTCCCATTACAAATTTTGGTTTCCACTTTTTTATCCTCAAGACAACAATTTCTCAAACAATATCCAAGCTTCTATAGACCCTAGATAGAAGGTAAAAATTATTATTGTTATGATTGTAGACATAGATTTGCAAAGCTTTGATAACTTGAAAGGGTCCATTTGAATGGATTTTCATTTTTGTTTTTTGTTGTGTCCAAAATATTCCATGTAATGGGTAAGTAAGTGTCTTCTCTAGGGAAGATCAATTTAATCAACTTTTTGGCATGGAGAAGATGAGCACATATTTATTTTCATCATAAAATTATAAGATCTCCATCAATAATCAGTTCTTTCTATATGAGAGGACCTAACCACAATCCTTTTTTTTTTTTTTTGAAGACCAAGGTGTCCAGGCCTCTTAGAGCACCTAACTAATCCTTGGGGCATGTGCAAACCTCCCTATCCACACACACCAGGTAAAACTACAGAGAATGACCCTTTGGAGAGTGGCAATTGAACTCAAGACCTCCCACTTGAAGAGGTGGGTTTTGGCCATCACTCCAAGACCTAACCACAATCTTTACTGGTGGATAACCCGAAGGATCTTGGTCCACTCAAGTAGCAATTGCAAGATTGGTTGGGAATCTTCAAACCTCCCTTTTGTAAGAGAACATAGAAGGATATATGTCCACCCAAGGGGGTAAATCAGAATTTTCACCACGTTGCAAAGTGTCTACATAAGACAATTCTCAATTGACACAAAGAATCATAAAGAAATTTGTAGATTCTCCAAACAATCATGTGAGATGCAAGAAGTGAAATGAAAACATCAAAAAACAGAATTTCCTTCTTTGAACCACCCCTTGAGTGACCTCCAAATAACAAAAGTTCCCTTGAAGAAACCCCCAAGCAATACTTAAAAAATAGATTCTCTGTTTTGGCTTGTTCTCTTCCCAATACTTTTGTTGTGGATTGTTTTCCTATTGTTAACCTGATATTTGTCTAGGACATTCTTTTTCAGAGAAATCTCTCCAACTCTAAAGCTGAAGATTTCACCTCCCTTCTCCATCTCTTTGGTAGCTTGCACATTTTTGCCCCACTGAAGACAACTCCCAAGTTTGATGGCCTGACTCATTGGGCTTTTTTCCGTGAAGTCCTTTGAATGGACCAACCATAGTGACATTTCTCCCATGGTTAACCCTACCATTTGCTCTCTTTAAGCTCCTCCTCGGGGAATTAGCTTCTTTTGGACAGTCGACCTTGGTAAAATCCTCCCTGAAGATAATACTTAGAAGTGGAAACGAGTTATGGTCAATGTTTTCCTTCTCTACACTCGTGCTTTTTAAGATGTTGATCACCATCTACTTCATTGCTCTTTCTCTTCTAAACTATGGAACCACACTCACTCACCCCACTTAGGACTAAGCTCGTTGTCACTCAACAGCCTAACATGTTGGCTTCTAACTACTCCATTCAAAATCCTTATTGGCCTTCTTCTTCTTCCCTAATAGTTATAACTTATAACTTCTGTTTAAAAGACATTTATTTTTGCTTGGAAATGGAATATTTTGGTGTTGCAACAAATTTTGCATTCTATTTAAAGGAAGGAATGAAAATATTGTGTTGTATGCATATTAGAAAAAAAGGAAAAAGCTAGTAAACGATGGAATAACACCAAACGTCACCAAGGAAAAATAATTACATCATTAAACAAATCAAGCCAATCTAAATAACAGTTTCTATCAATTGGTTTTATTGTTTAGAACCAAAAAAAAATTGTAAAGAGAAGAGGATATCATTGATGTAAGCAATTCTTAAGTACAAATACCATATTCAAGAGGGTTAACAATTTTCCTTTTTCCACTAGGATGGGGGCATATTGGTTTAAGCTGCCATACTATTTTGCGAGTAGGAAGATAATCATATCAAGGAAGCATGGATGGCAAAGGAGGGGGGTGCAGAGTTGTAGCAGAAATGTTTGAAAAGGGAAACTGTAACGACTCATCCCGCTAGCATGATATTGTCCGCTTTGGGTCTCACAAACAGCCCGCACGACTTTCAATTGGCGAGCCAGTCCACTGTTGCTCCCAAAAGACCTCATGCTAGAAAGAGGAAGGTTACCACTTAAATACCAGGGAATTTCTAACGCAACTAGCAATGTGGGACTTTTTCTCCATAAGAACACTCCACACTATAGACCCCCTATGGGGGGGGATATTACAATCTACTCTCTTAAAGCCAGAGTCGTCCTCGGCTCTGCACACACAACAACAAAGCCCACACCTCCAGGTAGAGAGTTGAACCATGATCTGATACCATTTATAACGACATGTCTCACTAGCATGATATTATCCACTCAGGGCCTCACATACTGCCCGCATGGCTTTCAATTGGCAAACCAACCTAGTGTTGCTCCGAAAAAGCCTTATGCTAGAAAGAGGAATGCTACCTCTTATATACCAGGGAATTTGCAACGTAACTAGCAATGTGGGACTTTTTCTCCGTAGGCACGCTCCACACTATAGACTCCCTATGGAGCGGGGTATTACATCAACTCCATTCATCCATCAAAACAGAATGATTTACCTAGTTCAAAATAGCTTGGAATTGACAACTATACATTGAACCAGCTGTTAAATTGTTATCAATATTACAGTATGTTTATGGCAATTCTGGATACAAAATCATCATACTTGCAATTTGGGGGTGCATCCAAACAGCGTAAATTTGAATGTGTAGGTAAAAAGACTAGGAACAGCCACAGTTCCAAGTATTACAATTACGGTACTAGACTGTGGTATGTGGTATGACAGGGAATGTGATTTTTAAATGGGTGGAGCGGAGCAACCCAAATAGATGGAACAAGTGTATGTTACTACAATAATGATGATTCTACGAGTTGGACAGATATGCCGGTACCTTTACAATTCCTTCAATTCCGCCAAGAGACTCGACGGCACGCGAGGTGGATGAAGGATAACCTGGATAATATATGGCGAAAGCCTCCATTTTCGGCAACAACCCAGATACATGCCCATCATTTATCACTCCCATATTTCTCCCTCACACACTGTCAACTCAGGAGAGGAAAGAAATAATTGCAAAAAAGAGTAACCGACAGACAGAGAGAAAGAGTGGTACGTGCACACACCAAAGAGAGAGAAAGGGAGTCGCCCGAGAGTTGGAGAGCGCCTTGCAGAGGCTTCCACCGCCTTTGGAGAGGAGATGTCCTGGCGACTCTTACTTTTATATTCCCTCGGCCGAGGAGCGGCAAAGAGCATGCCCATTTTCAATCGCCTTTAAGGCTAAATTTATTTTAATCGAGTTAAATAAAATTCTGACTCCATTCAAGCCTCGGTTAATGCTATTAATACGGGGCGCCCATTCAGGCTTTTTTTTTTCATTACTAATCAATTTTTGAATTTTGAGAAGAAATTACCATTTTACCTTTCCACGTTTTATCTTTCGTACGATTTTTCAGTTCTTTCGAACGATTCACTGCAGAGTCGAATCATTCCTTCGAACTGTACGCACAGTCGAATCATTCCTTCGGACTGTACAGTTGAATAGTTCGAAGGATCATAAGATCATTCAAATGAAATGTTGTAGGTAAAGTAACATTAAAAAAAATATTTAACAGTAAAATATCTTTTAAAATTTTAAAGTTATTTTTTAAGCACTGTGTATTTCTAAAATTTCTAAAATTAAATATCCAGACTAATTACGATAATCTGATAAAAATACTTTAAGACTTCAAGGTGTTTTGATACTCCTAAATATTTAAAACACAGTATTTTACAAATAAGAGTATCCCTAGGGTGTGACGAAAACACATTTAGAAGTGTCAAAGACCTTGAAGTCTTAAAGTATTTTTATTAGGTTATCGTAATTAGTCCGGATATTCAATTTGAGAAATTTTGGAAATACACAGTGCTTAAAAAATAACGTGCATAGTGTATTAAATAATAAAATCTCTTTTAAAACTTTAAAGTTATTTTTTAAACACTGTGTATTTTCAAAATTTCTCAAATTGAATATCCGGACTAATTACGATAATCTGATAAAAATTCTTTAACACTTCAAGGTCTTTTGACACTTCTAAATGTGTTTTCGTCACACCCTAGGGATACCCTTATTTGTAAAATACTGTGTTTTAAATATTTAGGAGTGTCAAAAGACCTTGAAGTCTTAAAGTATTTTTATCAGATTATCGTAATTAGTCTGGATATTTAATTTTAGAAATTTTGGAAATACACAGTGCTTAAAAAATAATTTTAAAGTTTTAAATAAAATTTAAATTAAATATTACTGTAGCAATTCATTCGATGGATGAAATTCATCCTTCGAATGATTTATTTGAAATCTGGCTGATCGTTTGAAGGACCCTTTGAAGGTCCTTCGAACGATTTAGAATCAAGAGATCCTTTGAAGGATACTTCAAAGAATCTCAAAAATAAGATTTTAAGGTATCCTTCGAAGGATCTCGAAAATGGTCTATATAATCCTTCGAACGATTTTTAGCGGAAGGGCAAAACGGTAATTTCCCCTCAAAATCCAAAAATTGGTGTCTGGTGACAAAAAAAGCCTGGTGTCTAAATGGGCGCCCTTAATATAAATCAATCTTTTAAAACCCGTCCCATAGTTGTCGGGTTAAATAAAGGTTCAACCGAGTTGACTTGTAGTTAAACCCTGGTTAAATCCATATCATTAATATAATATTATAATAATATTAAATTATTAAATAAGATTTAATTGATAAGTTGAAATAAAATTTTATGTAAAAAATTATTTTATCAAATATAATAATTTGTCAATATATATTTTAGTCTTTGAGAGCAATGTTTTAAAACTAACGTGTCTACTAAACCATTTCATGGGAAAGTTGAGTTAAATAAACTGAGTCAAACATGTACGAGTCAATATAATATGATAAATAATATTAAACTATTTACTATTAAATAAGATAATAAAATATAAATAACTATAAAAATAAAATATAAAATACAATACACATAATAAAAGATAAGATTATATTTTCATAAAAAATATTCTTGTTCCCACATAAACAATTATAAATATCAAAAAATTAATAATCCAACTTCAATGTTCCAATATCATTCTAAACAAAAATATTTCATAGTCTATGATCTCATACATCTAATATTTAAATCCAATTTTATTTTTATTTAAATTCGATCTTTTTTCAATAATTATAATTTGACCACGGTAATTTTAATCCAACATAATTTTTTAATGAATCCTTTTAAAATAAAAAAAGAAAGATAATAGACTAGATGTAGTCATATATATAATGGCTAAATAGACTATAAATCATTTGATATTTGTGGCTTTTTGTAAAAATATCATCCCCTAAAATTTAGCCTTGGTCGCTTCATTCATTTATAACGAGTTCGACGAGTCTCAAGCGAGGTTTGAAATTAAAAATAAACCCACTCAAATATCAAAATTGTATACTATATAATCTATTAAATCTCATAATGTGACGACCCGACCCAACCCAAGGATGAGATTGTCCTCTTTGAACCCCACGTGGGTACCCGCACAGTTTTGTTCCTAGGCCTAGCCACCTACATGGCTAGGCCCAAAAGGCATCATCCAATGGGAGGGGGCCTTCCCTTTCTAACCACCCACACCACCCACCTCTCAACCGATGTGGGACTTTGGTGGGTGGGTGTTACAATCCACCGCCCCTTAAGATGGCTCTGTCATATCACACAGAGGGTCCACACACAGAGGTATGCAACGTCACGGAAGTAGAGTCTACACAGTTAGAGTGTTAAATCGTACTCTGATACCACTTGTGATGACCCAAAGATGATATTGTCTGCTTTGGGCCCCACGTGGGTGCCCGCACAGTTTTGTTCTTGAGCCCTAGCCACCTACATGACCAGGCCCAAAAGGCCTCATCCAATGGGAGGGGAGGGCGTCCTTTATAACCACCCACCTCCCAACCAATGTGGGACATTGGTGGGTGGGTGTTACACATAATATTATTATAAAATTATAACTAGACAATAAATTGAAATATAAATATTTTTTTATTTGAATCACTCGTTTCATAAATTTAAATCAAACGAATAACCTTAAAAATGAATTTAATTTTTCTATTTAACTAATCTATATAACCTTTTTTGTTGGGTCGAATTTTCGGCCTCCCACATTTCTAGTAATTTATTTATATTTATAATAGAATAAATTAAATTATAAATAAACAAATTTTAAGTCTTCAAAAGCCTAAAAAGGGTGCTTAGGTTTGTTTGAGAAACTATGTGCTAACTTGAGTTGAAAGGAAGTGTCTTGCGTGTTTTAAGAAACCCTAAAATCGGGCTAAAATAGGGTTTCTTCAAAAAACCCTAATTTCATTTTACCTCATCTAACAACACCGCTGCCACCACCTCAAGAAGAAGGGAGAAGGGGAACCCATCAACGAAATTGCCAAGCTAAAGAGAAAGTGAGGAACGGACTTCGAGTATCCAATCATTGGCCGCACGGATGGAGACGGAAAGATCGTTCAACTGAGAAGTAGTAGTTAGAATGTGAGATTTTTTTTTTTTTAATTTCTTTCTTCTTTTTTCTTCCCTGATTTTTGTCTTCTTCTTTTCCTCTATTTTCACTTTCCTAGTCCCAAATCGGCAATCTTATCCCATTCCCAGCTGTTTAATTTTTTTTTTTTTTTTCATATTTTAGAAACGGGTTTTACTTCCAACAGGTCACGGGCTTATTACATAAACCAGGTTGAACCACGGGTGGCAACGAGTTTTCAAAAGCTTTTAACCCTAACGAGTTTTACCATGACCCGACCCTTCATGCAGACGGTCACAGGCCAACCACCGGTTCGACTGCGGGTCGGGCCGGGTTTGACAACACCAATATAAATATTATAAATAATATTAAATTATTAATTAAGATTTAATTGATGATTTAAAATATTTTTTATCATATTTAAATATAATAATAAGATAATGTTAAAATCAACGGTCTAAAATTTAATTTAAAAAATGTTGAAATCTTTATTTAAAATACAACTATATAAAATAATCTTCAAAAATAAAAATGCTCATTTTATATTTATTTTAATTAAAAAAGAATATGCTAATTTTTATAATTTAAAAGGTGAGAGAATGAGTTTAAAAATTGATAATAATAATAATATCCTCTTCCTTACCCACTCCTAACCTCATTTATATCTCTATTTTATAAAACATTGATGTATTTACATTAATGTAAAAGATAAGGACATTAAAGTAAAAGAGTAATGTCTTTATATCTTCATACAGAACAAAGTCATTGCCATGCTACTCTCCCATCCCAGAAGTCGCTGCTACTTATAGAGCGACTCGCCGCTTCATTACATTTTATTTGAAAATCACAACGAGTGGCTCACCAATCTACAACAATCATTTATGGAGCATTAAATGCGCATTTCAACAGGCAAAATCGCACATTTAATGCTATCCAACAGACATAAATTTCATATATCTTTATATACCGACCAAAATGAGCATGGTAATATTGACAAAAAACTTGAGAAATCATTTGAGTAATATCTTTAGCTCAGAAGTCCTCAATACTTGAAATCTTCCTTGAGTCATTATTATTCAAATTCTTGAGTAACTCTTTTTAAGGTCAATTTGTACATGTTTAAGAGTTACTCCTATACTTCAACTTATAATCGTCCTCTACTTCTTGAGAGATCAAACTTGTAAATGTTTTTCCAATCTATCTATATCAAAGAAACTCAAAAAGTTTGCATTGACCCAATTCCCTCCTCTCTCTCTCTCCCTCCTCCTTCCTTCTCCTCCTCTTGGATCAATTTTCGGGCAACAATTAGTATCAGAGATCGGACTCTGAATAACTTAACTATTTGAGAAATTGATCAAATGACAAACTTTGGTGGGACTCCTTTTCTTTGTGGTCTATGCCCTCTTAGTCCACCAGTTTTGAGTGACCACATTTACGCACATTGGAAACTTAGAATGAAAGTCTATTTTCAGGTACTGATTATAATACATGGAGAGTTATTGAAAATGGTCCCTCTATTCTTACTAAAATTATTCAAAATCCAGAAATTTTCAAAACTGAGAATGAATGGGATGAAACTGATTTCAAACTCATAAATGTTGACATCAAAGCCATATGCCTATTAATTATTGGTCTAAACAAAGATGAGTTTGAAAAAGTTTCTAGATGCCGCACTGCCAAAGAAATTTTGGAGAAACTTGAAAGGATTCATGAGGACCCAATTCCTGATAATGATCCACATTACAAAGAACTAGCTCACAGTTTTGAGAAATTTGAAATGATATCAAATGAATCTATTGCTGAGCTGTTCTCCAGATTTACCCACATTCTAAATAGTCTAAAAACTTTTGGTATAACCTACACTGACGAATATCATGTCAAGAAGTTTATTAGGTCATTACCCAAATCTTAGGAGTCAAAAGATAAAAACGGTACAAGAAATCGTAAACTGGTCTGACACCTTGTGTAAGGATCGGCTCATTCTAACATAACAAATGGAGCCTTAGAGGAATCGAACTTGATCCAATAACAGGAATAACATATTCATGGTTCCATATTTGTGTTTTCTCTCAATTAACAATATTGCAAATAATCAGAGTGTAGAATATTTCAATAAATTAACCATGTTCATTAACCGTCATTCTCATATAGGATTAGTTCTCATCTAGCATGGAATGAATCAATAGTCCAACAATTCTATCAATAAAGAGGTCTAATCTTAAATCATACAATAAGTCCTATATCAAACAAATCAAATCCTTCTCCAACTACAAGTTGGAAACAAAAGCCCAACTCAAACCCAAAATACGAATAAACCAAAGTAATACTTGTTATGTCTCACTTCTCAAATAAAATCTAGAAAACTCTTAACAAATTAAAGACTACTATTTAAGCCAACGCTCCCAGTAGAGTCCCTCCTACGGATATGCCTGTCGGGCTTCTCCTTCCAATGGATTTCCTGAAAAATGGGGGATGAGCTCCATTCTCAGTGAAGGAAAATAACCATACAAATAATGTGCATATAATAATAATAAACTAGGCATATAACAATAATTCCAAACAAATTCAAATATTATTTTTCAAAATGCATGTCATGCTATAATGCAATTATGATGCATGTGTCCCCTTCCCATGCATCTCAACGAACGAATCAAATCAACGAATCATGCAAAGGTCGACTTAGCTAAGCATAACACATGTGTACAAATAGTCATGTTAGTGCCAAGACTTGCTGAGTCCCTAAGTTTGTCGATTTGATGACTCGGGAAGAAGCACTTGCTAGAAGCTTGAAGACTCAAGATGATCAAGATTGAAAATCATGCTCCGCTGGATTAAAGTCCATCGTTATGGCAATCACAAAACATGTATTTAGTCATAGATGACTTTAAGTTGTACCCACACCTTAAAAGGATCATTCCTAAGCTTAGTTGAACAAATGATAAAATTACTAAAAGCCTAAAAAGGAAGCTTGACAGTGAATTGTAACCTAACTTGGAAATATGTATTTGGTTTCACTGTCAGCTCGACCATTCATTCTCACCGACCCCTCGGTGGAGATAGGATCGACCCATCGTGGTCAAAAGACTGGTCGACCAGATTGACAAAAGTTCTAGATCATAGAATTGTCATTCTGCATGTGCCTCTAAGCGAGAGTCTCGTATGCACCGATCCCTCGGTGAAAGGCTGAAACGACCCCTTGTGGTCAACTACTCTTCGATAAAAACTTGTGAGTTCTGGACATTGAACTCAAGATGGTTCTCGAGAAAACAAACATATTGGTAATTCAAGACCGATTGAGAGTACCAGGACTGATCCCTCGGTAAAAGGCAACAGGTCGGTCTGGGTAAGACTTAGTTTCTGTATTTAAACTCTGTCAGCATGGTGTTGCCCCATACCGAGCCTCTCGTATGGACCGACCTATTAGTGCCATGACTGTCGACCCATCAGCGACACCGACATGTCTAGCGGGAAAGAACTATACCATTGAGAGTGCATTTAATGTGCAACGGTCGGGTTGTTGAACGGTAATATTTTTAGTCACCGACCCTCGATACATCCGACCTGTCGGTATATGACCATTGCTAAAACTGATTACCGTGTCTATAAAACCATTGTTTATGAAACCAGTTGGCATCCTTTGACAAGACGGTTGGACCCTCATAATTATCAGTGAGCTTAAACAAAGGTCAACAAAAGGATCACTCTCTCTCGTGCCTACACTTAGGGAATCTAATACAACCAATCATATGGATTGAGTTTGAGAGAGAGAGAGGAAAGGATAATAAACTAGGAAAGCTTTGGTAAAACCAGTTTCCTTGTCACCCTGAAATTGTGATTGCTATACGACGGCTATACGGAGGAGCGTCGGCACACATTGGGTGGATCTTCGAGAAGTACACATCAGCGAGAAAGAGCTTCAAAGGCAAGTGCTTCTTGGTTTTAATTTTTATTTAAAACATTTGTCCCGAAAGTGGATTAAGGAGGATTGGCTCCAGAACCACTATAAAAAATTCTAGAGCATCGTCTCTGGCATAGTGGTGGGTGGAATTCCTTGCCGATTGAGTGAGGTGGAATTCATACTCTAATTGTGAGGGTGTAAGTCCCCACTTAGTGGATTTGGAGATAAATCAAGGTTGAGCAAGTCCTTACAGTGGATGTAGGTTGGCTAACCGAACCACTATAAATTTGGTCTTATGGTATTTTGATCTTTGTGTGTTTGTATTTATTATTTAAGTTATCTTCTCAATACACATCATTTTGCATGTTGATTATCTTATTTTACACATTGTATACAAGCATCGAGAATTAATCAATATGCAAAGGGTTATAAACTTAGTGTGACCATTAAACTAATTCAAATCAGTTTATCACACTAAACAAATATTTTGATTATAATTGAGATTCTGCTACATTTAAAGCAATCATGAAATTTGTAAACACCATGGAAACTGGAATTGATCTATTCACCCCCCCCCCCTCTCGGGTCAAATCGTGTTCTAGCTGCCAAGGGAACTTTCAATTGGTATCAGAGCCTCGTGCTCTTTACAAAGATCTAACCATCCTAAGTTGATCCGTGCTAGAACAATGGCTATGAAAGAAAACCATGATATTTCCAAACCTCCATTTCTGATAAAAAAATGGAATGAAAAACTTTAAATGTTTTCATCAATGAATTTGTTTGGAAATAGGTGAATAAAAAGTGGTCTAAGCCTATGGAAGATGTATTGGATAAACCTTCAACTTCCATGACCACTTAGCCGAAAGGCAAAGAGCTTGGACAAGTGATGAAATGACTATGCGCCTTAATCAAATACGAGTAACATTCATCAGTGCTGTTTCACAATATATTTTTAAGATATTTGAAAAATGTGAAATAGCAAAAGAGACTGAAAGAATCTACGGAAAATTGCCTCTTCTAGCCAAATGGATGACATCACCTATCATGGCCAATTTTGTACACTAAGAGTATAGGTGATTGACTACAGTTCATCCATTGAAAAGTCCAAGCTAAATCCTCTAGAGAAGAAGAGGATGGAGTAAAGGAACTTGATAAAGGTAGTGACCTCCAAGTATCCTTTGTGGCCATGTACCAAGAATGTTTGCCTCTTAGGTAAGCTCCAACATCGTAGTACAAAATCTGGAACTTTGATTTACGAAATCAAATGGGAAAGCACCCAAAATTAAAACCAGATTTGATAAAAGGCTATCACTGGATTGTGGACTTAGATTCTAAGTCTCACAATGCTATGTTCAAATGTGTGAAGGGATATCACTGTTGGTATCACATTTGAAACTTGTTTTGGAATCACCTTGTATCTTGCCTTCAATCCATATTCTTGTTTGATTGTTGGATTAATCTTATACAAGATACTCGTATGTACACGTAGGTTTGCACTCTAGTATTGAATTCTACTTGTCTCATTTCATTTCATATGCCATGTGATTTGTGCATCTTTAGGAAATGAATGTAGTGTGTGCATAACCTCACTATAAGGTACGTATGGTACACATACACAGTCTCGTTTCATTCAAAGTAATCCATTGTGGAATGAAAATGCTCTATGTCTTTAAATGGATTTTTGGTTTGGTTTGAATTACTAAAAGTGTTGATCAAAATGATCAAATGTACTTATCTATAATCCATTTATGTACTAGCTCTTTTCAAGAAATGAACCTCAGTTGAGTATGCTTGAAAGAATGGTAAAAGTGGTTATCATGTTTTGGGTAATAACATGATAACATGCATGAGAGCTGTGTGGGAAGCATCATACTTCATTTCCATATGCATGATTATTGTATTCAAAATGGGAAATGAATAATTGATTTGAGTGCTTAGTGTCTCATTCCAATATTCGTTATTTTATACATTATGTGGAATGAGTTATGTTCGTAGACACTTTGTCTTTGCTAAAATCTACAGATGCCACATCTCATGGCATCACACACTTGGGCAATATGTTTTAATTAGTAAATTAAATGTACCCAAGGTACTTGGATTTGTTTGGATACAGGGAGAGATCCATAATCCATGTTTTGTGCCTACTTCAGAATGATGAGTTGAATCTTCTAAATGACATAGAACCTGTGTGAATGTATGTATCTACATTGACATTGAAAGGTGTATAAGCAAAGCTTGATGAACTATGAACATCGAAAGCGCACACACACACACACCCTTCCCTAGTCATCCTTCAAAAACCCAAGTCGAAGGATAGACTAGTCGGAGGAACGAACATGTTAGTTCTGTTGGAAATCAGAACACAGACTAAAAAAGGGGAAAAATCTAAAGGAGGGACACATCGACATTTATCGACATGTCGACATAGACAGGTCGTTGGTCACGACCAATGGGTAAGTCAGATTAGGTTAAAAGGTCTCTTTCTGCGAGAACAACAGATTGGTTCAAAATCGTCGCTGAGCTCTGGCGATTTCCTCCTCTCCTCCTGTGTCCTAGAGCAGTCGATAGGACATCCCAGAGCGATTTCCAGCTGGAAAATTAGAGGGTTTCTGTTTCTTCCGCCTCCAGTAGCTTGAAAATCACGAATTTTGTGATTCCTATTGGTTGGGTAAGCTCAACGCATTATTCTCTCCTCCGGTAGTGAAAAAATGACAAGGAACAAGTTCCCAGTCATCATTGTGTCCTCTGATTCTGAGAATGATCATGCCACCTTGCTTGAGGGACCCAAATCTCAGTGGTTTCAATGAGAATCTTCGTCTCTCTTGAACACTATAGGTCGTCGAGTCAAGACACTCTCGAGGAGATCTCACAAGAAGAACTCACCACCACCCATGCCTCGAAAGAAAATTGGTATTACCATTAGAGAATCAATCTCTCCTTCTCGGGTGCTAGTCAATGAAGGTGGAAGAAAAGAAAAATGAGTTCAAGGAGTCTCGAGTGGTGAAGAAAAAGAAAGACATGCGGAAAGTAAGAGGATTAAGGTGAAAAGGGAAAAAGGAAAAGAGCAGACCAAGTCTGACAGAGTTATTATAAGACAACTCTGTTTTCTCTTTGAAAAACATCATGAATGAATCAATCCAAAGCCTCACCACTTTCAGGGAAAAACATCAAAGAGAGTCCCTGACGAAAATCTTCTTCCCCTCCTAGCATCACCTCCTCCGGATGGCTCTACTTAGGATAGTTTTTCATGCTTTATGTTTTGGAAAAACTATAGTTTTAGTATTAAACTAAGCATCCATGCTGCCCCCTCCTAAAGCATATGTACTAATTTGTTTATCAATGAAATGATAATAATGCCTCCTTGATTCTTTGATCCAGTTCCACTGTAAAATGTATAGAGGTAATTTAGGTATTTTTAATTTTATTTTTGAAACTCTTGAAAATTGTGAAATAGGTTGGTAATTAATTAATTGCATCTTAATTTTGTGTTCTAAATTAGGTTAAGATTGTTTAGAATTTTTTTATATTAATTCCACCATGTTAATTAAAATTAGATAAACTTTGTGCTTTCCATGAAAATTAGATCTCTTGAATAGGTTAATTTCTAATTTTAGATGTTGTTCCTATTTTTAGACCATGTTTTCTATTTCTAGAAGGTTTCTAAATTAAAATTAAATTTGCTAGATTAGAGAATCAATTCCAAGTTTATGATTTATTCCCATGGTTTTCTAAATTTCTTAATTTACATAATTCAATGGTGTATTTTTCTTGGATATATTTTCCGAAGTTCTGATGGGTTCGACTTCGTACTCCAAAGCTATATTATAAATGGTTTGTGTACTTTCGAATATAAACTTAAAGCACAACAAATGGTTTTGGCATGAGATATTCATTTCTATGATCTTACATGGTGGTATAATATGAAATGAATATGTATAGTATATGGCATGAGGCTTTCAAAATGTTTTATGAATTTTATCATATCTTACAATCAAAGGTTGAAATGCAAAACTTCTTGTCATGTGGATTTGCATGCATCACAAGCACACACTCATCATCCCTCAGATTGGTAAATTTTATAGGGATGCATTTATGACCTTTCCAATGTAAAGCACTATCTTGGAAAATCTCTTAAACATTGGAAATATGGTTGGAGATATTTTCAATTAAGGAAAATTATCCTTTCTCCAAAACTATTTGTGAAATGGTATGCATCCAGTCATTAAACTTTTAAATGTATCTTGGAAAAATATCTCAAGGTTTAAATGCAATCTAAATGGATAATGTACATCAGAGGCATGGTTTTCAAGAACTCTCAAAGGTAAATCTTAATGCCAGAAGCATATTGGTAGTGAAAGCCAATATGGTTAAGTGGTCCAAATGTTAAAGGACTTGGTACATCAGTGCTCTCAAAATGTTGAAGCAATGGAGAGAATTTCTTGGAAATTTTAAAGGAAGAATTAAGCATCCATATTCTAACGTATAATGGATTTCCAAGGATAGGGTGTCGGTTCATTGATAAACTCACTATTGGTACATGTTTTGTATGAATGAACTTGCTGCTTTGGTTTGATGCATGTGTGCTCATATTGGTAAATGTCTATGCATCATCTTTGTTTTGGGAAGGTCAACCATAAATTCTTAATAGTTATATTTTCTTTGAATCCAATCTTAAATGGCATGCATAATTGGTTTCATATTGGCATTCACTTGGATTGGCTGAATTTCTCACGCATTTATGAACTATGTGCTTTATTGGTGTATGATTTATATAGTTCGTAATGTTTTCAGATCTTCTTATTAAGTATTTGAATTTGTTCACTCATAAACTCTTCTCATAGTAAAATATTTGTACGAGTGATTCCCTCACTAGAGCATGCAAGAGTTGGTTTCATATTGGCATATTTTAAGATGAAATGCATTTGGCTTTATTTCCTCCTCCTTATCCAGTCCAATTGTTGGGACTTGTATTTGCACATTGAATTGGTATATCAATGGTTAGTACCCTTTGCCAATTTATGACAAAAAGGGGAGAAAGATTAAAGATCTTAAGGAGAGAAGATCTTTTGGGGAGAAAAGTATATGATTAAGGGGGAGATTAATCATTGATTAAGGGAGAGTATGTAATGACCAGGGGATTCGACCTTGTGGTCCGATGTAATTTTTCTGAATATTTTGAATGAAAATCTTGGACTTTCGGATTCAAAATATTGATTGAAGGAGATGTTGATATTAATTAACAAGACTGGAGAGAGGATTAACTAATTAAGTGAGATTAATGGTGATTTAATTAATTTTTTTGATTTAATTGCATATTATCTAATGGAGTGGACTTTAATTAAAGGAAATAAATTGATGATGTGGCAAACATGCCACATCAGTGATGACGTGGCAAAACATGATGAGGTGGCATGCCACATGGCATGGCAATGACACATGACAACTACCTACCCCCTCTCCTTTGCATTAAATGCAAGGCAACACCACCACTCCACCTCCACTTTGGGCCAATACATGCCCTCTACCTCACCCCATTGCTTGTTCTAGGTTGAAGCCAAAAACAAAAAGAGAAAAAAACTAATGTTTTTTCCTCTATCTTCTTTCCTCTCATTCCACACGGTGGTGTCCATTTCTCTATTCTTTTCTTTATCTCCATTGTTGATGCTCCACGGAAGAAAACAAAAGAGAGAAGAAAATCTGAAGCAAGAGGAGCCTTCATCTCTTTTTCTTCCTCTCCATTCGGTGGTGCTTTCCTCCTTCTCCTTCCGACATTGGGAGAAGAAGCACATCTCCACGAGCTACACACACACTCTATAAAAGAAGAAAACCTTATTGGATCTCCCTCTCCCTCACGCCAACGAAATCCCCAAATCTCTAGAGGTATGTAAATTTCACTTTGATTTAAGCTAGAAGAATCACATTAGGATGTTTAAAAGTAGTGTAGATACAGATTTGGGTGAAAAGGGATGCAAATGGGGAAAATGTCGAATCTGGAAAGAAAACCTCCGCCACGATTGTTGACACATCATCAAAGTCGATGTGTCAACAAGCATGCATTCGATGGGTCGATATGGTCGATGTGTCATAACTTAAGGAATACTGACGTGCTCGACATGTCGAGCACCTCAATGTGTCGATGAACCCTCATTCGATGGGTCGACAAACAAGATAGTATCGACCTGAGACTAACAAGAAAATACAGAGTTTTCTCAACCAGAACTCAAAACCAACCCAAGACGACATGTTGGTTTCACCGATGTGTCGACCCTGTCCAATCGATGTATCGGTGAACATGATACTATCGATAGACCTGAGTTTCTAGGGTGACATATCGTACATCACGATGTGTCGAGCGATTCCAGCCAATACATCGTATACCTCGATGTATCGGGAGAACGTAGTTGATACATCGTCACAGACGATAGTATCGACCAGAGAGTAAAATAAAAATACAGAACTTTCCAAACAGAACATTGGTCATTCGTTTCAACATATTGAGACCCATGATGTGTCGATCTTGTCCTCGTCGATGTGTTGAGAAAATTGATGTGTCGACCTGACATTTTGACAGTGTTACAAGGTTGATACATTTGATCCTAATCACTTATTTGGATCACTTAGACTTCACTAATATTCACCAATTTGATTCTTGAACCTTAGAAAAGGCTTTATTTATCAAATTAGTGGGGCATTTAATTGAATTAAGAGTAATGGTATAATTTTCATGTTTGACATATATGGAAACGAACGAAGATCCAAGACGTTCCCCCGACATCGTTCGTGTCACTTCGTCATTCACTTTCCCCCACTGATCATCTTTGATCAGGTAGGTTTTACTACATAATTAAAGAACCATAGTTGTGACTTAAATATTGTATTTCAATTTGAATTTTATCATCATTGAACATCCATGTACATCATACATATTACATGGGATGGTAATTGCATTTGATGACCAATTATGAGCGGTTCGGACATACTTGGGTCTGCATAGGATGGGTATTATATAGGCCGAGACGAAGATGAGCGGTCTGGACATACTCTGATCTTGGGGATATAACTTGATAAAGATGAATAACTATTGTGTATTTGGCCACGTCCATGGATCAAATGAAATAACATGAAATTAGGCGAAAGAGCTCCTAGGTCAGAAGAAGTCTCGAGACCTACGCAGGAGAGGAGGCAACACTCCACCTGTAGTCCCAATTAAATTGTTGGTATAGGGAACAACACCTTGTCAGTGCCACTGGAAATGCTGAGGACATAATTGGCCAAGGATAACCATTGGGATGATTTATATGTTTGATACATGGGCATGGAAGGGCATTCATTATTCATGACACTCATGACATGTTACATCATGATAAACATTGAAAGTGATTTGACTATGAGATTTCTATAATGAATTGAATTTGAATTGAATATGAGATTTCGGTTATGATATGAAATTGTCTTGAGAAATGTATGTTGTGCAATGCAAAGTTTTACATTTATTACTCTCAAACATACGAACCATGTATAATATAATAGTGTGAGTGCAAGGTCGAACGAACCCATTGGAGTTATAGAAAATATATCCTTAAAAATATTTACACTTATGATTAATAAGTTAATTAAAGATCTAGCTTTGAAACTTATGTTGGTTGATTCAATTAGAAAATAGCGAAATATTTTAGATTTGACATGGACTTTAATAAAAATTAGTTTATTTAATCTCAATCCTAAATCATTATTTAGAACTTGAATTTGGAAAAGAATAAAAGAATTGTAAGTCCCAGAGTGCTTGAACCCGATTGTCTAGAGAGAAAAGAGAGAGGGGGGTGGTTAATAGGACAATCCCCAATTTTTTTATCCTTATTAAATTTTCTTGATTAACAAAAGCTTAATATTGTGAAATGGTGAGGTTAATCACGATGTAGTAATGTGTATGTATAAGAGATGTACCAATTAATAGCATGCACACATATAACCAAGCACATATACAACCGATGTATAGTGGTTCGGTTAAACAACCTACATCCACTGTCGAGGTTCACCCAACCTTGGGTTATCTCCAAATCACTAAGTGGGGAATTACACCCTCATTAATAGTGTAGGAATTTCACCTACACAATCCTTGTTTTGAAAGGTTTGGCCAACTCCGGTCTAGGTCCTTATCCCTCTATTTTTTATAGTGGTTTGATCTCCTTGATCTAGTCTACTTCACAATGATGATTTGAAAATAAGAACACAAAGAAACACTTGCCTTTGATGCTCAACCTTGATGAAGTGTGTTTCTTGAAGAGCTCTCCTAAATATCTTGTTGATGATGAAGATGTTCCTTTGTTTGAAGCAATCACAAGATAGGGAGAGGATTCCTAGGATTTGAAGATGTGTAAATGTGAATCCTAGAATAAGCTTCCTTCTATGCTCTTGATCTCAATCAATTAAATGATTGAAACTCTAAATGATTTGCCAAAAATTAGAATTAGAGAGAGAGAGTGAGGGAGGAGGTGTCTCAAGATTTTCTACAAGTTTTTCCAATGTAAGCATGAAAACTCTATCTCCCTCTTGTTGGAAAATGATCGTTGCACATTAAATGTTCTTCCAACGGATAGAAAAAGGTCTCGCCCGATTGATCGTCCGTGTTTGCAAGTGATTGATCATGGCTTGGCGAATGTATCGGTTGAGACTAAATGTATTTTTTAGTATTAAGTTTTATCCAGACCGACGGTGGTAGGTCGTGTGACCGATGTGTTTCTACCCTGTCTCGCTGATAGGTCGTGCAACCGATTGATTGTGCTCTATTCCACACAAATGGCCGCCGCCAGATGAATGCATTGTCTTGAGCTTGACTGTATTTTTCAGTGGGTGTGCAACCCAAGCTCCAGGTGATTGATCGTGGTGGCGATTGGTCGGCCCTGTGACATGACTGTGAATGACAATCCAGATTTTATCCTAAGTCTTGCCAATGGATGGTAATGCATGATTGCATCGGCCCTGTCCTAGCGATGCATCACCATCATGAATGTATAGTCCTAGGACCTTATGTTTTTTACAAACCATTTCCAACTAGGACCTTTGTTTTCTAAGACGATTGGTCGTATGACCACGATAGATTGTCCACAGTCACAGGCGACTGAACGCCAGACACGATGTGTCGGCATGACAGTAAAATCAACGATTTTCCATATTACGTTCATGTCTTGGTTATGGTGTCAAACAACCACTAGGATACTTAAATTATCCATATGTGATCTCTAAGCCTAGGCAAGGTTATCCTAAAGTGTGGGGTGCACTTAGAGTCTCCTATGGCTAAATTACCTTGGATGATTGCCTTACACTTTGATGATCTGTTGAATCGTGATTGATCTTCCAACTCGAGCTTGATTCAACAACCACTAGATTTTTTATTCTTGAGCTTCAACTTCAAGACGATGCTTCACTCTAGTCATGGATTTGACAAACAAGGGACTTGGCAGGCCGAGGCACTAACAAGAATTTTTAAAGAAAAAAAGGAAAAAAGAATTAAAATAAAGACAAAGAATCAAACAAATAAATACATATAATACATTGGAAATGACTTCAATCAAGATAACATTTTTTATTCATGTTTTAATAACAAAATTAAAGCCTAGAGTCCAGCACTCATGTAAACTAAACAATGTCGCGTTCATGTCAAGCAATTAAAAGTTTCTGCAAAGATTAATCCTATGAATATCACATGAATGATCTAAGAATCAAACCTTACTCTGAACAAAAGTTTTGCTTTTAATCCTAAATTTTCATTGCACTTTTATTAAACAAAAGCCTTAGGAGTACAAAGTGAAAGTTCTATCCAGATCTAAATTTTCATCGCATCTTATTAAAATAAAGATTCGCATAGAATTTGATCATAGAGATTAATTTTAGAAAATAAGTAAAAACATGGCATTCATTACACAAACATATGTTTAATTGGAAAATCGAAAATTAAATATTTCACTGCACTTTGAATCTTATTATTGAACATGAAATTGGAGATTACATTGCTTGGATTTGAATTAAAGAAATACAAGAAACAAACAATGGAAATGGAAAATAAATGCAAACCTAGAGACACTAGGGCTTCTGTCTAATTTTTCCATGGTTTTTCTCTCTCTCTTATTTTCTCCTCCTTTGGTCCATGTCAAGCCTTGATGTCCTCAGTCAAATTCAATGTAACCCTAGTGTTCTATTTATAGACTTGAGGTGGGAATGGATGGTTGGGAGCTAATCTAGGTTTAGTTGATGAGTGAAGGGATAAGATTAAATCATCTTAATCAAGGATGGCTAGGTTTTAAAATGAAAAGAGGGCTAGGGTTAGAAGGTGGTCGACTATGGTGGCTTGGAGAAGGGTTTGACTTTGAGTGCAAGAAAGGAATTTCAAATGGATGGGGATTGGATTGAGTTGGTCGAATTTTACATGTGGAGTTAGGGTTTTAAGCGATGCATGACATGTATGGTTGAGATGAAAAGTTGATATGAATGAATGGATGGATGAATGGAGTGTGACATGGATGGATCTATAGTTCGAATGGAGTGGATGGGTTTACCTGTATTTTATGTATGAAATGAATGGTGATAGTTCCCTTGGGAGCTAGAACAACACGATTGACCTTAGAGGGAGGGGGGCTATAAATCTAATATCGTTGGTCCTTTTAAAAATTATCTTGATTGATTAATTAAATGCAGCATATATAACAATCAAGTTAGTGTGTGTTAACAAATGTGATTAAACAATCAACATAAGAAAATAGCTCTAACACCACAAACAAAGGACACAAGATATAAAGTGGTTCGAATCACCAACCTACATCCACTTTTAGGACTCGCTCAACCTTGAGCTATCTCTAAATTCACTATGTGGGGACTTACACCCTCACAATTAGAGTAGGAATCCCACATCACTCAATCTGCTGAGAATTCCATGTAACGCCCCGTCCTTTTCCAACCTTCCAAAAATCAGAGTCTATTTTTTTTTTTAATAAATAAACAAGTGGAAGAGAGCGGGGAGCGTCACGACGCGAGCTAAGTTCAGACTTCCAAAGTCTGACCCTTAACTGGCCAACCATGTGTGCATGGACTAAACCATAATAAACAATACACACACGGAACTAAATAAGTCATGTGGAATAATACTAAACTAAATGCGGAATTATACTGAGTAGATAGCAAGTACAAGTCATCCATTATAAACTACTTAAACCAAATACCCATCATCAAACTAACCACAAACCATAGCAAAGTTACTAAACTATTACATGTCCATGAAAAAGTATCCAAACAATAGTAAATAGAAATCCAATCCAATGCCCAAGCGCTTATGCTTGGCTTCCCTCACGATCATCGAACTTTCCTTTTCCCTTTCCTTTTCCTGCATCATCCTCTAAGGATAGAATTAGGGCATTAGATCAACGCGACCAGTAGGCTTTCCGATCAAGGCTACCACAAGGTTAGTATAAAAGGGACATGCATTTATCATAATAAATGATCATAAAAAACATAGAAAATCAATGCTATGTATGTATGTGCAAATGTAATGAGTCCCACCCATCACAAATATACATAGCCATCACTTGACGGGACTCTCATCATTAAGGTAATCCACAGTGTTCTTCCGTTTACTCTTGATGAGACTCTCATCATCAAGGTATTCCTCCTGGCGGGACCCTCATCGCCTAAGGAGGCCCCACAGTTACATCACGGGCATACCGACGGAGTGTGGGCTCCGGTTTCCATAATCATCATCCCATGTCCATGCATGAGATGCCAATGAATATATGAAACATGTAAATAAATCTCATCATTCAAATCCAATATGATAAATAATAGTATAACAAAAGTCTCATAAAACCCATGATAAACCCAAATATAAAAGTGGTTACAAGTAGGTAGGAAACCTACAGAAAATTCACTTAAGCGTCTGTTCTTTTTAAACATCACTTGTTCACGACTGGCGCGCTGTTCAAGTCCCGTTACCTTGTTTATACAACAGCAAGTTAAAAACATAACCTTTTGATTTCTTATTAGGTTTAAATCCCAAAAACCACCTTGTGGGGTTCGGCCATACCCCATGGCCAAACCTCACCTCCTTTGGGATTTAAACTTCCTTTTCATTTGATCAACACTTAAACACTTCACACTTCAAACATATCTTGGTAGGTTCGGCCATACGACATGGCCGAACCTTATCACTTTGGTTTTGGACCCCTGTTTTCAAGTCCTTTGATCAATCCTTTCATATTTACCATTTGACTTGTATTTACGGTTTTGCCATTTGCCTAGCCAATGTTTAATTTTGCTAATCCCCATCATCCAAAACAAATCTACCTTAGTAGGGTTCGGCCATACAACTTGGCCGAACCTCACCAATCCAAATCGGGTCTATTTCAATCCTTCATACTTAACTAGCCCTTAATCTTTCATCATCTTTATGGCTCCACAAATACTTATGTCCATTAAAAACATTCCATGGGGTTCGGCCATATCCTATGGTTCTCTTGAGTAAATCCTCTTATCCTTTATGTATGGTTCATATTCAACCTTTTAACCATAATTATGATATTGTTTAGCCATCCAAAGACCAACCTTAAACATCAATTTTTATTCCAAATAAAACACTTAAAACTCTCATATTTTGGTATGGTTTTTATCTTTCAAAACCATCAAAAATCACCATAAGCTTATTAAATCTTCTCATGGGGTTCGGCCATCCAAAGTGGCCGAACCCTATGACCCATGATTTGAACCCTTTAACATACATCTTATGTCTAATTTAAACATGTAAAAATCTCCATAATATTGCATGGTTTTAGTTTTCAAAAACCATCAACCTAACCAAATCTTTTCATGGGATTCGGCCATCCAAAGTGGCCGAACCCTATGATCCACTTTTACCCTTTTTAAACAACATTTATCCAAGGTTTAAACCCTTGATGGATTCGGCCATTCCATGGCCAAATCATGTTCCTTTTACCAATTTATTTAACTAAATTCTTATGTAAACACTTACCAATTTCCTTTGCTTTTCTTCTCTCCTTTTGATCCTTGCTTTCCTCCTTCTTGCTTCCTTAGTCCTTAGCTGATTGAAAGCTTGAACAATGGTGAAAACACCAAAGGACTGGTTCGGCCAAAGAGATAGGTTTTGAGAGAGGGAGAGAGAGATGAAATTCCAAGCTTCTTGACATGAGACAATCGGCCAAAGAGGTAATGTATACCTTTTGTTAAACAGCCCTCAAAATCCTCTCAATTACCTCATTAACTCTTGATCTAACCAAGGAGTCTTTTGACACCAACCAATGCATCCCTTGGCACTCCCAACGTTGGGCTTTGGGTTTCCATCATGAGATGGAAACCCTCCAAATTCCCCATGTAATTCATACTCCATTTCATTAAACCTTATGCATGGGAAACACTCCATGCCATCAACGTGTGGGACTTATCTTTGTGGGGTTTGAGACCAAGGCAACTCCTCACCTCCCCATTTGACTCACTTGAATTCAAGGTCCCTTTGGTTTCCAATTTTAACTCACCCAACTCGTTAGCTCAACTCACCACATTTAATGCTATTCATTTAATGCACTGGAGTCAACTCCATTATTTAATTCAAATCCAACTCACATCAGCCCCAACTCAACATGATTTAACTCAACCCTTTGAGTTCACTTGGTGGTCCATACGGTCAACCATGGTCAACTCGACCCATTGTGTCTCAATTTAGCTCATTGATCCCATGTGACGCCATGACCCATTTATGGGTGGTTTACCCATTTAAGTGTGGTTTACACACTTGCATCAAGCCTACCCATTTATCCTTCATTTCATTCCAAATCAATTCAGCCTAACCCAATTAAGATTGGGCTCACCCAATGGTCAAATGAGTCCATCAAGACCCATTGGGTCCTTTGACCCAAATAACCATCTTGACCCAATTAGATGTACAATACCCATTTATTTTAATTTGATCCTTATAATATGCACATTGGGTCTTAATTTGAACAATGAGCCCTACCATTTTCTCGTCTATGATCATATCTTTTTAATTTACCATTTCAATGGCATTTTTGTAAATATTTATATCTTTGAAAAATCGGGGTGTTACAATATAACCCTCTTTTTAAAATTTTCGTTTCGAAAATCGAGCGAAGTAGGGTTCCAAAATAAATTACATAAACAACTCGGGGTGAGCTGTTCTCATCTCCGATTCGAGTTCCCAAGTGACCTCTTCAATACCATGTCGATCCCATACCACTTTGACGAATTGAATCGCTCTGTTTCGTAACACCCTTTGCTCAGTCTCTACTATTCTGACATGTCTCTCAACGTAAGTCACGTCGCTTTGCACTTCAATAACTTGCACATTCAACACATGGGAAGGGTCGGGGTTATACTTCCTCAACATCGACACATGAAACACATCATGTAGGGATGCCAATTGTGAAGGAAGTGACAATTGGTACGCTACATCCCCCATCCTTCTTATGATGGGAAACGGTCCCACATATCTTGGTGATAGTTTCCCCTTCTTTCCAAACCTCATGTGTCCCTTCCGTGGCGAGACCTTTAGGAACACCATGTCTCCCACGTCAAATTCATGAAACCTTCTTCTTTTGTCAGCATAGCTCTTTTGCCGACTCTGTGCAGTTAATAGATGTTGCCGTATCAATTGTATTTGCGCTATAGTCTCTGCAACCAACTCGGGTCCTAATAGTGCAGGCTCACCAGCTTCTGTCCAGCACACTGGTGATCTACACGGCCTACCATATAAAGCTTCGAATGGGGTCATCTGAAGGTTTGCCTGGTAACTGTTGTTATACGAGAATTCTACCAGTGGAAAATGATCCTCCCATCCACCCTTGAACTCTAACATGCATGCTCTTAG
Source organism: Chimonanthus salicifolius (assembly GCA_013350335.1). NCBI lineage: Eukaryota > Viridiplantae > Streptophyta > Magnoliopsida > Laurales > Calycanthaceae > Chimonanthus > Chimonanthus salicifolius. Next base: position 23,969,414 of record CM023539.1, on the reverse strand, counting down.
CATATCTTCCAGGGTTTGTATCGTTCTCTCCGACTGTCCATCAGTCTGTGGATGGAAAGCTGTGCTAGTCAGTAGATCTGTCCCTATAGCTGACTGCATGCTCTGCCACACTCTGCCGGTAAATCGGCCATCTCTATCAGATACTATAGTTCGGGGAATGCCATGTAGCCGAATGATTTCCTTGATATACCGCCGACCCAACGTGTCAGATGAATCCGTCATCTTGATAGGAATAAAATGTGCAGACTTGGTCAAGTCGGTCTACCACGACCCATATAGCATCGTTGCCCTTTGAGGATCTCGGCAACCCCAGTCACAAAGTCCATGGAAATGTTCTCCCATTTCCATTCTGGTACTGATAAGGGTTTGAGTAACCCTAGTGGCTTCTGATGCTCCGTCTTAACTTATTGACAAGTTAAACAGTGTGCCACAAATTCCGCCACATCTCTCTTGAGTCCATGCCACCAATAATGTCTCTTCAGGTCGTGATACATTTTGGTGCTGCCCGGATGAATGGAGATGCTTGGTTTGATGTGCCTCAAGTTGAGTTCTTTCTGATCAAACAAGTATTTCAAACTCTTATGATCAGAAAACACTTCAAATTTCTCACCATAGAGATAGTGTCTCCAACTTTTGAGAGCGAAGACCACTGCAGCTAGTTCGAGATCATGCGTAGGATAAAGGCGTTCATGTATTTTCAACTGTCTTGAACCATATGCCACCACGCTAATTACTCTGACTGAGTGTAGATCCCAGTCCCTTGCCTGAGGCATCACAATATACCTCGTAGCACTAGCCACTTACCTACAAAACTAAAACAGGGGCAGTGGTAATCTTGTCTTCAGCTCTTCAAATCTCTAGGTCGCACAATTTTGACCATTCAAATTTGACCCCTTTTTGAGTGAGTCGAGTTAGTGGAGATGTTATCTTGGAGAAATCCTTAATAAATCTTCTGTAGCAACCAGGCAATCCCAAGAAATTACGAATTTCGGTTACATTCTTTGGCGCTTTCCAATCTTTCACTGCCGCCACCTTAGCCGAATCGATGGCTATACCTCCTTCGGATATAACATACCCCAAGAAATGAACCTCAGATAGCCAAAATTCACATTTGCTGGCTTTGTCATATAGCTTGTTCTTTCTCAAGGTGTTCAAGACTATCTGTAAGTGCTCCGCATGTTCCTCCTGACTTTTGGAATAGATCAGGATATCGTCAATGAACACAATAACAAATTGGTCTAGATACGGCCGGAAAATCCTGTTCATTAAATCCATGAATACAGCCGGTGCATTTGTGAGTCCAAACGGCATGACTACATACTCATATAGTCCATATCGCGTCCTGAAGGCTGTCTTCTCTATATCTTCCTCTTTGACCGTGATTTGATGGTATCCGGACATCAAATCAATCTTCGAAAAGTGACTGGAACCCCTCAATTGATCGAATAAGTCATCGATCCTAAGGTAAAGGGTAATTGTTCCGGACCGTTAGCTGATTCAACTTCCGGTAATCCACACATATTCGGAGTGAACCATCCTTCTTCTTTACAAACAGCACTGGAGCTCCCCAAGACGATGTGCTATTTCGGATGCAACCCAGCCTAAGCAGTTCATCGATCTGCTTCTTTAGCTCAGACATCTTTGTTGGTGCCATCCGATAGTGTGGTAAAGACACTGGTGAAGTACCAGGATACAGCTTGATTTCAAAGTTGATCTCCCTCATAGGCGGTAAACTAGGGAGTTCTTTTGGAAAAACATCCGCAAATTCTTTTGCAATTGCCTGAAGTTCAGTAATTGGTGCCTTGTTTATGATGATATTATTTAATACCAAATGGTTCAACCCTTCTTGCAGTCTGCTCTGCTTATCTGCATGAACCACATATTGCTTTCCCTCGGGTGACCAAAATGTCACTCTTCGGCGATAACAATCAATGTTGGCCTGGAATTTAGCCAACCAATCCATGCCAAAGATTATATCATACTCATTCATGTCGAGTACAAGATAATTGAACTCAAATCTGAGTCCAGCGAGTTCAGTATTAACTGCCGTGCATATAAGTCCCAATGCTGAGTCTCCGACAGGGGATACAATTGCTGAGTGTTGTAACTAATTTTTGAACTAAGGTACCGGTAGCAGTTATAAATGATGCAGCTATAAAGGAGTGTGAAGCTCCAGAATCAAATAGTGCATAGGCATAAGAACTACTAACTATCGCTATACCTTGAATTACTGAATGATCCTCATCTGCTGGAGGTGCTACAGTAAACAATCGTCCCGATTCAGTAGGGTTAGGCGCCCGTCTCGCCTGATTATACGTTCTGCCTCCTCGGGAGTTAACTGGTCTGGTCTTAAGCCAAGTGTCCCATAGTTAAGCCATGGGACTCCTTGGTTAAACCAATAATCATGAGGGTAAATGAGAAGTTTGAGGGTTGTTTTTACAAAAGATGCACACCACCATTTGGCCGAATTCCATCTCAAAGAAAGCTTAGAAACTTTCATCTCTCTCCCTCTCTCAAAAATCTACCCCCTTGGCCGAACCAGCCCTTGGTGTTTTCACCATTGATCAAGCACATAATCGGCTAAAGAATTAAGGGAGTAAGAAGGAAGGAAGCAAGGATCAAAAGACAAGAAGAGAGGCTAAGAGGATTGGTAAGTGTTTCATAAAACTTAGTTAAATAAATTGGTAAAAGGGAGCATGATTTGGCCATGATATGGCCAAATCCATCAAGGGTTTAAACCTTGGATAGTGCTATTTAAAAAGGATAAAAAGTGGATCATAGGGTTCGGCCACTTTGGATGGCCGAACCCCATGAAGTGATTGGGTTATTTTGATGGTTTTTGAAAGTTAAAAACCATGCAATATTATGGAGATTTTTAGATATCTTAATTAGAAATAAGATGAATGCTTTGGGTTGGCCAATGGATGGCCGAACCCCATGAAAGGATTTGATAAGTATATGGTTATTTTTGATGGTTTTGAAAGATAAAAACCATACAAGGTATGGAAGTGTTAAGGTGTTAAATATGGAGATAAGGTGTATGTCTTGGGTCGGCCAATGTATGGCTGAACCATATTTTTCTTATGGCTAAATTACTGTGTCAAAACCATGAATAATTATGGGAAGGATTGAGTCAAGAGAACCACACATGGCCGAACCCCATGGACCATTTTATGAGATCAAAGGAGAATGAGTATGATTAGAGTTATGATTAAATCTTTAATGTTTAAAAAGGGTTTAACATAGCTGAAAGAATGAGGGATTTGGATATTTATGTTCATCATAAGGGATGACAAAGGGGAGCACCAAAACAAAAGGGGTGAGGTTCGGCCATGGTGTATGGCCTGAACCCCACCAAGTGCTATATATGGAATTTGGTTTTAAAAAAAGGTTTAAAAATATTCCAATGGATGGGGTTATGAGAACCATCCTTTGATGGATGAGGGTATGAGATTCATTCTTTGATGAATAAAAGGGAATATAGGGTTCGGCCATGTATAGGGCCGAACCCCATAGAGTGACAATGATGAAGGACTAAGGGCTAGGTAATTAGATGATTGGAATGACATTTGGATTTAATTAGAAAGGATTGAAAAGATCAAATTTGAGTTGGTGAGGTTCGGCCATGTTGTATGGCCGAACCCCACTAAGGTGGATTATTATATGGACATGGGTTATTAGCAATATTAAACAAAGGGAAGAAGGAGAGGCAAAAATGTAAATATGGCCAAAAATGATGGACCATGGGTTCGGCCATGGTGTATGGCCGAACCCCATGGGGGATATTTTTTATGGACTTAGGTTATTATCAAGGTTAAATAATTATGGTACAATTGATTAGATGTATGAATCAATGTAGTTTGATCTTGGTTTTAAATTAATGATCAAAGGACTATAAGAAAGGTACCAAAATAAGGAAGTGAGGTTCGGCCATGTTGTATGGCCGAACCCCACAAGCTTGTATTTTGTGGACTTAGGTGGTTACCAATGGTAGATGAGTAATTGTTAAAGGATTAACTATGTGGTGATGGAGTAATAGATCAAAGAGGGATCAAACAAAGTAAGTGAGGTTTGGCCATAGTGTATGGCCGAACCCCACAAAGTGTGTGTAAGGACTTAGACTTAATTGGAAATTATATAGATATTGTCTTGACTTGTTGATATATAAACAAGGTGACGGGACCTCACCAACGGTGCAAGACCTTGATCAGTTGCCGGATTAAGAAGCAAAGGACACTTGAGCGGTCTTTTGGTAGGATTCCTACATCATTGAAACCATGGATTCATTGAAACCATGGATAGGTATTATGTACTTTTGACGATTTTATTTCATGTTTGATAAGTTATTTTGGTATCAAACAATATGTTGCAATTATGAGATTTTCATGCTATGTTTTGTAATATTCTGAAGCATGATTGGCATTTGCATCTCATGCATGGCATGGGAGGGATGGAATGTAACCGGAGACCCACGCTCCGTCGGGGACGTCCGTAAGTGGTGTGGGGTATTTTAACCGGAGATCCACACTCCGTCGGGGCGTCCGTAAAGTGAGGGATACTTTAACAGGAGACCCACGCTCCGTCGGGGCGTCCGTAAGTCGTGAGGAGTAATTTGATGAAGAGAATGAGTAATTTGATGAGGAGAATACTATCAAGAGATTATATGTATGTGATGGGTGGGACTCATTGCATAAGACATATGCTACCATGGCATTGAATCGGCATGATATGATCTTTATTATCATGCAAGTTTACTGGTTTTTATCTGTATGATTGGATCTTTGTTATCATACATGATTTTGATACGATGTTTTATAAGTATGATATGGTATATTATATCTGGATTTTATATACTAACCCATGTGTTAGCCTTAATCAGAATACCTACTGGGCACGTTGTCTAATGCCTTACTTCTACCCTAGTGGATGACGCAGGAAAAGGAAAGGGAAAGGCTGAGGATCGCGAAGGAAGCCAAGCATAGGAGCTTGGGTGTTGGAATGGATTCTTATATATTGTTATTTGGATAATTTTCATGGATATGTAATAACTAGCAACATTTCTATGGTTTGTGAATAGTTTTGATGATGGTCATTTGATTTAAGTAATTTTGGATAGATGACTTGTACTTTGCTATCTCATATGGAATAGGATTGTTATCTTATTGTTATTCCGCATATTTGATTTATTCCGCAAGTTTTACTTAGTTCCATGTGTGGATTGATTTTCATGGTCTTAGTCCATACACACATGGGTGGCCAGTTAAGGGTTGGATTTTGGAAGTCCGGACTTAGCTCGCAACGTGGCGCTCCCGCTCTTGTTCCACTTTACTTATGTATAAAAAAAAAATTAGACTCTGATATTTCGGAAGGGTGGAAAAAGGCGGGGCGTTACATTCCACCCATCACTATGCCTAGGGCTGAAATCGGGCCGGGTCGAATCGGGTTTTTTAAAACGCAAGCCCGACCCTGAGTTACTAAAATATGGAACCTGACCCGAACTTCTAACCCGAACGTTTCAACCCGGCCCGACCCGAATTATAACCCAACTCAACTCGAATTCTGACCCGACTTGCATCTTGAACCCATTTTAGCCTAAATTTAACTAGGTCGGGTCGGGTTTACTTGAAAATCCCTCAACCCGACCAGACCTGAATTCAATGCGCGTTTCTGTTTTTACAACCTGACTCGACCCGCTGACCCAACTTTCTTGACCCGACTTGGTTGATTTCTCAGGTCGAGTCAGTGCGGGTCGGGTCAAAACCCCACCCGAGTTTCACCCCTAACTGTACCAGTGGCGACGCTCTAGAGGTTTTTTAGTAGTGTTTCCAGAGAAAATCCCTCTTAATCCACTTTCGGGTCAAAGGTTTTAAAATAAAATAAAACCAAGAAACACTTGCCTTGAAGCTCTTTCTCACTGATGTGTGCTTCTTGAAGATTCCACCTACTGAGTGCCGACGCTCCTCCTTGTAGCCGTCGTATAGCAAGCACAAACTTAGGGTGACAAGGAAACTTGGCTGAGCCAAAGCTTTCCTAGATTAGTTATTTTCTTCCCCTTTTCCTCACTGACAACCTCAATCAATAAATTGGTTGATAAAGGCTTTTCTTTCCTCCTCTCTTTCTCACAAGAGTGTTAATCGTTCCTTTAGAGTGTATAACTCTTTTCAGCTCAAAGAAGATGGTAAAATGATCACCAAACACTCATATTTATAGAGGAGTCTTAACGGTCTTTCTGGTTGTCCAAGACCGATATGTCTGTGGCACCGATGGGTTAGTGTTCATATTTATTACCGTTCAACAACCCGACCGTTACGCATTAAATGGACTCTCAACGGGATAATCACTACTCGGTCGACATGTTGGTGTCGTCGATGGGTAGAAAGTTATGGCACTGATACATCGGTCCATACGAGAGGTTCGGTCTGGGCAAAGACATGCTAACAATATTTTCTAGTATAGAAACCTATTACCTATAACGACCTGTCGTCCTTTACTGATGGGTAGGTCCTGTTACTCTTGATCGGTCTTGATGTACCGATATGTCTATTTCTTTGAGAGCCCATTTGAGTTCACAATCCAGAACTCATAAGTCTTTTACCAATGAGTCGTCGACCATGAGGGGTCGTTTAAGTTCATCACCGAGGGCTCGGTGCATATGAGACTCTCGGTTAGAGGCATACCCTGAATGACAGTTCTTTGATCTAGAACCTCTGTCAATCTGGCCGATCAGTCCTTGACCACGATGGGTCAATCCTGTCTCTACCAAGGGGTCGGTGAGAACGACGGGTCGAGCTATCAGTGAACATAATTAATATTTCCAAGTTCACTTGTCCAGCAACCTCTCTAGGCTTTATTATGTTCATTACCAACATATGCAACTACGCCTAGGAATAGTCCTCTCTCAGGTGTGGGTACCACCTACGGTCATCTATGGCCAATTACCTGTTTTTGTGTGCCATATTGATGAGCTTGAACTTGGTGGAGCATGATCTTCATTCTTGATCACCTTGAGTCTTCAAGCTTCTTAGCAAGTGCTTCTTCCCGAGTCATGGAATTGACAAACAGGGACTCGGCCAAGCCGGGGCACTAACAAATGGCTTAGATTAAAGTATGATTAAATGAAGGGTTAGATGTACAAGGATGACAATGAGAGGGGGTGTGTGGATGGATTAGGGTTTAGGCTGAAATTCGGATGGGGTATTGGATCTCAGGGTTTCAACAGTTGGGCTACCACTTGGGCTTTGAATAGTTGGACTTGAACTCTCGGTCTGTTAGACTTTGGCTTGCACATTGGCATGGCTCACATATGAACTACGCATGGATCACTTGAACTAGGCCCAATGTTTGCTTGGAACTCAGTGTGGTGGGCTTGGCTTTTGACTTATGGACTTCTTGCCCACAAACTTCAAATTCAGACATTTGATCTTCATTGGCCTCTTGATTTGCAGCTTCTCTTTCCAAAATTAAAATAATTAATTCACCACTTGAATCTAAAAATTATTGAAATATCCAGACTCTCATAATTGGATCTAGATTTATTCAATTTACAATTTAGATTTCTAAAAGTGGTCAGAAATTAATTATTAAAAATTCTAGGTCTTCCAATTTAAACACAAATATTGCAATTATTCCCGTTTCTGGCTTATTTCATGTACTTTCCATTTTTATCTACAAAACTAACAAGCCATATTAAATGTACCTAATATATAAAAAATTGAAGGCTAACTGGTCCAATAATCAGGGGTGAACTAGTCATTTTTCATGTCTCAACAGATACCCCAAACTTAGATTTTGCTAGTCTTCGAGCAAAACTAACCTAAAAACTAAGATTTGGAAATTTGAAAACCTAATCTATTCCTAAAACTACTCCACTTTTTCTGGTACTCTCGATTGCATTTAGCCTATGCAATAAGCCTTTAAACCCCTAGATTATCCTAAGTGGACGAGTTATAGTCTCGTGAGGGCTTGCAGTGATGATACCCATAAACATTAAATTCTTCCAGCAAAAATACATAGACAAAAATCTAAATATCATACAATTCTAAAATTCATTTTACAAGGCTTATACCCGGAGTGTAGTGTGTGTGAGCCTAATATTAAGATAGCCTTATTTTTCCAAAAACACACAAGCTTAGTGACTATCATCAGAGAATGCGCTTTGACTTCAAACCTCACTAGACATATCTCTTAGAAAGACCAACGCTCAGAGGTTTGGGTATATTTTCTCTCAAAGGTATGTGAGCGGAGTTTATGTATTCAAATCAAAATTCTCACATATGTATTAAGAAAAATGGTATTTATCAAAGAAAAAAAATGATCTCATGAATGGATGCCATTTTGCTGAGAATGTTGAGTCAAACACCATCATTTTCCCTCCTTTATTCTCTACATGAAACACTCTATTTAGACTTAAGATTAATAGGACTTCCTAATAGGATGAAATTTGGCTTAGGACTAGGTCAAGTCAAACAAGGATATAAGGTTCTAAAATACTTTTAATAGAAAAAGTTAGAGGTCGTCATTATTTGAATGGGATATTTTTCCTCTATTTTTCTTTCGGTATATTTTTTTCAAAGTATTTTTTTTTCACATTCTTCTTTGGATAGTCTAGATGTTCCCTTTCTTTTGCTTTTGCTTTTTTCTTTTTCTTTTTTCTAGTGCCCTTGTTTTAAGAGTACCATCCCACTTTTACATCTCCAACCTTTTATAAACTTTAGAATAGGTAGTGGATGTTTCAATTTTTGGCTCATACCCCTATAACTGGAATTGGATATGGCAAACATCGCTAATCAAGAAAATAGGCTATATAAGGCTCAACTGGGAAAACTATCAAGATAGTGATCAAAATGGGTAGGCTTGAATGCTCAGTCGATCCAAAAATGACCTATATCCTATCCTAAGCTTCAATAGGTGGTTTCTTTGCTTTAAATAAATTTGAAAAAATTTCAGGTGTAACAACTCAATTTTGATGTCGTTCTTAGTAATATGACCAAAATAAAGAATAATGAGATCACACAACGATTTGATGTGCTCATCAAGGAAACAAGAATTTACTTATAACCTTCAGAAGGATAGAATGACTCTAAAGCTCACTGGGTATAAGTCTCTACTAGTATTCCTCTGGTGATTACTCGACTCATGAATGTTTTTCTTTTTCGGACCAATCTTGATATGGCTATGTACGGACGTTTTTCAAGCATAAATCTCATAAAAATCTTTTCGGAAAAACATGATATAATGTTTTTTTTATTACTGTATCACTGGAGAAAATATGACTATTTTAACGTCAGATCGTCAAGACATAGGTAATCTCTTTGACTAGAATTGACAGTTGGTTTAGCCCCAAGGAGTATCAGTCCGCACTTACTCTTCCCTTAAAAAAAATATTTTTGCTTATTTTTGTCTAAACAAGATTATGACTCGTTTAACGTCATATTGTCAAGGCGCTTGTATTCCCTCAAGCGGAAATCAACAGTTCTTTGGAGTTCAAGGAGTCTCAGTCTTTCTGTAACGCATCTCCCTCTAACCACAATCATCAGAGTAGAATTATATGAACATTTGAGTGGAGAGGGAGGCGAGCGTCATGACGCGAGCCAAGTTCTAATCCAAAGACCCGACCTTTGACTGGCTCAACTAGTGTGTGCGTGATAACATTTACACACACTAACATAAATCTATAGAAATTTAAACATTTATTTCATTGCATGGATAGCCAAACGCATCTCAAAGAAAGATAAGGAATTCCCATAGACTAGAGTCAAATACGAAACAACTTAAATACATAAATTCCACAACCATAAATATTACATTCCCCGAAATATAACATTCTTCAAATTTCCAAATTACAAGTACATTAAGCCAAGCTATTCAAACTTCAATTCTTGTGTCCATCTCGCTCATATTCGACCATCACTTGATCTGATTTCATCTACGCACTTCAACCTACATACACAATCTAGAGGGGGGGAAATTTATGGGCTTAGTCAACATGCTCAATAGGAATTCCGATCACATAATATGCACTACAACGTGTCATACTAAGACAATATACATATTTATACTCTTATTGAATCTCGATTTTATCGTATTTCAAAATTATATAAATTCCATGCTTCAAAACATACTATTTCATTATAAGTGTTTCAATACTTTATCCAAAATCATACTTAGGTCTTAAAATTCACATCTAGGTCACAAGCCATCTTCTTTCAAGATATACGTAATACATTCCTTAAACTATTTATCATGATACAAATCTCATATTTAACTTAATATATAAAGCTCGTGCTTGAAAACATAATACATATTTCATTATAAGGTATTGTACTCATACCTAATTCATCTCATAATTTCTTTCTCAAAAGTAATGTCAAATCCGTTCTTATAACGAAATTATATTCACTTGACCTTTCAAAATATCATATGTCAATCACGTATCATAGTACATTTCTCAAGACACATTACTATATCATTTTAGGAAAAACCATTTGTTCAAGACATACATAGTATATTCTTAAAACCTTTCACGAAAACCACATTCGTTTCATCATTTCAAATACCATATTCAGTTCATGTAAATGTTCATCAATACACAATATGTTATGCCATGGATGCCATGATACATGCATGCCCTTATCATGCCCCATACGTAGGTATTTCAACATTTCCTTTAGAACAAGGGGGCATTTCATCCTATTGTATACTCATTTTATATTCATCCTTTGGGGTGTTCTGTTACATGTCATCATAAAACTCAATCGGTTTCACCAATGAAACATTCTTTCTTGGCCATATATACACGACATCAAAGCTTGCCCGGGATAATTTAACACTTTGATTCGTCAATCATAACATGATACCAAAGCTCGTCCGGACATTCGGCACTTTGGTTCATTGACAGTAACCCCATAACAATAATCATGACCCTGAGGTCCATTCGGATAATCTGGTCCTTTGTTTTCATTTCATGTCTTTCCCATCCCACACTTTATGCATGAGGAGTATGAATGCAAATGAATGCTAATGTCTTTACATATATCATATCTTCAATCATTATCAAGAACATGAAAAATATATTTTCATCATAAATACATTGTGCCTTCAAAACACATCAACTCTATTCAACATAATCATATAGATTCTTTATGTATGATATACAAATCCCAAGGTAGTTCAAAATGTAACGCCCCGCCCTCTCTGAGATTCAGAGTCTAATTTTTTTTTTGAAATAATATAGTAACACCGGAAGAGGACGGGCGACGTCATGACGCGAACTAAGTTCGGACTTCCAAAGTCCGACCCTTAACTGGCCACCCATGTGAGCATGGACTAAACCCATGAATAACAAACCACACATGGAACTAATCAAGTCATGCGGAATAAACTAGACCAATTGCGGAAATACACTGAATAGATAGCAAGTACAAGTCTCCCATTAAAACTGCTTAAACCAAGCATCCAATATCAAACTATAAACAAACCATAGCAAAGTTACTAGCTATTACATGTCCATAAATTGTAATTCAAATGACAGTAAAATAGAAGTTCATTCCAACACTCAAGCTCTTAAGCTTGGCTCCCCTCCTGGTCCTTGACCTTCTCTTTCCTTTTCCCTTTTCCTGCATTATCCTCTAAGGATAGAATTAGGGCGTTAGATCAACGTGCCCAGTAGGTTTTCCGATCAAGGCTACCACATGGTTAGTATATAAACATGCATATATCATAGTATATGATCAACAAAACATCTAAAATCAATGCTATGTATGAAAATGCAAATGTAATGAGTCCCACCCATTACAAGTATACATAGCTATCACTTGACGGGATTCTCACGTCAAGGTAATCCAGAGTACTCCACATCTCCTCTGAATAAAACTCTCATGTCAAGGTAATCCACAGTACTCCTCATTTCCTATGAATAGGAACCTTATCATTAAGTTATTCCTCCTGGCGGGACTCCCATCGCCTAAGAAGGCCCCACAGATGCATCACGGGCATGCCGACGGAGTGTGGGCTCCGACTTCCATAATCATCACCCCATGCCATGCATGAGATGTCAATGTATATATGTCATTCGTAAGTATATCTCATCATTCAAAACCAATTCGAAACATAAAACAATAACAATATATCTCATAAAAACCATGATTAAACCAATTATAAAAGTGGTTACAAGTAGGTAGGAAACCTACGGAAACTTCACTTAAGTGTCCGTTCTTTTTGAGCTTCACCCGATCACGACTCGCACGCCGTTCAAGTTCCGTTACCTTATTTCATGTCAATCAGTCAATACAATATACCATCTGATTTCTAACTAAGTCCAAAACCCCATAAATCATCTTGTGGGGTTCGGCCATACCCATGGCCGAACCTCACTAACTTAGGATTTAATCTTCCTTTTCATTTGATCAACTCTTAAACACTTTACCCTTCAAATATATCTTGGTAGGGTTCGGCCATACGACATGGCCGAACCATACCACTTTGGTTTGACCTCTCTTTCAAATCCTTTAATCCTTCTCTATTCATTTTTATCTTTTGACTTGTATTTACAGTTTTGCCATTGGACTTAAACCAATGCTTACTTTTGCTCAAAGACCAAATTCCATAACCAATCCACCTTAGTGGGGTTCGGCCATACAACTTGGCGAAACCTCATCAATCTCATTTGGATCTCTTAATCCATTCTAATTACATTCAAATGCCATTCAAATCACTTGGTGGGGTTTGGCCATACCCCATGGCCGAACCTCACCCCTTTTTGGTTTTGGTGCTTCACTTGCCATTCTTGTTGATGAACCATTAACATCCAAATCCATCACTCTTTCAGCTATATTAAACCCTTTAAAAACATCATGGAACCAACAACAAATACTAACCATAAACTTAGTCCATTTAACTCATACAATGGTCCATGGGGTTCGGCCATACACATGGCCGAACCCTATGGTTCTCTTATCTTAATCAATTCCATCTTTTATATAATTTAGGCTCAACATTTTTAATCATAAGAACCACATGGTTCAGCCATCCCATGGCCGACCCAGAACATCCATCTTAATTCCAATTGAAACACTTAAACACTCTCATTCTTTGGTATGGTTTTTACCTCTCCAAAAACCATAACAATTATCAACTCCTTTCATGGGGTTCGGCCATCCAAAGTGGCCGAACCCTATGGTCCATTTTTTTCTATCCCTTTTAAACCTTTTTAACACATATCTTTTGTCTAATAACAACATCTAGAAATCTCCACAATATTACATGGTTTTAATTTTCAAAAACCATCAACATAACCAGACCTTTTTCATGGGATTCGGCCATCCAAAGTGGCCGAACCCTATGGCCTATGTTTTCTATCCTTTTAAACCTCATCATCATAATTTATACCATTGATTAATTCGGCCATAACATGACCAAATAATGGCATTCAAATCCATGATTTAAAACCCTTTAACTTGCATCTTATGTCTAATTGAAACACATATAAATTTCCATAATTTTTGCATGGTTTTTAGCCTCCAAAAACCATCAAAATACCCAATTAAATTTCATGGGGTTCGGCCATCCAAAGTGGCCGAACCCAATGATACATTTTTTTTTACCACTTTAAACAACCTTTAACCAAGGTTTAAGTCCTTGATGAATTCGGCTATTCCATGGCCAATTCATGTTCCTTTTTTTTTAACCAATTTATCAAAATAAACTTCCATGGAATGCTTACCAATCCTTTTAGCTCTCTTCTTGCCTTTTGATCCTTGCTTCCCTCCTTCTTGCTTCCTTAGTCTCTAGCCGATTATGAGCTTGAACAATGGTTAGAACACCAAGGCTGGTTCAGCCAAAGAGATGGGTTTTGAGAGAGGGAGAGAGATGAGAATTCTAAAGTTTTCTTTGCAATGTGAATTCGGCCAAGTGATGGGGTTTGATGCTTTTGTTAAACAGCCACCCCCCCCATTCCTCTCATTTAGCCTCATAACTTTTGGTTTAACCAAGGAGTCATTTGGCACAACCAAGACATCCCTTGGCACTCCCATGTAATCTTATCCCATTCCCATTAAACTCATGCATGGAACCTCACTCCATGCCTCCAACGTGTGAGACTTGTGTTCTTTGAGATCAATGCACTCCTCACCTCCCCTTTGACTCACTTGAAACAAGGTCCCTTTGGTTTCCATTTTGACTTACCCAACTCATTAGCCCAACCCACCACATTAAATGTCATTCATTTAATGCACTTGAGTCAACTCAACCATTTAATTCAAATGCAACTCATTCCAGACCCAACTCAACCTTACTTAACTCATATTTGAGCTCACTTGAGGGTCCACATGGTCAACCATGGTCAACCTGACCCATTGGGTCCCCATTTGACTCATTGACCCAATTGACGCCATGACCCAATTATGGGTTGTTTTTGCCATTTGCATGTGATTTTCATATGTGCATCAAGCCTACCCATTTATGCTCCATTTAATTTCCAATCATTTCAGCTTAACCCCATTAAATTTGGGCTCACTCAATGGTCAAACAAGTCCATTATGACCCATTGGGTCCCAATTGGGTCCTTTGACCCAATTAACCATATTGACCCAATTTGATGTTCATTATCCATTCATGATAAATTGACCCTTATAATATGTTTATAGGGTCTTAATTTGAACAATGGGCCCCACCATTTTCTCATTTACAATCACATTTATAAAATTCACCAATCCAGTGGCATTTTCGTAAATATTCATATTATTGAGAAATTGGGGTGTTACACAAAACCCCATGTAGTTGGAGTCTGTAACGTACATTTCAAAACACCTCATCTATTATATAATTCTAGATTGTGAAATAGTCCAAAGTACTTCAATTGAAAATAAACTCAATTTAATAAATCAAGAATACATGATTTTCAAAGGGAGTTAAAGCATCATTTTCTTATTGTTAATAGGGTATTAGATTCACACACATTGCATTTCAACGAAGTAGGAAAACCTACCTGATTGGAGATAAATTGACGGGGAGGACGAATCACGAAACGGCTTGTACACCACCAAGTCATCTTCGGCTCCTTCGGTTATTTCCATGGATCAAGACACAATAATCACATCATTAGTTAATGTCCTTAGTTTCCAAATCTAATACTTAATACTCTTATTAATTACCATTGAGGGGGTCAGATTTAGAGAATGTTGCTGGTGTCTTATTAATCCCACATTAATAATCAAAACAAGAGTGTGGGGTTAAGATCAAAACAGTCTGCTCACTACCAGTTCGGAACTTGGGTCACTCTGTTCGGAACTTCTGAAGCTTGTTCCGAAGCTTCGGAACATCTTTGTCCCATTTGGACTGTCCGAAGTATACAGTCACTGTTAGTCTGCTCGGAACTTCTAGGCTTTCTCTCGGCACTTCTGAAACATGTAGATTTTCAATTTACAGTAGATTACTCGGAACTTGGTCTCGGTACTTCCGAGACCTAGGGTCCTCTTTTGGACTTAACAGGTTTTTCTGTTTTTTCCTAAGTATTTAGTCCTTCAGGGGGTTCATTGATCTTCTTGGAACTTGGCCTCGGAACATCCGAGACAGGTTTCGAGACCTCATACCTTCTTGGAGTCTTCAAAACGTCATCCATTCCCTCAGACTGTCCGAGCCTTCAGAAATTGTCTCGGAACTATTCGAGAAAGGTTTTGAGACCTGTCTTCTTCAGACAGTCACTTGAAGAAAACTGCAGAAATTGTAGAGCAGGGCCGAGTTTTTTGAACTCGAAAATCACAAAAGGGTGGGTTATTGGTCTTGATTTTTAAACCTAACCTATTAGATTGATTCCATGTTTGATTTGTCACATTTTAGAAGGTTAATACTCATGATTTGATTAACAAGTACATAGATCTCATTCAAATTTCATGAGTTGTGGGAAAACTCAAAAATTCCAATTTCTATTTCCTTAACCCAAATTTGTTTTGGGTTGATTCTAAGCCATCCTAATCCTCAAATTAGGTCTTAATACTTAATCTAGGGAGAAAAACTAACCTCTTGTGAAGTTTTCCAAGATTTCTCTTCCTTATTTCTTCTTCTCTTTTTCTCTTGATTTCTTCGTTTCTTGAGTTTCACTAATGGAGGAGAAAAGAGGAGGAAGAAATCTGTGTGAAGAGTGGAAGAAGGGGGTACACGGTGGTGACGAATGGAGGATGGAGTGTTTGCCGTGTGAGAGAGGAGTGGAATGAGAGCAAGTGCCATGTGAGTGAGAGGGAAACAAGGGTGTGCCGTGTGAGAGTGATAAAAAAGAGTGAGGGGTAGCTTTTCCTCCCTTTGATTGCCTAAAGTTATAGGGAGTGGGGTCAAGTGTGGTGTTGGGTCATACATTTCCAAGTGGCACATCATTGCTCATGTGGCATGATACCACATCATCAATTAATCTTCATTAATTTTCATAAATTTAATTACTCACCACACCACTTAACATTAAATCATATTTTAATCTCTTAATCAAATCCCACTTAAATCCATCTTAATTACTTAATTAAGTTCCCTTAATCTCAGTTAATCATTAATCACCCTTTCTAATCCCGTTAATTAATATTAAAATTTCTAGGGTTTTACACTTTCTGGATTTACTCTTCCCTTGATTAAATCCAAGTAGATCTGCTTATTCATGCTTGTGGGTATACTCATGGCTGTAGCACATCGGACTCCATAATTAGATTTTATCCCGCTACAATTGGTTCGTCCACATTTGTGACACAGTCCTAGCCTCTTAGCTTTTCTCTTTGCAGCTAGAGTGCTTCACCCACATAGAGGTCTGGGTTGCTCCTTTTTGATTTCCAGCTTCTTCACCCTCATAGTTAAGGAAATGATTTCCTAACAAAAATCTGGGGGAATTTGTGTTCTTGACAGACACAGTGCGAAAACTAAGACTCGACAGTCTACGTGCATGACTCCTATCCATTTCTTTAACGTCTCCTGGTTACAAAGACAAAACTGATGATGAATTTAGTTTATATATATATATATATATATATATATATATATATATATATATATATATATATATATATATATATATATATATATATATATATATATATGACATGACCTTATATGACCTTAGTACCCCCAAACTTAAATTGAACATTGTCCTCAATGTTCCATAATTTACACTGGCCAGGTGCAAAAGAGAATAATTTTTTTAGAAAATGAACAACCAAGGTTTAGACAGAATTGAGAAGTATATTGACAACAAATGAGACTAGACTGACTAAATAAAAAAAACTTAGGCTAGACTGACTCAATGAAAACTTAAACTTGACACTAGAGACTCAGACCAACTCAGACATAGACAGATGGGTAGGTGGGTCTGGGTAGAAGGATGGATGGGTGAAAAATGGGTAAATGGATTTGGGTGGATGGTAAATGGATTTCCAAATCAGTCAAGATGAATAGGATCTTCGAATAGAATCTCAACTTCTCCATCAGGCTTGCGGAAATAGAGGGATGGCTTTAACCTTTGACCATTGACTTTGAAAACATGACCACTCTTAGGGTGCATGATCTGGACTGTTCCATGTGGGAAAACAAAATGAACAATGTACGGACCTGTCCACTTGGATCTCAGCTTTCCAAGAAAAAGGTGCAACCGAGAGTTATAAAATAGGATCTTCTGACCGACAGTGAATGATTTTCTCAGAACATGTTTATCATGAAAGGTCTTCATGTGGTCCTTGTATCTCTTCGCAGTGTCATACGCCTCATTGCGCAGTTCTTCCAGCTCAGTAAGATGGAGTTTTCTCCTGCTGTCCAGTAGAGTCTAGAGCAAGATTGCAATGTTTGATTGCCCAAAATGCTTTGTGCTCTAACTCTACTGGCAGATGACATGCCTTCTCATAATCCAATCTGTAGGTGATGTACCTATGGGCATTTTAAAAGCAGTTCGATATGCCCATAGTGCATTAGTGAGTCTGGAAGACCAGTCTTTCCTGCTCGGATTGATTGTTTTCTCAAGAATATGCTTGATTTCACAATTTGAGATTTCCACTTGACTATTGGTTTGCGGGTGATATGGAGTAGCAACTTTATGAAACACCCCATATGATTTCAATAATTTATCGAATGGGTGATTACAAAAGTGTTTACCCCCGTCACTTATGATAATGCATGGAATTCCAAATCTAGAGAAATATATATATATTTTTTTTGATAAAACAGATGACAACCTTGTGATCATTGGTTTTGCATGCCATCGCTTCGACCCACTTGCTGACGTAGTCGACTCCTACTAAAATGTAAAGATGAACAAAAGAGTTAGGGAAGGGTCCCATGAAATCAATGCTCCAAACGTCGAAAAGTTCAACTGGTAAGATTGGGTTTGGTGGCATCATATTTCTGTGGGACAGACTACATAATTTTTGGCATCTTTCACATGTGACACAATATGTATGGGTATCTTTGAATATGAAGGGCCAATAAAATCCACACTGCACGATCTTTGCAGTGGTCCTTTTGGCAATGAAGTGCCCTCCACAGACGTGATCGTGGAAAAAACTAATGACACTATGCTGCTCTTCTTCTGGAGCACAACGATGAATAACTTGGTCCTCACAGTGTTTGAACAAATATGGCATCGTCTCAAATGAATTTTCGGACCTCTGTCAGAAATTGTGACTTATCTTGCTTAGTCCAATGTGGAGGCCTTTGACTAGTGACAAGATAATTCACAATGTCTGTGAACCATGGTACTTGGGAAATTGACATGAGTTGCTCATCAAGGAATGATTCAGTGATAGGAAGAGTGTCATCAATGAATTTAGTTACCAATCTAGACAGGTGATCTGCTACTACATTTTCAGAACCTTTCTTGTCTCGAATTTCTATGTCAAATTCTTGTAGCAGGAGTATCCATCTAATCAAGCGTCACTTAGCATCTTTCTTGGAAAGAAGATACTTAAGTGTTGCATGATCAAAGTATACAATAATTTTTGAACCTACAAGGTAACCTTGAAACATGTCTAGAGCGAAGACTACAACCAACAATTCCTTTTCTGTAGTGGAATAATGAAATTGAGCATTGTTTAAGGTTTTACTTGTGTAGTAGATAACATGGGGTAACTTATTCACTCTTTGTCCTAAAACTGCTCCTATGGCATAGTCTGAGGCGTCGCACACGAATTCAAAGGGTACAGACCAATCGGGTGGCTACATGATTGGAGTGGAGGTCATAGCAATTTTCAAATTTTCGAAGGCAGTGATTCATTTCTCATCAAAATTGAAGACATCATCCTTGGTCATGAGTCTACAGAGGGTCTAGATATTTCACTGAAACCTTTGATAAATCGTCGGTAAAATCCAGCGTGACCTAGGAAAGACCTGATCTCTTTCACAATTTGAGGACTTGGAAGATTAGAGATCAAGTTGACCTTAGCTTTATCTACTTCAATTCCCATTTCGGATATGATGTGCCTCAGGACTATTCCCTGTTTAACCATGAAATGAATTTTTTCCAATTCAGTACTAGTTCTTTTCTTTGGCATCTGACTGAGACAAGAGTTTGATGGTTCAGACATTGTTCAAATGTAGACCCAAACATGGAGAAGTATCCATGAAAATGTCTAGGACACATTCGACCATGTCGGAAAAGATGTTGATCATGCACCATTGAAAGGTGGCGGGTGCATTGCACAACCCGAAAGGCATATGACGATAGGCGAACGTATTGAATGGACATGTGAATGTGGTCTTCTCCTGATCATCGGAAGCGACATAGATTTGGTTATAGCCAGAATAACTATCAAGGAAACAATAGAATGCATGATTGGCTATACGTTCAAGCATCTAATCAATGAAGGGAGAGAGGAAATGATCATTCCTCTTAGCAGTGTTCAACTTACGATAGTCAATACAAACTCTCCAACCCGTTTGGACGCGAATTGGTACTAGCTCGTTACCTTCATCCTTGACTACAATAACACTAGATTTCTTAGGTGCAACCTGTATCGGACTCACACACGCACTGTTAGAGATCGGGTAGATGATACCCGCCTCGAGAAGTTTTAAAATCTCGGCTCTCACCACTTCCTACATTGCCAGATTTAGTCGTCTCTGTGGTTCTCTAGACGTATTTGAGTTCTCTTCCAAGTGAATTTTATGCATGACCACAAATGAGCTAATTCCTTTGAGATCGGAAATGGACCATCCTGTAGCTTCTCAATATTCTCTTAAGACAATGAGGACTTTAAACTCTTGCTTTGAAGTTAAATGGGAAGCTGAAAGTTCCCTTAGTGCTTAGAACCGGATTAACTTTAGAGGGGGGTGAATAGGGTAATCACAAATTTTGGGGCCTCTTTAAAATTTCTTGATTAATAGAGTGCAGAATTAAAATAATTAATCAAGTGTGTGATTTTTAGAGTGTGCAAGATAATAAATCAACCAACAAAGAGATAAGGCACACAATTTATAGTGGTTCGTTTACACAACCTACATCTACTTGTTGAGACTGACACAACCTTGGGCTATCTCCAATTGCTAAGCGTTGGAATTACATCAACACAATAGAATATGACTTCCACCTATCCAATTGATTGAGACTTTCACCTAATTCTTATCCCATTATTTTATAGTGATTCAAGAGAAAAACTATCTCTTTAATCCACTTCACAATAATATGATTTTTAAAGAAAAATTAAACTAGGTAGCACTTGCCTTTAAGCTTTGCAAATGTGTAGATGGCTTTCGAAACGATCCACCCAATGTGAGCTCGTACAATCTCGATGTTGGTGAAGACCCGTCGTGTAGAGATATCGCAATCCGTGGGTATCTAGGAAATTGGAGGTCCAATGTCTATCATAGAGCTTTGGCTTAATCCTTCTCTCTTAATCTCAATCTATACCGATTGGATACTTGAATGGTTTGCAAGTGAATTGCCAAGAGAGAATAAGCCTATGATTTTTTCCTTTGGTGGGTGTGGATAACCTTTGGTAGTTGGCGTTTTGAATGCTATAATAAAGGATTATAAATTCGACCAACCTCACCTCCAAACAATGAACATATTTATAGGCAAACACAAATTTTTTCACAACACAGAAACACACGATTGATCGTGTATAGGCGTTCGACCATCCGTGTTTGAATTTTTCTTCACCAACCAGACCGTTGAGCATTTAATGCATGGTAATGACTCTAAAATGGTAACCTCATGATACAAAGTGCCACAAGACTGATCGTCCGTTTATCCTGGAGACAAATCATGGGTTGGCGAATGTATCGGCTGGAGACTAACTGTATTTTCAATGTTGAATCTCATCCAGGCCCAGGATGATTGATCGTGATGCCGATTTGTTCCTGCCATGTACTCACGATCGATCCCCGATTGATCGTATGTGATAAGGATTTCTAGGCTTTGTTTAAGTCCAGCCTATATCCTGTCTCAGCAATGTATGACCCATACGATTGTATCGCCATGGTATCCCACGATTGATTGTGACCACGATTGTTTGGCAATGTATCGTCCGAGACCACATGGTTTGACATTCTTGTCCAACCAGAACCCCTGACTTTCCACACGACATATAACAAGACCACGATTAATCATGTGCTGTCATTGGGGAATGATCGCCTGGCACAATGTGTCGCCCTGACAGTGAAGTCATATTTCCAAGTTGGGTTTCAATTCATTGTCAAACACATGTTAGGCTTGATTAATTATCCAGATTGTGATCTCTAAGCCTAGGCATGGTCCACCTAAGGTCTGGGTACCACCTAAGGTCATCTATGGTCACTTACCATCAATAATTGCCATATACGTTGATCCGTTGAGTCTCCACACTTCAATCAACACTTTAGATCTTGAGTCTTAAGCTTCTCTCTTCAAGGAAAGCCTTCACCAAGGTCATGAACTTTGACAAACAGGTGACTCGGTAAGCTGAGGCACTAACAATCCCCCATTTATCAATTCATGAAAAAACCTAGAAGCTAATCAAATACAGACTCAATGGACAACCCTAACCCAATTATACATCATTTGAATGATAAAATATACAAATTACAAGATTACATTCAAATGACACATGGATTTGTCCAAGCTTCATATTCTTGCTTAGCTTGTTCTATTTTCAAAAGTACCTGTAAAACACAAGCAAACTATACCACAAAAACTAGAGAAAAACATTAGTAATGTTAGTCCAAACATAAACATGTATCCATGGACCTAACACATTTACATTTATACCGTCACTCACACTCATACACCCCCATACTCCAATGAGTGCTTTCAAGTGTAACTGGCCCACACTCCAAGCTATACCAAGCTTGCAATTTCTCCATTAACAAGCTAATCCAAGCTTGCAATTTCTCTATTAACAAACTAATCCAAGTTTGCAATTTCTCCACCATTATACTCCAAGCTTTCTTTCAAGATTCTACGATGATTCTCCTTTCTACCCTAAAGATTTTTAGCTTCTACATATTTCTCCCCATTTTGGCACTAACTGACAAAGGGCTAAACAAACACATATTTTGTGCTTCCCCAAACTACAACATGCCATTCAACATGCATCTATATTGAAACATAACCATTCAATAAACATGAAAAATAAATCATATGAGACATTGACCATGGCATTTAAGAACAAGGAGAGAGAATATCAACTCATCACAAACCATAGCAACATGAAGGTAAACATCATTCATTGCATAAATAAGGTTTGCTCCAATGAGCTTACACATTCCAAAATCTAAAGTTTTTCAATATAGAACACAAATAACGAAAAAACTATCCTTGGACTGGTCAGCTGGAGGGGATGAGGATCGAGAAGGAGAAGTGTCATCCTTTTTCCAGGAGATGGCGAAGAGAATGCTCTGAAATGCTTCGTTCACAGAGCTTGCAGGAGCTTCAAATTTTCCTTCCAAGAATTTCTCATTCTCTCCCGAGCTTCAAAGATTTGGAGGCGCTCCTAAAGGAACCTTTGACTAGGAGAATCAAAGATAGGTTCTGTTTCTTCCTTGGTGTCTTTTTCTTCACTATCTCCCTTACATTCTTGATTTTCCCTATCTCCTTCTTTTACAACATCTTCCTCTTTCTCATTTTCCTCTTGGGAAAGGATCTTAGGTCTCTTAGTTGGAGGGGAGGAACCAATGTGGTCTTCCTCGGAGACGGGAGTGTCATAATTCTCAAACATTTTCATCCTAACCAGTTTCCTTGATTTTCCCTTGACTCTTCTAAGCTCAAATCTAAATAGAGAAGAATAAACCTTTACATAAACTGAAAAGGCATTGAAGATCGAGAGGTGGAGTGTCATTGAAGGTAGAAGAAGGCTTTTTCCGGCCTATTCCGAGGAAAGATCGGTGGTACGATTGGATTGAGAGGTAGGGCACGATAAGTCGTTGGTAGAAGGAGGGTTTGGAGAAGACGATCGAATAGAGGGAAAGAGAATGTGTTTCGAAATCAAGTAAGAGTTTAACTTAAACAGTTGTTGCTCTACTCAGGACGATGCATCGTCCTTGACTATCGGTCTTCCTGCTGAATGCAAAGTCTCCTAGTGATCTGTCGCCATGACTTGAAACTGCATTTTCTGTCTAAGTCCATTTCTACGTACGGCCGATTCATCCTCACTTGACGATTGATCATTCTTCCGAAACATCGTGCATTGGTGATGTGTCTCCATACGAGACACATACTTTCCAAAAAATTGATTTCCTTTTGAAAACTTCCCTCTTGTTTTTTAAAACATACATGGTATACACAAATCATACATAGTATGATACATAACACATATACCATACAAGCATCTTGCAATTGATCAAATTGAAATCTACATATCAAACCTAAGCACTTTTGATCAAAATTATGCAAGAACAAGCTACCAAGTCATACACATTCAAACATGCATACAAACAACCATGTTTTACATTTTGAAACTGAATTTTGCACTGGAAAACTATATTTCCATGGTATGTTTGGTTTTCCAAGAAATACTGATGCTATAGTCAGGAAAAGCATAGTCTAAGCTTGTAGTCACCAATTTCCTATCACATGTCATAGCACTTGGGCTATTTGAACTCACTAGCCACTAGAGTTCAATTTGTAATGATTTAAGGATATGAAATAAAATCATAAACCAAAACAAAACATGATTACATGGTGGTCTATCTCCTAGGTACCCAAATGGTTGAGTTTGGTCTCTCATACACATTTCTTTGGGCATACCTTGGGGGTCCAAACATAGGAATCCTCAACTCATTCAAGACATGATCCAATTGTCTAAACATGGAGTCTTGCCTTGGGTCCACCTTCCTTGGGGGTACATAACCTTGAAACCTTAGGCCTTAGTGGATGCATTTTAGGCTTTCCATTAAAGTTTGGTTGGTGTCTTTAACCTTAACACTTGAGATGTGGTTAAGGGCTTTATTTTTCATGTGCCTCTTTCTAAGGTTACATTCTATCTTGTAATGTCCAACCTTATTAGAATAAAAGCATTTTCCCTTGGGGGTCTTTGGCACATTTCCACTAACAAATACTCTTTGGTTTTTAGATCCATTGGTTTCAAGTGAGGAACCAAGACCCGCTCTTTCGCCAAAATTTTAACCCAAACTTCGGAATTTTTCTAATCTTTGTTCACCTTAGGTAAATTTATTTTGGAAATTTTCTTTATGATTTTTTAACTCTTTTAAGTCCAAATTTAACTTCTTAACCTCCTCTTCAAGGTTCCCATTGAGAGCACTCAAGGATTCAACATCCATACAATGAATTTGAATTTCCTCTTGAAGGGTCTTCACATTATATTTTAGCTTAATGGTTTTATCAATAGAGGCTTTTAATTTAGAGGTTAGTGAAGTATTTTCAATTTTTACACCTTCAAGTTGGCTTGATAAATTTAGATTTTCACTTTTAACCCTATCAAGTTTCTTAGCCAATTCTCACTCTCAAGGTACAAGACACTGAAAGATAATTGAAGATCATCATCTTCATAACTGCCACTTTCAGTATCTGCCATTGTATCAATTGTGAGAGTATCCTTATTTTGAACGATTGAAGCGACAACAACTTTAGAGGTCTCCTCATTGACTTGGGCTTCCTCATCCCAATCACTTTCGGATTCCGAGGTGTCCTCATATGTGGCATTTATAGCCTTCTTGAGCTTTTCCGATGGACATACATTTGAGTAATGTCCTCTCCCTCCACAATTGAAATATTCTTGTTCCTTGGCTCTCATTTTCTTCTCTCTCACCATGAGGTTCATGTCTTTTAGGGACTTTTCACTAGATTCTCCCTTTCTGAATCTTCTCATCTTATTGAACCTTTTAAAGTTTTTAAAATATTTTTTAGCAATCATGGCCATTTCTTCACTAGGTTCTTCTTCCATTTCGGGTTCTTTTTCTTTAATTGTTGGGGGTTTAATGGAAGATTTCAAGGCAATTGGCTTTTCTTTGGTTGGTTCAAGGTTGAGTTTCAAAAGTTTGAAGAGAGGCAACCAAATCATCAATTTTCATTTGGGACACATTCCGGTACTCTTCAATTGCCACATTTTTAGAATCAAACCACTTGGTAAGGTTTCTTAGTATCTTTGTGTTCACTTTTGCATCGGGAATTTTTACACCGAGAGCCCACACAGAGTTGACTATGTCACTAAATCTAGAGTAGAAATCCATGAAGGTTTCTTCTTCCCTCATTTTCAAGGCATCAAATTGAGCTTCCAAAAGTTGGATCTATGATCTTTTCTCAATGGATGTTCCTTCGTGGGTTCTCTCAAGAATTTCCCATGCGTCTTGTGCGCTCTCACACATCATTATCCTTTTGTGTTCATTTGGTGAGAGTGCACAATGGAATGCATTAAATGCTCTACCATTAGCCGTGCATGAGGCCTTTTCATCTCTAGTCCATGAGGAGTAAGCTTTTAGCTCAACGGTTGTGGGCGTAGTGGCTGTATACATTTTCTCCACCACGGGGTGTGTCCATCCAGTACACACAGAATTTGATACGGATGCATCGATGGAGATGAAAAAGATTTTCATCCTTGCTTTCCAATAAGCATAATTTGATCCATCGAAACATGGTGGTTTAGAGATGACATAGCTTTCTCCCATAGACATGGTTCTAACACTTGATCACCCAGACGATTAAGTCTATAAAATGAGTACGAGGCTCTAATATCAATTGAAAGTTCCCTTAGTACTTAGAACCAGATTAATCTAGAGAGAGATAGGGGGGTGAATAGGGTAATCACAAATTATGGGGCTTTTTAAAATTTTCTTGATTAATAAAGTGCAGAATTAAAATAATTAATCAAGTGTGTATTTTTAGAGTGTGCAAGATAGTCAATAAACCACACAAAACGACAAGGCACACAATTTAGAGTGGTTTGGTTAAACAACCTTCATCCACTGTTGAGACTCACCCAACCTTGGGCTATTTCCAATTACTAAGCGTTGGAATTACACCAACACAATAGAATAGGACTTCCACCGATCCAATTGATTGGGACTTTCACCCAATTCCTATCCACTATTTTTTATATTGGTTTAAGAGAAAAACTATCTCTTTAATCCACTTCACCAGAATATGATTTTTATAGAAAAATCAAACTAGGAAACACTTGCCTTGAAGCCTTGCAAATGTGTAGATGTGCATCCGAAACGATCCACCCAATGTGAGCTCGTACAATCCCGACGTTGATGAAGGCCTGTCGTGTAGAGCAACTACAATCCTTGGGTATCTAGGAAATTGGAGATCCAATGTCTATCCTAGAGCTTTAGCTTAATCCTTCTCTCTTAAATTCAATCTATACTGAAAGTTCCCGGAATGCTAGAACAAGATTGATCCTAAAGGGAGGTGAATAGGGAAATCTCTTTATTTGTTAGACCTTTTAAAATTTACTTGATTAATTAAACAAATTTGCAGCGGATAGATCAAATTAATTAAGATGTGTTATGTATGCTCAAATAGCAATCCAAGCAAAAATGGCTCTAACACCACAACACCATATTTATAGTGGTTCAGAGAAAACCCTCCTACATCCACTGATGAACTCACCCAACCTTGGGCTATCCCAATTCACTACGTGGGGAATTACACCCTCATAAATAGAGTATGAATTCCACCTAACTCGATTGACTGGGAATTTCACCCAATCCCTAAGGTTTTGAAAGGTTTGACCTACCCGATTTACGTCATTATCCCTCTATTTTTTATATTGGTTTAATACCTCTGATCTAATCCACTGTACAAGATGATTTAAGTAAATCAAACACTCAGAAGCACTTGCCTTGTGAAAGCTCTCTTGATGTAGATGTTGTGATTCTTCAAGATTCTCCCAATGTGATGTCATTCGATGACGAAGATGTTCCGAGTATGTGCAATCACGATATATGGGAAGAAGTTCTAGGAAATTGAGTGACCAATATCTATGCTAGAATATTTTGCCTTCCACTCTCTCACAATCTTAATCTATGGAAGATTGGATTTTTAAATGATTCACCTACGTTAAGTGAATGGAGAGAAGGTGTGATCTCTGGGAATGCCTTTATATTTTCTTATTCAAAGCTCTTTCCAAGTGTCCAACCAAACTCTTCAAGTTTGGAGAATATATAAGCATCCAGAAAAATTCCCGACTCTGGGTCATTGATGGGTCAACCTGGTCGATGGGTCGGTGCAGGCAAAATGTCGTTGCAATGTGACCGTGAACATTTAATGCACTTCCAATGGATATAAAACTGTCACAACCGATGGGTTGATCACATCGATGGGTCGACAAACTTATATTCAATACGTCATTCTTGTCAAGCATATCGACCTAAGGCAAAACCATGCAGACTAGTGTTTCAGTTCCAGAAACTTGCCAAACACAGGTCGACATGTCAGTCCATCGATGGGTCGGTCCTGGTAATCTCAATAGGTTTACTACATTGATGTGTTTGTTCTGATAGTACCCCTGAGTTCTAAGTTCCAGAACTCACTCAACCTAGGTCGACGTGTCATAGCTCATCGATGGGTCGTTCTGTCCTCATCGATATGTCGATGTACACGAGACATTCAATCTAAGAGCACCCAGGTTTTAAAGTCTGTTCCTAACTAGAAGCTCGATTTTTCCAGTCGATGTATCAATGACCTCAATGGGTTGATCCTGTTATCACAGATGGGTCGATGAACTCGATACACTCGATCTGAGAGCAACCCCGAATGGTAGTGTATCCATTCAAGAACCTTTGTCAATCGTGTCTGTGTCGAATACCACGACGGGTCTGTCTTGTGTCACCGATGGGTCGGTGGACTCGACATATAGACTTGACAGCTTATCAGATTTTCAATGTTTGTCCCATCTGGTTCTGTGACTGTCTCAGGTGCTCAAAAGGTTGTTAATGTTATTACCAACATGTTCCACTAAGCCTAGACAAGCTCACTAAGGGTGTGGGTTCCACCTAAAGTCATCTATGCCTAATTTACCTTTGGTGATTGCCATAAACTTGGTGATACTTGAATCTTACATTTGATCTTCCTTCTTTGAGCTTTTGATTCAATCTTCATCACCCCTTGAGTCTTGCTCATATCTTCAACCTTCTGAGGCAATGCTTTACCTAAGTCATGGAATTGACAAATAGATGACTCGGCAAACTAGGGGCACTAACATTCTCCCCCTCTCTCAATTTCCATGACAAAACACCTAGAAGCAAATGAAAACAGACTCGATGGCTTAGCCCAACCCAATATATATCGTTTGAATACAAATGATACAACAATTAAAATTACATATTCAAATGACAAAAATTCTTAGACTCTATGATTCATGATGCTCATCTTATTGCTCAGCTTGCAATCTCCATCGTGATCCTGTACATATACCTATACACACAAACAATGCAAGCAATTGTGGAAGCATACATCTCTCCCTCAAATTTTAGTCCATAATCACATAGTGTTCCCCCATAATTAATGGACTAAAAGCTCCATTTTGATCTTGATTAAACTCCACTTAATCATAGATTGTCCTCCTTCGAAGGTTATTTAAGGCTTCAATTTTTCTCCCCATTAACTTAAGATTACTTTCAAGCTTCAATACTTCTTCCCCAAAGCTTGCATCAAGCTTCTAATATTTCTCTTCCTTTTTGTCATAAATTGACAAAGGGTAATAAGCACAAATATACCACATTTAGTGTGCTTTAACAAGTCTCAATTGTTAGACGAAGAGGAGATGGAGAAGGAGGGGCAAGGGGACCACATTCATTTGGTTTTCAAAAATGCCAATATGAAATCAACTTATGCGTGCAAAGAGGAGGGAAAAACACTCATACAAAACATGTGCCATTAGAGAGCATATGAGTGAAAACATCACGAACTAATAGAGTATGCCAATAAAACACATAGTTCATGAAAAACAAGGTGATGCATAAACATATACCTAGATGAGAACAAGATCATCAACCAATCAAGTTCATTGAACAAAACATTCAGCAATTAAGAACATTGAACGAACAAACATCCTATCCTTGGAGTTTCATTATGCACATGGAAGATGGAGGCTTACTTCTTCCCATAAAAATTTCCAAGGTGTGCTCTCCTTTGCTCAATAATTTGAGAATACAATGCACCAAGTCCTTGAGCACTAGGAGCACTTAACCATGTTGGATTTCATTACCAAAACCCATTTGGTTTTAAGATTCACCTTTAATAGATTAAAGCAACAACATAGGTGCAAACACAAGGTTGCACTCAAACCTCATTTGACATTTAAAAAAAAATACATTTGGAGGTTTAAATCATGAATGCAAACCAAAAACATTTGGAGAAGAAAGGTTTTCCTTATTTAAACATTTCTCCAAACAACTCATTTTCAATGTCAAAATGATTTTCCAAGATAGAGCATATCAACACATGGAAAGTCATAATACATCCCAATAAGATTTTCCAATTTGAGGGGTGAAAAGTGTGTGCTTGTGATGCATGCAAGTTCACAAGACTACAAGTTTTGCATACCAACCTTTGAATGCCAATGAATGTCCATATATTCACACAACAATTTGTGCCATTTAATGATTCAACCAAATTATAAACTCTTGCACAAATTGATTGGATTTTGGATCATTTTACCATTAAGAGTCCAACTTTTAAAATTTTGATCTAATCCAAATCCAATACCTTGGGCATTTAAAATTCACCATTTGAAAGACCATTGCCCATGTGTGATGTCATTTGATAATGCATTCTTAGGTTTAGCAATAACTTGATGCTTTACGAACCAAATTCATTCCTCATACGATTTACCAATAATGAGAATAGAATGAGAACAACCAAAAGCACATAAGGCATACATCCATTTCACATATAATATAACAATGAGAAGCATGGAAATGAAGTATGTAACAAGTATGGCAATTGAACATATTCAACATGATAAGAACTCACGAAATGCCATAAACACAAACACTTGCAAAACATTCTCAAATGCACCAAGATATACCAATTTAGATCAAGGAATAGTGTATGAGAAATGATCTACATGTTGAGCATACAAGTGTTTGTCCAAACCATTTTTGCTCCCATACTTTTAAGTCACTTTTACCATCCAATCAAGAATACTCCAAATAAATTCTAAAGTTTTGAATGGTATATGAATGGATTACCAAATTTAAACATTTGATCACACTTTAATCAACAAATACCATTCACAAGCATGGAGCAAGTTTCATTCGACAAGACATTCACAAATTTTGTACACTTGGAATGAAACAACACTTTGTATGTGCACAAGATCATCTCACAACACAAGATACTACAAATTAAGTACAAAGATGGAGGTTTAAAATGCAAGCACATACAAGCACCACATGAGGCAATGCACAACATTCATTCATTCCCAAAAGATACACAAATTATATGACACATGGAATGAGATGAACCAAGATATAATCCAATATTAAAGCATAAAGTCCAAGCCTACATGTAAACATACATTCCACAAATAAATGTACAAGTTTGTGAATATGGAATGCAACACAAAAATCAGAAGAGGGGTTTTTTATAAAAACAAAACCTTCTGTGCAGACACGATATATCGAGATTGTCAATGCGTCGAAACCTCGATACATAGATTTTGACGATGTGTCAAAAGAACATAACACAAAATTTTCCTTTTAAATCCTATTTTTCTTTTTAAAATCTCCCACTTGATTTTGAACTCCGTGGCATAAGATATACATGATTTACTAAATAAGAACATTTATGCCACACAAATATCTTGCACAAATTCATAACACAAGATATATACCAATAAAGTCATGGAATGAAAGCAAGATACCAATTGGATTCTGAACATGTGTCAAATGTGTTAATCATATTGATAAACATAACACATCCAAGTTAAACACTTTAGGACTTGGAATCTAAGTCCACAACTCTATGACACTTCAAGCATGACTAATAAATACTATAGCCAAGAAAAGTACATTCAATGTTTGCATGAGTCAATGTGCCAAGCAACAACACAAAGTTTGTTTGAACTCACTTGTACAAAGATGAAGCTCAACTACAAAGGTTAGAGATACAACAATTAAGCTTGTTAGTGCCTCGCCTTGCCGAGTCACCTATTTGCCAATTCCATCACTTAGGTGAAACATTGTCTCGGAAGGATAGGGCTATGAACAAGACTCAAGGAGTGATGAAGATTGAATCCAAAGCTCAAAGAAGGCAGATCAAGTGTAAGATTCAAGCATCACCAAGTGTATGGCAATCACCAAAGGTAAAGTGGCCATAGATGACTTTAGGTGGAACCCAAACCCTTAGTGGACCTTGCCTAGGCTTAGTGGAACATGTTGGTAATAACATTAACAAGCCTTTGAGCACCCGAGACAGTCACAGAACCAGATGGGACAAACATTGAAAAATGATAAGCTGTCAGGTCGACACGTTTAGGCCACTGACCCATCGGCAAGACAGGACATACCCATCGTGGTCATCAACACGTCGACCAGATCGACAAGGGTTCTGGATCATAAACACTTTCATTTGGGGTTACACTCAGATCGAGTGTCTCGTGCACACTGATACATCGATGAGGAAAAATAGACCCATCGGTGCTCACGACACGTCGACCTGGGTTGAGTGAGTACTAGAACTTAGAATTCAGGGGTACTCTCAGATCAGACACATCTATGTAATAAAACCATCGAGAGTACTGGGACCAACCCATCTATTGTACCGACATGTCTACCTGGGTTTGACAAGTTTCTGGCCTTGAAACTCTGTCTGTATGGCTTTGCCTCAGGTCAATACAATCGACAAAAATGACACACTGAACATAAGTTTGTCGACCCGTCTATGTTACCGACCCATTGGTAGTTAACGTTTTATATCCGTTGGAAGCTTAACGGTCAAATTGCAATGGCACTATGCTAGTACCTGACCCATCTACCTGGTCGATCCATCGACAACCCAGAAAGATTTTTGTGTTTTCCTATATATTCCCCAAAACTTTGATGAGTTTGGTTGGAAACATAGAGAGATCTTTGAATAGGAAAATACTTAGGGTTTCCCAGAGATCCCACCTCCTCTCTATGCACTTCACATAGGTGAATCATTTGATGATCCAATCTTCCATAGGTTGGGATTGAGAGAGAAGAAGACAAACCACTTTAGGATAGATATTTGTCACCCAATTTCCTAGAGACCTCCCAAGGATTGTTATTGCACATACTCAGCGCATCTTCGTCATCGAACGACATCACATTGGGAGATTCTTCAGAAGCACATCTACATCAAGTTGTGAGCTACAAAGGCAAGTGTTTCTTAGTGTTTGATTTTAATTTTCTAAATCATCTTGTGAAGTGAATTAAAGCATGGTGCTTGAACAACTATAAAAAATAGAGGGATAAAGACGTAGACCAGGGTAGGTCGAACCTTTCAAAATCTTAGGGATTGGGTGAAATTCTCAATCAATCGAGATAAGTGAAATTCCTACTCTATTTGTGAGGGTGTAATTCCCCACATAGTGAATTGGGATAACCCAAGGTTGGGTGAGTCCATCAGTGGATATATGATGGTTTACTCCGAACCACTATAAATATGGTGTTGTAGGTGTTTGGGATTTGATTGTATGATTGATCTATAATTGGCGCACTCTTATTCTCACACACCACATTTTGATTAATTTGATTTATCCACTGCAAATTTGATAATTAATCAAGGAAATTTTGAAGGACCAACAAGTGTGTAGATTACCCTATTCACCCCCCTCTAGGGTCAATCTTGGACCGTGTTTTAGCACATCGGGAACTTTCAAAGCTCAAGTCTTAGACCAATTGTAGGGCATGAGTAAGGTCATATCCCTTGGGAATCCACATGAAATTTTGATATGGACTTTTCCTTTCAAATCCTTGGACTTATGGCAATTTAATTCTACCATATTGAATATTCGGCCCAATTCCAGAGGTTTGAGACAAGACTTTCCTTTTGATGTTCTTATTCATAGAATGAGGAGGACTTAACTTGCCCCTAATAAATTTTACATTGTAGGAATGATGCAACGACTCGTCCCGCTACGGCACGTTAAAATCGATCTATTACTATTCTGGATTTTTTTTTTTTTTAAATGGGAGACACTGCTCCCTCAACCCACACTAATCATAGCAATCCACCAATAGGTCAATAACCAGAAGCACGACTAGAACATTAAACATGATTTAGAATCATAGCGCCATCAGTTTATTACCTTCAACCAACTCAACAAATTGTACGCATCTCAAATACAAAACAAGCTCTCAACTACAAAATAGAACCATAATAGAAAATAAAGTTGCAGCTCCTCATCCATCGTCTGATTGAGGGTCCCATCGACCCCTTCTCTAAAAGTACCTGTAAGGCAAGGGGTGAGCTCAACATGCCCAGTGACTGTGACACATGTATCATATGTCAACAAGCATGCACTGCATATAATCATATGAACACATCAATGTCTACGATGTCTACATGCATGACCATGCATACATGTACCCTATCCCTAGCACATGGGCCCACATCTTTCCGGTCTCCAGTACAAAGACTAACCAACTCAATGCAACTCTAGGGCAACTCCCTCATATGCCCATCTGCTGTGGTCCACCCATCCACGGGTACGCAGACCAATCCTCAACCAGTTAGGGTCTCTAGCTCTCAACTAACCCTATGACTCTCCTAGGAAAACTCGTACACATACTACAACCAATCCCATGAGGCCTGGTTCACTAGAGTCCCAAACTGACTTTCACACGGGGGTAACTACTGCACCAGTCCCCAACGGACTTGCCAACTGGACCCATCTGTGGTCTCCTCAACCTAGTACCAGACCCCCGGTAGTCACACCTATAACCTCGGGCCCCACCTATCGGTCTCCACACAACTGGAACATACACCCCTCACGGAATTCTGCAGGCCTTCCACTGAATGAGCAGGCTGAACTCACTCGTTAGGCGCCCATAAACTCCCATGAGTTAACGCCCACAACACAAGTCACTTCAAAGAACCCCAAGGTCATAACCACTGGTAATCACACTACCACACCCCTTAGCCAAAAATGTGGGTGAACAGACACTCAACCCACCTGGCTCCCAAGGTGACCCAATACGTACTCAACGTGCTCTACGACCACCCTACCTCTAGGATTACCTCCACAGATATCCACACACACCACAAACCAGTACCACGAATCGTGAATAACCACAGGAGTTGTCCTCCACCATACCAACAAGAGTCGTCCCTCACCACATCATCCCTCGACCAATGAGGGGGCGAGCATATCCTAAACCTACTCGGTCATCAGGGGATCACAAGCCATACCAGCGGGAGTTGTCCCTCATCGCATCATCCCTCGACCAATGAGCGGGCGAGAACAACCTCAGCCTACTCGGTCATCTGGGGATCGTAAACCATACTAGTGGGAGCTGTCCCTCACCGCATCATCCTTCGACCATTGAGCGGGTAAGCACAAACTCAGCCTACTCGGTCATCCAGGGATCACAAACCATGCCAGCTGGAGTTGTCCCTCATTGCATCATCCCTCGTCCAATGAGCGGGCGAGCACAACCTCAGCCTATTTGGTCATCCGAGGATCACAAATCATACTAGCGGGAGTTGTCCCTCACCGTATCATTCCTCGACCAATGAGCATGCAAGCACAACCTCAGCCTACTCGGTCATTCGGGGATTACAAACCACCATCACACCCTCTGGTCTCTACGCGGGCTAACCACTCAACCCATCAGACAACTGGGGATGCCTTATCTGCCACACACTCAGGTGGAGTGTCTGTGATGACCTCTAACTCGGCCTTGGGTGAACTAACACTCAACCCAATAACTTTCTGGAGGTTTCCATGACCCCCTCACAACTTGCCTCTCCTGGGACTCTCGGGTACCTTGGCCCCCAAGCCAGACCACACCTCCCTCATAGGCGTGTCCGAAGATCATAATAATAGACCTGACAGTCAAACCTGCACTGGGAGTACATCCACCCATCACAAGAGTAAGTACCATAACCACACCAGGGTAGACCCACCACGGCTACGACTCTGCCAAAGACCCACATACCCTAGAGAGGAACACCAGCCGGGTACTCACACACCTACGGACCCACCAACGAGTAGTCCATAGCTCAGCCGCATCCGCTGTGCTGTCTCATGACTTCCCAACGCTAGCTACCAGACACGCTAGGGGATGTTATTGCCCCGGCTTGCTGAGTCCCTAAGTTTGCCAATTCCATGACTCGGGAACAAGCACTTGCTAGAAGTTTGAAGACTCAAGGTGATCAAGAAAGAAGATCAACTCCACCGGATTAAA
Organism: Chimonanthus salicifolius; assembly: GCA_013350335.1. Classification (NCBI taxonomy): domain Eukaryota; kingdom Viridiplantae; phylum Streptophyta; class Magnoliopsida; order Laurales; family Calycanthaceae; genus Chimonanthus; species Chimonanthus salicifolius. The sequence goes on along the minus strand of CM023539.1, from coordinate 23,933,645 downwards.
GCTCATCTTTATGGAAATCACAAAATAGGTATTTGGCCATAGATGACTTTAGGTGATACCCACACCTTAGGAGGAACATTCGTAGGCTCAGTTGAAGAAATGGTAAAACCATAAAAAGCCTAGAGAGGAAGCTTGACAGTGAATTGGAAGCGAACTTGGAAATATGAACTAAGTTCACTGTCAGTTCGACCGGTCGTTCTCATGGACCCCTCGGTGGAGACAGGATCTACCCATCGTGGTCAAAGACTGGTCGACCAGAGTGACAAAGGTTTTGGAACATTGAACTGTCATTCTGGGTATGCCTCTGATGGAGAGTCTCGTATGCATCGACCCCTCAGTGATGAACTTAATGACCCATCGTGGTCAATGACTCGTCGGTGATAACTTATGAGTTCTGGAACATAGAAGTCATGTGGAATCTTGAGAAAATAGACATCTTGGTATTTCAAGACCGATCGAGAGTAATAGGGCTGACCCCTCGGTAAAGGGCGACAGGTAGTTCTGGGCAGGACAAGTTTCGAGACACGAAACTCTATCTGCATGGTGTTTCCCCAGATCGAGACACTCATATGGACAGACCTCTCAGTGCCATGACTGTCGACCCATCATTGACACTGACTTGTCGACCTGGAAATTATAATGTTGTTGGGAGTGCATTTAATGTGCAACGGTCGGGTAGTTGAATGATAATAAATTTGAACACCGACCCAACGGTGATGCGACATGTCGGTACTGGACGATTTGAAAAAACTATGATGACTTGTCTATAAATATGAGTGTTGTGTGATCATTTAATCATCTTCCTTGAACTGAGAAGAGTCACACACCAACTCTAAGGAACGAAAGCTTTCTTGTGCCTACACCTGAAAATCAAATACAATCAATCTATTGATTGAGTAGTAAAATAGAGAAAGAGTGGAGGAAAAAAAAGATACAAAATAGGACAGATTTGGTAGAACCAATTTCCTAGTCATCGTGAGATTGTGATTGTTCAACGACGGCTACAAGGCAGAGCGCCGGGATTAACTCGGCCACACATTGGGTAGATCTTTGAGAAGCACACATCTTCGAGAAAAAGCTTCAAGGAAAATGCTTCTTGGTTTTAACTTTATTTTAAAACCTTGATCCTGTGAAAGTGGATTAAAGAGGCTTGGATCTGGAACCACTATAAAAAATCTAGAGTGCCTTCTCTGGCAGATGTGGTAGGTGGAATTCCTAGCCAATTCAAATAGGTGGAAGTCCTATTTTACATGTGGTAGGTGAAATTCTCCGTCGATTGAGTGAGGTGGAATTCCTACTCTAATTGTGAGGGTTAAGTCCCCACTTAGTGAATTTGGAGATAGCTCAAGGTTGAGCTAGTCCTAACAGTGGATGTAGGTTGGCTAACCGAACCACTATATATCTTGTGTCTTTGTTCTTGTGGTGTTAGAGTTACTTTCTTGTGTTGATTGCTTAATCAAGTATTGCTAACACACACACACACTTGATTGTTATATCCGCTACACTTAATTAATCAATCAAGGAATTTTAAAAAGACCAATGATTTTTAGATTGACCTTCCCTAGCCCCGCCCCCCCCCCCTCCCTCTCTTCTAGGGTCAATTGTGTTCTATCACTAAAGGAAGAACTTTCAATTGGTATCAGAGCCTAGTGCTCTTTAGAAGGATTTAACCATCCGAGTGATCTAAGCTAGAACACCATGGGAGACAATCATGTAATATCCAAACCCCCTTACTTTGATAGAACAACTATGCCTCATGGAAGGCAAAAAGAGAAGTTTATTTGTTTCTATAGATTCATCGGTATGGGATATTGTAAAGACTAGATGGCAGGAACCCATGGAAGAGAAGATGATAGCATCCACCTCAACCATGTTTATGACACCCAAACCTTTTGCCTTTTAGACCCTTGCTAAAAAAACTGCTTAGATAGCTGATGGCAAAGCCATGAATGCCCTTAACTGTACAGTATCCGATATCTAGTAAATGTGAATTATGACCTGTGGAATTGCAAAGGAGGCATGGGAAGTTCTTGAAAAAACTCATGAAGGCACCTCAATAGTTAAGAGGTCCAAACTTCAGATCCTCCAAAATCAATTTGATACGATTAAAATGAGGGAGGATGAAGTCTTCATGGATTTTTATTCCAAGATAAGCGACATTGTGAATCAGATGTACGCTCTAGGTGAAGGGATACCCGAGGACAAGGTATATACCAAAATTGTCCTGGAAAGATTCAAGCTCAAGGTTGTGTCTATGGAAGATAATAGAGATGTGGCTCTAATGAACATCGATGAATTGGTTGGTTCACTACAAACTTATGAACTACACTTTGAACAACCAAAGGATAAATCCATTGCCTTGGAATCTTCCTCAAAACAAAAGAAAGCAAAAGAAAAAGAAGATTTTTCGGAAGATGAGTTCTCAAGTGATGAAATGGCAATGTTTACCAAAAAGTTGTATAAAAACTTTGTTAAAAGAAACAACTTGATAGGAATGGGAAATGGTGAATCAAGTAAAAGATACCCTAAAAGGCAAGAAGAGATTAGAGGGAAAAGGAAGGAGAGAAAGATTGCCAAGAAGCAAACCTGTTACAATTGGGGGCGGAGAGGACACTTCATGAATGAATATCCCTCAGATAAAATTAATAAGGCTATGAATGTGGGTGTAACCTATGTGGAAATCTCTGAATCAGAGAGTGATTCCAATGAAGAGACTCAAAGAAAAGTTGTTGTATCTAAAGGTCTCATAGCCTAGATCATTGGTGATCAAGAAAATCCCGCAATTGTAACGGAGGATGATGAGAGTGAATATGATGGAAATCTTCAAGCCTCCTACAGTGCCTATTCCTTGAACGTGAGAGGCTGGCCAAGGAATTAAACAAGGTTAAAAATGAAAACCTGGACCTCTCTAATCAAATAGAAGATTTAAAAAATGAAAAATCTCTTCTAATCTCTAAGTTTGAACTCTCAAATGTTGAAAACACTAAGCTTAAAGAGAATGATAAAAGACTTCAATAAGAGATAAGTATTCACTGCAGGGATGTCGAAAATCTGTCGCAACACAAGGTGTATTCACTAAAGGTCTCATCCACCAACACTAACCTTAAAAGAAACCCAAGGAAGGTGGACACAAGGCAAGACTCTTTGTTGAGACAACTGAATCATGTCTTAAAAGAGTTGAAGGATCCCAAGGTTGGTCATCAAAGTTACGATCATAGAGGCGTGTATGCAACACCAAATGCCACAATCTTTGTACCTAGGAGAAAATTTGGCTAAATACAAGTTCAAGTTTAGAATGTACTCTTCCTGGCTATAATACATATTCTACTTGGAAAACCATATATTCTATTCAAAGTATTTTGAACCTCATGTTTTTTGGCATGTAAATTTTGATCTTGTGCATGTTTTAACAAAGGGAGAACTTTCAGGGGAGTCTCTAAATCATGATGTAGCCTGGTACACATGCCCCATTGACGTTCCATGCACACTATCTACATGCATACATAATTATCTCTAAACATGTTGTCAATATAACATTTGCAACATAATTAGGTATATACATCATTATCTATCACATGCTAGCACATTAACATTCATATATGACATCAATCAAGGCATCTTCTATACAAGCATAGAAAGTGGTATCATCTACTATCTACCACATGCAAATCTAAAGCATGTTGATTAAAATATTAATCACATACATGGAAAATTATCACACATCAACCAATCATGTTATCATACCATCAACAATTCATGACATCAGATAAACGATTCATAGATGCTCCGTGAGCAACGAGTACAAATACACCAGGATGAGACTCACGCCACCTAATGGTATCAACAGTTCCCTTGTCCAGTGGCTCATAACACAGGGGGACCCCATTTACCGCATTCTGTACCCACACATTTGATAGAGAAGTAATATGCATATAATGCATGCTAAAACCAGTGATAAGTTCCCCTACCTGTGTGTATGCTTTCGAAATCCAAACAATAAAACAAGCTGAAGGGTTGAAAGAAGTGATGCATGTGCTATCGGGCTCGAGAAACTTGCACGGGCCCGCAAAACTGGGACGATCCCACAAAACTGACTGGAAATGGGCTCGCGAATGGTCCAGAAGCGCTAGAAGTGCAACCCAAACATGCCAAAAATACTCCAGGACGATCTCCAAAGCATGAGAGAGATGAGCTTGAAATGGGCCCAAAGTGGGCCTGAAATGGGCCTGGGCTTGGATTGAACTGGGCTTGGATGCGCCGGGCTTGGATATGCTAACTGGGCTTGGACTGAACTGGGCCGAGAGAATGTTGGGCCAGAGCCTAGGTCTGAGATACGGAATGGGCTTGGGCTTGGTTTGGCTCGATCTGCTGGGCTGAACTTATACTAGGCTTGGTGGCGAGTGGGCTGGACTAGATTTGAAGTTGAGGAAACAGGCCCAGACGAATTGGACTTGAGTCGTCCGAACCCTGTTGAGTCAACTTAGCAAGTCACTAAGCTGACTCAGGAATTAAATCGGTAAAGAGGAAGGAATTGGGGGAAAGAGAAGGAAAATGAATGAAAAAGGGAGGAAAATCGGAGAAAAGGAAAAAGGGATGAAGGAGAAAAGGGAAGAACATGTAATGCCCCGCCCTTTTCACTCGTCGAAAATCAGAGTCTATTTTCTTTTTTTTTTTGAAATAGAAGAGTGAGAGAGAGCGGGATGCCACGACGGGAGCTAAGTCCAAGCTTCCAAAGCCCGACCCTTAACTGGCCAACCATACTTGTGCGTGGACCAAGTCTACTAAAACGGTTCACACGTACTCAAGTTAACACACGAATAATCATAGATGCGGAAATATAATAGAATAACAATTCTATTCCATTTTAGATAGCAAGGAGGTCCATCACTTAACAATAATTATCTTAAGTTAACATATCCAAGTTAACATTCAAACCATAGCAAATATATCTACGTTATTACAGTCCCGAATGCTAGTTACTCAAATTACACTGTCCATGAATAACTTAAATGAAACGAAACTAAAACAACGAAGCCCCAAAGCTTGGCTCCGATCACGTTCATCGTTCCGTCCATTTCCTGTGTCATCAACTAGGGTAGAAGTAGGCGTTAGACAACGCGCCCAGTAGGTACTCCAAATAGAGTTAACACATGGTTAGTACAAAATCATATAGATAACATAATACCAAAACCATGTAAAACAATGCCATGCCATGGTGTCATATGCAATGAGTCCCACCCATCACAAACACATGTATCCTCTTGATGGAATCTCCTCATCAAGGTATCCCCCACGGTTGCCTTACGGATGCCCCGACGGAGCGTGGACTCCGGTTACTTCTTGATGGATAATGCACATCAAGGTCTTCCCACGAATTCCTTACGGACGCCCCTGACGGAGCGTGGCCTCCGGTTACAATCATCCCTCCCATGCCATGCATAAGATGTAAGTGCACACATGCTATGTAATAATATAATCATAGCATTAAAACCTCATATTTGAAACATATCATTTATACAAAATAACTCATCAAAATAGGAATTAAAGCCATCATACATATCCCATGGTATCAATGAGGTAAGAATCCTACCAATGACGACTAAAGTGTCCTTGCGTTTTCGTCCGGAAACCACTCATGATTGTACACCCCTTGTGAGGTCCCGTTACCTTATAACATATCAAATAATCAAAATACCGTTCTATTTATCTTCCAACCGTACTTAAGTCCATAAATATGTCTTAGTGGGGTCCAAGATCATTCTAACCAATGTTGGTCCAAGATCATGCCATCTTTGATTCATTAAACCAAACACATATAAGTTAATTATTTAACCTTATTAACACCCTAAATCCATAGAACATTCCCCATGGGGTTCGGCCATACACCATGGCCGAACCCATGGTCCATCATTTTCACATATTTACATCTTTGCCTTTATTCTATCCATGGCTAATTACTTAACTTATTTACATACGACTTAAGTCCCAAAAATGATCCATACATGATTCCTTAATCCAAAAACATGATCCATGGGGTTCGGCCATACACCATGGCCTAACCCATGGTCCTTTAATTTTACTATTTGGCCTTTATTTCCTTCTATAACACACCGGTTTTCCAAGTTATTAATATATATGAAAATTACCCATTTAATTTGTGAATTATTAGATATGGACCTTACATGCGTAAAAGTGTTGGGTTATTGCCCGATTAAGACCCAACAGATTGTGGAAATTGTTTCAATAGAATTAAATGGGGCTGAATTAAAATGGTAATTTAATATCTATAAATAAGGGATATAAATTAATTGTCGTGTGCATAAAGAGATTAGGAATGGGATATGGTGCATGGCTGAATATTAGATTGCATATCCAAGAAGATTGTCTTGGCCGTGTATGAAAGATTTGCACATGTATTAGATATGCGCATGATGTGTTAGAATATCTCTAAAAAGGGTCCTTTCCCTTGATTAAGAGTGATACTAGGAGAATTACTAAATAAAGAAGGATGCTTAGGCCGTGTATAGGGATTTCCATATCCATGAGGATGCGCTCAGTGGTGTCCTCTTCCTTGATTAAAAATGGCATTAAGGCAATGGCTAAATTGAAGGGTCGGCACCTTCTAAGTTAGGACCAAGTGGAATTTTATAAAGGAGAGACACAAGGGGCGCACGGCAATACACACCAAGGCCGAACTTTCTTTCCCTTTCAAGTCTCATTCTCGGCATTATTCAAAGGAAGAGAAGGTAGCCAGCAAGTGGGAAAGATCAAGAAGAAGTGGAAAGAGGCTAAGGAAGAAGAAGATTGGAAGACCAAGAACAAGCGAAGGAAAACCGAAGGAGTCGCGGAACCGGTTAGTATTTTGATAAATTTGTTTTAAGATAAGGAACCATAGGTTTCGGCCATGGTGTATGGTCGAACACCATGGAAGAGAATTGGGTGATGAATATAATAATTTTAATGAAAAGGATGGACCATAGGGTTCGGCCATGGTGCATGGCCGAACCCCACGGAAAGACATGGTTTAATATATGGGTTTTTGAGGGATGAAAACCATGTAATATTATGTATGTTTTAAAAGAGGAAATATGGAACCATAGGGTTCGGCAATGGTGTATGGCCGAACCCCATGGAAGAAAAATTCAGGGAAAACATATGGTATTTTAATGGAAAAATTAATATGAAATTTGTATGGGTTTAAATGATGTTCAAGAGGAAGTAAGGAACCATAGGGTTCGGCCATGTTGTATGACCGAACCCCATGGAGAGTTATTGGTGGACTTAGATGTTTTTGGGACCATGAAGATGATGGGGAATGTTGGTAAGTTTAATAGGTCTAAATGTGGTTAATGATGATGATCTAAATGTATGATTAAACCCCCTCATGGAAGGACTTTGTTATGGGTCTAAATATGGTAAATGATTTAAGGGGGGATGAAAAAAAAAGACATCATGGGTTAGGCCATAGTGTATGGCCGAACCCCATGACCCATTTTATGAACCCTTTTTATGAGTTAAGTATGGATCTATGCATGTTTAAAATGAATGGGTTTTAAGTTAAGGAAATGGATGAATTATGATGGTTTTTATGTCATGATTAATGAGTCATTGATGGATTCATGTTTATGGATCAGTTATGGATATGGAGGTTTTTATGTCATGATTAATGAGTCATTGATGGATTCATGTTTATGGATCAGTTATGGATATGGACATGCATCAATGAAAGGTGATTAACCATGGAAGGAATGAATGGCAAAAATGTAAATATGGCAAAAAATGAAAGACCATGGGTTCGGCCATAGTGTAAGGCCGAACACCATGGGGAGTGTTTTTGGGACTTAGGGACTTTTAAATGATGAACTTATGTGTAGTTGGGTTAATGAATCAAAGGGTGGCTGATCTTAGACCCACATGATTAAAATGAGCTAAGGATTAAAAAGGGACCCAAAAACCAAGTGGGTGAGGTTCGCCCATGTTGTATGGCCGAACCCCACTAAGACATGTATTGTGAACTTAGACATGGTTGGAACATTGGTTTGATTTGTTGATGTGTAATAAGGTAACGGGATCTCGCAAGCGGTGCGCGATCGGTGATTGATCTTTAGACGGGAAACACAAGGACAATATTAGTTGGTCGTTGGTAGGAATCCTACCTCATTGAAAGCCATGGATTATGTGTATATGAATGTTTTACTTGAATTATTTTGGTATCAAATTATATGTCTTAATGATGGGATTTTAATGCTATGGTTTGTATTATCACATGGCATGTTTACACTTGCATCTCATGCATGGCATGGGAGGGATGATTTGTAACCGGAGATCCACACTCCGTCGGGGCGTCCGTAAGGCATTTGTGGAGGGTATCTTGATGTGCTATGTATGATGACTTGTAACCGGAGATCTACACTCCGTCGGGGTGTCCGTAAAGCATTTGTGGAGGGTATCTTGATGTACTATGTATGATTGATTTGTAACCGGAAATCCACACTCCGTTGGGGCATCTGTAAGGAATTTGTGGAGGGTACCTTGATGTGCATTTTCCATCAAGAGGGACATTATGTAACGATGATATGGACGATGGGTGGGACTCATGGCATATGTCACCCATGGCATGGCATTTACTTGCATGGTTTTGATATACTTATATCTATGTGTTTTGTTTATACTAATCCATGTGTTGACCCTACTCGGAGTACCTACTGGGCGCGTTGTCTAACGCCCTACTTCTATCTTAGACGATGACGCAGGAAATGGAGGAAGCGAAGGACGTGATCAGAGCCAAGGGTAGGAGCTTGGAGGAGCTAGATAGATTTATTTAAGTTTTATTCATGGTTATGTAATTTGAATAACTTAGCTCGTTGGACTGTAATAACTTAGACTATTGCTATGGCTTGGACTTTTATTTTGGACATTTTAAGTTGAGTATTTATTAATTAAGTGATGTAATTCCTTGCTATCTAAAATTGGTATGACAGACTCTATTATAACTCCGCATTAAGTTTATATTCTGCAAGCTTATTTTTACGTGTGAACCGTCCTCGTGGACTTAGTTCCACGCACACGTAGGGTTGGCCAGTTAAGGGCCGGGTTTGGAAGCTTGAACTTAACTCACGTCATGACGTCTCACACTCTTTGTCACTATTTATTTAAAAAAAAAAAATTAGATTCTATTTTCGGGATAGTGAGAAGGGGCGGGGTGTTATAGAACAATTCTGTGAAGCATGGGAAAGATTCAAAGAAATATTAGCAAAATGCCCTCACCATGGTTTTGAAACGTGGAGACTTGTCCAATTTTTCTATGATGGTTTAACCACATCAACCCGTCAAATGGTCGAGTCTATGAAAAATGGGGACTTCTTGAAGCTAATTAAAAACAATGGATGGGCATTCTTGGAAACATTGGTTGAAAATTCTTAGTGATGGGACTTTTCCAGAAAGATATTCTATCACAAACCTCAAGAAAAAGGGATTTGTACAGTAGTGATTTTGACGTTAAGTTAGCAATCGCAAACCTAACAAAAAAGTCAACTCATTAGTAATCACTCAGGCAATGAATCCATCAATAGGAGCAAATGTTGAATTTTGTGTTATGTGTTCTAGTTCAGGACACACCGCTCAAAATTGCTCTTCCCTAGAATCAAATTCTGAGTTCAACTGAACAAGTAAATGCACTCAATAATTTTGGAAGACAACAAGGAATCCCGTTCTATGCTACATATAATCCTAATTGGCGAAATCATCCCAATTTTTGTCGGTGACAGAATCAATCTCCAATGAATCAAAACTTTCGTCAATATCAAAATCAGTCATTTCGACCACCTCCATATCAGCCACCACCTAAAAATCAATCATATCATCCACCCCAGTCAAATCAGTCTTATCCTTCACAACAATGTAAACCTTTGATTGAGGATATGTTGCAGCAATTCATGCAATCTACCCAGCAGGCTATGCACAAGCTTGAAACACAGCTTTGACAATTGACCACTGCTATTGATGATAGCGAACAAGGCAAATTTCCCAGTCAACCTATTCCAAATCCTAAAGGACAGTATGAAGTTTCATCATCCAAACCAGACGATGTTAAATCAATTACTACCTTGAGATCAGGGAAACAGGTAGATAACAAAGTGGAAATGCCTAAAGAATCAATCAATGATCAATCAAAGCAATCGGATAACTCACTGAGTTCATCCCCTGTCCAAAATCCATCGAATTTATCTGTTAAGAAGACATTTTCACCAAGGGCTCCATATCCTCATAGGTTATCTGTAAAACAAAAGATACCTTAAGGTGGCATACTAGAGGTTTTTAAACATGTTAGTATCAATATCCCTCTATTGGATGTCATCAATTAGATACCTTCGTATGCCAAATTTCTAAAAGACCTATGTACGGTGAAACGGAGGACCAATGTTCCCACGAAGGCTTTCTTAGCAAAAAATGTGAGTGCACTACTCCAATAAACATTTCCAATCAATCATAAGAATCCTAGATGTCCAACCATTGCTTGTACAATTGGTACATACACAATTAACAGGGCCCTATTAGATCTTGGAGCTAGTGTCAATCTATTGCCATATTTTCTATATGAACAGTTAGGTTTTGGAGAATTGAAACCTACTTTTATCACACTACAGTTAGCTGATCGCTCAATAAAAATTCTTAGAGGTGTGATAGAAGACGTTCTAGTTAAGGTTGACAATTTCTACTTCCGTGAAGATTTTGTAGTATTGGATACACAATCTACTCAGGACGAAAGTGGACATATCCCAGTCATTCTTGGACGACCATTTCTGGCCACTGCAAAAACAATGATCAATTGCCAAAATGGTATGCTTAGATTATCATTTAGAAATTTGAAAACTGAACTCAATGTTTTTGGTCTTTGTCGACAACCTCTCCTCATGGCTGATCCATGCGAGGTTAACTTAATTCAGAGTTCAGTTGATAAATTTTCATTCACTCCACTTGCAATGATCAAATCGAAAAATCACTCTCTCATTTAGACAAGGATTTCAATTTCAATGAAGTGAATGTTATCACTAAATTTGAACCTTTTTTTGTCAATCCATCAGTGCCAGTCCCATCTATCATGAAGCAACCAAAATTAGAACTCAAAGCTCTTCCTGAAACTCTTAAATATTTATATCTTGGACCTTCAAACGCATTGCCAATTATCATAGCTTCAGACTTAACTTCTGAGCAGGAGTATAAACTCCTGACTGTTTTAAGAGATCATAGTGAAGCTATAGGATGGTCCATTGCCGATCTCAAAGGAATTAACCCTTCTGTGGTCATGCACAAAATTTATCTGGAAGAAAATTCCAAAACATCTACGGAATCACAGAGATAGTTAAATCCAGCAACGCAGGAAGTGGTTAGAGATGAAAGTTTGAAACTTCTCGAAGCTGGAATCATTTATCCAATTTCAGATAGTGTATGGGTAAGCGCAGTCCAAGTTGTCTCGAAAAAGTTTGGTGTCATGGTAATAAATACTGAGGAAAATGAGTTAGTTCCAACACGCGCTCAAACGGGTTGAAGAGTTTGTATTGATTACCAGAAACTGAACAATGCCACTCGAAAAGATCACTTCTCTCTTCCATTCATTGATTAGATGGTTGAACGTTTAGCCGGTCATGCGTTTTATTGTTTCCTTGATGATTATTCTGGCTATAACCATATTTATGTTGCTCCTGAAGATAAAGAGAAAACAACATTCACTTGTCCATTCGGTATGTTCGCCTATCATCGTATGCCTTCCGAACTGTGTAATGCACCTGCCACCTTTCAGAGGTGCATGATCAGTATTTTCTCCGACATGGTAGAACGTTTCTTGGAAGTTTTTATGGACGATTTCTCAGTCTTTGGATCAACTTTTGACCAGTGCCTGCACCATCTGACCCTTGTGTTAGTCAGGTGTAAAGAAAATAACTTAGTACGTAATTGGGAAAAATGTCACTTTATGGTGAAATCAGGCATAGTACTTGGGTACATCATATCAGAAAAAGGAATTGAAATGGATAAAGCCAAGGTTAACCTAATCACTAATTTACCAAAACCACAAACTGTTAAAGAGATTAGGTCATTCTCAAGCTGGAGTTTACAGAAGGTTTATCAAACGATTCAGTGACATATCAAGACCTCTTTGTAGACTCCTGACCAAGGATGTCGTTTTCAATTTTGATGAAAATTGTGTCATAGCCTTTGAAGAATTGAAAACTGCTTTACTTTTGTTCCAATCATACAACAACCTGATTGGTCTGTACCTTTTGAAATTATGTGCGATTCCTCTGACTATGCAGTAGGAGTCGTGTTAGGACAAAGAATGAACCAATGTTTTAAAACCTGGCCCGTGGATCGACCCGTCTTGAAGGAAGGGTGGGTTAAATAAGGTTCAATCGGGTTGACCCATAGTTTTCATAAAAGTATTTTTTTCTTTTCATAAACCCAATTGTAAACACTAAAAATTAATAATCCAAAAATCATATTCTAAAAAAAACCAAAATCTTCATCTTCATTTTCTTCATTTAAAGAAACCAAGGGTTTTTAAGGGTCAAGGGTCATGGGTTTATTAGAAAAACTGGGTTGATTCGTGGGTCACAAAGGGTTTTTAATCCAAAAGGGTCTTAAAATGACTCGACCCGTGTCTCAGCTGGGTCACGTTAGACCCACGGGTTAACCCGTGGGTCAGGTCGGGTTTGATAACATTGGAATGAACAAATAACCTCATGTTATCTACTATGCTAGCAAAATGTTGAATGGCGCTCAACTTCATTATTCCACCATGGAAAAAGAGTTGTTAGCAGTTGAATTTGCGTTAGACAAATTTCGATCTTACTTAGTAGGTTTGAAAGTCATTATCTATTCAGATCACGCTGCACTAAAGTATCTTCTTTCTAAGAAAGATGTTAAGTCCCGTTTGATCCGATGGATACTTTTGCTACAAGAATTTGATATTGAAATTCGGGATACGAGAGGTTTCGAAAATTTGGTAGCAGACCATTTGTCTAGATTGGTAACTGAGTTCACTAAAGATAACCGTCCTATCATTGAGTCCTTCCCAGACAAGCAACTCATGTCTCTTTCCCAAGTACCATTGTTCGCAGACATTGTCAATTATCTTGTGACTAGTCAAATGCCTCCTCATTGGACTAAACAAGATAGAGTTAAATTTCTGGCACAAATCAAAAATTTCATTTGGGATGATCCATATCTGTTTAAGCATTGTGAGGACCAAATTATTCGTCGTTGTGTTCCTGAAGAAGAACAACAAAGTGTCATAAGTTTCTGTCATGATCAAGCCTGTGAAGGTTATTTCAGTGCTAAAAAGACAACTGCAAAAATTTTGTAATGTGGATTTTACGGGCGCTCCATGTTTCGTGATACCCATACCTTCTGTGTTTCATGCGATAGATGTCAAAAATTAGGAAGTATATCCCGCCGGAACATGATGCCTTTAAGCCCAATCTTAATTGTCGAACTTTTCGATGTTTGGGGCATTGATTTCATGAGACCTTTTCTACACTTTTTTGGTAATCTATATATCCTCGTAGGAGTTGACTATGTATCAACGTGGGTAGAAGCAATGGCATGCAAAACCAATGATCACAAGGTTGTCACTCGCTTCTTGAAAGAAAACATCTTCTCTAGATTTGGTATTCCACGAACTATCATTAGTGATGGTGGTACGCATTTTTTTGATCGCCCATTTGAAAAATTAATGAAATCATATGGGGTGATTCACAAAGTAGCTACCCCCTATCATCCTCAAACAAGTGGACAAGTGGAAATATTAAATAGAGAAATCAAACATATCCTGGAGAAGACAGTCAATCCATCTCGGAAGAACTAGTCTTCCAGACTCACTGATGTACTATGGGTTTATCGAACTGCATTCAAGACACCCATAGGAATGTCACCCTATAGCTTAGTGTATGGAAAGGCCTGTCATCTTCCAGTTGAAATAGAACACAAAGCCTATTGGGCAATCAAGCGTTTCAATTTTGCTCTAGACTCGGCTGGACAACTCAGAAAGCTTCAATTAGATGAGTTGGAAGAAATCAGAAATGAAGCTTATGATACGACTAGAAAGTAGAAAGACCAAATGAAAATCTTTCATGACAAACACATTCTAGGGAAAGTGTTTACTATTGGTCAAAATGTCATATTGTACAATTCTATGTTGCATATTTTTCTTGGAAAATTGAAATCCAAATGGTACGGTCCATTCATTGTCACAGCCGTATTTCCACAGGGTGCCATCCAGATCAAGTATCATAAAAATGGTCATCCTTTCAAAGTTAATGGTCAACGTTTGAAACCATTTTTAGAGCCCTAGACTCCAGAAGGAATCTTGTTCATTGATCCAATTTACCAAAACAGATTTGCACATCCATTATCCTCCTATTTTCCCAAACCCATTTTCCCTTTCCCAATCATCTTTACCTTGACCCACCAGCCCATATGTCTATGTTTGAGTTGGTCTATGTTCATCAGAGTCGTCAGTGTCTAGTTGTTATTTGAGTCAATTTAGCCTAGAAGTCAGTCATTTAATATCGTGGTACAACTCATATTTAGATTGTTCATTTTCTAAGATATTTCTTCATTTACACCTGGCCAGTGTAGATTAGGAAACATTGAGGACAATGTTCAGTTCGAGTTTGGGGGTACTAAGGTCACCATGTGTCATTTTTCATAAAAAATCTTAAGGGAGAGTAAGTTCACAATTGAGACCCCTTAAAAAAAACATTTTTAGCATCCATCATCCATCTTTGTCTTTGTGACCAGCAGACGTTAAAGAACTGGATAGAAGTCATACACATAGAAGATCGAGTTTTCATTTTTGCATTGTGTCTGTTTAGAACACAAGTTCCCCTAGACTTGTGTAGGAAAATAATTTCCTTAGCTATGAGGGTGAGGAAGTTGGAAATCCAAGATGAACAACCTAGACCTCTCTGTGGTTGAAGCACTCTGGCTGCAAAGAGAAAAGCTAAGAGGCTAGGTATCTGTCACAAATGCGGACGTTGGAATTGTAATGGAATAAGATTAGATTATGGAGTCCGTTGTGAGACAGCAGCAAGTAGACTTGTAGGGAACCGACAGATCTATATAGACCTATGCAAGGGCAGAGTAAGTTCAGAAAGGCTGAGACACCTTGAACTCCAAAGAACTGTTGATTTCCGACTAAGCGCTTACAAACGTCTTGACAATCTGATGTTAAACAAGTCATAATCTTGTTTAGACAAAAGTAGGCAGAATCATTTTAGAAGAGTAAGTAAGGACTGAGACTTTGGAGTTTAAACACTGCCAATTTTTAGTTTGAAAAAGATTACCCGCGTCTTGACAATCTTGCTTAAAAAGAGTCACATTTTTAGCATTAATACTTAGATAGAGATCTTTATATCAAACTTTTTTGGATAGATTTTTATAGGATTTATATTTGGAAACCATTGTACACATCCATATTAAGTTTAGTCTGAAAAAGAAAAATATTCACGAGTCAAGTAATCACTAGAGGAATAATAATGGAGACTTAACCCGGTGAACTTTAGAGCCATTCTTTCTTATGAGAGTTATAAGTCAATTCTATTTTCTTTGGTAGCGCAAATAAGTTGTTGTTGATCTCATTATTCTTCATCTTGGTTATATTATTGAGAACGCCATCAAAATTGAGTTATTATACCAGAAATTTTTTCAAATTTATTTGAAACAAAGAAACCACCTGTTGAAACTTAGGATATGACATAAGCCATTGTTAGATCGTTTGAGCCTAAAAACCCACCTATTGTTGGTCATCTTATCTTGATAGTTCTCCAGTTGAGCCTTCAAAATAATCTGTTTTCTTGACTAGCCATGTTTACCATACCCAACTCCAGTTTAGGAGTATGAGCCAATAAAAAATACCAATGACCTATTCTTATAAAAGGTTAGCGATGACAAATTAAGGGATGGTACTCTAAAAACAACGGCACAAGAAAAGAACAAGAAAAAAGGAAAAAAAAAAGAAAATAACATAAAAAAAGGGAAACATCTAGATACCAAAAGAAGGATGTTAAAAAAAATATTAGTGGAAAATAAAATATTTTGAAAAGTGCCAAAAAGAAGAATAGAGGAAAAATATCCCATTAAAAAACAATGAAGACTCTAACCATTTCTATTCAAAGTATTTAGAGCCTTATATCCTTCTTTGATTTGACCCGATCCCAAGCCACGTTTCGTCCTGAAAGGAAGTCTTATTGATCTTAGGTCTAAATATGGTGTTTCATGTGGAGAATAAAGGAAGAAAAATGATGGTATTTGACTCAACATTCTCAGGAAAGTGACATCTATTCATGAGATCATTCATCTTTTTTTATATGAGTCGTCTTTGTTAATAAATATGTGAGATACTTTGATTTTGAACACATAAATTCTGCTCTCAAATACCTTGAGAGAAAATGAACCCCAATCTCTGAGTGTTAAATTTTTCCAAGAGATATATCCAGTGAGGTTTGCAGTCAAAGAGCATTTTCCAATGGTATGAACAAAACTTGAGTCTATTTGGAAAAAAAAGGTTTATCTTAATGTTGGCTAAGCACAAACTACACTCCAAGTATAAGCCTTGTAAAATGAAATTTAGAGTTGTATGATGTCTCGACCTCTCATCCTTATGTTCCTGTTAAACATGTTGATATTTGTGGGTATTATCACTGAAAGCCTTACGAGATTATAACTCGTCCACTAGTGGTAAGCTAGGAGTTTAAAGGCTTGTTGCATATGCTAAATGCAATCGAGAGTACCAGCGAAAATGGTTTAGTTTAGGATTTTCATTTTATTCAGTTGATCTAGAATAGGATTTCTGTGTGTCGTTAGAATTTTTAGCTTTAGTTTTACTCGAGGACTAGCAAAATCTGAGTTTACGGGTATTTGTTGAGCATTGAAATATTACATTTTTACCCCTGATTATTGGTTCAGTTAATCTTCAATTTTGTATATAATGGTGCATTTAATGTAGTTTGTCAGTTTTGTAGTAAAAAATGGAAAGTTCAGAAAAATCAAGCTAAAATAACAGAAGATTGCAAGTTTAGTGCTTTAAAGAGAAGACCTATAATTATTATAATTATTTTATGTCACTTTCTAGGATTTTCATGTAAATTAATTAATCTAGATCCAGTTATGAGAGTCTATGATTAATTAATAATTTTTATATTTAAAGTGGTTAAATAATTATTTAATTCTAGAGGTTAAAAGCTGCATTCCAAGTGCCAAAGCCTGAATTTCAAGTCATTGGGCCAAGATTCAGTTCTAGTGTGCCAAGTTATGCTCTACAAAACTTCAATGGGCCAAGCCCCATGCAAGCCCATGAGCATTCCACACATTGGGCTAGGCCAGTGTGCAAACTCAGTCCAACTAAGGCCCAAGCTATCAAATCCAATTCAAATGGGCCTGAGTTGAGGTTTAGATCCAAATCCAAAGCCCAAGTCCAATGAACTCTATGGTCCATATTTGAATTTACCTAACTCCAACCCAACTACCTATGTCCAAAACCCATAGCCCAACTTCACATCCACACCATCCAACTTCCATCTTAGATCTTAACCTTCCATATCACATACCCAATTAGGACAAACCTTAGATCCACCATCAAATCTAACACATTCATTCATCTATCAGTAGATCTAGGTCATCCATCATCATCATGATCATCTTAACCTTAGATTAGTATTCATCCATGCATCACCTATTAATCATTGCATTCATTTCATGCATTGAACATCTTAGCCATTAGATATTAGGTAATCCAATCGCATCCATTCACTAATGTCTTAGAAACCCTAGAGCCTCCACATGCTTCCATCACATAAACACATTACCTTGGATTTAGGTCATGCATTTCATCATCCATTTAAGATCCACCTATGCATCTAAACCCTCCATCAACCATCTACCCATTTTTATAATTATTTTACCCAAAATACCTTAGAGCCATTAGATCAAAACTCATTTAATCTAAGCCTTCCATTCAGAAACCCTAAGCTATTAACAACTTGTAGTTCAAGCTAGCCCCCATGCGCATATTACACCTCATCATCCCATGATTTTTATAACCTAAAACCTCTCCATGCACTTAGACTAAAAACCATCTAGATACATTCCTAAAATCCAAACACACCTCACCATCCAATCCCCAAGTATCCCACACGATTTTTCCAATCCCAAACCAATCCAATTCCTAATTTCTCTCCTAATCTCATACTTCTCTCCACCTTCACTTAGCCACCAAGGAAAGCCACACAAAAATCGTGTGACCCTCCTTGTGTAACCCTAAAATTCAAGCTTAAATCCCCATCATCCATTCCCATTTAGATGCAATCCAGTCCTTTGTTTTCCCAACTTAAACCTTGATTTGATCCAAGCCATCCATCTCCTTTCAAAGTCTATAAATACCCCATTACCCCAAGGGTAAAATTCGAACATGACCTGGAATTCAAGAGTACTAAAGGCTAGAGCAAAAGACAGAAAGACAAGGAGCACCATACGAATTTACAAGTGAGAGTGTAGATTTTTTATCTTTTATGTTGTCTTCTTATATTTAATTTAGAAAAGCCTTTTACTGTAATTCTTATATTTAATAAAGTAAAGAATTCATTTAACCCTGGAACATCCAATTTCTAAAATACTTTTACGATTATTTTATTTTTAATTTCAAGCACACAACTTTTATTTATTTGATTGAACATGAGCGTATACAATAGTTAGGATCTTGATTGTAAAACTTGAATCATGATTACTAAGGTTTTGATTAATTAAATAAAAAGTTGTGAATCTCGTTTTATTAATAAATATGAATTGTATTTTAGATCTTTACGTGAATTTCAGATCTAGGCCTTTACTTTATTTACGTATCTTGGGTGATGAACGGTCTATTCCAAACAACCAACCTTTCCGTTACTGCACTTAATTTCAGTCATTTATTTTCATGCAATTTAATTTTCTGTCTTTTAATTATGTTAAATCTCATGTTTATTGTATAATAGTTGTTTTAACCCAAATCTTATATAATCTAATCTTTAATTCTGTAACTCTTTAATTCATTCTTTAATTATTTAATTCATTATTTAATTCTTTGATTCTCTATATCTTAAATCACTCTCTCTAAAAAATCATTCAATTAAAGTTCAGAAGATGTATAAATAATTTTGTAACTTGAAATCCTAAACATGATTAAGGTTAAAATTTAATTCACCATATAAGAATAAGGAATCACACATTTTATTTGCAGATTTTTCCAAGTTAGATACACGACTCATATAATGATTCAATGTCTTAAAAACAATTCATTTTTTGAGGACATTAATTAAAATTCATATACTTTGAGATTTTCCATTGGGTTCATCCTCGCTCTCACATTACTATACTATGAATGGCTTGTGCACTTGCAAGATTTACAAATTTAAAACCATCTACAAGTACCAACAGATTGGGGTAGCACTAAGGGGTCGGTGACTAGAAATGTTACCGTTCAACAACGCGACCGTTACACATTAATGCACTCCCAATGGTATAATTCTTTCCCGGTCAATATGTCGGTGTCGCCAATGGATCGACAAATATGGCACCGATAGGTCGGTCCATACGAGAGGTTCGGTCTAGGGAAACACCATGCTGACAGAGTTTCATGTCCAGAAACTAGTCTTACCTAGATCGACCTATCGTCCTTTATCGAGGGGTCGGTCCTGGTACTCTAGATCGATCTTGAGCTACCGATATGTCTGTTTTCTCGAGAGCCCACTTGAGTTCTGAGTTTTAGAACTCATAAATCTTTATCGAAGAGTCGTTGATCATGATGGGTCGTTTCAGTTTTCACCGAGGGGTCGGTGCATACGAGACTCTCAATCAGAGGCACATCCAGAATGATAGTTCTATGATCCAGAACCTTTGTCAATCTGGCCGACCAGTCCTTGACCACGATGGGTCGATCCTGTCTCCACCGAGGGATTGGTGAGAACGACTAGTCGAGCTGAAAGTGAAACCAAATACATAATTCCAAGTTGGATTCCATTTCACTGTCAAGCTTTCTCTCTAGGCTTTTAATGATTTTACTATTTATTCAACTAAGCCTAGGAAAGGTCCTCTCTAAGGTGTGGGTACCACCTAAAGTCATCTATGGCCGTTTTACCTGTTTTGAGTCTTCAAGCTTCTAGCTAGTGCTTCTTCCCGAGTCATGAAATTGATAAACTTAAGGACTCGGCAAGCCTTGGTACTAACAGGAACTATAACAGAAAATAAAGTTACAGCTCCTCAACCAGCGTCTGATTGAGGGTTCCAACTTGCATCATATGTCAACAAGCATGCACTGCATATAATCATATGAACACATCAATGTTTTTGATGTCTACATGTGTGACCATGCATGAACATGCATGCGTGTGCCCTATCCCTAACACACGGGCCAACATCTATCAGGCCTCTAGTACATCCTCTAACCAACTCAATGCAACTCTAGGGCAATTCCCTCATATGCCCATCCGCTGTGGCCACCCATCCACGGGTACGCAGACCAATCCTCAACCAGTTCAGGGTCTCTAGCTCTCAACTAGCCCTATGACTCTTGTTGAGTA
Organism: Chimonanthus salicifolius; assembly: GCA_013350335.1. Classification (NCBI taxonomy): domain Eukaryota; kingdom Viridiplantae; phylum Streptophyta; class Magnoliopsida; order Laurales; family Calycanthaceae; genus Chimonanthus; species Chimonanthus salicifolius. The sequence goes on along the minus strand of CM023539.1, from coordinate 23,913,036 downwards.
TAAAAATCTTATATTTTTTACCCTTTAATTATGATTAAGTTAGCCTGTTTTGCATATAAAAGATACGTTTAATTGGTTTTTTCTAATTTTGTAGATAAAAAGATGGAAAAACAAGATTCATGCATAAAACAATGGATAATTGCTGGAAGAGAGCATAAAATGAAAATTTTAGAATTTCATACTTAATTCATGCCACTTTAGGGTTTTTGATATAATTGGATAATCTAGAACCATTTATGAGAGTCTAGATTTATTCAATTTTTAGAATTTTAGTGGTATTGATTAATTATTTAATTTTAAAATCCAAGTCTGCAATTAAAAGGCCAAGAGTTGAAATCAAGATCCATGGGACAGAGATCCACTGCAATTGGGCTAAGCTTTGCTCCAAATGCCAAGACACTGGGCCATGCCAAACACTTCAGGTGCATTTCCCAATGTGGGCCTAGGCCAGAGTGAATTCAAGCCCAGTAAGCTTAATTCCAAGTCTCCAATTCAAGGCCTAGTCCAATTTAAAGATCTAATGCTGCAGGTTCAAATCCAACTTTACCAACCCTAAGCCCAAATCCATTTTAGGTCCAAACCCAAAAACCCATAGCCCATCTTACCTATCCAATCTTAACCATCCAATTTCCAATCTCCCATCCATGCCATCCATTAACCCAATCAACCAATGCAAACCATTCACTCCATGCATCTCATTTATCCCATGCATTTCATATCATCAAACCCTAGATCCACTTAGTCAATCCAACCCGTTCATGCATCATGATTGGATTTAGGGCATCCAAACCATCTATCATATAGATTAATGTTAGGAATAGGATCATCCATACTCCATCTTTCCATCCACCCACTTAGATAATCCATCATGCATCATAGCCATTAGATCTAGGCAAATTAATCCTAGCCCTCCATTTCATGTTTCATCTCATTAAAACCCTAGGCATCTTATTAAATCCTATAATCTAGGACTTCATGCACCTATCCCATCTACTCCACATGACACACATATTCTAGAATCACCTCATGTGCATAAACCTTTAGGAAAATCCCTAGAATTTCTATCATATCCCTCCACATCACTTAGATCCTAACTTTTCTCCCAATCCAATCCAAGATTAGCCATACACGATTTTTACCACCTCATTATCCCCATCACACACGATTTTACCACATAAATCCTCTCCATGCACTTAGACAAAAATCCATGCAAATACACTCATAAGATCCCTACACACCTCATCATCCCAATCCACCATAGCCACACACGATTTTTGGCTATCTCTTTCTTATCCCATTCGAATTTCATAGTCAACCCTCCACCTCATCATCTCATCCATTCATTAATCCATCCATTTAATCACATCCATTGATCCACAATTGCACAATCCAAAACCCTAATTAGCCAAATTAAAAAATCACATAGCAAATTTCAATCCCAATTTTCTCTCCTTCCTTACTTGCAATCCACTCCAAGCCAACCCATCACACCAAATTCGTGTACACCTATAGAGAAGCCCTAGTTTTTAATCCTAGCCACCTATGTTAAGTTAGATCTAATCCCAACCTTTCACCCATTACCTTAAACCTATATTTAATCTTAGCCATCCATTCAATCCCAAGTCCTATAAATAGCCCAGTAACCCACATACCAAACTCGAATTTGACTTTGGAGCCAAAGAGGACAAAGAGAAGACTCAAAGATACATAGAGAATTCGAATTTCACAAGTGAATTTCTTTTGTAATTTCAATTTCCAAATATCTTGTATTCAATCAATCATGTATTTAGTTTTTCCAATAAATAATCAAAGGACAACCCATTTAAAATCTTGAAACATCCAATTTCTAAATTTCTTTTATGATTGTCTTTGATTTGATTTTAAGATTTTATGCTTTAGTTATTTAATCGGACATAAAATAGTTAGGACTTGTAACACCCCGAGATCTTAACCTAGGAAATAAAGGAAATTTCCTCTTAAGAGTGAAATTAAAGGGTGATTAATTTATTAAGATGAGTCAAGGTAAATGGGTTTGGAATGTAATTGAGTAGAGCATAAATTTAATTGGGTCAAAGGCCCAATTAGGATCCAATAGATAGTGGATACGGTTAGAATATATTTAATTGGATCAATTAAGACCCGACGGGTCATGGATAGAGTTTGAATGAAGATAAGCGGCTAAGTGTGATTTAATTGGGTCAAATGCCTAATTGGGACCCAATGGGTCAAGATGAATTCATTATTAGGGTTTGGTTTGAAAACAATTGGTAAATGTACTTAAATGGGTCAATTGCCAATTTGGGACCCAATGGGTCATTTATGAACTGATTTTAAATAAATGGGTGAACCCAAGTATTGAGTTGAATTATTTTGAGTTGGAAATGAATCCAAATTGAATTAAATTTAGTTGATTTTAAGTGAGTTAAATAGAGTTGAATTAAAGAGATGAGTTGAATTAAAGAGATGAGTTAAATAAGGAGATGGAGAGTTCCATCTCAAGGGACACCATCATGATCCACACTGTAATACCCTGAATTCTCAAGTTATAAATATTTACAGAAATTACCCATTTAAATTGGGAGATTTTAGCTAGATAAAGTCATTGGGTCGTTGCCCAATTAAGACCCAACGATTTTGATAAATGGTTTTAAATAAATTTAAATGGGTTGAATTATTTTAGTAATGCAAAATTAAATAGGTAAAAGATTGCATGGCCGAATATAAGATTTTATATCACAAAAATCAAGGGGATTATATGCGCATAATATTTTGGATGAAATGAGATATTTAAGATTAAGTGGAAAGATTTTAGGATGGTCCTAAAATAGGTCACACGTTGGGTTTAGGCAATGATATCTTATTGCCAAACAATAAGATGTCTATAATTAATTATATGCGCATGATGTGGATGGATTTAAGTTAAGGCAATAACTAAATTTGGAAAGTGGCTAAATATGGAAACATTGAAGCTAAATTTGGAAAGTGTTTAAATATGGAGAATGGTTATGAAGTTAGTAAGTTTCTAAGTTTAGAAGTTGGAAATTAAAATGGGAAGTGTAATTAAAGAAAAGGTTTTATAAGAGGCAAACAAGTGTACACGACATTGTTATATGTATTTTAGCATTGGCTGATTGGAAGGTCTTAAATTAAGAAAGGAAAAGTCGGATATGGCAAATTAAAGAGGGAAAGTCGGCCATGGTTAAATAAGGAGGGTTTGACATATGTTCAGTATTTTTGTTATAAATTTCCACTCCTTTGTCACATTCCTTTGATTCTTTTTGCGTTGGAAAGAAGACTTCAAGGGCTACAACTTTTTAGTATACCACTTTTTCTGATTCGGAAGTTAACAAGACCAAAACTGAGCTACAATATGGCATATGTGTTAAAACGGGGAAAACAAAGGGGTGCACCGCTAAGGGTTGCTTATCTTAAGAACTTTCTAATGTGGGATTAAGAAAGGCTATAAAAGGAGAGATCAAGAGGGATACACGGTTTTGACATCCTTTATTGTTGAGTTTATTCCTCTTTCTCCCTCTCTCAATTCATCATTCTCTTCCACACGGCAAGAGCAAGGAGAAAGGAGAAGAAGATTGGAAGAGAAAGATCAAGCAAGGAGAGAACAAGAAATCAATCGGAAAGAGGTTGAACAAGAAATCAATCGGAAAGAGGTTAGTATCTTAATGGTATAGTTTTATTTTGAAACAAAAAGAACCATAGGGTTCGGCCATGGTGTTTGGCCGAACCCCATGGAGGGAGATTGGAGATGATTTAATGGTTTAAATGGAGAGAAAGAACCATAGGGTTCGGCAATAGTGCATGGCCGAACTCCATGGAAAGATTTAATTTAATTGATGGGTTTTAAGATTGAAAACCATCGAGAGTTTTTATTTATTCATTGGGTTTATGATCTTAGATTTTAAATCATAAAAAACTTTGATGGTGGTCGGTTTTAGATTCAATAAATCAATGAAAGAATATGGATTGTTTTGTGCCTAATTGTTTGGATCCATACTAATGAAAATAAGGGGTGAGGTTCGGCCATGGTGTATGGCCAAACCCCACCAAATATTTAATGAATTGGTGGTTGAGTTTAATGGATCTAAACCATTGAGGAAGGTCATGAACCATAGGGTTCGGCCATGTTGCTTGGCCGAACCCCATGGGGTTGTTTTTGGAATGGGGATTAATGTGGAAAGGTTCCAAATATGGAAAGGTGATGGTTAATTAAGGAAACAATCTATTTATGGAAGGAGGTTGTTAAATTAGTAAGTTTAATTATGGAAATCTTCTAAAAATAGAAGGTGGAGTCTAATTAAGGAAACCTACCATTTATGGAAAGTTGGAATTTTAATTTTGGAAACTATCTAATAATGGTAAGGGGGAGATTAAATTAGTAACTAACTAATTATGAAACCTAGATTAAATGGAAGGTGATTCTAAAATTGGAAACCTTCTATTTATGGAAGGTTGGCCATGAATGGCAATTTTGTAATTATGGAAGTTGGATGCTAAAGTTGGAAAATTTCTAAGTATGGAATTTATATATTAAATTTAGGAAGTTTCTATTTATGAACTATCTAAGCATGGACCTTGAATGATTATGGATTTGATGGACTTGATATAGAGTATGGGTCATTCATGGACCTAAGATGATGCACCAATTTTTATGGGTCTTGAATGAGCCTAATATGATTAAAGGAAGGTAAGGTTTTATTTATGGATCTATGGTTGTGGATTATTGGAGTGTCATGTATAATGTATAAAATTTATGAATCAGTTATGAGTTTATGTTTGGGTGTATTTTAAAGGGATGAAGGGTGAGAACAATGGAATTATAGCCTTGGATAGCAATATGGTAATTATGTAGAATTATTGGAGCTATGTTTTGAAACTCAAACATAAGTTGATGGAATCAGTTATGAATTATTTTAAAAGGGTTATTGGGAATATTATGGATGTTTAAAATAAATAAATGGATCTATGTGTTGGAACCTAAGCCTAAATTGTTGGAGGCAATGGCAAGGTTATAAATACCTGCTAAAATAGGTTACATTAGCCATGGATGGCAAACTTGTAAATATATGAAAATAGGGAAGGTAAATGGCTATGGATATATATAATGGCATTTTGGTAATTAAGAGAAAATAAGGGAGCATGGGTTTTGGCCATGGTGTGTGGCCAAACCCCATGGTAATTGTTTTGATGAACATAGGATTACGTACGTTGGATTAAATGAATGAATTGTTAATTAAAGATTAGACCAATGGCAATTTGGTAATAGCGGCTGAAAATGATAAACCATGGGATTGGTTTATGGACTTAAAATAATTGTAAATCAAGTGGATTTGGTTTTGATTTGTTATTATATTATAAGGTAACGGGACTTCACAAGGTGTTTACGATCGTGAGCGGTTACCGGATGAAAGACGCAAGCACACGTTAGCAGTCTTTGGTAGGATTCCAGCTCTTTGAAACCATGGGTTTATGTACATTGTCTTTATCTTATTTTGATGATTTTATATTGCAAAAGATATGTTTCAAATGGTGATTTTATATGCTATGTTTATTTGATAAAATAGCATTTGTTTTAAATATGAGTTTTGAAATGCTATGATTTTGTATAATTGCATAGCATGTGGTATTTGTATCTCATGCATGGCATGGGAGGGATGACAGGTAACCGGGGACCCACACTCCGTCGGGGCGTCCGTAAAGCACTAGTGGGGGATACCTTGAGGATACTATGTATAATACCTTGATGATGAGAATCCCATCAAGAGGATACTATGTATAATACCTTGATGATGAGAATCCCATCAAGAGGAATACTATGTATGAAGACCCTGGTGATGAGCATTCCATCAGGGGATACCTTGATGATGAGAATTCCATCAAGAGGATACTAAGTAACCGGAGCTCACACACCGTCGGAATGTCCGTAAGGCAACTGTGAGAAATACCTTGATGATGAGAATTCCATCAAGAGAGAAGACCTTGGTGATGAGAATTCTAGCAAGAAGATACCTTGATGAGGAGAATTCCTTCAAGAGTATATCCTATATTTTGTGATGGGCGGGACTCATTGCATATGATAGCATGGCATGGCATTGAATCGGCATGATTATGACTTTTATTATCATGCAAGGTTTTGGTTTTTATCGGTATGATTGGATCTCTATTATCATACACTGTTTTGACACGATGCTTTATGTGTAAGTTATGATTTATTATAACTGATTTGATATATTTATTATATCTGGATTTTTGGTACTAACCCATGTGTTAACCCTAACTGGAATACCTACTGGGCGCGTTGTACTAACGCCCTACTTCTATCCTTTAGTGGATGATACAGGAAACGAGGGAAACACTGAACGTGGAAAGAAACAAGCATAGGAGCTTGGAACGCTTTTAGTTTTATATGTTGTTTAAGATACGCAGGGATTTGTATTTAGAGTATCCAAATTTCGGAATGTAATAACTTAGATGAATTGCTATGGTTGGATGTTTTATTTGGATAATGGTTAGTGTGATTTATTGACTAAGTACTTTGCTATCAATGAAATAGAACTTGGTTCTATTATGATTCTGTAAATTGATGTTATGATTCCGCAGGTTATGATTTTTATTCTGCAAGTTGATATTGCTATGTGTGAACCGTTTTATTGGATTGAGTCCATACACACATAGGGTTGGCCAGTTAAGGGTCGGACTTTGGAAGTTCGGACTTAGCTCGCGTCGTGACGTCCCGCACTCTATCACTCTACTCTGTTATAAAAAAAAAATAGACTCTGAATTTACGGGAAAAAACGGTGAAAAAGGGCAGGGCGTTACAGTTGGTATGAGAGCGAACCCGAAACTTGAATCTCTCGGAGTAAATTAATCCGGTCTCGTGCATTAATTTACTTCGTTAGACTCAGAAGGATGATAGCAAAGGAAGTACAGTCAAAATAATCGGAATTATCCAACATAGCAAAATAGGATATATTCCCCGGAAACAAAGAAAATCAAAGAGTGCTTATTTGGAAACTTTTCCCCAAGGACAAGAAACTTAAGATATTTATTTGGCAAATTTCCCAAACAATCGACATTATATGATACACAGAGAAATTCCTCAAACAAAGATTTAGTTTGATTTGAACTCATATTGGCATTGACATACTTCGGTTGTTGTGATACAAATATGTCAGGCAACATAGAGTATACAGAGTTGTGGGACAGAGGGACACCTAGCTGTCCGATAGATCTGGTTTCTTCCGATGATTCCAGCATACCAAACTTCAATAATGAAGTTGAAATTAGTCAAGACATAGAAGCAGAATCAGCCGAGTACAATGTTGGGGTTGATCCAGCTTGTGTACCCGAAGAAGACGAAGAAGATGTGCCAACCTTAAAGGAATCAGTAGGGGAGATAGCGCCTGGGTATATGTGCGAAATATGCAATCAGGAGGGGCACAGCTATATTTATTGCCCCCACCCTATCGAGGTTCTTTGCCCTATTTGTGGACTTCAAAGGCACGGGAAGGAGAGGACTAACTGTCCATACATTAGGGGACCAGGACTAATACCTTGTCTGACTTGTCGAGTGTTGGGGCACACGTCGACGACATGCCCTGACAACTTCTTCGATTTTTATGATGATGCAGGGTCTTCAACGGAAGATTAGCCTAAGGAGTGGTAAGAGAATGTCGGGGAAGGGAAAGATTTTATAAGGGTTGTAATTACGTAATAAATGGTTTGTTCTAACCCTACCAATCCTTGTAACCTGATGAAAGTTTGAATAGATTTCAATAAAGTATGCAAATTTAAGAGTTTATGAGGATTTTGGCATTGAGATGCATGTGACGAGGTCACTTGATTTTATGGAGATGTGGTATGGGTACATCCCTCACCAGATATTGATGAGATAAGTAAATAAATTCTATAAGTATGGCTTAGAGTAGCAATGAGACTGTGGGAACCTTGATACGAAATACGGAGACTAGGTCCCGAAGGGTTACCGTTGAGGGTGGGTCCCTCGCAGGCTTTGCATTGGAGTACGCTCTCACGGTTATTTTGCACACTTGATGTGCGTGGATGCGCAGAGATATGTACTATTTTACCCCGTGGGGGTACTAGCTTCGTCAAACGCGGATCGACAGCCTTAGAGCTTGACTGAGTCACCCTTGGGGTGAAGGGATGCAGGGCGAGGTAGACCGGATCACGTTGGACGTGGGTTTTCCGCTTAGTAAGTCATGGGCCCTAGGTCTTGCTAAGGGGTCAAAGTATATTTGTGATTTGATATTGTTACTACAGTCACATGGTGACTCGTTCGAGTGTTGTTACTATGGATAAAATATCTCATGGTAGAAGATGTGCATTGGATTAATTATGCCCATGAATGGATTATACCCATAGGAGGGTGATATTCATGGATGGTTATTAACTATGGAAAGAAGATCTCATAGTAGTATGATGGACCTGTTGGTCTCATAAATGACATATAGATCTAAGGATTAGAACACGTTTCGATTTACATTCCACGGTATAAGGCAAAGGTATTAGTCACTTAGTGACTTATGAGCAAGTGAAGATATGCGTATATTTGAAGATATACTTAAGGGAAAAGTCTAGTGAAACTCGAATGGGAAACTATGGGCGACTGCTGAGTGAGACTGATTACCTGACTCTGTAGTTAGCCGATGGAATTCCAGGAGAGTGAAGCCAAGAATCTAGTGAAACTCGAATGGGAAGCTATGGGCGACTGCCGAGTTAGTCTAGCTAACTGATTATGTAGTTGGCCGATGGAGTTCCAGGAGAGAGAAGATAGAAATTTAATTAAAATGGAATTAGCAAAGGACTTGAGCATAGGCTCGTATTGGCAGGCTACCTCACCTAGAGAATAAATAAAGGAACATATTGAACAAGTACGTATGGAAAATATTTTTTTGCAGGTAAAAGTGAAACAGAGTAAATTGATTTACATAGGAATTGTAAATGGGTTCACGAGAAAAAGAGATAACATGAGATAGAGTAAATTTTACGAGAATGAAACTCATATGTTGATATGAGTGGCATTGATGTAATTAAGTAGTACTTGATAAGATTGAATAGGAACAATGGTTAGATCCGGAAATGGAGGAGATATGGGCCAAGATGGTTATTGGTAAAGTCATACTAGAATGGGAGTTAAGATCGGGACAAGGTCTTGTATTCCAAGGAAGGATATATGTACCTAAGGGTTGCCAAGGTCACCAAAGGGCAACGATGCGATATGGGTCGTGGTACACCGACTGACCAAGTCTGCACATTTTTGTTTTATTTTTATTTTTCCCATCAAGATGATAGATTCATCTGAGAGTTTTGATCGGCGGTATATCAGGGATATCATCAGATTGCATGGTATACCTCGGACTATTGTGTTCGACAGAAATAGTCGATTTACCAGTAGAATATGGCAAAGCATATAGGCGGTCATGGGAACATACTGATTGAATAAGTATAGTATTCCACCCACAGACTGAGGGGCAGTCTGAGAGGATAATACAGACATTGGAGGATATGTTGAGAGCACGCAGGTTAGATTTCAAAAGTGAATGGAAGGATCATTTGCCATTGGTAGAATTCTCATGTACCGAAAATGCAAGACATAAAAATCCAAAGTGACGTGACATACGTCGAAAAGCTTGTCCAAATGGTGGACATAGAACAAAGGGTATTACGGAACTGAGCGATCCAGATTGTCAAGGTGGTATAGGATCGTTGTGGCATTAAGGAAGCCATATGGGGACTCGAGTCGGAAATGAGGACAACTCATCCTGAGCTATTTATGTAAAGATTTGAAACCCTACTTCACTCGATTTTCGGGACGAAAATTTTAAAAAGAAGGTTGTATTGTAATACCCCGAATTCTCAAGTTATAAATATTTACGGAAATTACCCATTTAAATTGGGAGATTTTAGATATGGATTTTAGATGGATAAAGTGATTGGGTCGTTGCCCAATTAAGACCCAACTATTTTGATAAATGGTTTTAAATAAATTTAAATGGGTTGAATTATTTTAGTAATGCAAAATTAAATAGATAAAAGATTGCATGGCCGAATATAAGAGTTTATATCACAAAAATCAAGGGGTTTATATGCGCATAATATTTTGGATGAAATGAGATAGTTAAGATTAAGTGGAAAGATTTTAGGATGGTCCTAAAATAGGTCACACGTTGGGTTTAGGCAATGATATCTTATTGCCAAACAATAAGATGTCTATAATTAATTATATGCGCATGATGTGGATGGATTTAAGTTAAGGCAATAACTAAATTTGGAAAGTGCCTAAATATGGAAACATTGAAGCTAAATTTGGAAAGTGTTTAAATATGGAGAATGGTTATTAAGTTAGTAAGTTTCTAATTTTAGAAGTTGGAAATTAAAATGGGAAGTGTAATTAAAGAGAAGGTTTTATAAGAGGCACACAAGTGTACACGGCATTGCTATATGTATTTTAGCATTAGCTGATTGGAAGGTCTTAAATTAAGAAAGGGAAAGTCGGATATGGCAAATTAAAGAGGGAAAGTCGGCCATGGTTAAATAAGGAGGGTTTTTTGGTTATAAATTTCTACTCCGATGTCATATTTCTTTGATTCCTTTTGCGTTGGAAAGAAGACTTCAAGGGCTACAATTTCGTAGTTTACCACTTTTTCTGATTCGGAAGTTAACAAGGTCAAAACTGAGCTACAATATGGTATATGTGTAAAAACGGGGAACACAAGGGGTGCACGGCTAAGGGTTGTTTATCTTAAGAACTTTCTAATGTGGGATTAAGAAAGGCTATAAAACGAGAAATCAAGAGGGATACACAGTTTTGACATCTTTATTGTTGAGTTTATTCCTCTCTCTTCCTCCCTCAATTCATCATTCTCTTCCACACGGCAAGAGCAAGGAGAAAGGAGAAGAAGATTGGAAGAGAAAGATCAAGCAAGGAGAGAACAAGAAATCAATCGGAAAGAGGTTAGTATCTTAATGGTATAGTTTTATTTTTGAAACAAAAAGAACCATAGGGTTCGGCCATGGTGTTTGGCCGAACCCCATGGAGGGAGATTAGAGATGATTTAATGGTTTAAATGGAGAGAAAGAACCACAGGGTTCGGCCATAATGCATGGCCGAACCCCATGGAAAGATTTTATTTAATTGATGGGTTTTAAGATTGAAAACCATCGAGAGTTTTGATTTATTCATTGGGTTTATGATCTTAGATTTTAAATCATAAAAAACTTTGATGGTGGTCGGTTTTAGATTCAATAAATCAATGAAAGAATATGGATTGTTTTATGCCTAATTGTTTGGATCCATACTAATGAAAAGAAGGGGTGAGGTTCGGCCATGGTGTATGGCCGAACCCCACCCAATATTTAATGAATTGGTGGTTGAGTTTAATGGATCTAAACCATTGAGGAAGGTCATGAACCATAGGGTTCGGCCATGGTGCTTGGCCGAACCCCATGGGGTTGTTTTTGGAATGGGGATTAATGTGGAAAGGTTCCAAATATGGAAATGTGTTGGTTAATTAAGGAAACAATCTATTTATGGAAGGAGGTTGTTAAATTAGTAAGTTTAATTATGGAAACCTTCTAACAATAGAAGGTAGAGTCTAATTAAGGAAACCTTCCATTTATGGAAAGTTGGAATTTTAATTTTAGAAACTATCTAATAATGGTAAGGTGGAGATTAAATTAGTAACTTACTAATTATAAAACTTAGATTAAATGGAAGGTGATTCTAAAATTGGAAACCTTCTATTTATGGAAGGTTGGCCATGAATGGCAATTTTGTAATTATGGAAGTTGGATGCTAAAGTGGAAAATTTCTAAGTATGGAATTTATATATTAAATTTAGGAAGTTTCTATTTATGAACTATCTAAGCATGGACCTTGAATGATTATGGATTTGATGGACTTGATATAGAGTATGGGTCATTTATGGACCTAAGATGATGCACCAATTTTTATGGGTCTTGAATGAGCCTAATATGATTAAAGGAAGGTAAGGTTTTATTTATGGATCTATGGTTGTGGATTATTGGAGTGTCATGTATAATGTATAAAATTTATGAATCAGTTATGAGTTTATGTTTGGGTGTATTTTAAAGGGATGAAGGGTGAGAACAATGGAATTATAGCCTTGGATGGCAATATGGTAATTATGTAGAATTATTGGAGCTATGTTTTGAAACTCAAACATAAGTTGATGGAATCAGTTATGAATTATTTTAAAAGGGTTATTGGGAATATTATGGATGTTTAAAATAAATAAATGGATCTATGTGTTGGAACCTAAGCCTAAATTGTTGGAGGCAATGGTAAGGTTGTAAATACTTGCTAAAATAGGTTACATTAGCCATGGATGGCAATCTTGTAAATATATGAAAATAGGGAAGGTAAATGGCTATGGATATGTATAATGGCATTTTGGTAATTAAGTGAAAATAAGGGACCATGGGTTTTGGCCATGGTGTGTGGCCAAACCCCATGGTAATTGTTTTGATGAACATAGGGTTACGTACGTTGGATTAAATGAATGAATTGTTAATTAAAGATTAGACCAATGGCAATTTGGTAATAGCGACTGAAAATTATAAATCATAGGATTGGTTTATGGACTTAAAATAATTGTAAATCAAGTGGGACTTGGTTTTGATTTGTTATTATATTATAAGGTGACGGGACTTCACAAGATGTTTACGATCTTGAGCGGTTACCGGACAAAAGACGCAAGCACACGTTAGCAGTCTTTAGTAGGATTCCACCTCTTTGAAACCATGGGTTTATGTACATTGTCTTTATCTTATTTTGATGATTTTATATTGCAAAGGATATGTTTCGAATGGTGATTTTATATGCTATGTTTATTTGATAAAATAGCATTTGTTTTAAAGATGAGTTTTTAAATGCTATGATTTTGTATAATTGCATAACATGTGGTATTTGCATCTCATGCATGGCATGGGAGGGATGACAGGTAACCGGGGACCCACACTCTGTCGGGGTGTTGGTAAAGCACTAGTGGGGGATACCATGATGATGAGAATCCCATCAAGAGGATACTATGTATAATACCTTGATGATGAGAATCCCATCAAGGGGAATACTATGTATGAAGACCCTGGTGATGAGCATTCCATCAGGGGATACCTTGATGATGAGAATTCCATCAAGAGGATCCTAAGTAACCGGAGCTCACACTCCGTCGGAATGTCCGTAAGGCAACTGTGAGAAATACCTTGATGATGAGAATTCCATCAAGAGAGAAGACCTTGGTGATGAGAATTCCAGTAGGAAGATACCTTGATAAGGAGAATTCCATCAAGAGTATATCCTATATTTTGTGATGGGCGGGACTCATTACATATGATAGCGTGGCATGGCATTGAATCGGCATGATTATGACTTTTATTATCATGCAAGGTTTTGGTTTTTATCGGTATGATTGGATCTCTATTATCCTACACTGTTTTGACACAATGCTTTATGAGTAAGTTATATTTATTATAACTGATTTGATATATTTATTATATCTGGATTTTTGGTACTAACCCATGTGTTAACCCTAACTGGAATACCTACTAGGCGCGTTGTACTAACGCCCTACTTCTACCCTTTAGTGGATGATGCAGGAAACGAGGGAAACACTAAACGCAGAAAGAAACAAGCATAGGAGCTTGGAACGCTTTTAGTTTTATATTTTGTTTAAGATACTCAGGGATTTGTATTTAGAGTATCCAGATTTCGGAATGTAATAACTTAGATGAATTGCTATGGTTGAATGTTTTCTTTGGATAATGGTTAGTGTGATTTATTGACTAAGTACTTTGCTATCAATGAAATAGAACTTGGTTCTATTATGATTCCGTAAATTGATGTTATGATTCCGCAGGTTATGATTTTTATTCCGCAAGTTGATATTGCTATGTGTGAACCATTTTATTGGACTGAGTCCATAAACAAATAGGGTTGGCTAGTTAAGGGTCGGACTTAGCTCGCGTCGTGATGTCCCGCGCTCTATCACTCTGCTCTGTTATATATAAAAAAATAGACTCTGAATTGACGGAAAAAAGCGAGTGAAAAAGGGCAGGGCGTTATACACACACGTTGGGGGAGATGGAGGGTCTCAACTCATGGGATGAAGACATGCACCAACGTTGGGGGAGATGGAGGGTCTCATCTCGTGGGTTGAGGACAACCATTATAAAAGAAATGAGGAGTTTCATCTCAAAAGACACCACCAAGTGAGATCAAGTTTAATTAAGGTGTGGCTGAATTAAATTGGATTAAGTTCAATTAAGTGAGTTCAAAATGGAATCAAGGAATTGAGTTAATGAATGAGTACAAGTCTTGAGTTTAAAAGAATTAAAAATGTTTTGAGTTAAGGTGAGTTGAATGGGAAGTTAATGGGACTTTCATTTTAAGTGAGTGGAGTGGGAAGATGGAGGGTTTCCATCTCAGAGGAGGAAACCCAAAAGGCACAATCAAGGTGCACACTTTGGAGGTGAATGGATGCCATGGTGAAGACCAAAGGCCACCTTGGTTGGTCAATAGTTAAGATGGGGGGAGGTTTCCATCTTAAATGCACAAGTTGGGAAGGTGAAGGGTTTCATCTCATGAGATGAAACCCATGGATACACGTTGGGGAGATGGAGGGTTTCCATCTCATGATGGAAACCCAAGGGACACATGGTTGGAGAGTTTCATCTCATGGGATGAAACCCCTAAAGTGAAACATTAATGATGGAAGTGAAGGGTTTTGGTTGTTACAAAGGGGCATAACCCAAGAGACACCACCTTTGGCTGAATTCCATTGCACAACAAAGAGGGTTCTTTGCTTCATCTCTCTCTCCCTCTCTCAAGCTTGGACGATCCCTCACAAGAGAAGAAAAAAACTTAGAGTTTTCTCCCATTGTCTTCTCCTCTCTCTCTCTCTCTCTCTCTCTCTCTCTCTCAAACCTCTTCCTTGGCCGAACCACTCTTAGGATTTTCATCTTAATCAAGCACCACTCTTTGGCCAAAGATCAAGGAGGAAGAAAGAAAAGACTAAGGAATGAAAGAAGATCAAGGAGGAGAAAGAAAAGACCAAGGAACGAAAGAAGATCAGAGGAGTGGTGGAATCGGTAAGAGTGGTACTTGTCAAGATTTTATTAAGTAAAAAGAGATTAAAGAGAACATTCCATATAGGTTGGAAATGGTTGGCCAAAATGTTATGGGCCATGGATTCAAAATCCATCCATGGAATGAGATGGAAAAATGGACAAAACCCTAAATTGTTATGTATAAAGATCAGTAAGAACTCAAAAGGGATTGGATGAGGTTTGGCCATGATGTATGGCCGAACCCCATCAAATGATCAAATCATGGACATGTGGTATTTAAGATGGAATTAATAAAAAAAGGAATCATGGGTTTGGGCATGTTGTATGGCCGAACCCCATGAAGGATTTTTTCATGGACATGGGTGTATGATGAACCCCATGGAAATAGATTATTAATTTTAAAGGATGAAAATAAGGAAGGAATGTTGGTGGTTTTAAAGGGGTTGTAAATGTTGAAAATGATGACGAACCATGGACCATGGGTTTGGCCATGTTGTATGGCCGAACCCCATGGAGAAATGTTGATGGTTTTAAAGATGGTTAGACCATGGGAAAATGGAAACAAAGGACCATGGTTTGGCCATGTGTATGGCCGAACCCCATGAATTATTTTGATGAGTCATTTTGGTAGATCTATACATGATAAGTGATTGAATGACCAAGTTAAGAAAGGAGCGTTAAAATGGAAAGAAGACAGAATGAAAAACCATGGGTTCAGCCATGTTGTATGGCCGAACCCCATGGATAATATTTGATGGATTTAGGTGTTGTTTTTTATCAAGTTAAATGATTAACTTAAATGATGGGATTAATAAATCAAAGAATGGATGGTGTTGGACCCATGTTGTGTAAAATAAAACAAGGGTTAAAAAGGGGGTCAAGACCAAAGAGTGACGTTCGGCCATGTTGTATGGCCGAACCCCACAAGTGAGTTTTGGTGGACAGTGGACAGTGGGTAGTGGACAGCGGGTAACCTACTGATTTTATAAATGAAATATTTGTATGATTTTCCAAATGGTTAGGTTAAATTGGAAGGATGAAGGGAATGGTTTAAATCAATTGGTTATTTATGGAATTAAATGGATCGCCAAATTGACGTATGTATATGTTAAATGTAATAAGGTAACGGGATTTCACAAACGGTGAATGATCGGCTTGACGCGATCGGTGATCGGTTTTTAGACAGAAAACGCAAGACCCGGTATTTGGACGTTGGTAGGATTCCTACCTTATTGAAAACCATGGAATATGTATATATGATGATTTTAATTCATGTTTTGATGAGTTATTTTGGTATCAAATGATATGTTTCAATTATAGAATTTTAAATGCTATGATGTTTATTATAACATAGCATGTTGGCATTTGCATCTCATGCATGGCATGGGAGGGATCAAATAGGGGGATTCCACGCTTCCATTCAGTTTTCCGATAAAACAATCGTGGGGAGGAATCCACACTGATTCCGGCTTATGATGATTCAAATGTAACCGGAGATCCACGCTCCGTCGAGGCGTCTGTAAAGCATTCGTGGGGGTACCTTGATGTGCATTATCCATCAAGAGGATGTATGATTGATTTGTAACCAGAGATCCACGCTCCGTCGGGGCGTCTGTAAGGCATTCGTGGGGTACCTTGATGTGCATTGTCCATCAAGAGGGATGTATAGTTGATTTGTAACTGGAGATCCACGCTCCGTCGTGGTGTCCATAAGGCATTCGTGGGGATACCTTGATGAGGATTTTCCATCAAGAGGATACTATGTGATTGTGATATAGATGGTGGGTGGGACTCATGGCATATGACACCCATGGCATGGCATTGAATCATCATGATTATGATCTCTATTATCATGCACTGTTTCTGGTTTTTATCTGTATGATTGGATCTCTATTATCATACACTGTTTTGGATACGATGTTTTACAAATACGGCATGATGTATTATATCTGAATTTTTATACTAACCCATGTGTTTGACCCTACTCGGAGTACCTACTGGGCACGTTGTCTAACACCCTACTTCTACCTTAGATGATGACACAGGAAATGGACGGAATGACAGACGCGATCGGAACCAAGCTTAGAAGCATGGATAATTTAGTTTCACTGTATTTAAGTTTATTCATGGACAATGTAATTTGAGTAGCTAGTATTTGGGAATATAATAGCTTAGAATATTTGCTATGGATCGAATGATGATTAATCTGGATTAAGTTAATTTATATTGATTGTCTTCCTTGCTAAGTAGATGTTGTAGTCCGATGTTATTTGTGCAATGGGTATTCCGTAAGTCGTAGTATTGCGCGTGAAATGTTTTAGTGGACTTGTCCACGTACACGCATGGTTGGCCAGTTAAGGGCTGGGCTTTGGAAGCTCGGACTTAGCTCGCGTCGTGACGTTCCCACTCTCTTTCACTCTTTATTTTAAGAAAAAATAGACTTTGATTTTAGGTGAGTGAAAAAGGGCGGGGCGTTACAGGACTTAGGTTAAAATGGTTAGATCTAAGTTTCTAAGGTTTGGTTTTTATTTTAAAGTATATGATTTTAATGTTGATAATAAACATGAGTTGGAGCTTAGAACTTTACGTGAATTTCAAATCTAAGTCGTTTGTTTATTTAAATATTTTTGGAGATGAATGGTCTTTTCCAAACAACGACCTTTTACATTATTACATTTTTCTTTCTGTCATTTATTTTTCTTGCCGATTTACTTTTCATGTTTATTTTATTTTACTTGAATGTTTTATTTTAGTTTTTCTTTTTAAATCTTTAATTCTTTTAAAATGTATTTATTTCATGTATTTAAAGCCTCCCTAACAACTTGAACAACTAGTTAGGATTAAATTTAATTAGATCTAGATTTTGTAAATTAGAATGTGTGATGAGATTGTTTATAAATTCTTAATTACAATATTATTTTAATCACTTTTAATCAATGCTCAAAATTGTAGATCTATCTATTTGAATAAATATTTGATTAGTTGGAAATATACTTTTAAAGATTAAAATTGATTTTCTATCCTAAATTTAATATTGAATCTTGGTTTTCTTAGAAACATAAAAATTGAGGCATGTGTATTTTCAATTTCATAATGTTTCCTTTGGTTTTAACCTCGCACTCACTCGTTATGTGCCCATAAACTCCCAATGACTTAGCGCCCACAGCACATGTCACTTCAAAGAACTCCAAGGTCATAACCACTGGTAATCACACTACCACACCCCTCAGCCAAAAATGTGGATGAACGGACACTGAACCCACCTATATCCCAAGGCGACTCAGTACATACTCAACGTTCTCTAAGACCAACCTACCTCTAGGAGAACCTCCACAGATATCCACACACACCACAAACCAACATCACGAATCATGAATAATCACGGGAGGTGTCCTCCACGGTACCAACGGGAGTTGTCCCTCACCACATCATCCCTCGACCAATAAGCAGGTGAGCACATCTTCAACCACTCGATCATCAAGGGATCACAAGCCATACCAGTGGGAGCTGCCCCTCACTGCATCATCCCTCGACCAATGAGCTGGCGAGCACAACCTCAGCCTAATCAATCATCCGGGGATCATAAACCATACCTGTGGGAGCTATCCCTCACCACATCATCCCTCGACCAATGAACGGTTGAGCACAACCTCAACCTACTCGGTCATCCGGCGATAACAAACCCCACAAGCGGGAGCTATCTTATTTTACATGTGGTGGTTAAATTCTCAGCCGATTGAGTGAGGTGGAATTCTTACTCTAATTGTGAGGGTATAAGTCCTCTCTTAGTGGATTTGGGGATAGCTCAAGGTTGAGCTAGTCCTAACAGTAGATGTAGATTGGCTAACCGAACCACTATATATCTTGTGTCCTTGTGCTTGTGGTGTTAGAGCTAATTTCTTGTGTTAATTGCTTAATCACGTATTGCTAACACACACACACGCACACACACTTGATTGTTATATCCGCTGCACTTAATTAATCAATCAAAGAATTTTAAAAATACCAATGATTTTTAGATTGACCTATTCACCCCCCTCTAAGGTCAATCGTGTTCTAGTACAAAAGGAAAACTTTCAGGAGAGTCTCTAATCATGATGTAGCCTAGTACACATGCCCCACCAACGTTCCATGCTCACTAGCTACATACATACATAATTATCTCTACACATGTTGTCAATATAACATATCACAACATAATTAGCTATATATATCATTATCTATCACATGCTAACACATTAACATTCAGATATGACATCAATCAAGGCATGTTCCATACAAGCATAGAAAATGGTATTATCTACTATCGACCGCATGCAAATCAAAAGCATGTTGATTAAAATATTAAGCACATACATGGAAAATTATCACACATCAGCCAACCATGTTATCATACCATCAACAAGTCATGACATCAGATAAACAATTCATAGATGCTCCGTTAGCAACGGGTACAAATACACCTGGATGAGACCCCCTGCCACCTAATGGTATCAACAATTCCTTTGCCGAGTGGCACATAACACTGGGGGACCCCATTCGCCGCATTTTGTACCCACACATTTGATAGAGAAGTAATATGCATATAATGCATGCTAAAACAAGTGATTGGTTCCTCTACCTATGTGCGTGTTTTCGAAATCCAAGCAATTAAACAGGCTGAAGGGTTGAAGGAAGTGATGCATGGGTTATCGGGCTCAAGAAACTAGAACGGGTTTGCAAAATTGGGACGATCCCACAAAACTGACTGGAAACGGGCTCGCAAATGGTCTAGAAGCGCTAGAAGTGCACCCCAAGCAGGCCAACAATACTCCACGATGATCCACAAAGCATGCCAGAGATGAGCTTAAAATGGGCATGGGCTGGGCCGGGTTACTACGTAGGGGAAGACTGGGCCTGGATATGCTAAATGGGCTTGGACTGAACTGGGCCGAGAGGATGTTGGACCGAAGCTTGGGTTTGAGAGATATAGACTGGGCATGGGCTTGGCTCGGCTCGATTTACTAGGCTTGCGTTTGGTGGCGAGCTAGGCTCCGGACGAACTGGGCCGAACATATACTGGGCTTGGTTCTAAGTGGGTTGTACTAGAGCTGAAACTGAAGAAATAGGCCCAGAACGAGTTGGACCTGGGTTGTCCGAATCCTTCGAGCTCTTCGATTTACTGAGCTGACTCAACAACCAAATCGGTAAAGAGGAAGAATTGGGGGAAAGAGAAGGAAAATGAATGAAAAAGGTAGGAAAATCGGAGGAAAGAAGGGAAATCAGAGAAAGGAAAAAGGGGTGAAGGAGAAAAGGGAAGAAGATCAACGGAGGTTACCTGAAATTGGCCGGAAAACTCAAATCTGGGGACGACAAAGGGGAGGAGGGGTAGATCTGGGCGAGGATGGGTCGTTTTTGCTTTGGTTGATCTCGAATCAAGGCGGGAGAGGAGACAATGAGAGGGACGAGAGAGAGAGAGAGAGAAGAACTAGAGAGAGTGATGAAAGAAAGAGAGATGCGAGAGGAGGGAGTGTGGCGGCAGATCAAGGAAGGGGATAAGAGAATTTGAGGTGCCAAAAGAGAAGAAGGAGAAAGGGCAAAGAGGTGGAAAGAGATAGAGACATTGGACGGCGGCGGCGGCTGGGGCTACAGATTTTAAGGTTTCAGCAAAAAGGAAAGAAAGAAAATAGGAGAAAGAAAAGGGAGGGTTGCTGTTGCGGAGGCACTGTAGTTATGTGCTATAGTGCTGTCGAAAATGAGGTTTTAAGGGAGGGGGTTAGGTTTAGGTTTTAGGGGAAATTAGGGTTTTGAGATAATTTATTTTATTTTATTTTGTTTATTTATTTATTTAAACATAAAAGTGAAATCTCAATTCTCAAAAATGTTTTTAAACCTGACAAAATAAAATGTTAATCGAAGAAGAAAATGTGTGATTTTAAAATGTTTTGGAATGACAACACATTAAATAACTCAAATTACCAAAGTGCTCTTCGAGTTGTAAAACTCGAAATTAGGCAAATCGAGGCCCACCATAGGGTCACACTCTCTACACTGCTACTAAGACCCTAGAATCTAGAAAAATCGGGTCGGGTTGTTATAGATGATGCATGGAGTGAGGTAAATGGTGTTTCCGAGGAACATTCACATAATGATTTACCTTATTTTTCTTGATATGGTCTGAATTTCCAATCACCTCATTCTTTATCTTCCTTGCTCTTTGAGGAAGACCATTAGCCACCTTTGATTTAACTTGCATTCTCCTTGTCTTGTACTCTTGCTTGAAATGCCCGGTTAATTCACAATAAAAACATTTTACATAGAAGTGTGTGTGGTGTGACTTTTACCTAATATGGATTGGTTTATGGGTCTCTTTGAGTTGGATTGAGAAATACAATGCCAATCACCATGTGGTGTACTCAGAATAGATTCTTCCAATCTTAGATTTCCTTAGGTAACCATGCCTTGAGATTTCTTAACATTTTTATCTCCAAGACATTTTCCAACTTCCTTGAGCTTCAAGAATTCATTCTCATATACCTTTAATCATTCTAGAAGCAACTTTTGATTTTCTCTCGAATTCATAATTTCAACATTTGCATTTTTCAAATTTGAAGAGAGAGAATCATTTTCATTATTTGCACATTGAAATTGGCTAGAGAGTTTGGCATTCTCAATATTTACCTTATCAAGATCCTTTGCCAATCACATACTCTCTAAGTACAAGGCATTAAAGGATTCTTGGAGGACATCATCATCCTCATCAAAATCCTCATCATCATCCTTTTCCTCACCTGAGAATCCCTCTTGTTATTAACAATGGAGGCAATAAAACATTTGAAATTTGCACCTCTCATGATTCTCCATTTTTTTTATGAGAGGTGGAGCCTTCCATTGTACTATCCAAAGATTTGCAAATATTCTTAATAAAATCATCTTGGATAGAGGTCCAATCTTTCTCATTATAGAATACCAAGATATTCTCTATTTTTGTTATCAAATATACCAAGATAGAATAAACAAACAATAGAGATCTACAAACAATTTTTCAGGCATCCATATTTGATGTTCTAGCACAGATCAACTCGGATGGTTAGATCCTTATGAAGATCATAAGGCTCTGAAATCAATTGAAAGTTCTCGGAGTGCTAGAACAAGATTGACCCTAGAGAGGGGTGAATAGGGCAATCTCCTTATTTGTTGGTCCTTTTTAAATTTACTTGATTATTTAAACAAATTTACAGCAGATAAATCAAATTAATCAAGATGTGTTGTATGTGCTCAAATAGATATCCAAGCAAAAAGAACTCTAACACCACAACACCATATTTATAGTGGTTCAGAGTAAACACTCTTAATCCACTGATGGACTCACCCAACCTTGGGCAATCCTAATTCACTATATGGGGAATTACACCCTCACAAATATAGTAGGAATTCCACCTATCTCGATTGACTGAGAATTTCACCCAATCCCTAAGGTTTTGAAAGGTTCAACCAACCCCGGTCTACGTCCTTATCCCTCTAGTTTTTTTATAGTGGTTCAGTCCCTCTGATCTAATCCACTATACAAGATGCTTTAAATAAATCAAACACTAAGATGGACTTGCCTTGTGAAAGCTCTCTTGATGTAGATGTTGTGCTTCTTCAAGTTTCTCCCAATGTGATGTCGTTCCATGACGAAGATGTTCCGAATATGTGCAATCACGATATATGGGAAGAAGTTCTAAGAAATTGGGTGACCAATATCTATCCTAGAATATTTTGCCTTCCTCTCGCTCACAATCTCAATCTATAGAAGATTGGATTTTTAAATGATTCACCTATGTCAAGTGCATGGAGATGAGGTCTGATCTCTGGGAATGCCTTTGGATTTTCCTATTCAAAGCTCTCTCCAAGTGTCCAACCAAACTCTTCAAAGTTTGGAGAATATATAGGCATCCAGAAAAATTCCCGACTTTGGGTCACCGATGGGTTGACCTGGTCGATGGGTCGGTATAGGTAAATTGTCGTTGCAATGTGACCGTCAACATTTAATGCACTTCCAACGAATACAAAACTGTCACAATGGATGGGTTGATCACATCGATGGGTCGACAAACTTATATTCAATATGTCATTCATGTCGAGCATATCGACCAGAGGCAACACCATGCAGAAAGAGTTTTGATTCCAGAAACCTATCAAACCCAGGTCAACATGTCGGTCCATCGATGGGTCATTCCTGGTACTCTCGATGAGTTTATTACATCGATGTGTTTGTTCTGATAGTACCCCTGAGTTCTAAGTTTTAAAACTCACTCAACCCAGGTCGACGTGTCGTGCTCATCGATGGGTCGTTCTGTCCTCATTGATATGTCGATGTGCACGAGACACTCGATCTGAGAACGACCTTGTTTTACAGTTTGCTCCTAACTAGAAGCTCGATTTTTCTAGTCAATGTATCGATGATTTCGATGGGTCGATCCTGTTATCACCGATGGGTTGATGAACTAGATACACTTGATCTGAGTGCAACCCTGAACGATAATGTATCCATTCAAGAACCTTTGTTAATCCGGTCGATGTGTCGAATACCACGACGGGTTTGTCCTGTGTCACCGATGGGTTGGTGGACTCGACGTATCGACTTGACAATGTACCAGATTTTCAACGTTTGTTCCATCTAGTTCTGTGACTGTCTCAGGTGCGCAAAAGGTTGTTAATGTTACCAACATGTTCTACTAAGCCTAGGCAAGGTCGACTAAGGGTGTGGGTTCCACCTAAAGTCATCTAATATTTGTAACCCGAACTTAAGAGTTTTTCTAATTTTTGTTCACCTTAGGTAAATTTATCTTGGAATTTTTCATCATGATTTTTGAACTCTTTTAAGTCCAAAGTTAACTTCTTAACCTCCTCTTCAATATTCTCATTGAGAGCACTCAAAGAATCAACATACAATGGATTTGAACTTCATCTTGACAGGTCTTCACATTATTTTTTAGCTTAATGTTTTTATCAATAGAGGATTTTAATTTAGAGGTGAGTGAAGTATTTTCAATTTTTACACCTTCAAGTTGGCTTGACAAATTTAGATTTTCATTTTTAACCTTATCAAGTTTCTTAGCCAACTTCTCACTCTCAAGGTACAAGGCATTGAAAGATAATTGAAGATCATCATCTTCATAACTACCACTTTCAGTATCCACCACTATCAATTGTGAGAGTATCCTTATTTTGAATAGTTGAAGCCACAAAAACTTTAGAGGTTTCCTCATTGACTTTGGGTTCGTCATCCGAATCACTTTCGGATTCCGAGGTATCCTCATATGTGGCATTCATAGCCTTCTTGAGCTTGTCTGTTGGACATAAATTTCAGTAATGTCCTCTCCTTCCACAATTGAAATATTATTGTTCCTTGGCCTTCTTTTTCTTCTCTCTCTCACCACAAGGTTCATATCTTTTAGGGACTTTTCACTAGATTGTCCCTTTCTAAATTTTCTCATCTTATTGAACCTTTTAAAGTTTTTTAAATATTTTTTAGCAATCATGGCCATTTCTTCACTAGGTTCTTCTTCCATTTCGGGTTCTTTTTCTTTAATTGTTGGGGTTTAAATGAAGATTTCGAGGCAATTGCCTTTTCCTTCGTTGGTGCAAGGTTGAGTTTCAAAAGTTTGAAGAGAGGAAACCAAATCATCAATTTTCATTTGGGACACATTTCGATACTCTTCAATTGCCACATTTTTAGAGTCAAACCACTTGGTAAGATTTCTTAGTATCTTTGTGTTCACTTTTGCATCGAGAAATTTTTCACCGAGAGCCCACATAGAGTTGACTATGTCACTAAATCTAGAGTAGAAATCCATGAAGGTTTCTTCTTCCCTCATTTTCAAGGCATCAAATTGAGCTTCCAAAAATTGGAGCAATGATCTTTTCTCAACGGATGTTCCTTCGTGGGTTCTCTGGAAAATTTCCCATGCCTCTTGTGTCGTCTCACATCATTATCCTTTTGTGTTCATTTGGTGAGATGCACAATGGAATGCATTAAATGCTCTACCATTAGCCGTGCATGAGGTCGTTTCATCTCTAGTCCATGAGGAGCAAGCATTTATTTCAACGGTTGTGGACATAGTGGCCGTATACATTTTCTCCACCACGGGGTGTGTCCATCCAGTACACACAAAGTCTGATACAGATGCATTGATGGAGATGAAAAAGATTTTCATCCTTGCTTCCAAGAAGGATAATTTGATCCATCGAAACAGGTGGTTTAGAGATGGCATAGCATTCTCCCATAGACATCGTTCTAGCACTTAATCACTCAGACAGTTAAGTCTATAAAATGAGCACGAGGCTTTGATACCAATTGAAAGTTCCCTTAGTACTTAGAACCAAATTTCTTGATTAATAAAGTGTAGAATTAAAACAATTAATCAAGTGTCTTATTTTTAGAGTGTGCAAGATAATCAATCAACCACACAAAAAGACAAGGCACACAATTTATAGTGGTTTGGTTAAACAACCTACATCCACTGTTGAGACTCACCCAACCTTGGGCTATCTCCAATTACTAAGCGTTGGAATTACACCAACACAATAGAACATGACTTCCACCTATCCAACTGATTGGGACTTTCACCCAATTCTTATCCCACTATTTTTTATATTGGTTCAAGAAAAAAACTATCTCTTTAATCCACTTCACAATAATATGATTTTTAAAGAAAAATCAAACTAGGAAGCACTTGCCTTGAAGCCTTGCAAATGTGCATTTGAAACGATGCACCCAATGTGAGCTCGTACAATCCCAACGTTGATGAAGACCCATCGTGTAGAGCAACCACAATACTTGGGTATCTAGGAAAATGGAGGTCCAATGTCTATCCTAGAGCTTTGGCTTAATCCTTCTCTCTTAAATTCAATCTATACTGAAAGTTTTCGGAATGCTAGAACAAGATTGACCCTAAAGGGAGGTGAATAGGGCAATCTCTTTATTTTTTAGACCTTTTAAAATTTACTTGATTAATTAAACAAATTTGCATGCGGATAGATCAAATTAATTAAGATGTGTTGTATGTGCTCAAATAGAAATCCAAGCAGAAAGGGCTCTAACACCACAACACCATATTTATAGTGGTTCAGAGTAAACCCTCCTACATCCACTGCTGGACTCATCCAACCTTGGGTTATCCCAATTCAATATGTGGGGAATTACACCCTCATAAATAGAGTATGAATTCCACCTATCTCGATTGACTGAGAATTTCACCAAATCCCTAAAGTTTTGAAAGGTTCGACCTACCCTGGTCTACGTCCTTATCCCTCTATTTTTTATAGTGGTTCAATCCCTCTGATCTAATCCACTATACAAATGATTTAAATAAATCAAACACTAAGAAGCACTTGCATTGTTAAAGCTCTCTTGATGTAGATGTTGTGCTTCTTCAAGATTCTCCCAATGTGATGTCGTTCGATGACGAAGATGTTTCGAGTATGTGCAATCACGATATATGGGAAGAAGTTCTAGAAAATTGGGTGACCAATATCTATCCTAGAATATTTTGCTTTCCTCTCTCTCACAATCTCAATCTATGGAAGATTGGCTTTTTAATTGTTTCACCTACGTTAAGTGCATAGAGAGGAGGTGTGATCTTTGGGAATGCCTTTGGATTTTCCTATTCAAAGCTCTCTCCAAGTGTCCAACCAAGCTCTTCAAAGTTTGGAGAATAAATAGGCATCCAAAAAAATTCCCGACTCTAGGTCACCGATGGGTCGACCTGGTCGATGGGTAGGTGCGGCCAAAGTGCCGTTGCAATGTGACCATTAACATTTAATGCACTTCCAACGGATATAAAACGGTCACAACCAATGGGTTGATCACATCGATGGGTCGATAAACTTATATTAGATATGTCATTCTTGTCGAGCATATCGACCTGAGGCAAAACCATGCTGATAGTGTTTCGGTTCCAGAAACTTGTTAAACACAGGTCGACATGTCGATCCATCGATAGGTCAATTCTGGTAATCTCAATGGGTCTATTACATCGAAGTGTTTGTTCTGATAGTACCCTGAGTTCTAAGTTCCAAAGCTCACTCAATCCAGGTCTACGTGTCATGCTCATCGATGGGTCTTTCTATCCTCATCGATATGTCGATGTGCACGAGACACTCGATCTGAGAGCGACCTTGTTTTACAGTTTGCTCCTAACTAGAAGCTCGATTTTTCCAATCGATGTATAGATGACCTCAATGGGTTGATCCTTTTATCACCGATGGGTCAATGAACTTGATACACTCAATCTGAAGGCAACCCCGAATGACAGTGTATCCATTCAAGAACCTTTGTCAATCCAGTCGATGTGTCGAATACCACGACGGGTCTATCCTATCTCACTGGTGGGTCGGTGAACTTGAAGTATCGACCTGACAGTTTACTAGATTTTCAATGTTTGTCCCATCTGTTTCTGTGACTGTATCGGGTGCTCAAAGGATTGTTAATGTTATTACCAACATGTTCCACTAAGCCTAGGCAAGGTCCACTAAGGGTGTGAGTTCGACCTAAAGTCATTTATGGCTAATTTACCTTTGGTGGTTGATATACACTTGGTGATGCTTGAATCTTACACTTGATCTTCCTTCTTTAAGCTTTGGATTCAATCTTCATCTCCCATTGAGTATTGTTCATAGCTTCAATCTTTGGAGGCAATGCTTCACCTAAGTAATGGAATTGACAAATAGGTGACTCCGCAAGCCGGGCCACTAGCATATACTGATTGGATACTTGAATGGTTTGCAAGTGAATTGCGAAGATAGAATAAGCCTATGATTTTTGCCTCTGGTGGGTGAGGATAACATTTGGTAGTTCGCCCTTTGAATGCTCTAATGAAGACTAATAAATTCGACCAACCTCACCTCCAAACAATGAACATATTTATACGCAAACACATATGTTTTCGTGATACAGAAACACACTATCGATCGTGTACATGCGATCGATCGTTCGTGTTTGAATTCCTCTTTACCTACCCGACCATTGATCATTTAATGCATGGTAATGACTCTAAAATGATAACCTCATGATGCATTGTGCCACACGACTGATCGTTCGTGTATCCTGGCAACTGATCGCGAGTTGGTGAATGTATCGGCATGAATCTAACTGTATTTTCTAGTGTCAAGTCTCATTCCAAGCCCAGGGCGATTGATTGTGATGCCGATCTGTTCATGCCCTGTACTCACGATCGATCGCATACCCGATTGATCGTATGTGATCAGGATTTTCAGGCTTTGTTTAAAGTCCAGCCTATATCCTGTCTCAATGATGTATTGCCCCATACGATTGTATAGCTATGGTATCCCACGATTGATTGTGACCATGATTGTGTGGGCAATGTATCATCCTCAGACCATATGGGTTTGACAGTCTTGTCCAACCAGAACCCCCGACTTTCCATACGACATATCGCAAGACCACAATTGATCGTGTGCTATCTGTTGATGCTGCAAATTTACATTTATAAATCTCGCAAGTGCACGAACCATGTATAGTATAGCAGTATTAGTGCGAGGTCGAACCCAAATGAAATCACAAAATATATGCTTTAAAAATTAAATTGGTACCTTTAAAAATATGTGATTATAAGAAATAGAATTAAATCTAAATGTGAAAAAGAATTCTAATACATGAAATTATAATTTTATTTAGAAGAACTTAGATCTAGAAAAAAAAGTATCATCATTTACCTAACTTGTGAATTTGGCAAAATAGGATGTCTAAATGGTGTTGAGAATAAAATCTATCTCATTTTTATTAAAATGGTGAAACAAAGAATAATAGTCATTATCTTAATTTAAAATCACACGATTCAAGATTAAAATATCACATCTCCAACCTTAGTTAATTGAATCTTGAAAGAGAGAGAGTTTTTGGATACAAAGAATTATAGAATGAATAAATGAACATACAAGAGTCGAAATAAAATAATGAACATAAATTGAATATTTCATATACAACAAACAAACAAAGTAACTAACATAACAAAACATTGGAAATAAATTGAGAAATAAAGTAAATGACAGAATAAAGAAATGCATAATGTAAAAGGTGGTTATTGAAATAGAACATTCATCGCCCAAAATGAATAAATAAATATAAAATCTAGATCTGAAATTCACGTAAAAACCCAAACTTCAATTCATGCTCATCATCAAAGTTAAAAATTCAAAGAGTTTAATTTAAATAACCGAACCTTAGTCACTTAGATTCAACATTTACAACCTAAGTTCCAACTATTTCTTGTCCAATTAAATAAACAAATAATATAATCTTTAAAATAAATCTAAACAATCATGAAAGAAATTTGAAAATTGAATGTTTCAGGGTTCTTAAGGAATATATCATATTTATCTCATGGAAGAATTAAAGGACAAGATTTTTGGGAGAATAAAAGAAAGACAATAAAATAAAATTACAAGATGATTGCTCACATGTAAAAATCATGTAGGTTCTTTGTCTTTTTGTGCTTTCTCCAATCTTCGGTCCTTTCAAGCTCCAGATCAAATTCGAATTTAACTGTGCCTAGCACCACTATTTGTAGTGTTCAAAAGAGTCTAGATTAGGCAAGGCTTGGAGAGAATTCCTCCATAATTCTCTATCCAAAACTTTCTCCAAAAGTCTCTCTCCAAAACTTTCTCCAAAAGTCTCTCTCCTCCATGATTTTCTCTCCTTTAATTATCCAAATTCGAATTTTACTTTCTCTTCCAAGCCATAGGCAAACTTTGGAGATAAGACTCCATGATTTTAGGGATTTTGGATTAGTTTGGAAAGTAGTCCAAAACCCGTTTTTTTACACATGTACCATCTTACCGCTCAATTTTGACCTAGTAAACGTCCAAATCACGAAACTTCTGTAGGATACAAAGCTGTAGCCCTTGAAGGCTTCTTTCCAATGCAAAAATGATCAACCCAATCAGATATCGGAGTGGAATGTTATGGTCAAAATACCAAAGTTGTGTCAAAACTTGTTTTCCTAAATTCTTTCTGGTAAATCCAAATCCAATGTTTTTCTCCATTTTCTTCCTCCACAAGGCTTCACTCGAATTTTACAAGTGGCACTCCTTTCCTTGGGAGAATTTCTATGTATATCTTTAGGAGAGGTTTTCTCCACAAGTTTCTCCTCCATTCGAATTTATCCTCCATAATCGCTAGATACATTGCAATATTTTCTCCCATAATCCAGGCGACTTTTATCTGCTATTTTTGGAGAGGACACTTGGCAGTCTTTTGCTACATGCGAATTTCACTAGGCCCCACCTTGAGTTTTTGGACTTGGACTTCCATTTGCAGACTTGGGCTTTGATTGGGCTTGGACTTCCATCAAGTCTGGACTTTTAGGCTTTGACTCGTGAATTTCATATGCAGGCTTGGACTTCAAGCTGGATTAGGAGGCCTATTTTTGTAGTGTTGTGAATTTACCACTTTTACAATACAACTCCCAAAATTATTTATCCTAATCCGAACTCTCATAGCTGGATTTGAATTAAGACAAATTTTACAATAAATTCCAAAATGAGTAGTAAATTACACACACTTTCCAAAAATAGCAATTAAGGCCCACTTTATTCACTTCCTTCCATATTTAGCTCAATTTCTTGTATTTCCCTATTTTTCCTACAAAATTCAAAAATCATATTAAATGCACCTATATATACATAATCAAAGGCTAACTAATCCAAATAAGAAGGGTAAAAGTGTTATTTTTCATGTCTCAACACTGTCTTTTGCGAATGATCGCCTAACACGATGCGTCGCCCTGACAGTCTATTCGTATTTCCATGGTGGGTTCCATTTTATTGTCAAACACACGGTAGGTTTGATTAATTATCTTGATGTGATCTCTAAGCCTAAGCATGGTCCACCTAAGGTCTGGGTACCACCTAAGGTCATCTATGGTCACCTACCATTAGTGATTGCCATACATGTTGATCCGTTGAGTCTCCACACTTCAACCAGCGATTGAGAGCTTGAGTCTTGAGCTTCTCTCTTTAAGGCAAGCCTTCCCCTAAGTCACTAACTTTGACAAACTGGTGACTCAACAAGCCGGGGCACTAATAGAAATTATAATGACTAGTAAAGTATTGGATGATCTCAAATAAGAATATTTCAGTGTTTTAGGTAGTGGTTTAAGCTCTAATTTTGGTGGCTTTTCGATAGAGGGGACTGGTACAAATTGAATAATAGGGAGAGGTTCGAATTTCTTTGCTCTAACATCAACATATGGTACTTCGTTTGGCAGAGCATTCACCTCTTGCTCACTATTTTCATTGAAGTCTGTGCCAAAGGTGGACAAAGATTTCTTGAATGGGTCATTACAAATGAAATGAAGAAAAGATTCTTCAACAGAACTCTAAACCAAGTTAACCTCATACAGGTCATCTGTACATGGAAGTTTCTTACACAGGTTGAACACATTTAGTTCTGTTGTCAAATCTTCGAACGACAATCTAAGCATACCATCTTGGCAATTGATAATGGCTTTAGCGGTGGCAAAAAATGGTCATCCAAAAATTACCTGAATGTTCCCACTTTCGTTCTACATGGGCTGGGTATCCAACACCACAAAATCGACTGGAAAGTAGAACTTATATACTTTAACCAGAACGTCCTCTATCACACCTCTCGGGATTTTCACAAATCGATTAGCTAACTGAAGTGCGATAGGGGTGGGTTTCAGTTCTCCTAACCCTAACTACTCATAAACAGAGCATGGCAGTAGGCTGGCACTAGCTCCAAGATCTAATAAGGCCCTGTCAATTGCGTATGTCCCAATGGTGTATGAGATGGTTGGGTATCCAGGGTCCTTATGTTTGATCGGAAATGGTTGTTGGAGGAGTGCACTAGCATTTTCTGCTAAAATGCCTTTCTGGGGACATATGTTTTCTGCTTCACCATACAGAGGTCTTTCAGAATTTTTGCATAGGAAGGTACCTGATTTATTGCTTCATGTAGAGGTATATTGATACTGACATGTCTAAATACCTCTAGGACATCACCATATGGTACTCATTTCTTAGGTTTGACTAATCTCTGAGGGTACGGAGCTTTCGACACAAAAATATTTTTAGCAGGTTTTTCCAGTGTATTTTGAACAAAGAGAGGACTAGGTGGGTCCTCCAAATTCTTTGGTTGACCAGCAGTCTGTTCATCCGGTTGCCTAGGAATTTCCACTCTATTGTCTGCCTGTCTCCCTAATCTCAAGGTAGTAATCGATTTGGTGTCCTCTGTATTGGAGGGTGAAACCTCAAACTGTCCCTTTGGATTTGGGATAGGCTGACTGAGAAATTTGTCTTTCTTCCTATCATCTATCGCGGTGGCTAATTGTCCAAGCTGTGTTTCAAGCTTGTGCATATCCTATTAGATAGATTGCATGAACAACTACAGGGTACCATGGATAGAAGGTTTACGTTGCTCAGATGAACTGGATTGGTATGACTGATTTGGATGGGGTGGCTGATTTTGAGATAGAAGGAACGACTGATTATGGGGTAGAGGAAATGCTGACTTTGATATTGAGGGGGTCTTTGACTTATAGAAGGTTGATTCTGACGCCATGAGAAATTTGGATGATTTTGCCAATTAGGATTGCATGTGGCAGTGAAAAGGGTTCATTGCTGTATTCCAAAATTATTAAGTGCATTGGCCTACTCGGTTGAGAACTCAGCTATCGATCCTAGGGAAGGACAGTTCTGAGCAGTATGTCCTAGGTTAGAACACATTGCACAAACCTCATTTACTCCTAATGGTTGATTCATCACCTGAGACTATGCTAATGCATTGATTTTCTTTATTAGGTTCACAATTGCGAGCTTAATGTCGAAGTCATTACTCACTTTGTACAAACCTCCTTTCTTTGAGGTTTGTATTGAGTTCTCACTTTTGGAGAAGTCTCATCGCTGAGAGCTCTCCGCCAATGATTCTAAGAATGTCCATCCATTGTTTTCAGTCAACTTTAAAAATTCTCCAACATTCATAGACTCGTCCATGGTGTCTTTTTGTTTTATATGATTTCGTGAAAACTCTCAAGTGTGAAAGATCACTCTTCTAATATATTCAGACCTTGAAATTCACACATATGTTAAGCTTTTGAATACGCTACTCAGTGGTATTTCTAGAATTTCTAGATGTTTACCCGAAACATGTATTTTGGACATGCTTTATCTAAAAACCCCGACTTTGGAAATCCATCGTATTCCAAAAATTGACAAACTCAGATCACGGTCGATCTGTATTTTATAAAACTCATTGGAATTTTTTTTGAATGTCGAAATGAGTATTTCAAATATTTGTTTTGAAGTGTCAAAATCATAGTGATTAAAAGCGTCTATTTTATTAAAACGTTGAAATTTGTGAAAAATACCCCATTTTCGATGACAAAATGAAAATTAAACTTTCCACCGTAGGTAAATCCCATGTTCTCAACACATCTGCAGGAGTCGAATTTTCACGAATTAGGGTCCAATATATGCGTACAGAAAAAAAAGAGGTAAAAACAGTTACTATTTAAAATGATTTTTCAAAAATTAAAATCCTGATATTTATCTTTCTACCTGACAGTCATCAACAACTAAGATACTGCCGGCAGATCTAAGGGATGGGGTGTTTCCAGCACTTGGTTCAGCATTGTTCTTCAAACACTATAAATAGGGGCATTGGGTTTTCAATAAAATCATAAATTCACGTTGAATTTCATCAAAGTTTCTCCTCTCTGTTCTTGCTCATTACTGTTGCTCCTACAACTGCAAACTTCAAAAAGAATTCTGAGAATTTCTGTAAGTATTCCTTGTAATTTAATATTTTTTTCTTGTAGACCTCATTAAGAAGAAGCTAGATATTAAAAATCAAAGAATAAAATACAAAAAAAAAAATCGAAAAGTCTGCCATGTACAGTTACTTTGTGGTGCACTGTTACAAGTGGAAATCTGCCAGAATGGTATTTTCGTAATTTTCTCGAACAGTGAACTGATAGCATTTTCGTAATTTTCTCGAACAGTGAACTGATGACATTTTCGTAATTTTCTAGAACAATGCCAGTGGCATTTTCATAAAAATTTGTGAATAATGATCTCGGGCATTTTGGTAATTTTTGATATTTTTGGGGATGAAAATGTAATTTTTGGAAAAGTTTCAAAAGTGACTTTTATGTTGTTTTGACTATTTTTGGGTTTACTTTGGTCAATCTTGACCTCAGTGACAAAATCATAATTTTTGGCAAAAAGTTTCCTAAAAACTCCAGAAATGTGTCGTTTTAATATTCTAAAAAATTGTGAGTATATGTTATGTCTATGTAGTGTTATTATACATTGCATTTACACTATTTTATGTTTTAAATAGATTACTGAAAAACACCCGCCAACCAAAGGTGAGGATATTTAACCACACTGTATTTTATTAAAATGCATTACATTTTGAATTCAATACAATATTTCTTACACCATTAAGACATACGACAATGAGTGGATATCCGTGGTCATTTTATTGATGGAAAGAGTGTGACCAGACCAGAAAGCAGTGCAGACAATGTTCACACGTAAGGCAATGAATGATTGTTTCTACATATGAAACATCAACAATAGAGTCTATGGGAGTCGAGGTCTAGCCATTCTAAAATGTAGAACGGAACCCACTTACTTATTCCTAGAGACTGACTGGTATCGTTGGAGATCTGGAGATAGATTATCCAACCACGAATTCCGATGGGAAGACGCATATTTGTATATAACTGTGTATTGCAGGAATTGCAGGATAATTATCCTATAAGGTAAAAGATGAGTATAGGGTAGACGTACCCAACTGGATGACGATAACACTTATGTGTTGTAATTTATAACCCGTTGGTGGGATTTTTAATCTATGTTTAGTTTCCCAGCATATTATAACTAAATACTGATTGCTGATATATGTGATATGATTCCATGCGAGAAGGCTTAGGAATTCATGTTAGCTGAGTGAGGTTATTATGATCATATTTGTGAGAGATGTTTATTTGGGTTGATAGCTATGTTTAATCCATACATTTGATGTGCATATCTGATTTGTGTATTGTGCATATCAAAATACCCCACACTGTTTTATGAAGTACCTAGCTCGTGGATGGCACTTGTATGAGGTGTATGTATGGACTGCGTGAAGCACTGAGCATGAATTTACCAGCGGTGTAGGAAACGTA
Source organism: Chimonanthus salicifolius (assembly GCA_013350335.1). Lineage (NCBI taxonomy): Eukaryota > Viridiplantae > Streptophyta > Magnoliopsida > Laurales > Calycanthaceae > Chimonanthus > Chimonanthus salicifolius. The sequence continues at coordinate 23,877,730 of CM023539.1, read as the reverse complement.
TCTATCGCTGCCAGGCAAGAACTGTAGACGCCATTTGACGGGAGTATAATTTTGGTGGAAAGAAAGAGCTTGCATTGTAGGTTTGCTATGTAGACGTCGTTCTCATAGAAAACTAAATGACTTCTGAGTGATTAAACTATTTTTTGTTTAAACATGCTTATGAGTTGATAATCTTCTATATTATCTATTGTTTTCTCTTTCCTGGGCTAGTAGAGCTGACATCCTTTATATTTCATGGAACCTGGAAGATGAAGGACTTGATGGTCCGTACGTGTAGTAGGGGTGGAAGGTCTCTAACTATTATCCCCGCTGTTGGGATTTTGCGTTTATTTACTTAATGTTTTTACATACTATCTGTATGAACATAGTATGTAATAAACCCCTTATTATGTCCATTGAGGCACTGTAGAAATGCAATAAAATCTACTTCGTCTTCTTATGTACGATTCAGATATAGATGGAATTGAATTATGGTGGATGTTAGGTAGATCATGTGTGACATTTTCTACTTGGACTTTCATAAGAGGTAAAGTTATAGAGTACATGTTGGTTAGTAGTATGTCCACATATTATACATCGAGGTGGAATCTGTTGAGGTTTTGGGCCTTAAGCGGGATCGTTGTGACCTCTCCATCTGCCTGAGATTCTTACCGGCTATGTATGGCTGGATCCGAGGCTACCAAATGTTATGTCCAAACTTTGATCACAAGAAATATTAAGTCCAAGTATAATTATGATTTCTGCAAAGGCTCAACATTAGAAAAAAAAATTATCACATCAGTGGGCCCGAGGGGCAGGGCGTGGCAGCACAAATCATCAACACTCGGTCTATAGACTGCACTCGGTTTGAATCTATCAGGCAGATTTCTCAAGATTTTAGTGCAAACTTTGCCCTCGAGAATTCTTTCACCAAGATCCCACATGGAGTTTAGGATGTCACTTAGTTTTGAATAGAACTCCATAAATACTTCATTCTCCTCCATTTTAATAGTATCAAATTGTGATTAGGAGAATTTGGAGTTTAGACTTCTTCACAATGGAGGTTCCTTCATGTGTTCTCTCTAGAATATCCCAAGCTTCTTTGGTTGTTTCACAAGTCATAATCCTTTTATATTCATTAGGTGATACAACACAATTTATAGCATTAAGAGCTTTGCCATTAGCAGTGTACATACTCTTCTCATTTACAGTCCATGAATCAAAATCTTTGGGCTGTGCGGTTCTGGATCTAGAGGTTTTATCAGTTACCTCTTCCATAAGTTCAGATCTCGCTCTTTTAACTGATTCTCAGACAACTCCATCAATGGAGATAAAGGAGCTTTTCATTTTTGCTTTACATGATTCATAATTTGTTCTATCAAAGTATGGAGGTTTGAAAATGGCTTGACTTTCACCTATTGACATGATTCTTGTTCTAGCTTGGATCAACTCAAATAGGTTAAGTCCAAAGTAGAGCAACGAGGCTCTGATACCAATTGAAAGTTCCAGGCAAGAACAACATCAGTCCTAGGGGAGAGGAAGGGGGGGGGGGGGGGGAATATCCGATTTTAGTGGCCTTTTTAAATTTCTTGATTAATCAAAATAAATACAGCAGAATAAACAAGATTAATTAAGAGACAAGTATGGGAATCCCTCCCACACAATACAACCTAGTTTTGAAAGCTTCGACCTTCCTAGTCTAATCCTTATCCCTCTATTTTTTATGGTAGTTCAAACACATAGTAATAATCCACCTTACAATGTTGATAATGAAAAGTAACAAGAATAAGCATTTGCCTTTTGTAGCTCTTGATATCAGATGTTGTGCTTCTTGAGATGATCTTCCATCTTGGATCCTTTGATGATGAAGTTCACTAGTGTATGCACAACCACAGTTTGGAAGAGGTTTCTAGGATATGAGATTTTACTTTGAAATCCAAGATCTGATTTTCTCTCTCACAATCTCAATCAAAGTGTTGATTGGATTATCAAATGATCTTTTTGAAGTAATAGTTTATAGAGGGAGTGGATGATCTGATCATGCCTTAGGGTTTTCCAAATGAACAGGTGCAAGAAACTCTCCAAAATCTAGAATTTAAATAGGCAAATCAGATTGTCCCAACGATCATTTCCTCGAGTAAGAGGTCTCGGACGCCGAAAGGATTTGACAGACTTTTAAGTAAAAAGAGCGGTAGAGGTGACACTTTTGAAATTCTAATATCTCAGAGGGTCTTTCTGAGGTCTCGAACAAGACTCGAGATCTCGGAAATAGGCCCGAGGTCTCTGAGACCTGAGAGCAGAAAAGATTAACAGAATTTTCAGCTCTAACAGTTTTCTGTTTGCCAAGGTCTTAAGCCATATTCTAAGATCTCAGGTACAGAACCAAGGTCTCAATCATCTGAGAGGAACCAGATCGTACAGAATGTTTTTCACCTCTTCAGACCTTTCTGTTTACCGAGATCTCGATACACATTCCAAGATCTCGATATAGGACCAAGGTCTTGATGACCTGAGACCATACACGTTTAATGGAATCCTGAGCGGAGTCTCAAACACTCATCTGTTGTCCAAGGTCTCAGGACAACAAAGACCAACCTTTGTTTTATGGTTTATAGATTTTCCATTTTAAGTCGAGGTATTCCAAGGCTCAGTCCATTTTCCCAATTTCAATTCCTAAACCTCTACTGGGATTCCTAAGTGAGATGGGTCCACCCTAGGGTCATCTATAGCCAATTTACCTTTGTATGGTTGCCATACACATGAAGTGATGTTTTTTATCTTCCAATTTTTAGTAGTCTTGATCACTCTTGAACTTCCTAGGTGAGATGCTATCTTCATCAGTCATGAGTCGTGATTCACTCTTCATTCTTCCAAGGCAAGACTTTTCTTGGTGATGGAATTGACAAGAAGGTGACTCAGTCAAGCTGGGGCACTAACAATGTTGTTGGCAAACTCATTTATCACACAAATACAAGGCCTGATATTGTTCACTCAATAAGTGTAATTTCTAGATTTATCAATGATCCTAGCAAGTTCATTATGCAGGAGAGAAAGGAATTCTCAGGTACATCAAAGGCACTAAGAATTTTGGGCTCATGTATCCTGAATGAAGATGATGATAGCCTAATTAGCTATACCGACAATGATTGGGCTGGATCAAGTAATGACAGGAAAAATACTTAGGGGTAATTTTTTTGTCTTAACACTGAAAGTCAAGTCATTACATGGTCTTCAAAGAAGAAAAGTACAGTAGCATTGTCATCTGCCGAAGCAGAGTATGTTTCAGCAATAAGTGCTACATGTGAAGCAATTTGGCTAAGAAATGTCAACAACAATTCAACATTGTTAGTGCCCCGGCTTGTCGAGTCTCCAGATTTTCAATTCCATGACTCGAAAGAAGCATTGCCTAGAAGAATTGAAGACTCGAGTGATCCGAAGATTTGAAGATCAAGCCCAAGTTCCAAAGTCATCATGTGTATGGCAATCACTCAAGGTATATTGGCCATAGATGACCTTAGGATGGAACCCACACTCTTAGATGGACCTTGCCTAGGCTTAGAAAACATGTTGGTAAAAACATAATGAAGCCTAAGTGCACCCATGACAGTCACTGAACCATATCAACTTAAACTTGCATATTTGATTTACTGTCAAGTGGATACATCGAGTTTGCCGACCCGTCGGTGCAGGCAGGATAGGCCCATCGTGGTCTTCAAAACATCGACAGGAATGACGAAGGTTCTGGTAAGAAACCACTGTCAAATTGGGTTGATCTTAGATCGACAGTATCGTGTACACTGACCCATCGATATGGACATGATAGACCCATCAGGTGATCACGACATGTTGACCTGGTGATGAATAGATTCCAAAATCTGGTTTGCCTCTATAAATACTCCACTGGTCGGAGATTTTAAGGATCCCCTTCTAGAGCATTTAAGAGCCTCATCTACCATAATTTATTTGCAAATTCAGAGGCTAAAATTAGAGGATCAAATCTCTCTAAGTTCTAAACTTGGTGAATCATAGAAATCCAATCATCTATTGATTGAGATTGTGAGAGAGATAGGCATCCAATTCTAGGATCAACTTGCATATCCAAATTCTAGAAATCTCTTCCAAGGATTGTGATTGCTCATACACGGTGCATCTTCTTCTTCAACGAGATCATATTAGGAGGACTCTTCAAAAAGTACATCTACATTTGCAAAGCTACAAAGGCAAGTGTTTCTCTTGTTTGATTTATTTTAAATCATCCTTTTAAATGAATTAAAGAGTGTTCTTAAACAACTATAAAAAATAGAGAGATAAGGATTAGACCAAGGTTGGTCGAACCTTTCAAAATTAGAATTGAGTTGGGTGAAAGTCCCACTCTATTTGAGTAAGGTGTACTTCATTCTTTATTCGTGCGGGCATAATTTCCCACATAGTGAATTTGGGATAGGCCAAGATTGGGTGAGTCCATCAGTGGATGTAAGAGAGATTTACTCCAAACCACTTTACATCAGGTATATCGGTCTTTGCATGTGTGCTTGATTATTAATCTTGTACACTCTTAAATCACACACTTAGTTAATCTTATAATTTTGCTGCATATATTGTTGATTAATAGAGAAATTATAAAAGGCCATTAAATTTCGAGATTGCCCTATTCAACCAACCCCCCTTTTCTCCCCCCCCCCCCCCCCCCGGGAACTTTCAAACATTATTAACTCATTTACAACAAAAGCAAGAGTCGCCAACAACAATTTTTTGTGACAATATGTCCCCATTTGCTATGATAAAAAATTCAATTTTTCACAGCAGGTAGGGCTGCAACTTGGGTCGAGCGGGCCGGGTTTTAATAAACCCAACCCTAACCCGACTTACTCCATATTAAACCCAACCCGACCCGACCCGAATAAAAAACCCGAGATAGTGAACCCAACCCGACCCGAGATTGTAATACCCTTAACCCAACCCGACCTGACTCTTAACCCGACAAACCCGACCCGAGTTGCAGCCCTAGACTAATTTTATATGTTTCTGGATGACGGTCCTTCTTTCAGAAATGTATGCTGCTGCTTCTGTAATCTCTATGGATGTGGTTAGTGTGGAGGAAAAGGAAGGCCTTCCCATGGAAGCTTTTGCTAAAGTGCATGAAATATTCAGCTACATGGATTGGCTTGATCCAAAAGATTAGAAATTACCGGCAGCCATGGCGGTACCGACGCCGATGAATACAAAAAGGAAGGTGCAGACGAGCTCAGCCACCAAGGCGCAGAGGCAGTCGGGCTGAGTCGCCTCCTCCCTGTTCCCCAATGCTATCTTCGCCATTCTGTCCTCCGGTAATTCGCCGATCCTTCCCACTGTCCTCTCTGCTTGAGGAAAAAGGAGCTCCGTCAACGTTCCTCTCTCTCCTTTCTACTGTTTTTCCCTTTTCCTTCCTCACCCATTTCTAAGGTCTCTCTCCTTTCTACTATTTTTCCCTTTTCCTTCCTCACCCGTTTCTTTCTTCGGCTAGGGTTTGACTTTGAGATAAGGTACCCTTTTATACTAAGTTATGAGAATAGGGTCAGGTCGGGTTGGGTCGGGCTTTCTCGGGTCAGATTTTCTCAGGTCGGGTCGGGTCGAGTTGAAATTTAAAGGTCTCAACCCAACCCGACCCGAATTTCGGTCGGGTGTTTCTTTTCTCAACCCGACCCGACCCTATAGCCCGACCATTGTAACCCGACCCTGCATGATTTCTCGGGTCGGGTCATGCGGGTCGGGTCATGCGGGTCGGGCCAAAACCCGACCCGAGTTGCAGCCCTAACAGCAGGTCAAAGCACATCGAGCTTCGACATCACAACATTAGAGAACAAGTTGAAAGCAACATGATTGAGTTGAAATTCTACAGAATCAACGAGCAGCTTGTTGATGTTTTTACCAAACCAGTTCAAGTTGAAAAGTTCATCTATTTTTCAGAGTTGTATGAAAATAACAAATTAAGAGGGGGTATTAGAATTAATTAATTTGTAATTTCTAAGAGGCACCTTGAAGTATGTACCTTGGGCAGTGTAGGAGTCTTATTGAAATTTGTTGATTTATATTTTCCTAAAACATGTACTTTGGGTAATGAAAGTGTTGCCTCGATAGTTGTAGTGTTGGTTCAATTTTATAGAAAGTGGTTGAGATGAGTTAATGTAGAAGTAAATGGCCTAGATTATGTTGAAGCCTATATATAGATGAGTTCGTAATCATGCAAAATTCAGCAAGGAAATATTTACCCCATCTTGAGCATCTTCTCTTCTTTGAGTGCTTCAATCATATCAATTTACAAAATTTTCTTTTATAAAAATTTGAAGTATGCCATCTGTTAGCTGGCTTCAAAGTGGATTTTCTTGTTTGATGGAGAAAATGTGGTAGGAGAAAATATAGGTATCTGATGCTATTCGAATAGTTTGAATGTGTTTGATAATTTAATTTTTTTTAAAAATTGTAATTTCTATTTTAAATTTTAGATAATGTATTTATTAATATTTGACACGTATCTTTTAACTCTTCCAAGAGTGACTAATGAACAAATTTTCATTTTTAGATGTGCTTCGTTTTCATCCAGAAAGAATCAATAGCATTAGAATAAAATCTGTCATTTGCCAAATTTAATGAATTCATGTATGTAGATTTTCTTCTACTTAACTCAGCCGACAGTGGATCTATTATTAATAATAAAAAATTGACAAGAGAATGGTGAAGCTAAAAAACGGTTTGGTGTTTTTGTTATTTGGATACTAAGGTTCATGTGAGGCTCAATTGATGATGAATTCGAGTCATTAAAATTATTATTTTTAATTTAATTTTAATCTTTAATAAATACATCTTTATTATTGAATTGATCAAAATAGATAAATAGTTTATTCAATATTTTATTTTCAATCTTAAGAAATTAAACAGTAAAATAATTCAATGATCATTAATAGATTTCACCTTTTAACACAGAAGCTAAGAGCACCCAAGGCCCAATAAACATAATAAACGTAATTGTATCTATGCAAACACTCACGCCCAGTTTGGAAAGAAAACACAAGAACGAAGGACATAAATCCACAACCATCCATCATCATCATCATTTATACTCGAAGGATAGTTCTGATGATTACCAAACCAATTCCAACGGCGAAACTCCACTTTGCATTCTTCCCCTTGGAGCCTATATTGGTTGATGGCTCTCTATCCGAAGCGGACGGCCCTTTAGATGTTGGCAATGGCCTCGGCCATGGCTTCGCAATCGGTGTCTGTGAAGGTGATGGAGCTGGTGTTGTTGGCTTAGCCCCAAAGAGATCCAATGGTAGCAATACATCATCCAACTGGTACACTGCCAAGGGGGATTGAAGGTAAAGCGCATTGTTGATCAGCGCTTCAACGATGCCGGTTGAAACATTCACTTGGTTGGATGTGGTGGTGAAGTTAAGACTGTACAGGCCTCCATCGTTGCCGGTGGCCTCTGTGCGAACAGGGTTGCTAATGGTGCTGAACATCTCAAATGTATAGAACCTAGGAAGGACATGGTATAGCAGCAGTGCAACTTGTTGCTGCATCGAGAGGCTATTGAGAGTGCCGGCCTCTAGATTGTTGAATGCATTGTCTATGGGGGCCAAGAGGGTGAAGCCCTGGTCTGAGTTTCTGAGCTGGTTTACCATCTGGTTACCCGCTTGGGTGGTGTTCAAAAGCCGCATGAGGGTGGTGTACTGACCTCCCTTTTCAAGAATCGCCATGAGGTTGAGCGGTGGCGGTGCTGCTTCCGGCGAATTGAGCATGGACATGTGTTGTGATGAGAAAGAGAGATGGGATTAGGGCAAGGAACGTGAAGACTGGGCTAGATGGAGAGGCCATTGAGTTGTGGGTGTCGAATGTGTTGGGCGGTGAAGGGAATTTAAGTGAGTAGGACTATTGGAAGAGCTGTCCATGGTTAAGAAACTGGGTCATCATCTTCCACTTCACATTTAAATTATGGTTCAGACTATTATTTAAAAACTAAACAAAAGACTCGACCAATTATGTACGAATTGATTCAATTCAATAAAATTTTGAATAGAGTGAGTCAATTTTTTTTTAATTTTTTTACGTTTTATAAAAATTCAATTGAATTTCTCGATTTGAGAAGATTTGAAGCGAATCCAAATTCTAGAAACCTCAACTAAACAGAATTTTGATGAGATAAATATAACCTCATGTTGATTTCCCCTTTGCCAATCATAACAATAATAGTTCTATTGACAAAAATTAGAGCTTTGTATCAATGAAGATCAACCTCCCAATCATTTAAAAGAAATCATCGACGTTGTTACCATCACTCGTGCCATCGCTCACCTGTTTCGAATAAAGTAAATTATTTGTATCCAATAAATTTCCTTGGAAGAAATGACCCACTTAATCAATTTCATCAGCTGCTCTCTTTTTGGTTATTGTTATTGGGTAGAACTGTATTATTTCAATTCATAAATTATTAGTTGAAATCAGTTGTGTTAAAGTAAATGGAAGTGTAATTTTGACATTTAAGCATATGATATGTCATCAAATCTTATGACATGGATTCTAAAATCGTAATTAAAAGTGCTTGTTAGTTATAATTGTATTAAAATTAATCACAATCTCATTATTGATTTTAAATTGTCTAAATATGATGAGTAAAAATTTAATTCTTATATTTGATTTTAGAGTACTATACGATAATAGACATAAAATATAATTTTTGTTATTTGTCTAAACAAAAAGAAATATTTATTTTACTTTGGCATTTTACAATGATTGCCAAAGGTAGACACCTTAAATTTTTAAAGAGAACTCTTATGTAGTTATTTATTCTTTTCTAATAATTATTTTATTTGTAAATTATGAGAAGATTCTTTTATAGTATTCTAATCGCCACTTTTGCTGTAGACAACTGAAGACTTACTCGTAGTATTTGATCGGATTTCTTGTCATTGTTACAAAAAGAGTTAGGTGCCACTTCCAAAATGTATAAATCTTTCTAGACAATAAAACCTGTAATTTATGCCCATAGGCTGTCACTTGAATGAGTGGGCTATGGCCGTGCACTTATGTCTGACAGCATTTCTTTCCTCCCCTTCCTCTACCCAACAAATTTTAAAAGAATTAACTTCATTACTGAAATCATCACCATAAATGTTACGAAAATTATTTATTTTATATATTTAATTTTAAGAAATATAGTTAAATTTTGATTCACCATCCGTAAAACAGCGCCCACTAGCACCGTGACACCAATTTCAATGGATGATAAAATCATTTAAAGACGGAAATAAATATTGAATAAGACATTTGGTGGTTATGAATTCAAAATCGAAAGACTCGTTTCAAATGAAAGTAAAAAGAATTACACAAACATTCATCAAAATGACATTTTCTGAAGATAAAAGAAACACCAATGAAATTAATTTTTAAATAAAATGGATTTTTTGAAAGAAAAGAAAAGTGTCTCATTTTTTATGTTATTGGTAGATGATACTGCACATGAATATGTGAACAAAGGAGGTGAACGTTCTAGTGAAACCACCGGTGGAAATTTTCTTATTTACAACTTTCTTTCTATTATTTTTTTTATCTAATTTTTTTTTCACTTGATTTTATGATGCAGACACATCATGAACTACGCTTGATTAGGCAGATTGGTTGGACTTCATGGAGACAATTGATCGCAAACAACTTGTCCAATTAGCCCATCAATTAGTTTCCTTTGAATTATTAGATTTAATTGTGGACTCTATGCCCTGAATGACCCTAAATCCACTTCCATGACACAATTAAATTCCATTTACTCCTATCAACCATGCCCAATTACCAAAGTGAACACTCCATGTAATTTTGACCATCCAAATCCCATTTTCGACCATCACCTAAAATTCCTCATTGCGGCCGCCCACTTGTTATCCAAACTTTGCCATGTTCGTACCTTACAAGGTTGGAGATAGACTAGGATTTACATTTCAAAAATCTAGGATTTTCATTGTTTATTAGGTGCATTTATTTTATTGGTTGATGTAAGCCATTCTCATCCCATTATGAGAGTTTGAATTGGCATCTAAGTTTAGGAGTCTTCTAACGAATTCACATACTTATTCTAAGGAGATTTTCTAGTTGATGATGTTGCTTTCTTTGCCACATATTCTATAACTTTGTTCGATACACAGATTAAATGATGGACTTTCCCACGTCAATAGTGGGAGGAAACACAAGTTGCACCCAAAGAGCTCGAGAAGATACACTACCTTTTTATGGTTAACAAACTTGAACATTTCATGCCGAAGATGCACTAGTTCAAAGATTGTGGCACAACAATTGTGTACTTCCAAATGATAGGAAGTATAGGGACTGAAAATGACGCAAAAAAATAAAAGAATGAAGCCTTGACAAAGTAAACTTGAGAGCGAGTTTTTTTCAAGTAAAGAACTCTAATGTAGGCACATTCATGAAATAACAACTCAAACCTTGCTTAAATTTTATATCAATTTTGATTGAATCAAATTGGGATCAACCTCATCTAAATGAGCCACTAAATTATTTAAATAAGTGCTTATGGACTTAGGATATGACGCCTCGTTTCGCTACGAGTGCGTTATTTCCGAAATGTCTCAAAAATTTCCCAAAACAACATATATTGGGTGTATATATATATATATATTGGAATGGGACAACTACCTTCTGCCCAAGTGACACTTAAACACCATAAACACAACATATGGGAATCATAATAAAATGAGAAATCAAGTCCGAAAAGACCAGCTTCCCAGCGGATGAAAGAGCACAGCTTTTTCTTCGACGAATGAAAGAAGAAAGAAAAGAAACCGCCTTTTGTTGCAGAGACCTGGTACATCGGCCCGAGGTAGTTGCGCCCCTTCTGGCTGATCCCCCTTCCTCATGCCACAGTCCGGTCTGCTTCCCTATGGGAAGCTTGGACGAGGTCGCGCAGGGACGGCAAACAACTAAACCACTGCTTGGACATTCAAGCAGGCTCACTTCGGTTAATGAAACAGGCGTTAGCAATCTACCTGATTCGATTCTTCTAGCCTACGGTTCCATAGCAGTCTGCCCACGTCGCATCCAGACGACGATGTCTGCCCACTATTCAGATTAGACCTAGGGGTGAAACACGCCCTTCGCACTTTCGTAGAGCACAACCAATCAGGGACCGTCTGTAAATGCAGGGTTTCCACTCAAAAAAGGAAGAACGGCTAGACTGAAGATAAATCAAATCCAATGAAAAGGAAAAGCTACAGCAGAGTAATTTGTTCTACTGCACTTTACGTGCATCACACATCAAAAGAAAGCAAAGATCCGTACAAACATCAGAGCGAGATATTATTACTACAAGGGATGAACAAAGATCCATAGCTTTGATTCAAAATTCTCCTGATTCACCCTCCCACGAGGAATTGCCAAAACATTTGACTTTTCACCCATCCCAATATAAAGGATTAGTAAATCAAATAATAGATAGTAAGTGGGTCGGTTTGAAAATCAATGAGTTGCTAGTCGTAGAATATTATTCCCGTCAGACTTGAACCTAACTAAAATAACAAAGCTTCGGACAATTTTGCCCCCCTTTTTCTTTTGATCGAACGAATAGGGCCCAACAACGAACGCTTCAATATTCAAGGAGCGAAGCCCCCCACCAACCACTACCATGGTGCTCCCAACCTTTACTACTAGCCCTATTAGCCATCTCATTTAGCTAGCCTATATCTCAAAAACTTATTTAGATCTCATCCACTTTGCCAGCCTAACCAGTACTACTCAAAGAGCCTATCTTATAGCCATATCATTATTGGACATCTAATGGAGTCAAATAGCAACTATTAGCCGCCTAACCAGTACTACTCCAATCCCACTTTCTTGCTTGGCGCATTCGTTCCTTTCGCTCAGAGAGCAGCGGGCTTGAATGTCCCTGGGTCCTCTTTCTTATTCTATGTTCTCCTCCTAGCCTCGTCCGTCGTGCGTGGTCGATTAGACTCGCTCGGAGTCGCCGCATCCACGTCCTCTCGGCCGGTGCTTTTTTGTGTGTTAGCCAGGTGAAAGGCTTGCTTGGCCGGGTAAGAAAGCCATGCGCTTAGTTACTAGCAAGCAAGTCAGTTTCTTTATTGACACTGACTTACTGTACTGGTGTATTGCTAGTGGACTGTAATAGCTAGTGGACTTACAGAGCGAGCTGTACTGGTAGCTATTGCTGTTTGCTGTAAGAGCTAGTGCTGTACTGGGTACTTACTTGACTGGGAAAAAGACAGCGTCTGATCAGATCAATCAAGAGATAGGGGTTCGGCCAAACATCTTTTTCCTAAGCAAGGACTACGCTGGCGAGTGACGATTGGCCGAGGGGAGTTCCATCATGTAGCTGGATACAAATAAAAAAGTCAAAGAAAAGTAGAAGCCAGTTAAAGACGAGTAGGCAGGGTACTAAGAAGCCAGTGGGGTACGTAAACGGGGACAGATCACATGGTTTTGTACTGGTCAGCTTTGGGCTGGCGAGTGACGATTGGCCGAGGGGCTTCGCTCCTCATGATGGAATACTCTATAACGACTTGACCTGAAAACAGGGCTTAAGGCTTGACTCAGTGTGATATTGTCCGAAAACAGGGCTTAGGGCTTGACTCAATGTGATATTGTCCGCTTTAAGCCTCACACACAAGCTCAAACCCACACGGTTTTGCATTTGGGCCCTGGCCCACATGGCCAAGGCCCAAAAGGCCTCACCTAGTATCAGAGTACGCAACTCATAACACATAGCATGATATTGTCATCTCTGGGGTCTACCCCCTCAAGGTTTTGCTTCCACTACCCCACTGGGCTGGAAGGCCTCACACATGAGTTAAATGGGGTGGCTTCTAATAAACCCTCCCCCTTTCTTCTTTCCCACCGATGTCGGACTCTAAGAAAGGGAGGGGCAGGGTATCACACTCACTGACAGAATTGACGCTTCGCTTGGGCGCTCTATTATTGCCTCCTATTCCGGAGGGGGTGATCGGGGCCGCGTGGCGATACCCGCGAAAAACAAAGGACTATTCGCTTTTTGGGGTGGGCCTTTCGTACTCAAATCCGTACGGGGAGAATTCTTCAGCGCACTAAAATCTAGTGGATGGGTTCAATATTCATGAAAAGCCAGGTTTGAAATGATCCATGTTACGGAACCAAGACACTGCTGGGTTAAGGGCCTCCAACGCCTATAAATATTTGCTTCTTTCAGTCTCTATTTGGCAAAGGGAGACGGGGCCGAACAACGAAGTCGGCAAGAAAGAGCTTTGAGTAGCTTTAAGTAAATGGCGGATATCGCTATCAGACTTGAGAAAATGGAGCAAGAAATACATCAGGTGGAAAACGAGAAGCTCCAACGGGAGCAAATGCTGGGTGCGTTCTGGGAACATATGCCTGCTATCGATCCAATTTTCATACGAGATCGTATGCTTTTTCTCCAGAACGAAATACGCTCTCTCGAAAACAGGAAGAGGGCGCTGCTCGAAGAACAGCAAGAGCTCATTGTGCGGGCTGCCACTAGAAGAAATGTTTAGTAGTTACAGTCTCTTCCGTCTACTGGTTTTAGGCCTACCCTTTTACTTTTTCCAGTTTCTCAAATAATTGTAGTTAGCATAATGCTTTTTTTGCTCCATACGGGCATATGTGGTAGTTTATGTAGTTACTCAAGTTATTCAAAAAAAATGGGTTGGATAACCCGTATTAGTTGTTGTGCTTTCTACTTGAAACAACCAGCGGTTGAGGCTGACTCCAACTAAGTTGTAATTGGCTCAGAGAGCTCTAGCTCTCCTTATTAGTATTATACATACCATTTTGGTGTTTGGTCCGTTAATTGTTTATTCCAACGCTCAACTTACTCACGACAAAAAATTTGGAACAAAATAGAAAACGGCTGGGGAATATAACAGCCTGAAAAGCGCCTTTTTTTCTCTTTCATAAGCCTTCAAAGTGCCACCAACAGTTGTAAGCGGGCAGGGAGCAACACAAAACTGCCTGAAAAAAGCGGGAGAGCGTCGACATTCAAACAATCGGGTAGCAAGGTGCTAAATGAAACCAAAAGCAAAGCTTTCAAGCTCAATTCCTAGCTGCTACAGCTAAATTAAGGGCTACTACATTAGCTGTAGCTAGTACTTCCTTTGCTTTAGCGTAGGACTATGTTGAAGCTACAGCTCTATCGGAGCAGATTTGCCCGAAGCGCCATCTGGGCTTTCCGTGTACTCTTAAGGACAATTTCCATGACAGGGTGATGGAAGCCTTCACTGAGCCTGAAGTCTTTGATCCTCTCAAGCTCAAACCCGAAAATCGAACAATGGCTCTCGCTGTCATGGTTGGTGTTATTATTCTTACTCTAGCGTTAGGCGAATCTGTTACGGAGAAGGGGGTAAAGTTCTTTTTTATGGCTAATCAGTGTTGACGTAAAAAAATGTTTTTTCTTTTGCACTTTTCTACGTTGACTGACTTACTTCCATTTCCATTTCTATATAGACAGACAGAGACACCCACTGAGCCATTCAGTGTAGTTGTGTGCTTGAATTGGAACACCGTAACCTTAAACCATTCTTTTTCAATTGTATTAAGAGACACTAAAAATTTGACAAGTGAGTATTAGTATTACACCCATCATTGACGAGCCCAAGAAACTGCCCGACGCTCGGGTAAGAGAGGATCATCAATTGACGTATAGTTGGTTGTGTCTACTTCTAATACAAAAAGAGTAGAGGCTTGCTTGGGCGGCACCTCTTGCCGCCCTTACTAGGCGTTGTCTTCGTGTTGCCTCGAAATGAAGAGCCGGCCATTGGTTAGAAAGTGGAATCATCGAAACCAGCTGGAGCCGGGGTGAGGACTAGTCCTCCTTGCCGTTCCAAAACGAAGTGGCTCTGTTGATTAGCAAGCCGGCAGAGAAGTACACCACATGTACAAAAGCCCCGAAAAAGTCAGTGGCTTCGCGTAATGCTTAACACATGCCTTTCGGCATTCGGGTTCTTTCTCCTCTGGCATACGGGGAAGGCGCGGGACTCAACTTCCCGAGACTAAGCATAGAGCTTGCTGGCTGAGCTCGTGCGCCAAACCATTGCACAGCTCAGGGGGGGCACAAGCAGCTCCCCGGCGTCAGCGTGGATAGCGAATAGCAAATTCCTTTCCCCCAACACATGACGCTCCTAACCGATCGCTGCCTATTCATTACACCGTTTTCTTTCAACTCGATGGGCGGTGGCTCTCCTCGTCCTTCCCAAGAGCATCCTTCTGCCAAATCATCTAAAGAAACCATTGAGGTACGATGCTAGATATGTAACAAACCACGTCATACGGCTCTCGAGTGTTGGCATCGGTTTAATCAAGTGTATCAACCGAATGATGTGACTCATGCTCTCGCTGCAGCTTCCTTAAATGATAACTCTGAAAAAAGACTTGGTTTCCAGACACAGGTGCAACGTCTCACATGACAGGTGATCCCGGTAAGCTTACATCCATTGTTCCGTATCATGGCACTGATAGAGTCTTAATTGGTAATGGCAATGCACTAGATATCTCTCACATTGGCTCCACAAACATTGATATGGGACATACAAAAATGCATCTAGATAATGCTCTAGTGGTTCCTGACGTTAAAAAGAATTTGTTATCTATCGGTCAAGCTTACTTCCGATTATCCTTATATGGTTGAATTTGATTCACGTGGTTTGTGATTAAGGACAGAAAAACAAGAGCAGTGATTGCGTCGGGAAGTAGGACTAGAGGACTATATGCTCTAAGGCCAAAGGAATAAGCAGCTTTGTTCTCAACTAGATTTCATTCAGCTACAGATGATATTTGGCATCAGTGACTTGGTCACCCTCAGTTAAGGGTAGTCGACTTTTTGAAACACAATAAGCTTATTAGAAGTACTAGTAACAATAATGTTGATTCTTTATGTAATAGCTGTCAGATGGCTAAGGCATGTCGCCTCCCTTTTATTCAATCTCATAATATTTGCAAAGAAACATTTGGTGTCATTCATAGTGATTTGTGGGGTCCTTCACCAGTAACATCCTTTCAACGATTTCGTTATTATGTGATATTTGTGGATGAATGTACTAGGTACACATGGTTCTATCCACTCAAGCACAAGTCAGACTTCTTTCAGTGCTTTGTCATGTTTCAAAAATACATTGATACTCAGTTTGACAGGAAGATCCGACTCTTTCAATCTGATGGTGGTGGAGAATTCGATGATTCTAGATTTCGAAATTATCTATCGGATCTTGGCAATAAATATCAAATGTCTTGCCCACACACACCGGAACAGAATGGGTTAGTTGAACGGAAACATCTCACTGTCACCGAGTTGGGCCTCACCATGATGTTCCACGCATATGTACCTCAACGCTTTTGGGTTGAGGCTTTTAGTACCGCCGTATGGCTAATCAACAGACAACCTTCTCGGGTCTTGGATTGGAACAGTCCATATGCGATGTTATTTCATAAACATCCAGATTATGGCACTCTCAGAATCTTTAGTAGTAAATGTTTTCATTGCCTTCACGATTACAATAAGACAAAGTTCGACCCAAGGTCTCTTCCATGTATCTTTCTCGGCTACAGTGAACATTGTAAGGGCTACTGTTGTTACTATCCACCCACTAATCGAGTTTATCTCTCGCGGCATGTTGTTTTTTATGAGACAATATTCCCATTTCACTTTCCAAGATCACTATATAATTCTTCACATATTGCTACTGATTTTATTGAGTTTTCTGACTGGCTTACAGATACTCCAGTGGTAGCCATGGACTCCAATGCCACTTCTTTTGACACAAACACTCCTTTCACTTCAGATCTGGGCACTTCCATTACGAGCCCACTGATGGTATCAAATGGAAACATTGCACTTTCTCCTACACTCACTACTGGCTCTCATATGGATGAATTGGAGTCCCCAACTGACGTGCTTGATGGTGAGCCTCATCATTCTGTAGATCTACCTCCGCAACCCAGTGGAATTCACATGCCTGATGGTGAGCCTCATCATTCTGCAGATCTACCTCTGCAACCCATCAATTCTCAAGTGAATTCTGCTGCCCATGATATTTCTACATCCAGTGCACTATCTGAGCATCCTCTTCCCAGTCCTGCAGGTCCACTCTTTCCCATAGCTACTCGTCGCAGTCATGGAATTCTCAAGCCCAATCCAAAGTATTCTAGTTCTGATTATTGTTTGCTGGCTCATTCAATACCTTCAGAACCAAAGTCTATTATCTCAGCTCTCAACCATCGTCGCTAGACTACTGCTATGACAGATGAATTGTCAGCTCTCTCTCTCTCAATGACACTTGGGATTTGGTTCCACGGCAGTCTATTATGAATGTCCTTGGTTGTAAGTGGGTTTTCAAAATAAAACTCAAGTCTGATGGTTCTTTAGACCGATTGAAGGCTCGCTTTGTTGTAAAAGGTTTCAATCAAATTCCTGGCATTGATTTCTCTGAAACCTTTTATCCTGTTGTCAAGCCTGCTACGATCCGACTTATTGTCACTATTGCCCTGGCTCATGGATGGAGATTCGTCAATTAGATGTTAAAAATGCCTTTCTTCATGGGCATTTAACTGAACCTGTCTTTATGGAGCAACCTCTAGGTTTCAAATATCTCGTGCAACCACACCATGTTCGTTCACTCAAGCGTGCTCTATATGGACTGCGTCAGGCTCCACACGCATGGTTTGACCGATTTAGTACCTCTGTTTTGGGCCTGGGTTCTTTTGCAGCACCGCCGATTCCTCCCTATTTATTTATCATGGTCACCAGTGTACTTTACTGTTATTGTTATATGTTGATGACATTATCGTCACAGGGTCCAACCCTTCCTTGCTTCATGACTTTCTTGGACAGTTGAGTCGGGAATTTGCCATGAAAGATCTAGGTCCTCTTCACTACTTTCTTGGCATCTCCGTTATTTCATTCTCTGGTGGTTTATTCCTCACTCAGATGAAATATGCTTTTGATATCTTAGAACGTGCCAACATGCGAGGTTGCAAGGCAGTCTCCACACCTATGGCCACCAAGTTGCGTTCGAGCTCGATAGATAATGATCCTTTTCCGGATCTGTCCTTTTTTCGTAGCATTGTTGGCGGTTTACAATACCTCACTATTACCCATCCTGATATCTCCTACAGTGTCAACTATGTGGGTCAATACTTGCACAATCCAACTCTTCTGCATTTTCAGATGGTGAAACGTGTTCTCCGCTATATTCATGGGAATATCACTCATGGGTTTCATCTTTTGGCTCACTGCCCTATGCAACTCTATGCTTTCTCAGATGTTGATTGGGCAGGATGTCCTACAACTCGCCGCTCTACCACCGGGTTTTGCACCTATCTCAGTGTAACTGTATCTCTTGGACTGCCAAGAAACAGCATACTGTCGCCAGATCTAGTACTGAAGCTGAGTATCGGGCCATCACCTCTGCTGCCACTGAACTCACATGGCCCACTTATCTCATTTGTGATCTTGGTCTCCATCTCTCATCCCCTCCAATTCTTTATTCTGATAATATGTCAGCCTTGCATCTCACCATCAATCCTATTTTTCATGCTCGCATGAAGCATATTGAAATTGATTATCATTTTGTTCGGGAAAAGGTGGCTCTTGGCACTATTGTCACAAAATTTGTTCCGTCTTCTTCGCAAGTTGCTGACATCTTTACCAAACCTTTTCCCCGAAAGCTCCATCACGTGTTATCCACCAAATTGAGCCTTTGGTCTCCTCCGTGGCTCAGTTTGTTGGGGATATTGACGATCAGAAGCCAATTTCTAGCAGAGAAATTGACTGAACAAAACTAGGTATTTCCAGCAGAGAAATCCCTAATTTCCCTCTATGATGATTTGATTGTAACCTTTTATGTAAAGAAAATTTATCTTGATTCATACCTGTATTTTTGGATGAAATAATATAAATATACAAAAGGTCTCCAAGGTCGAATTATTGGAGAACCATTCATTCAATCTTTCTTTGTTTTTCTATTTCTTTAAGAAGTTCTAAGAAAAGACATTTCTCTCCAAAGAAAAGATAGTGGAATTCATTCACCTACTAGTTTTGCCATTTCTATCTGCCTTTCAAACATTTGAAAGTAGGGTGCATTCATTTTTTATAAATGCTGTTCAGTAAAAAATTCAATTTTCATCTCCATTTTCACCCAATGCAGGCAGAAGGCTGTATTTGAGGAACGACCATTTCATCTTTCATGTTCATTTTTCATTAAAGCAGTCAGAAGGTGGTATTTGCAGGATCTCTTCGTTGGACCCTTTCATGTGTCTTCACTTGGATGGTTTCTATCTTTTCTTCCTTCGACCCAAAAGAAAGTCTTTTCTCTCTAGCTAAGAAAACCTACAATTTGCCTTTTGAGAAAGGGAAGTGCTTTAACTTTCCTCACCGACCAAAGGAGAACCTTTCTTTTGCAATGCATAAAAACATGTTGCCATTGGCCGGTTGATTGTTGGCTTACACTACCCATCCTCCATCTAGAGGAGTGTGGTAAGAGTGATGGATCGAAACAATTTCACTACATAACCTTTTGGTGTTGATTAGATAGATAAAAAAACCTTTGTGAGTTTTTTTTATATGACCGAAGGCGTTTAGGCATCTCATCTGACTAATCTTTTGGGACATGTGAAAACCTTTCAATCCGCGCACACCGAATAAATTTATGAGGAATGACCCTTTGAGGTTGAACGTGAATCGAAGACAAGACCCCGCTTCATGAGGCGGGTTCTTGGCTGTCAAGCCAACCCCTCGGTATTATATTAGAGGTATTATGAAATGGTCTTTGATGCAGGTATCAAATCTGATGAACCTAATGTAGGCCCAATCGAAGATGAGCCAGCCCAATTACACGAAATTGATGAGTTTGTTCATCAAATTCATGCTAGGGTTGATGGAGAGAAGTGGAGACCTCAAACCCAACCTAATGGACCCACTTGTACCAAAGCTAAAGCCCAATTAAATCAATTATGGGCCAGGGCTCATTTGAAGACGAGTTGGGCTTCAAAAGCCCGTGGAAATAAATTAAGAAATTATGAGTTCAGTGGGACCCACGTACTACATGTCACGATGAGAGAAAATCCAATTCAAAATGGAGAAATGGGTGGCAAGTGCCAAGCCATGTGAGGCTGAGAAAGAAATTATCAAACCAATAATATGGAAGACACGTGCATTACCAGGTTGGATAACTTTGCTGATTTTAACAGCATGCTACATGTTTAAAAGGAGGAAATCGCCGGTTGCTAATGGAAGATTAAAAGAAATTAAGCAAAGGAATAATAAAAGCAGAGATAAAAGGACCTCATTTACTGCTAACAATGTACAACCGTATGAAGAAAAGCAGAAGAGAAAATATCCTTATCCTTACTTGCCACTGACCTAATCTCCATCAGTTGCAAAGGAGCAGGAGACATTCACATGCGGCAACTGAGAGAGAAATAAGAAAGAGATAAGAGAGAACAAGAAGTCTGCATCTGTAGGAAACCGTGGGATCAGTGGAAAGATGAGGGAAGAAGAAATTACAGCAAATGCTTATAATGAAGATAGATGATTTTTAGATCAATGCAGTATCTACTAGGTTTAACGAATAAAAGAAATTAGACTAAGTTGATTGTGTTTCGAGGAAATTTTTATATCTAAACTAGAGAATACTCAATTATAATACTATTCAATTATTTTGAATTGTACCAATCTTTGAATTTAAAATTTGTAAAAACATAATTTAGATAACTCAACTTCATTCTTAGAAGATTTTTCTTTTCATTGTCATCATGGAAGACATTTATCCTATCAATTTGGAGTTGACATATAATTAAGATTGTTATATTTTCTATTTTTATGGATCGACTACCCATTTGACACTTTATAAGACATGAACTAACAATTTTAAGATTACAACAGTAATTACTTGTTATCTGTGCTTCAAATTCAAAAGAGAAGGGTTTAAAATATGAGAACTTGTCACGAGGTTACTCAATATAGTTCTACTCTCATCCAAGCACGTGAAATTTCAGAATTCTAATAAGATCTGGTGCATTAATATTGGTATGATCTCAAATAGCCATGAACTCTTTACATTCAGTTATAGCTATTGGTAATTTGGTTTTTTTTTTTTTTATAACTATGAATATGGTATCTAGAAATGAACTTATATGACATTGGATGGCACTTTCAAATTCAAAAAAAAATAGATAATGAATTATATTTTGTTTAGTTAGATAATTACCAATCTAGTTTATTTCTTACAGTATATTTGTACTTTAATCATAAATTTATTAATGACTAATTTCATTTTTATTTATACGTATTATTATATTTTATCATTCTTAAATATTACCTTTTTTGTCAGACTTTTTAATAATATCTTAAGTAAAAATTCATAAATTTAAAAATATTCATATATTATAAGAAGCCGATAACATTTTGAAAACAATATTTATGACATTCCCTGAATATTGATAAGTGCATAATTGTACATATTTTTAGTCCCAAACTTATAAAGGTTAGTATTTCATTCTATCTAATTAGTGTATTTTTGGTATTTTTACAGGTCTCACTTCAAAATCTGATCTACCAAATATGTTAGCACCATGAATAACTGTAACGCCCCATCTCGCTACGGGCGCATTATCTCCGAAATATCATAAACATCACAGAAAGATGGATATCAGGTTTTTTTTTTTTTTTTTTTGAATTGGGGTAACTACCTCCCGCTCGACAACTACAAGTCCATAATACTAGGAAAAATAACAAGCAACCATAAACTACTCAAATATGGTTATACAGTCACCCAAACAAACAGCGTACGAATAAAGTTCATACAAACAAAGTAATCTCAACCAAGAATAAACATAATTAGCAAATATCTACTATTACTGCTCCTTTCCAGGTGCCTGCTCAAGGGTCCCTCCTGGTCTATCGGTGTTCGGGGTACCTGAAAGGTAAAGGGTGAGCTGACCAGCCCAGTGAAGAGATAAAACATATCACATGTCAGCAACTTATATATTATGTGCTTGAATGCACGAACATCATGATAATAAAAGTTCTCATGCACATGTAAAACCCAACAACATCACCAACTATTAATCCACTGACCAAATCTGAGACATCATCTCGGTGGCCCACAGCGGGTCCTCTAGTAAACTCCAGTCTCTCTACCAGTGTCATCGGGAGACTACTCAAAACGACCAGCCCAATGAAGAGATAATACATATCACCTGTCAACAACATATATATCATATGTATGAATGTAAGAACATCATAATAAAATGAATGTCTCTTTATATAAGTACTCAACTATACTACTAACCAATGGTCCCACTGACGAGTTCGAGACACCACCTTCATAACTCACAATGGTCCTCCAACAACTCTAGTCTCCCCACCAAAACAACCCGGAGACCATACAATACACGACCGCCTCAACCACCGAAAGGCAACGGGGAAACCTGCATCCCCTATGAGGGGCTCAACCACCGGAGCATAACGGGGAAGTCAATCTCAAGGATAGGCACCTCAACCGCTAGAACACAACGGGGAAACCCGCAGGTCCTATGGGGTTCTCGACCGCTGGAGCGTAACGGGGAAGTCCTCCCAACAAGTAAATCATCACCTCATCATAAACATATACACATGTGCACCCATCAACATATAAACAATCCCCCCATTTCAACACGCAACGGCACGTTGACCATTGTGTTTTACCTACTCTGCATGCACATAATGTCAAGATCAAGTATAATGGTACAAACATATTCTGATATAATAAATCAAAATAAATAATATACTTCGTCATGTGGTCCAAAGGCCCATAAAAGGTTTTTAAACACAAGTTTCTATGTCCAACATGGTTACATTTGCATCTTGTGCCTAAACAGGCAATGTATCATAACGTCTTCCAATAATCATATTTAATATCAATTTATCCAATTAAAGTTTCTCGCAAAAGCATATATGTAACGACCCGACCCTTGAACAGGGCTTAGGGTCTAACTCAATGAGAAATTGTCCGCTCTGGGCCCAAAAATGTGCCCTCACGGTTTTGCCTTTGGGCCTAGGTCCAACCCGGTAGGCCCAAAATGCGTCTCATGAGTTAAGGAGGGGCAACTACTTATAAACCCCATCCAGAAGTTCTCAACATCCGATGTGGGACTCTCCAAAATTCCCACATACACTCCCAATTACTAGGCTTGTCGGATCCAACCGGCCCACACTGCTGGTCCGACCGACAGGGCCCAGTTTCACTTGGATCAGCCTCTCTAGGGCCTGGACTCTAGCTCATGGGTCAGGATATCACAATCCACCCCCCTAAAGCCCAGAGCTGCCCTCGGCTCGACCCAACGAGTCCAGTGGAAAGCAGTAAGCACACACAGTCCGAGTATAGAACCTGGAGCTCTGATGCCAAATTTGTAACGACCCAACCCGTGAACAGGGCTTAGGGTCCAACCCAATGAGATATTGTCCGCTCTGGGCCCAAAAATGTCCCCTCACGGTTTTGCCTTTGGGCTTGGCCCAACCTGGTAGGCCCAAAACGTGTTTCATAAGTTAAGGAGGAGCAACTACTTATAAACCCCATCCGGAAGTTCTCAACTTCTGATGTGGGACTCTCCAAAATTCCCACATGCACTCCCACTTGCTGGGCTTGTCGGATCCGACCGGCCCACACTGCTAGTCCGACCGACAGGGCCGAGTTTCACTTGGATCAGCCTTTCTAGGGCCTGGCCTCTAGCTCATGGGTCAGGATATCGCAATATGGTTAACAGGAGTAAACCCGAGCGGACCCTTTGCCACATTTTTATTTCAACAGTTTTCCCTTACCGAGTGACTAAATAAATAGAGGGTTACACTCGGGTCTCTCCACGTCCAGAAATAATAGTTTAGTATATGCAAATGCATGCTAAAACAGAGATAAGTCCCCTCATCTGTGTGCATTTTTGAAATCCAAGTGATGAAAATAGGTTGTGGGATTGAAAGGAAGTGATGCACGGGCTATCGGGCTCGAGAAACTAGAACAGGTCCGTAAAACTAGGACGATCCCACAAAACTGGGATGATCCCAAAAATTGATCGGAAACAAGCTCACAAAAGGTCCAGAAGCGCTCTAGAAATACTCCCCAAGAGGGCCAAAATACTCCAGAACGATCCCCAAAGCATGATAGAAATGAGCCTGAAACGGGCCTAAAATGGGTCAGACGGGTCTAGAAACAGGCCTTGAAACGGGCCTGGGATGGGGTGGGCCTGACTGCTGGGTTAAGGTATCGAGTCGGGCCGGTCTAGATCTGCTGAACTGGGCTTGGACCTGCACGGGTTGGGCCAAGATCGTTGGGTCTACACGAGTTGGGCTCAAGATCGGGTCGGAGTCAAGTTGGGCTTGGGTCTGCAACTAGATATGGGTTCGGGTATGTTGGGCTTCACTGAGTTGGGCCTGGATTTGAGGGGCTTGGGAATTTGGGTTTGATTTTGGAAGGTGGGTGCAGAGAGAAAAGAAAGAGAAAGTAAGAGAGAGGGTGGAGGTGGCCCGAGATGTAATATCCTGACCCTATTTAAACTTGGCCAGTATGATAAACCATCCTTAGACCGTTTAATCTTGAAGATTACGGTTAAGGATTTTACGAAAAGCCCAAGTGTAGCCCAGTCAGAGCTTGAAAGTTCAATGATCCAGCTAGTTTAGTTGGAAGGGCAAAATGGTAATTTTTACCATTTATAAATATTATTTCTTCTATATATGTAATTATCTGATTATTGATGGATGATATTGCTTTCCTTAATGAAGGATTTTAATTTAAAATTTCAGTATTATTTTATTTTCACTAAATAGTATTTAAAACCGCCCGAAAGGAGGGTGAAAGGGGGGAGAAATAATTATTTTTAGATAATTTCAGAAATAAGATTTTTTTTAGAAAATCATGTCAGGTTAGGTTTTAAAATGACGGTTTAGTTTATTTCTCCAAATTTTGAAAATAAAAGTTTTAAACCCTTTTATTTAAATAAGTTAAATTAAGTAAATAGTGTCAAATTGTGGATTTTGTCTAAATCTATGATTTTTGATGAATTTTAAATCTCCAAAATTTTATGACAAATAGAGTTTATTAAACCCAACATTTCTGTTAAGTTGGATTAAATTATTTAAGCCTTTTTAAATCATGTTTTAGTTAAAAAATTGATTTTTAGTCAAAACAGGACCTATTTGTAAAACCTGCATAGGGACTTATCTGCAAATTTTATTTACTGTGTCATTTTACTGTTGCCGCTGGCACGTGGCTAGCAGATCCCATGCACGCCCGTGGGCTGCCGGTGAGCTGGCCTTCACCCAGCCATCTGATGAGCTTATAAAACTCACCCTTATCGCAGCTGGTTTCACCCCAGATCAAAAATCCACTCTCTAAAAACCAGACCAGCTCTCCCTCTCTGTTTCTTTTCAAAATTTTACCGTAAGCTTGAAAGAGGAAGATATTGCAAGATTTGGATTTTCACACTCAGAGCTCAAGCGAAGGTAAACATTGTGTTCATTTTTAAATTTTAACAAGTTTAGGATCAAACAGAAGTAAATTTGATCAATATTTGAGTGTGTAAAATGAATTTGAAGTTTAAGGAAAAACTTAGATTTCTTGTGTCTCACTGGTTCTCATGCTAAAATCAGATGTCTAATTAAGTGTTAAAGTTTTAATTTATTCCCTTTGTCAAGAGGACTCACAAAGGAGTCTATCTGACCAGTTGGATGTGAAAAACGAACCTAGAAAATCTACTGTTTCTGGATTCGTATTTCACCCTCCCGGCGCCGTTACTGTCTGTTGCTGTAGACAAAGGAAGAAGACGACTCTCGGAAGGTCCGAGAGTTGGGCTTCTGACTTTCCGAAACCGACACCTTCAAATGGTCCAAACCTTGGTTCGGGACTTCAAAGCGTCCAGAGGCTAACTGTTTCTCCCACCTCTGCTCCGAGATATTCCGAATCTCCTTCGGAAGGATCAAATAGATCTGAAGTTTTGAACTTCTCTCGGTATGATCTGAGACCCACCAAAAGCTCTGTTTTCTGTTTTTCAGTTCGGAAGCACGCTCGGACGGTCTGAGACTTGATCCTCAGACGTTCCGAAAACCAGAACCATGTTCCGAGGTTCTACAAACCAGTTTAGGCAGTGGCTCGGAATGTCCGAAGCCACAGTACTTGGTTCCGAGGTATGTTCCGAGGAACCCAGTATTTGAATGATAAATCTCGGTTGGATTTAGGATGCTTGTGTTAGACCTAGGTTTTCATGTGATGTTTAAACCCCTTTTTGATAATTAAAATTAATACTAACCCCTTTTCTCTTAAATACTATAGTGTACTACTTATTGTATTTACTTCCAGGCCGATACTCTCTATCTGTGGCTGACTCAGCCAGGTAGCTATCTGTAGTTGTGCGATTTACTTCGCCGCTCAGTAGAAAAAAAGGGTTCGGGCACTGAGTAACCTTTAAGCCTAGCTCGCTATAAGAGTAGTGGCCTGAAAACTGTATACATTTAGGCCTAACTCAATACGTCAATCTTTTCATGCCCAAAAGACAATATGAAAAGTGGCTAAAGCACCTGTTTATTATATGCATTATTGATTATTGTAAATTAAAATGGTTAAAAACCAAATAAGAGACTCAGTTCCATTTCCCCTGGAGATTTTTGGAAAAGCATGATAGATTTGAAATACTACAAGTATGTATTGCTTTGTATGTTATACATTCGGACTGATTATTGATTGTATATCTGTTTGTATGTTGACAGAGACTTCAATACCACACACTTACAGTGAGGAGACTTAACATTGCAGTAGGGGTAAATCAGGTTAAAAAGATTGGATCTTGAGAAATGAGTGGTTTCAAGAATCCGTGTTGATGAACCCACTCATATACCTAGACATGATGCACTATTGTAAAGAGTGATTGTAAAGATTTATGATGTTAATCATATGTGATATGCTTATGATTTCTGATGATGTTAATACTGCTTCCACGTACCCTTGGCTATTGAACCAATATCGGCCAAGTGTGTGAGATGGTTTACGTCTACTGGACCAGGGGTGTCGACAGTCGTTAACTTGGGGAGTGTCAGTACCGACCATGTGAAGGTCGGAGATGTACTTGAAAAGATGTATTTTGACCGTGCCGGGACTTAATACAATTGTCTCAGTGTAGTATGTAGGTGTTACGGTGGATGACAGCAATTATGGAATGATGATGAGATTTTGACAAGCTTTCAACTGTTATATTGAAAATGTTGATTATTTGAATAACTTAATGTTCATTAGACTACATTGTTATATTTTTTTCACTACGCTAGTTAGCTCACCCCACTCACCTTTCAGGAGATGTACTCGAGGAGGAGGAACCTCCGTATCGAGTTTAGGGAGGATAAACTTTGGCGTGGTCTTGGTTTTCCCCCTTTTTACGGGGACTTGTTGATTTTGGTTCTTTGGAACCATGATTTATGTAAAGTACCGTATGCAGTACTTTTATGTGTTGGAATATGTAATAAGCCACTATGTGACCTGTAGCTACTCTATTTTGATTGAATAATATTTCGTTTATGGAAATATGTGTTTATGTTTGTTTGTGGGTAGGTTTATGGTTTGTGTTTGAGTCCACATGTTGAAATCATGTGTGGTTTTTCTTTCTAGGCCTAACCTTGGTCCAGCCCATTTAGAAGTGTAAGTGCCCCGGTTCGTCCGAGTCACCTTTATTGTCAATTACGTGACTCAGTTGGACTTGCCTTAGATGCATAAGAAGATCTACTATGAAGTTGAAATGTCTATACCAAATACGGTATTGGCACACAGGTAAGTGAACCGTAGGAGACCCTAAGCTAAGTCGAATACCTTAGAAGTCAATTGGAAAATAAAGTGAATTAAGTTAAGTGACTTTCAGCCTCGAGGCCTCATGCAATCTACCGAGGCCTCGCAGCTAGTTATGCTGAGCTGAGCTGAGTCCAGTTGACCCTGTGTTTTGCTGACTCAGTCTCCTACAGATTTGGAAAGTTAAAATCTATGTGTGTTTAATTGAGAGGTAATTATGATAAATTGATTGGAAACTTATTATGGTAAATAAATTTATCCACATGGTGAGATGGGTAATTATGGTAAATTGATTGGAAGCTTATTATGGTAAATAAATTTATCCAAATGGTGAGATGTTGCTACCTCACTTAAATTTGAATTTGAATACCCTTGGGGAGCTGTCCACGACAAGTATGGAAAGGTTCCTCCATGAGTTGTAAACCATCTTGCAATCTTCCATCTAATCCTTGATTGATGGCTAAGATAAATGAATTGCAAACCATGCACGGTGGATATGAGGTGGCTGGTATCTGGCTGGATTCTGTCTGGATAGATTAAACTGCACATATGTGTTGTCCTTGCAGACTTACCGCTGGTGAAGCCTCATTGGAAACTACGATGCCTCGCGGGCAGTGACTTACTGCAGAACTTCAAACTGACTTATAAAATAACAGTAAGCCTTTTGTAAGAGGGACTAGATACACAGAGAAAAACAGGAAACGGATTACAATGTGTCAGATCATTTAGCCTTCCCTCTTTACACCTTCTTCATCATCTTCCTTAGTGAATGTTTGGGTAATCAATACCCCAATCCTGATGAAGAGTAAGGTGTTCATATAGGACTATAAAACCAATCATACCCATGTCCTACTGCTGTGCCGAGGAATACTTTGATGATGCTGATTTGATGGAAAAGAGCACACAGATTCAGTAAAGAAGAAATAGTTTAAAGGAAAACGGTTAAGGCCCAAGGCAAGTATTTTTTCTTTGTTTTATTTTAAACATTGTAAAGTGGATTAGAACAATGCGTTCGAACCACTCTAAAAAATAGGTGTCGAGGATTAGACCGATTGGGTTGAACCTCTATAAAAAAACTAGGCTGTACTGTTTGGGTGTGAGACCTTTACATAGTATATTTGGGATAACGCTAGAGAGGGTGAGTTCAACAGTGGATGTAGGTTCAGGTGAACCGAACCACTATATATCGTTGTGCATGTGTGGTTTGCATTAATGGTTTGATTCATTTGTTTATCACTTGCACACACGTTTATTTCGCTGCACATATTGTTAAATTTGATATATTATTTAAAAGGGAACTAAAACTGAAAATCGACCTATTCACCCCCCCTCTAGGTCTTGCATACTTCTAGTAACGGAATTTCAAGAAGCCTTGAAGATTAGTTTAGTAAAAAAAAAAAGCAGTGGCGTTCTGGGGCCACTTCCGGGTCGAGGCATTACACGAGAGGGGAGAAGGAGAAGGGGCGGCAGCGGTGGCAACAACCTGGGGTTAGGGCTTTCTCCAAGAGGGAAAAATAATAGAGGAAGAGAAGAGAGAAAAACGAAAGAGAGAGAACCGAGCAAAGAGGAAGGGAGGAAGAAAGAGAGAAATAAAACAAAGCGAGCGGCGACGGCAACAACTAGGGTTTGGGCTTTCTCCAAGAGGGAAAAAGAATAGAGGAATAGATGAGAGAAAAACGAGAGAGAGAGAGAGAGAGAGAGAGAGAGAGAGAGAGAGAACCGAGTGAAGAGGAAGGGAGGAAGAAAGAGAGAAATAAAACAAAAGGGGCGGCGGCGGCACACACAAAGGATTAGGGTTTTGAGAGGATGGGAGAAGGAAAGAAAAAGAAAGGAGGAGAGGAACGAGAAATGAGGGGTGAAAAAGTGGTGACGGCGGCAAGGGGGGTTTTAGGTTTTGAGATAGAGAATATGAAAAGAAGAGAATAGAAGTGAGGAGAGGAAAGAAGACCGAATGAGAGAGAGAGAGAGAGAGAGAACCGAAAAGGGGAAGGGAGACATGAGAATAGGGTTTTTTGGTGAGGTAACAAGAGAGGGGAGAGGAAGAAGGTGGAGGAGAGGGTCTTAAAGGAGAGATAAAGAGATATTAAATAGGGGTGGGCTACGGTTTTAAAATTCACAACTAAGGGGTTCCAAAACCCTTTTTTCTTAAAAAAAATGGAGAAAAACACAACATTATAAAATGACTTTTAAGATAATATTTAAAGTGTGATTTTCGAATATTTTTGCATGAATAATTAAATAGTAAACCAAAATTACCAAAATGCCCTTTAAGCCTCCGAACTCGACACTGGATAAATTGGGCCCACCACAGAACCTACACAAACGTCACTGCCACCAAAACACCAAAAACAACTTGAAGATCCACAAGACTCTCTAAAACTCTAAAATATCAAGTCGGATCATGGCAGTGACTGTTGAGCAGCTTACCTCATATCACATGGATACGATATGTTAGCTGCTTGACCACTGAAAAGAAACCATGGGAAAAATATCAATCGGTGCTACCTCTTTTTAGAAATCCAAGTTATGCAAAGCAAAAGCCACCTTTTAGGAAAAGTCATAAAAGATACAATCCATGCTGGAAGGATAGGAAGGATGGGCATGTGCAAGGGAAGTGATAACGAGAATTTTTGAGAAGTGTGCCACATGAAACTTATAAATAGAATAACGGGGCAAGAGTTAGAGGAAGTGAAGGCAAGGCGTTGTGTTATCTTGGCTTCATATGGGTTTTTATGTTTCAATTCTCTTATGTATTTAATTTTATAATGTGTTTCTAAATATTTAATGTTTATGATTTAACATTTCTAAATATTTAATGTTAAATATTTAATGTTTATGATTTGACTTCACATGATTATCAAATATAAATTATTTTCACCATTAATATCATGTATTTTTTGTTGTTAATAATATTATTTGATTAATCAAGGCTTGGTATTTTAAATATTAAATATAATTTTCTTTGATTTATTGTTTTTCAATTTATTTAGATACATTGTATAGTTTAGATTTATTTCTTTGATCCGTTGTATTTTAAGAGACTTAGAATTTTATACATATAAGTGAAGGAAAATCTACATTTGAAAATTATTATTGTGAGATTACACTACCAAATCTTGAGAAAGCAGTAGATTGATTTCTATATTGCTACTCTAAAAGTTGGAAATAATAAATAGATAATTAGAAAATTATAGATTTAATAAAGGTGGAATCCGAAACCTTAATAATTTCTCT
This sequence comes from Chimonanthus salicifolius, assembly GCA_013350335.1. Taxonomy (NCBI): domain Eukaryota; kingdom Viridiplantae; phylum Streptophyta; class Magnoliopsida; order Laurales; family Calycanthaceae; genus Chimonanthus; species Chimonanthus salicifolius. The sequence continues at coordinate 23,846,681 of CM023539.1, read as the reverse complement.
CGATTAATTAAATCGAGCTTTTACTTATTTTGTGTAAATCCTGTTGCTTTTATTTGTTTTAATTTTGTAAGTCTAGTGTAACTTCATCATTCTCAAATCCCATGTGTAACTAGATTAAGATTAAATTAATTTGTATTTAGTTAGTTTTTCTGAATTCTAAATCAAGTTCCTGTGGGTTCAACCTCGTTCTCGCATCTCTATACTTCAATAGATTTGTGCGCTTGTGAGTTAATTAAAATTTGCACTTCAAGTTTTTGGCGTCGTTGTCGGAGAACTTGTATCGGAAAACAAATTAAATCTCAATTGATTTTATCTTTCTACTAGTTGTAGTTAGGATTTTAAATTGCTTTATTATTATTTTAAAAAAATATGTAATAAAAAAAGAGTGCAGAGAACGGTTTATTTTCTTTTACAGTTTTTTTGTTTCTTCTCTCTTTCTTGCAGGCCCAGCAATCAAGTACCAATCAGATCTAATCAAGAGATCTGAACTGAGGCAGCAACGTAAAAAAAATTGTTGAGCAGCAGAGTGGAGTAGCATTGCCACTATCAAAATCAAAACAGCCAAGCGTTGTAAGCATGAGCAGCAAGAGCAAGCAGCATGACTCTAACTAGGCTTCAGTAGAAAAAAAAAAACCAAGCAGGCACAATTTTTAAATCACAAAACGTTGGGTAGGATTGATATGATGTATGAAACATACAACATATGAAATATTGGGATGAGTTGTAATCTGCCCATGCGACCACGTGCAATGTGCTTAGTGCATCAGGTTGATGTGTTGTGTTAAAGTAGTTAGTTAAAAAAAAAAGGGACTAGTGATTTGTTAAATTGCTTTATTTTGAAAAAAAAATGCCATCTTTACTGTAATTTCGTTTGAATTTTATTAAGGATAAAGTATCCATCTTTGATCTCTCTCAAGCCACCAAATAAGGATAAAGTCCTTTCAAACTTTTTTTGCATGAGGTGTACAAAATCTATTGGAGACTTTTCACTTTTCCTGTTCTTCCTGGACTTTAAAATCAAATTATTTGATACCCACATTACACAGCAGCAACAGGTAGTGATAGAGCCAAAGCAAAATATTATCTCTAGCTTACTTTGTTAATCTTTTAGCAATTGGCTTGTAGTTGGCTGCTTGTATAATTCGGAAAATCTATGTAACTTTATTTGACTTCTCCAACATTAGATGTCCAAGCATTGGATATATAATACCTGATCCAAAATTAGGCTTAATTATGTAACTGTGTGTTAATAATCATTTTTGTATTCGTTAATCATGAAGATTACAATTTGGCCTTTTTAAAAAGTCTAAGATCAGCCCAATCAGAGTTCGGTAGCTCACAGATCCATCTCATTTAATTTGGAGGGGTAAAATGGTAGTTTTTCATGAATATTATTATTTAATGATTTTAATTCTTGTTTATTTAAAAATATATTTTTTGAATTAATTACTCTCAAATTTATACACTATTAATGATTTTTAATTCTGAGTTTATATGATCTTCTAATTTGTGTTTTAAATTTTCAAAAATACTAATATTTGTGACCCGGAGAGGTCCCTATTTACAAAATAATTAGTTTAAATAGTTAGAAAAGTCATAAAATTATAAAGAAAATATCTAGTGTTTAATCTATGACATAAGCAATCATTTTGTACGTCTAGATTTTCAAAATAAAATTTTAAGACCCCTTAAATAAATACAATTTGATTTATGGAATTTGATTAAATTGTCGTGTTTGTCGAGATCAAATTATACACGCATAATCAGACATATACACACAGTCACACCATTGTATATGTACACTTACAAATAATTATTACTTCTTCTACCCAAACCAATCATCTCCAGTAAATCCTAGGTGATTCCTAGGATTCTATATGCTTCATATCACCTAATTAATACCTTCCTGGTCATTTCCATCCTGAACAGTTGCCTTGTTAGTTAGGTATTTTGGTCATTTCCATCCTGAACAGTTGCCTTGTTAGTTAGGTATTTTGACATGTCTATAGAAGCAGTCAAATATCACAAGTGCATTACAAGAAAGGTTCATACTACTAACCCAGTAGTATTGGAAGTCTTTTACTCTAGGAAATCCATCTTGTTTTACTAACCCCTTTTTGGCTTTATCAATCTCAAGCCCTTGACCCATATTCCATAAGAGATCATCACTTTCCAAAACTTGGTTTCACATATCTACTTGATATTGAAATTACACCAATTACCCAAGTCGAGAGGATTTCACTGTCAATTCAACTTATCTTCTCTCCTTAATGATAAGAAGTTATCACTCCTAAACACTTGATTCTAAGTATCACCATGATACTAAATTCACACATCTCAAACAAAAAAAGAGGTTCAATCTCCCATTGACCCCAGTTTTTACCTTCCCTATTTCCAAAATCAAGGGAATGAATCCAAAGTTAATTCATCAATCTACTTCCTCCCATACGCAGAGTTTGAAATCTGAACCATGCTTTGATACCAAGTGGTGATGCCTCGTGTAACGACCCGACCCGACCCGAATACAGGGCTTAGGGCTTGACTCAGTGTGAAATTGTCTGCTTTGGGCCCCGCACACAAGCGAGCCCGCACGATTTTGCATTTGGACCCGGGCCGACATGGCCCAGCCCAAAACGCGTCACACTAGAATACTTGGACTAGCCTCATATAAACACCCCTTTATTTTCCTTCACTACCGATGTGGGACTCCCACACCAGTAGTACTGGTACAGGGTATCACCCCTCGATCCGATGGTGGGTCCGGAATGCTACCAAATTTTTTTTTATAATCTCCCATCAATTATCATAGTTGAGCTAGATCTTCAAATTTGCCAAAAATTTCATCACAGAAAATGTCACACGTGCTCTTCTCATGTGAGGTTAAACAAGTACCATACGTTCCCATATACAAATACATATTTCAGAAACAAATATCTCCATTTATTTGATAAGATTTACGAGCGAAAACATAACAATTTACACATGCTTAGATTTATTGTCATGCCCCGACCTGAAGGGTGGACCCGGAACGTAACTGAATTTTTTTTTTTTGAAGATAAACTTAACACAACATACGAACTGGGCCGGGTCAACGGTTAGGCCCAAGGGTCACACATGATCCCAACATGTGGACTCAAACACATACCATACCCCACAAGAATAGATATAACAATATCGTCAACACATGACATGTTCAAACAAAATCCATCCATTGATTCATCATTCAAGGTCACAACAAAATGACTACAGCAACGTCGTAGTCTCAATACATAATGTTTACAAAGACCAAGTACCGCATCCGATACTTAACAAAAGCAATTAGGTTCCAAGAACCAACAAGGAAGGATTAGGGCATTCCCCTCTAGGGAAAATCCCGAAACACTGCATCAGTTTATCCACCTTAAGCTTGATAAAGAGGGTCCTTCTCCTCGGGTTCATCGGCTGAAAGGTGAGTGGGGTGAGCTAACTACCCTAGTGAAAGAAATATAATAATGCAGTTTAAGTAAAATAACAGGTTAGCAACAGTTCAATATCACATGCTTGATAACAATAAGCATAATCTCATGTAAAGCATCAACATCATCAATTACTGCTATCATCCAACGTAACGCCTGCCGACTACACTGAGACCAGTATTAAGCTCCGACACGGTCAAAATACATCCTTGCAAGTACATCTTCAGCTCTGACTTAGCCGATACTGACATCATCAAGTCAGCAACTGACGACATCATGGTTCGTCCATGGTCCAGTAGACATAAATCATCTTCCATATAGCCGATATTTGTTCAATAGCCTAAGGTACGTGGAAGCAGTCTTACATACTCATATGATCAACATCATAATATCACAATCATCATCAGCACTCTTTCCATAGTACATCATGTCTATGCACATGAGTGGGTTCATCAAATCTGAAATCACTCATTGCTCAATATTCATCTTATAATAAAACCTGTTTACATATCCTGCAGAGTTAAGTTCCCTCACCGTGATTGTGTAGTTACGCGGTCTCTGTTCAAACAAACAAACAAGTGCACAATCAATATACATAACAAATACGTACACACAAGTATTTTGAAATCTCACTTTTTCCCAAAAATATCCAAGGTATATGGAATTGAGTCTCCTACTGGGTTTCTATCATTTTTAAATTATCATAATCCACTATATAACAGTAAATAAAAAGGGACTCAGTCCAAAACTCTTATTGTCTTCTGGGCATTGACCAGATTGACTTATTGAGTTAGGTCTAGATCCTCGGGTCACTTCTCGGTTGTCTTCTGGATAAGACCAGATCTGACATTTTGTGTTAGGCCTCGAGGTCACTAAGTGCTCGACTATATAGCGTCGGCCTGGAAGTGAATCACTCGGTGCCGAACCAATAGGGTCGGCCTAGAAACGGATACAATAGCATTTATACTATAAATAATAAGAGAAAAGGGGATAGTACAATTTTAATTAACAAGGGGTATTAATCATAACACATCATTAACCATAATCAAGCAAGATTAGACATCAAAAACATTCAAACAATATTTTAACATCCAAAAACTGGGTCCCTCGGAACATGCCTCGGAACCAGGTACAGTGGCTTCGGATCATCCGAACCACACCTAATCTAGTCACTGACCTCGAAACATGGGTTTGACTTCAGATTGTCCGAAGATCGGGTCTCGAATCATCCGAAGTCCATCCGAACCGAAAGAAGAAGAGAAAACAAGTCTCGGTGGGTCTGGGTCCTCGGAACATCCAAAGTCTGGGTTCGGAACGTCCGAGTGGGTTCGGTCCTTCCAAGCTCGGCTCGGTTCGTCAGAAGGGGTCTTCCTTGCCTCGGGCGTAACTGGGCTTCAGGTGAAGCTCGGAACGTCCGAGAGTCAGCTCTCGGACCGTCAGAAGGTTCGGACCGTCCGAAGATCGGCTCTTGAACCATCCGAAAGTCGTCTTCCTCCACTGCCTGCACCAACAAACAGTGACGACAGTTACACAGTGAAATACGAATCCGAAAACAGAGGGTTTCCCGGACTCGGTTTTCACATCCAGCCGGTCTGATGTACTCCTCTAGGAGTCCTCTTTCCATATGGAGAGGTTTGGATCTCAGAAGCTCACTAGGCCAACCGATTTTAAAGTCAAATCCTCACAGGTAAATGAAACCCATGGTTTTCCTTAAAACTTTGAAATGGTTTTTCTTATTGAAAACAGGGTCAAATTCGGTTTTATTTGATTCAAAACAGATTGAAATTGAAAGGGGAAAGCAATGGATACCTTCATTGAGGTTCCTGGGCTAAGAAATTCGGTATTTGGAAAAAGCTCCCTTCAAGGCTACGGTGACCGAAACTGGGAAAGAACAGGGAACAGAGAGGGTGATCGGCTGGATCTTGTAATGCCAGGCCCTTTTCACTGAATCAGAGTCTATTTTTTTTTTTTTTGAAGAGTGACAAAGGGCGTGGACGTCACGCCGCAAGTTAAGTCTGAGCTTCTAAAACCCGATCCCTTAACTGGCCAACCATACGTGTGCGTGGAACGAAGTCCACGGAGAATGATTCACACGTAGAAGTAGCTTGCGGAATATTAAACTACGTGCGGAATTACAATAAAGATTGTCCTACAAATTTGAGATAGCAGGGAAGATACCTTCATTTAATTACGAAAATACCTCAACAACATAATATCCAAAATAAAATCCAAAACATAGCAATTAATCTAAAATATTATATTCCGATGAGCTAAGCTATCAAATACATTTCCAAATTAAACTTGAATAAACTAAATAGTCTGTCTCCCCAAGCTCCTAGCTTAGCTCCCATTTCGTCCTTCTGCTTCGCCGTCTCCTGTGTCATCAGCTAGGGTAGAAGTAGGGCGTTAGACAACGCGCCCAGTAGGACTCCGAATAGGGCTAACACATGGATTAGTAATAACAAAGCATATAGATAATATTATAATAAAACCATGCACTTTGGGCAATGTCATGCAATGGGTGTTCCATGTCATGAATCTCACCCATCAATCTCATCATCATTGTACAATGACCCTTTTTCAACCATACATAGTGTTCCAAATAAAATCCATATCATCATCGTGCCATGACCCTCTTGATGGAAAAGACTCATCAAGATGCGATCCACACTAGGCATCCCCTTGATGGAAGAATCATCATCAGGGTATAACAATAAATACAACATCCCCCTTGATGGAAAACCATCATCAAGGTATCATAATTACAAAGGTCCCCCTTGATGGCAAAGCCTCATTAAGGTATAATAATACATATATGAAATATCCCCATGCTTATTTATCGGTCGCCCCGACAGGAGCATGGACTCCGGTTTCATTTCAATCCTTCCCCTGTCATATCCCTCCCATGCTATGCATGAGATGTAGATGCCATATGCCATGTAATATATGTAACTCATATTCATAAAACCCATCTTAAACAATGCCATGATTATCAAAATAAATCAAAGGAACCCATCACATAATACCAAAATCCAAAACCCATCTTAAAAGCAACCACATGATTACCAAAATAAATTAGAGGAAAACATCACATGATATTAAATCCAAAACCCATCTTAAAACAAACCATATAATTTCCAAACTAATTCAAAGAAACCATCACTCAATCCATGGCTTACAAAAAGGTAGGAATTCTACCAAATACCGACTAGCGTTCTTTCTTTCATTTCCGCCCGATAGACCCGGTCGCCGATCCACCTACCGTTTCCGATGTCCGGTACCTTATTACATATCAACAATTAGTCCATGTTTTAACCATTTCTAAGCCCATACATCATGTCTTAGTGGGTTTTCCTCATTTTGGCCAATATTTACGGTTTTGTCATTGCCCTTCCATGGATATTTCATTCCCTCTTCCATATACATTATGGTCTATAATGGATCCATAACTTAGACCCATTAATGATCCATAACTTAGGTCCGTTAATGACCCAGCAACCATATCATGTGATCATAAATTAGTCATTTTATTAACCTAACCCTTATTCCTTTAAACCCATACAAAACCCCATACTTAACCCTTTAAATGGTTAATGGATCATGGGTTCAAAATACCCAATTCATCAAATCTTTCCATGGGGTTTACATCATGCATTTAACCCACAATGAGTCCATTATCCACTCATTCCCTTTATTCATAATTGATCCATACATTCACCAATCATGAGATACAACCATATCTTAACCTAATCCCCATTAGCTAAAGCATATCCATAGACTTTAATCTTAGCCTATCCATTGGTTCACAAAAATGGGTCCATTGATGTCTCATTAACCATGATATAAGAACATTAGCAATTAACCATTTAATTAACCAAACCTCCATTTATTTAAAACATAAATATATAACCCCATACTTAGACCATTAAGTGGCTCATAACAATGGGTCATGGGTTCATTAAAAATCAGCCCTTTCAACTTAACCAAATCCCCATTTTTCCTTGGTCCTTGGTTACACTTTCGATTCATCACAAATCCCTCCACTGAGAGAGCCTAAACCACACATTTAATTCATCATTCCTTAGTCACATTTAAGTCCATTAATTTAGCCACATTAAGTGATTCATATAATTGGGTCATGGGTTTGGCCATACACGATGGCCGAACCCATGATGTTGATTTCCTTATTCCTCTTGGATCATTTCCCACATTTTTGATCCACATCTTAGATCCCTTAATGCCTTACCACTTCATGTTATAGGATCATTAAAATCAGCCCATTTTAATCAACATTAGGCTCACTTTCTTGAGTCCATCAAAACTACCAACATTTCCTATTATTTTTTCCATACTTACATATCCATTAATATTATGAATGCATTACCATAGGGTTCATGGTCCAATCTTCATTCATTCATGCCTTTTAAGGCCACAAAATTATTCATATCTCCCATCAATTCCTCATTTACAATCCCTTTAAAAAAATTACCAACATTTGATCATTAAACCCTAAACTCATAATTCATCCTCCAAAATTTTAACCCTAAAACCCCATTAAAATTTCCACAATTACCCACCATGGGGTTCGGCCATACTACATGGCCGAACCCTATGGCCTTTGATTTCTTCACCAATCCTCACTTCCAAAAATATTTACATCTATCCATTGTTTAAATAATTTTAAATACACCATGTCTTAATCCATTCTTCAAAACCCTAATTTACCCATTTAGGGTTAGTCCATCTTTCCTCCTTTCACTTGATGAATTTAAGATCCAAGGCCATGATGTTTTGGCCACCTCAAAGCTAATAAGAATGGATCCCAATTCTTAAATCCTAAAAAGAAAATCCAAATCTCTTGTTTTAAAAATACTCACAATCCGACGGCTCCTCCAGGTTTTTCCTCCTCCTCTTGTTTTTCCTTAGCCTCATTTCTCCTTCTTCTTGATCTTTGATCGGCCAAAATGCTTGATCAATATGAGAAACCTCCAAACTTGGGTTTGGCCCAGGTAGGGTTTGCTTGAGAGAGGGAGAGGAGGAGATGGTGAGAAATAAAATCCCAACCTTTGATCTTGGAGTGGTGAGCCTTTGCTTACACCTTTTACCTCTCTTTTCTTCTCTTCTTCTTTCAAGTTTTTCTTCTTCTTTTTCCTTAGAGATGAGGGACGGTGGTGTGAGAGAGTAAGAGAGAAAAAGAATGAAATGAGAGTGAAGTGGAGAGAATGAGATGAAGACAACTTCTTTTGGTTGCTTAAAATATATTTTTTCATTAACTCCTCCCACCAACCCATGTAAGATTTTTATCTTGCTTTATGGTGGTGGTTGGGATAACCACCACCCAAGTCCAACGTGTTTCATGGCGTTAGAGATAGGATTGTTTTGGTCTCCCCTCTTTTGATCCCCTTTGACCATGATTAGATTAGTTTAGTTAGTTTAATTAATTTGGTTATTAGGTTAACTTAATTAATTCCCACCTAATTTAATTCTATTAAATTCCCTCTATGAAATCTACCCATGGTTGACCAAGTCAACCATGGTGGCTGGCCCCACCAATTCTTGGTCCACACGCCACCTCATTTGGTGAGGTGGAGGTGGGTCCCATTTGACCATGTTTCTTAAGTCTAATTAATACTAACTTAGGTGATTAAAATTCAATTCAATCTACTTCCCTTATTGGATCACCATTGGGCCCATGGCCCAATTAAGTTCTCTCATATCCATTTACCTTAGAGTTTGCATTATTTGGACCCATTGGGTCCTAAATGGGTATTGGGCCCAATTTGACCATCCTTGGCCCAATTGACCATTATTGACCCCTTAAATGAATTTAAATCCAATCCATAGTCTATTGGGCCATACTTGGGCCTTTGTCCAAATTTTGGCCCATTTACCATTTATTCCATCAAATTTTCCAATTTTCATCATTAAAATAAATAATATCTACATTTATATTAATTTACAAATTCTGGGCCGTTACAGGTCTGGTCTGAAACAGAGAGATAGAGAAGATACAGATTTTGCTGGGAGTTGAAAGTTGATCAGGAGGGCCGGTTTTATAAGAAATTGGCCGGGAAAAGGGGCCGGCTGGCCAGTGCATGCCGCTGCATGCAGCGGGGTGCGGACATAGAAACAGTGAAATCACTGTTCACCGGTCTGGTTGCAAATAAGTCCTCAGGGTTTTTCAGTTTTGCAAATAAGTCCAGGTTTAAGTAAAAAGCCGATTTTACACTAAAGGCATTATTTTAAAAACTCAAAAAAAGCTTGATCCAACCCTACAGATAGGTTGGGTTTTGAAAACCTTAATCACCATAAAAATTTTAGAATTTATCTCTTACTGAAAATCATTGATTTATATAAAAACCATAATTTACTAATATTTGCTTAAATAAACAAATGTTTAAATAATCAATTTAGAAATCTCATTTTGGGTGAAATGAAATAACTACACCATACTTAAAATGGTCTATTACAAAATACTAGTTTCAAAATTATTTTATTTCCAAAACTCTTTAAAATAATTAATACTCCCTTTCGGGGTTTTGACGGGTGGATTTTAAATACCATTTTTCTAAAATAAATTCATTTTTTAAAAATTAGAAATAAAATCCTTTATTAAGGAAAACATTATCCATCAATAATGATCACAATCAACAAAATTTATAAAATAAGCACAACAAGCTGTAAGTTACCAAAATGCCCCTCTAGCTGAACGAGCTGGATCACTGAGCTCACGAGTTCGGATTGGGCCACACTTGGGCTTTCCTCAAAGCCCTAACCGAAATCTCCGAGATTAACCGCTTAAATAAGAATTATTAAGCTAAAACACGCCTAATCTGGGGCAGGGTATTACATTTATACTATCACAGACGGTACTAAAATCAACATAACATCATTTGCATGAAACTAGATGTAATAAACATATTTCCCATCATCGGGAAATACGATTGACTACAAAAGCTCCCTGATCCTAAGTCAGCGATGGAGGTTCATCCTCCTCAGGTGTTAACCCAACAATGTAAGGGATGTGAGCTTCAAGTCCAGTGACGAGGATCTTAAAATAACACATTCATTAACATGTACAGGTTAAACAATGCAGTCTAATCATAATAACAATAATGGTCTACTCGTATCATTTTAAAATCACAGTTATCTACTCATGAATGGTCTATTTTAGCATACTTACCAATTTACCATAAATGGTTTCATATACCATTTTACCTGAATTCATAATTGGTCTACTATACCAATTTATCAAGTCACCATCACTGTCATCTCAGTGCCATATTACTGTCATACAACTGCCATACCACTGTCATACCACTGCCTATACCACTGTCCAATGGTTTCGCATATCCTTTATCTTAATTGAAATTATAATTGGTCTACTATACCAATATTTCAAGTTATCCATAATACTACCATGCCACCTTAACACTAAAGCACTGCATTGACTATAAATGCATTAAGCCCCGACACAGTTAAGATACAGCATCATTGCAAAAACATATCTGACGTACTAGGGCCGGTACTGATACACATGGGCCAACAACTGATACACCTGGGCCAGTATATGCAAACCGACACACCTGGAACGGTATTCGACACACCTTGAATGGTATTCGACACACCTTGAATGGTATTCGACACACCTGTACCGATAATAGTTCAGTAGTTGAGGGTACGTGGAGGCAGATCAATATCATAAATGTTCAAGTTCTCACATCGGAGCATCTTATCAATAGTATCAACTTCAGTACTTCAGTCTTTATCATAACATTATGCTCAAGTTCTCACACCGGATAATATCATTATCAATATCAACTTCATACTTCAATCTCTCATCATAACATAATGATCAAGTTCTCACATCGGAGAATATCATCATCAATACCAATACTTGCATGATAATCATTAATAACAATATGAACATATCTTAGCAATATATATCAAGTCTAGGCATATAAGTGAGTTCATTCTTCGTTTATAGAATAGTAGACCTCGACTCCTTGACACTGTGTTATACTTTTGTCCTAACAGTTAGAACCAATTTTCATCCCTCACATTGAAGCAGTGTCAAGTCTCGTATTTTGGCCTATTCGGTCTTTTCCATATCATATAATATCCATGAAACCACTCATTGCACTAGATTTAGGTTTACAAAACCTGATTTACCGATCTTTTATTATTAAATCTCTTCACTGTAAAGCGTATAGCATCGTGGGTATCTATTACACAAATAGAAATACAATTAACATACACTCAAAATTACTCATATAAATAGTACAACATACATTCATAGTATTTCAAATTCTTATGCCTTATTTTTTGGAAAAACTCAAAGGGAAATGTATATGAGTCTCCATAATGGGTTACAATTCATTTTTAATTACAATAATCCATCAGTATAATAAAAGTGTTCAGGCCACTATACATATTGTCTTTTGGAAATGACCGTCGATACATATTAAATTCGGCCTAGAGATATAAGATGCTTAGGCTACTACTCATATATTGAGTTAGGCCTAGAGATCACTCAGTGCCAGAACCCTTCTTTTCTATCCAGCGGTGAAGTTAATTGCTCAGCTTCTGATAGCTACCAAACTGCATTTCCGCTGTACTACAGATAGAGAGTACCGGCCTGGAAGTGCATATATATATATATAATAAACAAGGGTTATTATCACTTTCAATTAAGAATCTGGTAAATGAAACATCACATCAAAATATAAGGTCTAAACCTAATTTGAAATCCTTAAATTAATCAATCAAAATGAATCTCTAAAACCAATTATGAGTTCCTCAGAACAAGCCTCGGAACCAGGCACTGTGGCCTCGGAACTTCCAAGCCACTGCCTAAATTCTGGGTTACATCAGGACCTTCGGAACTTGACTTAACTCCTACAGAACATGCTTCGAAACTTAGCTTCAGAACTTGATACTGTGGCTTTGGAACTTTCGAAGCTTCAGTAACAGAATATCTTAAATCTACTTCGGAACTTCCCTTTGGAACCTGATACAGTTCATTCGGAACTTCCGAACCTCAGAACCTTCTACTGTGACTTTGAAACATCAAAGTCAAGTTCCTAGAGTTTTAGCACTGCTACAATGACCTCGGAACTTGGCTTCAACACTACTGTAGTAACCTCAGAACTTCCGAGTCAGGTTCCGAGACCTATCTTCTTCAGCCCACCACTTGCAGAAAGTGTAGTGACACGATAGGAAAGGCCAAATACGAATCCAAAAACAGAGGGGATTCTTGAATTTGATTTCTAAATTAACTAGTCCGTTGAATTTGTCTATGAGTCTACTTTATTTTAGTGATCAATTGGACATAAAACAACTAAGAAAAACCTCTGATTTTGAAGGTGAAATCATCAAAACACATGAAAAATCATGATTTCCACTAAATTTCAAAACTCATTTTAAGGCTTATTTCAAAACCAAATTCACTTCTTTTTTATCTTAAACTTGTTAAAATTTAAAAATAAATTTAATGTATACCTTTGCTTTGCAAATCGGTGGAGATTTCACCAAATTTGAAAAGCTCCTACTTCACTTGAGTTGTGTAAAACAGTGGAAAGAAGAAACAGAAAAACAGAGGAAGAGGAGCAGTTATGAATTTGAAACTATGTAACCCATTGCTCCTTTATATAGATTTTTTGAAAGTAGGGAGGCATAGGCATTTAGTGGAGAAAGAACTTCCACAACTGTCTGCAAGCTACGCTCGTAGCTTGCATGATCTGATGCCCAATGCAGCTGCTTCCGTTGCATCAGCTGCTGGTAAGAAGCTTGGGGGTAACATGCAAATTTCAAGATTTTCTTTATTTATATTAAAACCCATTTTCTAGATTAATTAAAATTAAGGCAATTTCAAGTCTTATCTATTTAATCTATCTAATCCAAAACATTGTAAATTAAAAATTACAAATACCATATAATTTTTGGATAATTTTAATTCATTAAAATAAATTGATTTAATTAAAAATCATATTTTAACACTATTCCTTTAACTCAAGTTGTATTTATTTAAAGGATTTAAAACATTAATTTTGAACATCCAAAAAGTTAAAATGATATGTTTAAACACAGATTACATAATACATATTTTCTTAGAATTTTCTAACTTCTAAACTTATTTTAAATAATTATATATTTAAAGATCTGGACCCTTTTGGGGTCAAAATAATAATATTTCTAAAATCAAAATATAGTTTAAAGACTCTATAATTCCAAAATTTAAATTCCTATCAAGGAAGTGAATTTAATTTAATCAACATTCGAACAATAATTTAAAATCATTAAAATAACATTATTTATGATAAATTACCATTTTGCCCTTCCAACTTAAGTGAGTTGGATCATAGAACTACAAAGCTTTGATTGGGCCAATCTGGATTTTTCTATGAGCCCAATCCCTAATTTTCATGATTAACGGATCAAAACACATTTAATTAATACAAATAACATAATTTGCCCTAATTTTGGGTCAGGGTATTAAAATATGAATTAAATTGACTGTCAACTCGACCAGTCGTTCTCACCGACCCCACAGGATCGACCCATCGTGGTCAACGACTGGTCGGCCAGATTGACAAAAGTTCTGGGTCATAGAACTGTCATTCTGGGTGTGCCTTTGAACGCGAGTCTATTATGCACTGACCAATCAGTGAAAGGCTTGAAACGACCCATCGTGGTCAACGACTCTTTGATAAAAACTTATGAGTTCTGGAACTTAGAACTCAAGTGGACTCTTGAGAAAATAGACATATCGATAATACAGACCCGGTCGAGAGTATCAAGGACCGGCATATCAACAAAAGGCTACAGGTCGGTCTGGGTAAGACTAGTTTCTGGACTTGAAACTATGTTAGCATGGTATTGCCCACGTCCAAGCCTCTCGTATGGACCGACCACTCAGGTGCCATGACTGTCGACCCATCGGTAACACAGACCTGTCGTCAGATAAAAAATGTGTCCATTGAAAGTACATTTAATGCTCAACGATCGGGTAGTTGAACGGTAATATTTTTAGTCACCGACCCCTCGGTGCACCCGACCTATCGCACTTGACTGTCCCGAAAAACTGGTAACCTTCTCTATAAATATCAATCCTTTTGCAACCAGTAGGACATCCTCTTGGCAAATTCGTTGGACCCTCATCATTATCAGTGAGCTTACATAAGGGCCAAGAAAAGGATCACTCTCTCTCTTGTACCTACAATTGGAGAAATCTAATACAGCTAATCATATGGATAGAGTTTGTGAGAGAGAGAGGGGAAAGGAAAATAAACTAGGAAATATTTGGTAGAACAAGTTTCCTAGTCAGCTTGAAATTATGATTGCTCTACGATAGCTACAAAGCAAAGTGTCGGCACACATTGGGTGGATCTTGGAGAAGCACACATCAACGAGATAGAGCTTCAAAGGCAAGTACTTCTTGGTTTTAATTTTAAAATCTTTGTCCCGTGAAAGTGGATTAAGAAGATTTGGCTCCGAAACCACAATAAAAAATCTAGAGTGACATCTCTAGCACATGTAGTGAGTGAAATTTCCAGCCAATTAAATAGGTGGATTCCTATTTTACTGTGGTGGGTGAAATTCCAAGCCGATTTAGTAAGGTGGAAATCCTACTCTAATTGTGACGGTGTAAGTCCCCACTTAGTGGATTTGGGGATAGCTCAAGGTTGAGCTAGTCCTAACAGTAGATGTAGGTTGGCTAACCAAACCACTATAAATTTGGTCTTATGGTGTTTGATCATTGTGTATTTGTGTTTTCGTATTTAAACACTCTTCTCAACACATATCACTTTACATTTAATTATCTTTATTTAAACATTGTACACAAGCATTGATAATCAAGCAATATGCAAAGGGTTCTAAATTTAGTACGATCGTTTAAGAAATTATAAACAATTTATCACACTAAACAACTCTCTTGATTAATGTTGTTATTCCGCTGCAATTGAGCTTTAAATAATCAAGAAATTTGTAAACACCATAGAAACTGGGATTGACCTATTCACTCTCCCTCCCTCTCTGGTCAATCGTATTCTAGCACAAAGATAAGAACTCTCATACTCTAATACCTCTCCACGTAGTAACAAACCGATGAGCTGCTCAAGGGGAGCAGCGATCTCACTCAATGGATTTAGGGATAGCTCAAGGTTGAGCTAGTCCTGACAGTGGATGTAGGTTGGCTAACCGAACCACTATAAATTTGGTCTTATGGTATTTGATCATTGTGTGTTTGTGTTTTCGTATTTAAGCACTCTTCTCAACACACATCACTTTACATTTGATTATCTTTATTTATTCATTGTACATAAGCATTGATAATTAAGCAATATGCAAAGGGGTCTAAACTTAGTGTGATCATTTAAGAAATTATAAACAATTTATACACTAAACAACTCGCTTAATTAATGTTGTTATTCCGCTGCAATTGACCTTTAAATAATCAAGAAATTTGTAAACACCATAGAAACTGGGATTGAGTTATTCACCCCCCCCCCCCCCCCCTCTCCCCCTCTCGGGTCAATCGTATTCTAGCACAAAGATAAGAACTCTCAGATGCTAATACCTCTCCGCGTAGTAACAAATCGATGAGCTGCTCAAGGGGAGCGGCGATCCTCTTTTAACTAAGACCAAAACTGTGCAGTTCTCGCACAGACCGGCTAGCCACTCATGCACAGAAACAGACAATTTTGGTAAAAACTCGCAAAATCAATGGAAAAACTCAAGGAAAACCTTCGTAAAGCTTTGGGGTTTTGCTCTTTGAGAAAACGTAAGTGTTTTCCTAGAAAAATTAGGGATGGTTTTGGGATAAAACACATAGAATTCACCAAACCCTTTTGAATACTAAGGAAACCTCAAAAACTCAAAAGGAATGAGAGGGGAGGAGGGAAAAATACCCTGAAACATCGGAAGAATCCTTGAAATCGTCAGTGCAATCAGCAACAACGATGGTCTCTATCAGGACTCGACCCTACCTAACTCAATAAGATATTGTCCTCTTTGGACCACACGCCCTCAAGGTTTTGCTTTGGGCCTAGCCCACAAGGCCAGGCCCGAAAGCAAAAGCTTGAGGGCGTGTGGTCCAAAGAGGACAATATCTTGTTGAGTTGGGTTAGTTCCTGATAATTGGTATCAAAGCATGGTTCCACTCTCGACCTGTGTGGGCTCTCTACTCTTCTGTGTTGTGTTCTCTATGTATATCCCCTGTCAATGTGACTGTGACAGAGTTGAGGATGGCTCTGGTCTTAAGAGGGGTGGATTGTAACACCCACACCCACCCAGCTGTTGGTGGGCATGTGGAAAAAAGTCCCACATCGCCAAGGCAGTTGAGGGATGTGGGAGTTAAAAAGAGAGGAGAGCAGCAGACCTCAATAAGAGGCCTTTTAGGCCTGGCCTTGTGTGCTGGGCCCAAAACAAAACCTTGAGGGCGTGTGGTCCAAAGAGGACAATATTTTGTTGAGTTGGGTCGGGTCCAACTCAACAAGATAAGTCCGGACTGTATTCTGTTAGTCGACGGGACTGTATTATTTTTCGACAGGACTGTATTCTGTTAGTCGAATCAATTCATTTGTCAGTTAGGCCAACCTTTGGATAAGTCAATAGTGTGCTAACTCTGACAATTATTTAATTGTATCAGTTTGACAGGCTCTCGTGTTCATGCAAATCGAAAAACTCACGTAACTTCGTCGATCAAGGTGAGGAGACTCAACTTGACTCGTATTATGAGTTTGTGTTAGAAACTATCAGACTCTAGGACAGAAAATGGGATGTATGGAAATTAATGGATAGAAAAGACCAAATGGGATCAGAAAGAGAGACCTAACACTGCTTACCTATAAGGGACGAGATATTGTTCTACTTATTTAGAACATAAGCATGACAAGGTGTCGGGGAGCCGAGGCCTAGTGGTCTCAAACGCAGTATGAGACCCATTGGATGTCTAGAGGATAGTAGGTTCATGGGTTTGGACAAATAGTGAGAAATGTCCAAAAGTGATGCATTTAGTGTGGTACATGTGCATGTGGTTCATGCTATGTTCATTGCTGCATACTATAATTGAATATGCATTAGGATTCATGTTTTGACTAGTGATGCATGTAGTATGTCTTATACTAGAGCATGCATGTCGTTCATACCATATTATAGGTGCATTTGGTGGGTGCGGTGTTTGATCATGCATAGAATTTTGCATGCATGTGATTATACTTGTGTTAACAAGTTTGTGTAGGTAATGAGATGAAAACATTCTAGGTTATTAAACCTGGATTGAAACTACTGGATGGTAAGTGAAACTCCATTGTTAAACCCTCGTGGAAAGGGTATATAGAGAAAACATATGTGGACTGATGATTTTATATTATTTCCTGTGTTTATGGATAGTTGATAGTTAATATACATGTGAATGTATACGCACACACTTGTACATTCGATCAAGCTCTTGTGAGATGCTGCATTCTGTCTACCTTGACTTAATGTATTCGAGGATGAGCGAGATTCCTCGATAGGGTTGAGTGGGATACCCTGGACCTGTACAGTTGGGGTTGAGTGGGATACCTCAACGGGGTTGACTGGGATACCCCAGTGTATTACAAGTTTCATTGTAACCTTGTAAATTGTAAATATGATTTATTTGTTTATCATGTTGTTAAACAAACATTGTGTTATTGATATTATGAATGCATGTGTAAGATTGGAGGTGCAAATGTGACAATGCATGTGTAGGTGGCATCTGCATTTGTGTGTATACATGGATGGGTTTACATGTATATGCGTGAGTATGCATGGGTGTGTATGTGGATAGGAAAGAACAAATGGTAAAGGTATGCCATAGTGTTCTAAGTATTTTCCTCGTAGACTGCATTGTAAATTTGATATTCTGAAAATTTGGAGGGACTTGTTAATTTGAGTTCTCTTCACTGGACTGGAGCTCACGTCCCTTACAATGCAGGTCATTACTCGATAATGGAGTAAATAATCCTTTTACGATGCTTAGGAATTGGACTCCAGTGCTATTCGAGGGCAGGATTTATACTTGTTTAGTTTTATGTTAAAAATAGGTAAACGTTGGTGATTATGACATTTGTGGCATAATGACTTTGTGTATAAGTCATATATGTGTAATATGATAATATGTTGTATGATTGATTGTATTATGGTGTGTAATTTGGACTTTTAGAGTGTCAATCGACTGGTACGTAGAAATTGTCGACAGTTTGAGCAGATTACCATCAGTCGACTGATACAAGGAGAATTTATGTGAGATGTGTTTTCAATGTGCCCCTTTAGGGACTTGATGTTTTAGGTTGCAAGTATTGTCCACATAAGCGTGTGCGACCTTTTCTATGGGCTTAGGGACCAACATGAGAGGGCCATGGATTTTTTATAATTGGATTTGTTAAAAAAAAAAATATATCAGTCGCGTTATGGGCCCGTTTCTCAGGTCGGGGCGTGACAGCCTCCCAAGCCTCCAATCGTCCAAGGAGGAAAAAGAGGGAAGTAAAGAGATGAGAGAAGAAGAAAACGCGTAAGAAGGAGGAAGGAAGAAGGAGGGGGCGGCAGCTGGTTGTTCTTTCTTTCTTTCTCTCTTCCCAAAAGACACCAAAAGTAAACCCTAGGGCAAGGTTTTTTAGTTATAGTCCAAAAAGGGGACAGATTAGGCTTGGCCAAAACGGATCGTTTTCAAAATAATCGTTTTTTACCCCGAAAACGGTCTTAGTTATTTTTCTTAAACTCTTGGGTGAAAATCAAACACAATGGTGAAATTTCTTTGAAAACAAAGTATGGGAAAAATAATTTTAATAAATCAATTTCCATTCTGATAAATACTCGAAAATACAAAACACCGATCTCCAAGGTGGGCATGTGCGAGTTTCTATTTTTTCCATGTGTAGCTGATTTGATGGGAATGTGTGTGCCAAAATTGGGGATCTAAATGTTCAAATCTAATGTTCTGTAAAGTTTCAAACATTTAATCATGATAATTGAGAACTTGCTCAAAATTACGAAAATGGTACTCGAGCTCCCGAGCTCGAAACTTGACAAAATCAAGGCCACCAGTGAACCCAAAGCCCCAAAATCTGATTCGTAGGTCTACAAATCTCATTAAAACCCAAAATTATCGTAACGCGTTGTTACATGAGTACCCCAAGTCTAAAATCAAGAACCAGTGCCAATCCAAATCCTCCTTCTAAGCCAACTAAGGCTCTCCTACCACATAATCTCTCCTTTGAAAGGGTCAATCTTTTCCACACTTGTCATTCCCTCCATACTGGTACTCAAAACAAATACTTAAAGGCGTTATAAGTGGGAGGAGGAGGTTACCTCGAGGTAAGAAGGGAGATCCACACGAATGGCAATTGCTCTGGTGAGGAATGTAGAGGGAGAGGTGATCTAGAGATGGAGATGCTTCAAAATCTACACATGCATGGAGGGGAATGAAGGAGAAGAGGCAGGATATGGGGTTTCTCATTGAAGAAGAGGACTGAAAATGACTTAAAAATACACTTCAGTTCGCAAAGTATCAGAACTCCGAGTCCAAATATCAGAACTCTAATAAAAATCAGTTTTCGGGTTGGATTTTCGACCCTAAAAATTGGAGTTCCAACCTGTTTATCCAACATTTGGCAGTTTTGCACCTATTCACAAAAATGGCCATAACTTGAGCTATGGAACTCGACTTTTGACTTTTTGTACTTTTCTAAAAGCTCTTCAACTGATCTATCTAACAAAATAAATTTTACCAAATTTAAAGTTAATTTGATACCTCAAATGGGTCCCACAAGTCATGGTAACTGTCAAGTCACTTAGCTTTGAAGTAAACTTAGCCCAAACGGTGTCAGGTGTCACCTCCACAAGTTTTCTACGAAAATTCTCAATAATTCGAAGGGTCGGGTCATTACACTTGAGCTTCATCATTTAACTATTTTTTTGTCTCCATTTTAATTTCATACATTATATAAGACATAGTTTCACTCCAATTGATGATCATTGAAAGAGCTTAACATAGATGTTGAGGCTCAATAAAATCATTTAATTCAATCTTAAAAGTCAAATATTTTTGAGCTTTTACAATTTTGATGACTTTTGGATATTCAGATTCTTACATACTTTTTCTTTAATAGTTATTGAGTAATTAATATTTACAATTTGAATGTGACCCGCTTTGCTTTAATATCGTTTTATAAATATGCATATACGTATAAATAATATATACATGAATTTAAATAAAATTGTATTTTAGTATCATGTTTTATATACGTTTCTATTTTCATTATAAATTATGCAATGTATTATCTTACTGTAATTTAAATTTCAATTTAATAGGATAAAGTAATTTCTTTCAAGGATACTTTTATAGAATAACATTCAGATATCTATAAATTAATTATTAAAAAGATAAAACTTTGTACAAAGATATCCCTCTTTCAAACTGAGTCAGATGGGCAATCGGTCTGACCATACAACAAAATGTTTAATTTAGAAAATTCTAATTTTTAAAGTAGAAACCCTGATTTAGTATCCTCCCACTTGAAGAACAAGCCCTAGATTGATCCACTTTTGCATATGAAGATTTTGTTTTTTAATCGCTCAAAGCAAAAATGGAAAAGGGGCACTTGGGAGAGCACGTGTCATGTGGGTTCCTTTCAAAAGCGGAAATCGAGTTTCACATGTTCAGTTGCTCACTTCTTCGAATTTGGAAAATCATCTTTGGGTGAGCTTAACGGGCCAAGGGCTTGGGCCGGCTTCTCTCATTGAGTCTGACTTTGATTTAGAAAATAAAAAGTTTGAATCTAAACTTAAGTCTAACGCGACTCGAAGAACTCGATCAAGAGATTGAGCCTTGCTTATTATTAAGGTAAAATTTATTTAGTACAAGAAACTTAAATATTATATCATTTGATTTAATTTAATTTTTCTCTTTCTTATTTATTGAATCCACTAGAAATTCAATAGTAAGGACTAAAGATAGATTTAGTGAATAAATGGAATGAATTTTAATTTAAAATCTAATTTATAGTCACTTAATTTTATTAATCAAAATCACTACAATTTCGAAACAAAGATCAACTGACTATAAATTTAATTTCATAAAAAATTACAAAAAAGCCACACGCAATATGGTCTCAATTAAAATACATGCATAAGATATTTGAATTAAATATTAGACATTGGGCTCAAACATTTATATGCACAAATTTGACCAGATTCTTAAATTAACTTCTTTTTAAATCTAAACTTCAACTCAATTCACATTCGAGTTATAAATACACTCTCAATTCTAATTTTTCAAAACAAACTTATAGAAATTTCGAGTTTTAAAATAAAATTACAGTCCTTACCAAACAAACATAAAATAACAGCCTATCTTAGTATTTTATGCAAACGACAAACAAAATAAAAAAATAAGACATAGTCGTGGTGACAAGGCTTCATTTTCTTTCCCACAATCACTTTAATATGACATGGTTGAATTACAAGTTCCTCATGATTGAACTTGAAATAAATAGTATTTTATAATGAATTATACTTTATTAATCTTACAAAATCAAATAACTACTTGTTTATGTGAAAAATTAAAAAAATTGTTTCATTAAATGTATAAAACTATTTGAGTAAACTAAATTAAATATATGATTAAAGTTGAATTTTCTACCGACTATTACCTCTATTTTGTTAAATCAAATGAATAACAATATTTAAATAATTTTTTCTAATTAATATATTCACAGTTAATTGTATTAGTGAGATATGGGAAGTTGGGACTCACTCACAGTTAATTGTATTAGTGAGATATGGGTAGATGGGACTCACCCTCCTGTCATCTCTACTTGCAGTAATATGGGGTTTTGTAAAGGAATCTAAGTGTGTTGTTTTGCTGTCGGAGAGAATCTCGAAGTTGGACCTGGGCCTTGGGAACCAAGAGAATATTCTTGCCTCACAACAGTTAATACACTAAGTGTCAAAAATCTAGATCATAAATGCTCTTAAAGCAAAGTTATGGCATAAAACATTATTATATTATCATTAACGGGGATAAGTCAGCCCACAAGCAGACGCTTGCTCATTGTCCTAAAAATTCACAACCCTTGTCAGGTTTTTTATTAATATTATAAATCTCCATCCAATTTTAATTTAAAAATATATACCAGTCTACACAAGGAACACTTTTCGAAAGTATAATAGAGATGGTTAATATCCATCAACTAATAAAATTAAATTTTATTGAAAATATATTATCTTTTTTATTTAATAAATAAAATCTTTACTTCAACTATTTATTTTATTTTATTTAATAATCGTACATCTGATTTCTTTCTGACATTAACAAACAATTTAATTTTTTGTGGTATTATTAGATTCTATCTTATTATTTAATAACAGATAGTCTAGTTAAATAATAAAAGTCTTATGACTCAATTAAATTAATTGTACATTGTTATTTCTAGTATCATGTTGTTAATTTTATGTTTTATAAGAAAGATAATCAAGTGAAGCATGTCTGATTATAAAAATATTAGGGTCTTGCATATTCAATATTTATTTTTAAAACTTCAAATTTTGTCAATGAATAGTAGAGATATAAAATCCAACTTTATTATTTTCACTCTTTTATTCTTATTCGTTTCTCATTTTATGAAAGAATCTACTATCGGTAAAGTTTTCTTCACTTGTTTATAATCTTTTACTATCTTAACTAAACATCTCGCTCAAAAAATGAGTGAAACTCAACTGTATTTATTTTTATTTATCATAATTTAATTTGTTAAGAAATTCAGATGGAGTTAAAAAAAACTACAATTTGTTCACCTTCCAAACTTATGGAGATTTGATTTTTCGAATTGTTTTCTCATTTTTTAATCTAACTATTTATGTTATTATTTTAAAAGATGATAACCTATGACGCATTTACTGTATACTCTCTATGTCTATGGCAGTTTTAATTTGGCCTGTAGTTCATTTCTATAAAAATATTATTTTGACAATTTAGCCCAAGTGAGGTGACGAATATATTAGAAAGAAAAAAATAATATAAGTATTAACAATTTTTTTTAATTTAATCTATTATAACATTTTTAAAGATAATTTTTTAATAATTTAATTTATTTAATTCTTAAAATTTTATTAGTATTTAAAATTATTATTTAATTTAAATAACTTTTTTTTTAAATTTACGTATAAAAAATCACAGAATATCCAACGTAAAACTCATACAAATAAAACACACTAACACTAGATCACAAAAGTTCGAAGTTCACAAGCCGTCAACTTCCTTAAAATATAATCAATTAAGCTACTCTTACCCGTACAGTTAAAGTTGAAGTGTATTCCATAGATACGTAGACTATAAAGTGCGGCAGAATGGCAGATCATTTATACTATTCTTAGCATTACTTGATTAAGTAATCATTGCTGCTATTGTCTTTACTGACCGGGGCTTGCCATATTAATATGGAGACGTTTTCTTCACGGTTCCATCCATGCAAATAACATCACCAGATGTTTCATCTATTTTATACCTATGTTTCATCTATTTTATTTAGTATAATACTTGTGTTTTATTTGTGTAATTCACTTAAAATTTTAATTGATACAATCAAATATATTTATAGTATGGCTATTGAAAAAAGTATAAGTACTGTGTATACGAGTTAGTGATTTATTGTGAAGCTCACAAATTAAAGTTTACATAGATGTCTAAAAAAATCTAGACTAATGTAAATTTATTATGTAGAGTTGTTATTAGTTTCACATAGTCCTTTTCTAAAATAACTTGTTAACTTCTGATTCTTTCAAAATTTTAAACTATATGTAATTTCCTTTTTTACTTTTTCAAATAAGAATGAAAAACAATTTGTGCACATCTTACTTTTCTTGATAAAAATGTAAGATATAAAAAATTGTAGATCTGAAACATCAAATTGAAGCACCATCTTTGATCTAATTTTGATCTTCGGACCTAAAAAAATATTTGAGATTAAGATCAAATTGAGAAGAAGAAAAAAATGAAAAAAATAATATAAACGAAAATGAAAAGTCACAAATGATAAAAAAAATAACGGAGAAAAGTAAGAAATGAGAGGGAAGAGGGAACATTCTTTAGATGTTGAAATCTACCCATTCCACCTTAATGATCTTTCTTTTTTATATTTAATTCTCCATGAAAAAACCAATGACGTGGATTAAAAATAGACTTAAAAATGTGCTATAGTTGAATAAAATTTCAGGGTTAAACCTAATTTTATCCACTTGATTTTTAATTGTGGAAAAGTATTCTTGAAAATATTCAAGGACACAGTGTGACTTTGACTATTAAGATTATACAGATAAAAATTTTCATTCCGTACTGTTCATCTTTTATATAGTCTACTAAAATTAAATGAACGAGGAAAATGGATAAGGTGCAACCCATCACTTCTTTATACATAAGTGCATTCACCAATTCTTTAGTATTAACAACACCATTTCACTGTTTTTAGATAACATGAGTATCCCCACTGGATATTAGAGGTGAGACTAATCACTCGGATATACGAAACCACCACAAACCTCGTGTATAAGATAAAGCTCACAAGGAGTTGAACCCAGACCTCTAGTCTAATCTTAAAAGTTTAGACCAACTGAACTATTTAAATATTGAATCATATATTAAAATTAAATTATATAATATATAATTTATATGCATAAAAATATAAAATTACAATATAAAAACATAGCTTTATTCAAATTTATAAGCATATTTAATTATAGTTATATGTATGTGCATATCTATAAATTAACTTTGGGCAAAAATTGCTCCAAAAATACCAACATTGGCTATCTTGTAACTACAAAAATAAATGGAAAATGTGTCTAAGAGTATTAAATATCTACAGAATAATTTAAAGTCAATAAAATGGTGATTTTAATGGTTTCTAAGATTGGATTGAGTGATTTTATGTAGTTCGATATTTATGTTTAAGATCTTTCAATAGTTCATTAAATAGAGTGAAACTGGTTATGATGTAGGATGAAAATTGTTGGGAATTCTAAAAGAAATTTAAAATGACTAATATTGCAGAAGTCTTGAAAGTATCATTTTTTTTTTAATAAATTGATGTGGTTTTTCGGTTATCATAATCATAGACAAAAACATCTACTCAAATGACTCATCATATAGGGCAAAGCTAATGCAATATAAAAGCAAAAGTTTAGTGAATAATAAGTAATTTGAAGTCCTAACTAGTCACTCCCCATAGAATTTGACTAAATTAAACGGGGATACCAATATCACTCAATTACAAACCCAAACCGAATTTTCTACTCAATCAACTCTCTCTCTCTTTTTATTACGTAATAAGCAAATCCCCTAAAATCTCTCCTCATTGATTTTCTCTGTTCTCTCTCAAACCAAAAACCAAACTCTCAGTCGCCCAAGAGAGGCCATGTTGCTGTGACGCCCAGGCCCAAGAAATAGAGCTTTGTAGGTCCAACTGACAGTATTTAGCTGGTTAGACGTGTGGGTGTGGAAAAAAGTCCCACATCGCCTAGGACCTAGCTTTGAAGGAGTTATATATGAGGGAACGCACTCCCATCTTAGCACAATGCGTTTTGGACCAGGAGTTGAGCCTGGGCCCAATGCAAAGCTGTGTGGGCCCAAGACAGACAATATTGTGCCAAGTCGAGTTCGGGTCATGACAAGCTACCAAGTGCACTGATGCCACACCCACACAAGAGAGACCTATCTGCTTTTATAAACAATAATTAAGAGAGAAAATAGAAAGTTCCCTAAATAGGAAATAGAGGAAGAGAAGTAAGAGGAAAAGACTCATATCGAGCCAAAACTCTAACAAAATTACCCTATAGGTGTGGATTGAGAGGTTTACACAACCTTAAGATTAGTCGGGTGAGACGTCTCAACACCTTGGTCATAAAAATAAATAAAAACTAAGCAATTTGAAGTCATGAAAATTCAAATAACTTAAAAATTGCCTTATATAATTTGATAGAGATGATTTTGTTTAGGTCTCCTCACATTAGACAAAAATGAAAAATTTATTTAATAAATTAATTGTTGAAGTAAAAATTAACAATCCTATCTATTTAAATCTAACTACTTGGTCAGAACTAAGTTGAATTTCGATATCGATCATAATCAATAATGCTAATTTAAGTCGATGATGAATTAAAAATATCAAGACCTAATCGTTGCAAGGCAGGGAACGTCCACGAGAAAGTGTTGATCTTGCAATCGTGCCACACTATTGTCTTTGCAAACAAAGAAACCAATGCAAGCAATTGTGGCCGAAATTATCCGTTGTGAACTAATTCAATACAATTAATTTAGGCGCCCCATATAGACACCCGATTTTCTACACACACGATTTCAAAAAATCAGGTGAAATTACCATTCTAGCCCTCCGTGTTTTATCATCCGAACAAACTGTCAATTCATTTTCAGTTCGTTTGGACGAATATACTCATCCAAAACAAACTGATCAGTGTAATTTCAGTTCGTTCAGACGAATATACTCATCTGAAAGAACGTGAAATTTCAGTTTATTTTGACGAATGAACTTATATATGTTCATTCTTTCGAATGATCAGTTTGAATCATTTGAATGACTGAATATATATAAGTTCATTCGTTCAAATGATCAGTTTGTATATACCTTAAAAATAATATGTTCCTTTAATGAGTAAACAATGTGACATGGTCAATGTTAAAGAATACTGGAGTAAATGTGGTGCACAAGACACACAATTGAGAGCTTGTTCTGGAGATACAAAGTATCAGTCAATGTCAAAGAATGTTGTAATAAATGTGGTGCACAAGACACACAATATAGAGCTAGTTCTGGAGATACCAAGTATCAGTCAATGTCAAAGAATGCTGGAGTAAATATGGTGCACAAGACACACAATGGAGAGCTAGTTCTGGAGATACCAAGTATCAGTCAATTTCAAAAAATGCTAGAGTAAATGTGGTGCACAAGACACACAATGGAGAGATAGTTCTGGAGATACTAAGTATTAGTCAGTAAACAATGTGACATGGTAAATGTCAAAGAATGCTGGAGTAAATGTGGTGAACAAGACACACAATAAAGAGCCAGTTCTGGAGATACCAAGTATCAGTTAGCAATTCCTCAAAGTAATTTTGGCAACTCCTACATTACAGGTTCTTGGTGTGCTATTTCAGATTCTGTCTTGAAAAAGGAAAGCAGTGCCATGTTTCCTGACAGATCTCAAAGCAAAGCAGCTGAATATGGGAATGCAGCAAAAAAATAGGCCAAGTCTGAAGAGGACAAGCTTGAGGAAAGTGAATGAGAAGGCACATTCATTCGAATGATCGTAAATGATCATTCGAATGAATGAACATAAGTCAGAACGAACTAAAATTACACTGATCAGTTAGTTCGAACGAGTATATTCGTCTGAACGAATTGAAAATGAACTGACAGTTCGTTCGGATGATAAAATACGGAGGGGTAGAATGGTAATTTCATCCTATTTTTTTGAAATCGGGTTTGTAGAGGTTAAAAATCGGTGTCTATATTGGGCGCCTTAATTTAAATTTACAACGTTTAGATGAGTAAAAAATTGTTAGAAATGAAAGTTTATTGTGATAGATAATTTCTAAAGTGTGGTTGACTTCGTGCCGTTGACAAACTTTGCAAGTTGAGATGTTAGGTACAATTAGTAACCAATCTTGGATACCTTTCGTAGATGTCGGTGGTGATTTGGGCTTGTAGGAGTCCGATGGATATCTTCATCGACCAATATTGCTTTATGCTAGTCAAAGATAAAACCTATAATTGGATTTTCTATAGGATTAACAAAAATATGAACCAAGAGGTTTTAGTCCATTTTGAGTCTTTTAGTCTTACAAAAAAGGCCCAAGAGTTCTACTAAAATTTCGACTGAGTCTCTCCTACAAATAGGACATTTTAACAAATTTTCCCTCTTGCCGTATTTTCTCATCATTCATTCACATTCTATCTTTCTAAATTCAACACAACATTCTCAAATCCACAACAAGTTCATCATATTAAGTTTACAGTCCCAACAAAATTTTAAAAGGATTTAATTACATATAGTCCAACTTAATTTTTCCAAAATACATATCTTAGACTTGAGCTTATACATATTTGTTGATGTTTTAAATTTGTAAATCTCGCAAGTATACGAACCATTCATAGTATAGTATTGTGAGAGCGAGGTCGAACCCAATGGAAAATCTCAAAGTATATGAATTTAAATTTATGTCGTCTAAAAAAAAGAATTGCTTTTTAAGAAATTGAATAATTATATGAGTCATATATCTAACTTGGAAAATTAGCAAATAAAATGTGTGATTTCTTATTCTTGCACGGTGAATTAAATTTTAACCTTAATCATAATTAGAATTTCAAGTTACAAAATTATTTACACATCTTTCTAACTTTAATTGAATGGATTTTTGAGAGAGAGTGATTAAAGAGAAATTAAAGAATTAAAGAATGAATCATGCATTAAATAATTAAAAGATTAGATTATACAATATTTGGGTTAAAACAAATATTACACAACAAACATGAGATTTAACATAATTAAAAGGCAGAGAATTAAATTGCATAAAAATAAATGACTGAAATTAAATGTGCAGTAACGTAAAGGTTGGTTGTTTGGAATAGACCGTTCATCACCCAAGATGTGCAAATAAAGTAAAGACCTAGATATGAAATTCACGTAAGGATTTAAAATACAATTCATATTTATTAATAAAACAAGATTCACAACTTTTTAATTTAGAAATTGGATGTTACAGGGTTCTAAATGAATGATTTACTTTATTAAATGGAAGAATTAAAGTACAAGGCTTTGGAAGAAATTACATAGAAGAAATAAAATTAAACATGGAAAAATTAATTGCTCACTTGGAAATCGTGTGGTGTTCTGTCTTCTAGTCTTTTCTCTAGCCTTTAGTCCTCTTGAATTCCAGGTCATATTCGAATTTTACCCTTACGGTAATGGGGTATTTATAAGTTTTGAAAAGAGATGGATAGCTTAGATTAAATCGAGGTTTAAGGTGGGAAATCAAAGGACTGGATTGGATCTAAATGTGAATGGATGACGGGGATTTAAACTTAGATTTTAGGGTTGTACAAGGAAAGCCACACGAATTTGGTGTGGCTTTCCTTGGTGGCTAAGTCAAGGTGGAGAGAAGATAAGAGATTAGGAGAGAAAATAGGATTTAGATTGGCCCTTGGAAATTCGAATTTGCTATTTAGCTTTAGGGTTTGTGCAATGAGATGATGAATGAATGGATGAGATTTAAAGATGAGATGAATGAATGGATAGATGATAGGAAGATAAAATGGAGGGTTGACTAGGTGTGAAATTCGAATGGAGGGATTGAGTTGTCCAAAAATCGTGTATGACATAGATGATGAGGATGACGAGGTGTGTTGGGATCTTAGGGATGTATCTAGATGATTTTTGGTCTAAGTGCATGGAGAGGTTTTTGGTTGCCAAAAATCATGGAATGATGATGTGTAAAATGCGCATGCAGGCTAGCTTGAACTACAAGTTGTTCATTGCTTAGGGTTTATGAATGGAGGGCTTAGATTAAATGGGGTTTTGATCTATGGCTCTAAGTTATTTTGGGGTAAAATAATTATAGGAATGGGAAGATGGTTGATGGAGGATTTAGATGCACAGGTGGATCTAAATGAATGATGAAATGCATGACCTAAATCTAAGGTAATGTGTTTATGTAATGGATGCATGTGGAGGCTCTAGGGTTTCTAAGAAATGAATGAGTGGATGTGATTGGATTACCTAATATCTAATGGCTAAGATGATCAATGCATGAAATGAATACATAATTAATAGGTGATGCATGGATGAACACTAATCTAAGTTAAGATGATCATGATGATGATGGATGACCTAGATCTAATGATAGATGAATGGATGGGTTTGATTTAATGGTGGATCTATGGTTTGTCCTAATTGGATATGTGAGATGGAAGGTTAAGATCTAAGATGGAAGTTGGATGGTGTGGATGTGAAGTTGGGTTATGGGTTTTGGAGTTGGGTTGGACTTAGATAAATTCAAACATGGACCATGGAGTTCATTGGACTTGGGTTTTGGATTTGGAACTAGACCTCAACTTAGGCCCATTTAAATTGGATTTGAGAGCTTGGGCCTTAGTTGGGCAGAGCTTGCACACTGGCCTGGCCCAAAGTGTGAAATGCGCATGGGCTTGTATGTGGCTTGGCCCATTGAAGCTTTGTGGAGCACAAGTTGGCCCATTGACTTGAAATTCAGGCTTTGATACTTAGATTGCAACTTGTAACCTCTAGAATTAAATAATTATTCAGCCACTTTAAATTCTAAAAAATATTAATTAATTTTGGACTCTCATAATTGGATCCAGATTTATTAATTTATATGAAAATCCTATAAAGTGACATAAAATAATTATAATAATTTTAGGTCTTCTCTTTAAAGCTCTAAACTTGCAATTTTCTGTTGTTTTTTCTTGATTTTCATGAACATTCCATTTTTTACTACAAAACTGACAACTTACATTGCATGCATCATTATATACAAAATTGATGATTAACTGACCCAATAATTAAGGAAAAAAATGTAATATTTCAATGGTCAACAATATTCAACCCAAAATACAAATACAAGATATCTAGTTTGGTTAGGGCTGCAACTCGGATCGGGCGGACCGGATTTTAATAAACCCAACCCTAACCTGATTCACACCACATTGAACCCGACCCAACCCGACCCGACTCAAAAACCCGATTTAGTGAACCCAATCGGACCCGAGATTGTAATACCCTTAACCCGACACTCGATGCGACCCGAGTTGCAGCCCATTAAACCAGACCCAAGATTCGTTTAGATGATAATTCGTTTGGTTTTTTTTTTTAAAAAAAAAGGGGATAGAGGAAACCCTTTTCAAGTAAAATTTAAAATGGGATAGAGGAAACCCTTTTCCAGTAAAATTTTGCAGAAATGACTGACGTGCATCTATTTAAAACAAAGAAGAAGAAGAAGATAATGGGCCTAACCCGAGATTAGTTTAGATGATAATTCGTTTGTTTTTTTGTTTTTTAAAAAAAAAATGGGATAGAGGAAACTCTTTTCCAGTAAAAATTAAAATGGGATAGAGAAAACCTTTTTCCAGTAAAATTTTGCAGAAATGACTGACGTGCATCTATTTAAAACAAAGATTTTCTTTTTTGAAAAAAAAATGGGATAGGGGAAATCCTTTTCTAGTAAAATTTAAAATGGGATAGAGGAAATCCTTTTTAGTAAAATTTTACAGAAATGATTGACGTTCATCTATTTAAAACAAGAAGAAGAAGAAGAAGAGAGCTCTCCAAGGTAGCTAGAAAGGGGGAAGGTAAAATGACAACCCGAGGAAAGGGAGGAAGAAAAAGCTGCAGCTATGGTTAAAAATTGGAAATGAAAGTTAGGGTTTGAGGGGTTCAAGAGGGTTTTTATATTAAGTTATGAAATTCGGGTCGGGTCTTTTCACGTTGGGCCTTCTCGGGTTGGGTCGGGTCGGGTTGAAATTTAAAAACCTTAGCCCAACCCGACCCGAATTTCTATCGGGTTTTTCTCTTCTCAACCCAACCCGACCCCATAGCCCAACATTGTAACCCGACCCGCATGATTTCTAGGGGTCGGGTCATGCAGGGTCGGGCCAAAACCCGACCCGAGTTGTAGCCCTAAGTTTGGTACGTCATCACTCCAAAATACAAAACATAAAGAAAACATCTTCGTATTTTCCTCTAGTCTCGTCCAAGGGGTCCAATATGAAATGCTCAAGTTGATAACTTGCACCACATTGCTACGTATGCCATCATAAATGACTATTAGTATCTTCAATCCAAGATAAATTCGATCTAGTGAGAGGTCCACAATCTATGCAATCACAAGTAAACTCTGGAGTTATAGATTTTTTTTAAAGACTTATGTCTTATGTGGTTTGAATTATTAAGTGATAATAAAACTTTATTTATTTCGTATCTATGTGATTATTTATAAAATATATTTAATCATATAAAAACATAATTTATGTAATGAAAAGTCTCCTTATAGAGTTTCAGTAGCTTGACTTGTTCATAGTCTAAGACAATGAAACGCTGCCAGATGGGAACTTATCTTGAAATGTAAGCTAAAAGGAGTGGAGGAACTTTAATAGAAAAGTGCTCACTTTAAAGAGAGAAAAAAAAAAAAAAAACATATAATTGACTAATCAAACAGATAAAAAGATCCCACCTTTGAGAAATATGGAAAAAGATTTATTATCTTTTTATTTGCAGGCATGACCTTTACTTTTCTTTAATTGATTAATGTCCCACCATCTTTAGGTAAGACATAAAGTAAGACATGGTTTTGTGGGAGAGCTGCAAAGATGCCACAGGCAATAATAGAGAAGTGCTTGCTATGCAAATTGCATGTTTGTGTGATTCCACACTAGCAGTAGCAGTTTTCATGTATTCCGAGACTGTTTATATAGATTTGGCAAAATCTGATCCAATCTAGTAATTCAATCTGAACTCTACGTAATACGTATAGATTTCAGATTTTTGAGTTGTTTGTTAAATGAGTCGATTTTACTTGAATCCAATTATAAATGTATAGGTAATGGGTGGGAGTGTTAAATATTCAATTCTTTATATATATTACATCCAACTATATAAGATCTAAACTCATTTAAAAAGTAGTGTTGTTATTATATCTTACAATATAGTAAAGTCTCCTCAGTATAAATAAATAATCCTAAATATAACTGAAAAAATAGCATCCATCAATAAGTCAGGTTGCGATTTTAATCATAAGTTATTTTTAAATCAAGATATACCAATGCACCTATAAAATAAGTAGTTATTATTAGCTTACCCTTTGATGTAGACACAACTGGCATTCTTGTGAGTAATGTCGACTTAGACAATATCGAGAATGTTGCACTGGCTTGCATGGACCATTTCGATCGTGACAATACAAATTGTAAACTGCCTAATAGGACCTCTCATTTCACAGGCCCGACCCAATTAGACCCAATTCAAGCAAGACTTTAGTCTAAGTCCATGCCCAATCCACTCGAACCCAAAGCCCTTGTGCGCCCAACCTCCTAATCCTCCTCCACTTGGTGCCATATCCTATCCATTTTATCAAATTTGATCCTTGATAGATGAGATAAGGAGATAAAGTAGAATTTTGAATTTCTAGATTTTAGGATTTTATCTAGAAATTTTAGGATTAGGACTCTTAAGTGTTTGTTTTTTATTAGCCATTGTAATGCAATCCAAACAAAGTCTTAGAGATAGAGTCCTAGATTTTTCTATGATTATCTTTTATCTTCTATTTTTCCTATATAAGCAGATGTAGGGCACCATATTTTGGGCACCCAATATTTGAGAAATAAAATTATCTTTGCTCCAATTTGCGCATTTATCTTTTAAGTGGACTTCGATTCGTATTAAGAGGCTTCAGTCTTTTATCTTGGGTCTTCAGACCCGCCCTTAAGGTTGCGATCCAAAACAAGTAAGTACCATGTTTAAATAATCATTTATTTTTGTGTTTGAGTTTCGATTAAGGGCTTAATTTCATTAATTTTCTCTTTCTTATTAAATTCAATTTTTAATTAAAGAGAATAATTTTAATATTAACTCATTCACAAGAACACTCGATTCATGGGAAACTTGCCATTGTCGACTAATTATTAATTGGGCTTCTGCAAGTAGCATGTTTGTAGATACTCGAATGGCTAGGGCTTCTAACAAAAGTAAGATTTTTGGGCCCGAATTCATTGTGAGCACTGGGCTTCTTCGGTTAAATGATTCATGCTTGCATCAGTTGGTCATCAAAGCGAGAAGCTCCTCCGAATTCTATTTCGGCACACTTGGTTCACAAATTGAAGAATCTTCATATTTATGGTTGTTTGAATCAACAAATAATTTTCAATTTAGTTTTTTCAATTCAGTCGTAATCATTGGACTATTATTTTATTTTTTTATCGATCTAAAAAAAGTTATGATTATCGCGGACATTGATTCTATGAACGGGCTTTAATTTTTTTTCCTTTTGATTGGTGTTGTCTATCTCCATGATTGTCGCTTGCCTCATGAGAATTGTGCTGAAACCAGTTATTTGAGTAGTAATGCATGGTTGACAGACTAATAATGAATCTTGGAATTTTCGTTGCATTTTCAGAATCCAGACGTTGTTTTTATGATCAACACCATTGCTACCCAAAAACACTACCAAAGAATGATTTAAATAGTGGTGGATTGAAGAAGATAGTAGTTGGAAAATTGTTAACTAGGAACCCATAACTTGCTGCAGTTAAAGACCATATCAATTGGACTCTAAAGATTCTGAAAGTTCTGGTGTGGATAGCCACTTAAAAGGGCTTTCCAACAGAAAAAAAATTTCAGCCCAAACGGAGTTCCAGAGAGCAAGTTATGAACATTTTGGTGACAGCTGATAGTATTTGACATTTTTAGTACTGAGAATCTGAACGGGAATTTGTTTATTTTTCTGTATATTCATATGAACTTGAAATGGTCTGAAAATTTATACAAGGATAGATTCATCAGACAAGTATCTTTAGTAAAAATTTCAACCAATTTCTACTTTGGGAGACCCCGTTTCTAGATGAGTTTTTAAACATGGTTCAAAAACTATATTTTTCTGCAATCTAGTTTATAAAAGCATTGTTGCAAAAAAAAAAAAAAAAAATTATCTATTAGTAGGTATCATAAAATTTTGAAAAAATTGTGGAAGTCTATCTATCAGTTACATGTTTCCAGTAAAAAATTCAGCACAATTTGAGTTCTATGCTGAGTTTGGATGGGGGTTAATGAGGCGTTATCCTCCGTTACCCTTGTTTGGTAATAGAAGGATGGGGGTAAAAATTGAAATTCTTACCCCTCCCCCTCCCTTTTTGAAAACCCTTTGGAGCATGGGGGATTTCAAGAAACCCTTACCCCTCTTTAACCCTCTTTACCCCCTCTATGCACCTATGGAGCAAAATATTTTAATTTTTTTTAATTGAAGAATATTTTTTAATAATTATGTTTCATAATTTTTTTATTTTTTATATTATATGGATTTAATAAAAATTATTAAATCTGATAAAATTGGTAATATTTTATTTCAAATGCGTGTGAGTGGATGAGAAATGTATGTAGTAGTAAGACATTAGATAAATGGAAGTTACCAAAATGTCCTATTTTTAAGGGGTGATTCTATCGAAATTTCGATAGGATCTCGGAACTCTGAAAGAGTTTAAAGTTCATGGTAATCTTTTTGTAGCAAAAAACATAATCTTTCACACATGTTGGGCACCTGTGAACAAAAACTTTTAAACCGAAAATTACTCATGTGTCTCGGAGTTCAGCCCGTGACAGTTTTTAGTATTAATTTTATCTTAGTTGTGATTTTAAAACTATTATAATAGTTTATTATATTATATATTTCACGTCACCAAGTAACAAATTATAAATTTTTATGAAGAGATATGTTGACATTTTTTATTCATTTATTGGGATTTAAAATAATAATATCTAAAAAACAATATTTATTTATTTACTTTTAGAATGCAACTGTTCATTTTAAATTATAATTATGAAAGGGAATCTAAAAAAATTGGACAATATTATTATAATCTATATTGTTATGATTTACTTCATGAATATTATTTAATAATTATGTTTTATAAAAAATTTCATAAAATTGTTAATATATCAGGTTACCCCTACTTATAGTTACCAAACAAGATTTTTTACCCCTACGATAAGTTCTTACTTTACCATTGTAATTACTAAACAAGATAAGAGTAACCCCTATTCAAAGGTGACACCAACTCAAGGGTGACCCCTACTTAGGGGTGACCCCTGTAAATTTTTTCCCTCATTCAAATGTAGCCTTCATGTATTATTCTGGTTCAGTATCATGTTGATCGGCAACATGTTTTTATGATTGTGTTAAATTAATGTGCAATTGACAACGCATTTTTGTCTTCCTACTTCTCCTTTTGTGTTCTCCTTGCTGTTTGATTACCATGTCTGGCCATGCATACAACACGCAGAACAATTAGGGGAAGGAATGATGAAGACAACGCGCGACTCCTCCAAACTAGGAAGGCGCCCAGCCCAATGGTAATGAACGTGCCGACACTCTTGCTATGCAAACCAGAGACTTTGCAAGGAAAATGTAGTTTTGGCCGAGCAGTTGATCGCATTGCTAACCAATCCCCCACATCCTCACCGCATTCACAACCTTCTACTTCAAGCCAACATGTGAGGCCTAAGTTGAAGTGTTCCATTATAGCATTCGCAACCTTTTACTTCAGGCCAGCTTGTAAGGCCCAAGTTGAAGTGTTTCCACTACCACAAACTAGATCACACATCTAACGTGTGAACCTGGCCTAGGAAGAAGTTGAACTCCAGCAAGACAGAGTCAACCCTGGTTTCACTTTAGAATACACCAGAGAGGATGGTGTTTTGATCATGAAGCTCTACATACCAAAGTTTCAAGGGGTATATTTCGTGTTATTTTTAGGATGGATTGGGTTGTGTAAGATGTATATGGGAATGATTTATGATTGTAAAATGTAAGGGATTTTTTTTCATAATCTTCATAGGACCAATCCATAGACAATGGGCAAACCTTTGAACCCTAAGTCCTCAACCAAAGGGGTTCAGTTTTCCGGAACGCCACTGCAACCTTCATGCATACAGTTGTTGAATATAATTAGAATTAGGATTTAGTTTGAGTTTATATCTTATTAAGAGATATATTTAGTTTAGGTTTTGAGTTGGACTAAAATAGCCCTAGGGTCGGTTAAGACTATATATATATATATATATGTGTGTGTGTATGTGTGTGTGTGTTTGTGTGTGTAATACTCCTTATTGAATGCAGTTTCTTAGTTTCTAACATGGCATTGGGAACCTGAACGATCCTCTATGAGTTTTTCGTTTACTGGGAGAGAAAACCTTCGTTCACAAATTTCCTATTCTCTCCCTCTATTAGAGGGTGACTTGCTTGGTAGAGGGAGGGGACCTCTAACTTTTGAGTTCGCTTGTTTTCAGAAGTGTCCAGATTCCTTATTTGCCCACCGTACTGTTCAAATCCAAGATGCATACGACTCACACCGAAAGAT
This sequence comes from Chimonanthus salicifolius, assembly GCA_013350335.1. Lineage (NCBI taxonomy): Eukaryota > Viridiplantae > Streptophyta > Magnoliopsida > Laurales > Calycanthaceae > Chimonanthus > Chimonanthus salicifolius. The sequence continues at coordinate 23,809,048 of CM023539.1, read as the reverse complement.
CCTTCTATGCTTTGCGTTTTGCTTCCTGCAAACCTCATGCATCTCTGTTTATCATCCCACTGCTTACTGTGTGCACCCAGATCATCATCTGTCTCTACACCGATCACTTGGGTTGCACCCATCCTGATCTCAATTCATATTTATAGTACTCAGATTTGCTTGGATCTGCTCCTTCCATTGCTTTCGCTTCCCTAAACTTCAGCCTGAGCAAACAACAGTGTCCTGTTGTCTAGATCTTTGTCCAACACCCAGCTTCTCGCCAGAACCAGCATCGCCCATCTAATGCCTCGAGATCTAGTTCACCCCTGCCCCTTGCCTGCATTTCGCTTGGCTCTCACTTCTTTGCAGATCTGATCGGTTACCATTTTTCCCTGTCTGCCACGTCTAGATTTAAATTCCCATCCCACACAACACCATCGTCTCAACCAAGGCTGGAACGTTATTCCTTCGGCTGAGCATCCTCCGATCTATAGCCCAGCAATCAAATCTGAAGTTCTCCAGATCTCATCCTTTGAAAGATCTTGCCTGAGTTTTCCTGCATCTGCAACACTGCCACGCCATCGTACCCTGCCCTTGTGGAAGATCTGTCGCCTTCCTTCACATTCATACAACTCTTTGTTACCCCACTTCGCTCTTCTGGTTATTCTGCTCTACAACATCGGTCCTACGCTGTAAGGACCCGGAGTTTTAACTCCCTAATTTGTATGTAATCCTTCCCAAAATGAATGAAATGATTTGTGAGATTTTGATTTGAACATGAAAATGAATGAGAAATTGTGTATTTAATGAATGAAATAAAAAAGACTTGAAATTCCCAGGTCGACATATCGACAGCCTCGATGTGTCGGCGAAACTCAGTCGATACATCGACAGTATTGATCTGAGAGCAGATCGATATGATAGTGTATTCCAACCCGAGACTTGAACTTCTAGACCGATGCATCGATAGAGTCGATGTGTCGGTGAATTCCCAAGGCCAGAGTGAAGTAGGAAATACAGAACGGCCCCAAGACGACGTATCGACATCACAGATGTGTTGACAGACCCACCACTCGATGCATTGACAGAGTCGATGTCGAGCATGTCCAGTGTTTCAAGTCAGATTCGCACAACCACACTCTCCCTTTTGTCCCTTTCATGCATTTAATGCATGGACACCCTCACACACCAACTTCACCAACCCCCACTCATTTTTCCTTGACTAGGGCAACCAGAGAGAGAAAAGAAAGGAGAGAAAGAAAAAGAGAGAAAGAAAGGAAGAAGAGAAAGAGAAGAAGAAGAAGAAACGGAAAAAAAAAAAAAAAAAGAACAGAAGAGCATCCCCTATTCTCCTCTCCACTTCTGATCGGTGGTACCATCTCTTTCCTCCATTCCCCTTTTTCCTATAATCCATTTGCATTAGTAAAAGCTCAAGAAGGGAGAAACAAAGAAAGGAAAGCAAGAGGAAGAAGAATAACCCCAAATCCGAACTCATTGTCCACTCACCATCGAAAACCCTCAAATCTCCCAAGGTATGTGGATTTTATTGTGATTTAGAGCCAAGGAAATACACTAGAATTCTTAGAGGTATCTTAGATAAAAACTTGGAAGAAGATAAATCACAATGGGAGACATGCAGCATGGGAATCGATAGTTTTCGAAGTTCCCAGGTCGATACATCGATATTGTCGATGAACACACACACAACAGATCAAAGAACAAAGAGAAATATGAGTTCTGACCAACCAAACCCAGGCCGAAATGTCGATTTTGTCGACGTGTCGAGTGAACCAAGTAGATATATCTTCACAGACATTAGTATCGACCTGAGAACAAGGAGAAAATATAGAGTTTCTGTTAGACCAAACCCAGGTCAACATGTTGACATACTCTATGTGTACTATGTGCACCCTCGATATATCGACCAACACGAGTGTACGACCTGAGAACAAATGAAAAATACAGACATGTACAGACAGAGCCTCGGTCGACACATTGAGATGACCGATGTGTCGACTCTGTTCAGGGGTGGCATATCGACAGTGTTGATGTGTCGACCTAAGACATTCACAAATTTTTAAGGTTAATTTACTTAATGTTAATCACTTATGTGGAGCCACTTAGACTCTAATTACCTCCATAATTTTCGATTATTTATCTATTAATTCCCAATTTTTAGAGTTGTAAACATTCAAGTGCATTAATATGATGTTCAAAAATTGATTTTCCTTCACTTAAAAGTGTAAATTCTAAGCATTCAATGTATCCTATCTTAGTTGAAAAGACAATGGATCAAAGAGATCAATCTAAGCATCCAATGTATTTAAATTAAGGCTCGGCATTTAGACACCCCCGGAATCTATTACCAGACACTGCATTTCAAATTTTGAGTGGAAATTAAGCTTCTGCCCTTCTGCGTGAAATCGACCGATCGATTATGCAACGCATTTTCGCTTCGATCGATCGATCTGAGGCATATACGATCGATTGATCGATCAGACAGTTCATTTTCGAATCGATCGATTGATCCTAACACGAGATTCAATCGATCGTACGGTCCCATGGGATTGTACGATCGATTTTAACAGAGAGGTAGACATTTTGACAGTCGATCTCTTTTCTCAAGATCGATCGCACGATCCCAGTGATCAATTGATCGATTGTAACCCATTTAAAGATCGATCGCACGATCACAGAGGATCGTGAGATCGATTTTAACTGATAGGTCGACAATTTGACAGTCGACCTCTCCTCTGAAGATCGATTGTACGATCCTATGTGATCGATCGATCGATTGTTTGTTTAGGGCAAGATCGATCGCATGATCACAGAAATCTTGCGATCGACTGTTTGTTTAGGGCAAGATCGATCGCACGATCACAGAAATCGTGCGATCGATCGCAAACTTATATATAAGCCATCGATCGATCTTTTTGCCCCTTTCCCTCAGTCGTGCGATTGAAACTCTAGAAACCGAAAACCCTTTCTCTTATTATTCTCTAATCGATCGATCTAGCTTTTCCTCTTCACCAAATCGACCGCACGATTCTCCAAATCGATCGATCTTCCCTCTCCCCTCTACCAAAAATCATCGATCGATCTTGCCCTCTTCGGAAACCATTTCTCTTCTTCTTCTCCAATCAATTGATCAAACCGATTCTCCCCTATTCTACCCTTCATTATCCTCCAAACCGATTCTCCTTTACACCCCCTCCTTCCACATGGCATCCCAACGGTCTACATCGAGAGGGAGAAAGTCCAAGTTGCCGGTTGCATCGAGAGAGAAGAGACCGCGATTGACGGAGACACCGACGGAGACAGATACTTTCGACCCCAACCAGTTCAACTCTTTGGAAGCGGCCACATTGTACCGAGAGGATTTGTACCTCGGCTGATGATTTTTTGTAAAATCATTGACCTTAGTTTTTTTCCACCATTTGAAATAAGAATCCATGAATATATTGAGAGACTTGGTTGGGGAGAATTCTTGGGAATAAAAGATGATTTTTATCCTAAATTGGTGAAGAAATTTTATGCAAATATGTCGGAAGACTGGGCGAGACATTCCATAAAATCCAAAGTTAGAGGGACCGAAATTGAGATTTCAACTTCGGCACTGGACAAAATGTTTAAGTTTCTCAGTGCCACTATTTCGAAGTCTGAATCAAATTCATGGCCCACCAATGTTATTGGATTCGTTCCCTCAGAGGCCATGACCCAAATGTGTGGGTGGAGTGATAGTACCAAAGGAAATAAGCTCGCGCTGATGGAGCTAACCCTGGAAGCCCGAATTGTATATTATATTATTAGGAAGAATATTTTACCTAGAAAAGGGCTTAGTAATCAGGTGCCGTATTTTGATAGTTTCCTCATATGTTGCATTTTGAATAACAAGCAAATTGATATCTACCTTCATCATCATAAAACATATGATTGCTTGCCATAATATTAGAAAATATAGCCTTCCATACAGTTTATTTCTGTCTTACTTGTTTCGACAAAAATGAATCACCCTTCCCCCTGAAGAGAAAATAATTTTGAAGAAAACCGATATATTGGATGCTTCTACTTTGGACAAGATGGGATTCAAACTTGACAATGCACGTTGGGTTTCCAAAGTAGAACATGCTCCTATTGAGGTTGAGGCACCTGAGGGGGAGGGTGACAGACCTGAAGTTGGGGAGACAAAGGCACCTGAAGTTCGGGGGCAGAAGCACCTGAAGTTGGGAGGGTAGAGGCACATGATACTGGAGTCAGTACTATGCTAATTCTTGATAGGATAGAAAAACTGAGTGAAAAAATTGATGTGAAATTTGCTAAGATGGAAGGAAGGCTTATGGGAAGGCTTGAAGGAATGGTTGATGAGAAATTGGCTGGGATGGAAGGAAGACTTATTGGAAGGCTTGAAGGAATGATTGACAATAAATTGGTTGAGATGGAAGGGAGGCTGAATGAAAAAATTGATAAGAAAAATGGTGAGTTGATTGGATGACGTTAAGGCTGAATAATTTGGTGAGTCAAGTGATAGATACAATGAAAAACTCTGTTCTTTTAGTGCAAAGTGCAGGAATACGAACACAACTTGGATGCGAATAGTCATCCGGGATTGTAAGATGTTTTTTAGAGGAATCGATGATAAATCGATCGTGGGGGATCACCTCTTCGTCCACTGACACCACTGATACTCTCCTGAATGACACCACTGAGGCTCACTCGACTGGCACCACTCAGCCTCATCCGACTGGCCCCATGCAGCTATGTGCTACTGGCCCCATTCAGCCTCGTCCGACTGACCCCATTCATTCTCGTCCTACTGGCCCCACTCAGCCTCGTAGCCTCGTCTCACTGGCCCCACTCAGCCTCGTCTCACTGGCCCCACTTAGCCTCGTCTGACTGGCACCACTCAGCCTCGTCCTACTGACCCCACTCGTCAGGTGCGTTCGACTGGCCCCATTCAGAGTGTGACTGGGCATCTTCCATTGGAACGACCTAAGTCTCTTGATACTGCACTAGCACCTCCTTCATCTGCACCAGCACCTCCTTCATCGGCACCAGCACCTCTTTATACTGTACCAGCACCTCCTTCATCGGATCTTACTCCTATTGATGTTGATGCACTTCCTTCATCTGCATCTGCTTCTACATCTGCGTAAGCTCCTGCCTCCGAGTAGTCATTGTATTTAAAATTTTTGTAATTTTCATATTTTGATATTCATATGTAAATGTTGAATGGACATGGTGAATGTTTTCTTTTTATGACATCTTTTGTCAATTTAATGAACATAGTGAATGGTTTCTTTTTATGACCTATTTCATCTATTTGAATGAACATGGTGAATGGTTTGTTTGTATATAAATTTTGTAAACAACTGAATGAACATGGGACCCTTTGTCTGTCAATAAATATGGGAGCATTGAGTGGTCTGTCACTAAATATGGGACCCTTGAGTGGTCTGACACTAAATATGGGTTTCATGGTTTGTCGCTAAACATAGGACTTTTGAGTGGTGGTCTCTCACTAAATATGGACCTTAGAGTGAATTGTTGCTAAAGATGTGACCTTTGAGTGGTCAGTCAATAAGCATGGGATCTTATAAATCAGATGGCCTGATTAAAGAAGAGTTTTAACTATTAGTGAGGAAGTTTAACCACAGGTTGTTTACTCTAGCATTTTTTGACAAACTTCCTCACTAATGGTTAAAACTCTTCTTTAATCAGGCAATCTGATTTATAAGATCCCATACTTGTTGATTGACCACTCAAAGGTCTCATGTTTAGCGACAATTCATGCTAAGGTCCCATATTTAGTAAGAGACCACCACTCAAAGGTCCCATGTTCAGCGATAAACCACTCAAAGGTCCCATGTTTAGCGACAAACCTTGAAAATGTCTCATATTTAGTGACAGCCCCACATAAGGGTCCCATATTTCATAACAAACCACTCAATGCTTGATTTATTTAAAATAACAATTGTTGCTTGAATACATGCTTCAGTACATCGGAATGAAAATTAATACAACCTTTTGCAAATGAAATACATTCTTGCAACTGAATACATGCAAAAATGATAGACACCCATCACTGATTCTACCAATGCTGGAATTCACCAGTATCTCTAAGATCACTAGAGGTATATGTCGAATCGACATAGAAGTCATAAGAACTAGTCAGCTGTGGAAAAAGGAGTACGTGTTAGTAATTTTCACCTTATTCTATATGAATGAAAATGTAAATATATAGCTTATGTAAAAACAACTTACTTGGGATAATTGAGACAAACTCGTTGCTTGCGATTCATGGAAATCATGAGGTTGAGGTAAAGCATTTAAATCTATACTGCAGGATGCTTGTGTAGTACTTCTATTCGGATAGGTTCTCTTCGTATGACCAATATTTTTGCATAACCCACATCTTCTTCCATTCAATTGATTCTCTACAATCTCAAATGCAGAAGGATCTCGTCTTGTAGATTTTGACCCTTTTGAATTTTTTGAACCTGGATGATGTCCTCTGCTGTATTGCATAATAGGTTGGTTGATATGCATCTCATCACTGGCAAGATCTTGGATATGATCTCGGAGCTCCTCTTGATCAAATGTAGACATGTTTCCATATTTTTTCTTAATGCCTTCTCAATGTACATTTAATTCATCTCCAGGTTGATTCATTTCAATGTTTAAGTCGTCAAATAAAATCAAATCGGTTCTCCATTGTGGATGGATCTGATCCAAATGTAACTTGTTCATCTATTGCATTCTGTGAGCAGAAGGTAAGCCCATGGAAGCTGTAAACTCATATGTACAATTGGGTGAAAATGAATGGTTTATGAGCATAACATATTGCTTGTAAACCTCACACAATGCAAATTGTAATACTTTGCCGTTCACTTCATCAAAGAAAGGAATCGAAACAATAAGAGCAAACCAGATTTTTTCATTCTCCATTTGAATTTTGAAGTCTTGAAATTGATTTTCAATGGCATGCGATATCTTCCTTCAGACAACATATAGATCACTAGTGGAGTTAGCTATATATCGTTTTAACACTGAATGTGCACCTTCCACCCTTGAAGTTGCTGAATTTTGAAAATGTAAACTCCAACCGATCCATGCCTTGACGAATTGCTTCTTATGTGGGATCCATGTCCTTCTTATATAATTCACTACATCCGAATAATCTCGAAAATCTTGTTTGAATGCCTCAAACGTTTCATTAAATGCAACTTCGGATGGAGACTCGATCAAGTCATTCCATTGGGTCATAAATGTATTCCATTCTTCCACTATCTTGAAAAGAGGCTTACAATGAACAAAAATATTCTTGTTGATGTGCCAAATATATAAGATATGTACAACATTAGGGAACTCTGAATCAATGACATTTTTCAACGCCAAATCTCTATCGGTTAAAAGAACTTGTCTATCATGAAGGACTCCTAAGACCTTTTTGAACATCTTTAACGCCCATACGTAATCTTCAAATTTTTCATTCCTCATAAATGTAAAACATAAGTAGAAATTCTTATTGAAACTTGTGATACCAACGATATTGAACAATGACATGTGATATCTGTTGGTTTTGTAAGTGCAATCCATGAGAAATACATTATTATAACTCTTCGTAAGTACAACTGATAATGGATGTGCAAAGAAAAGATGAGATAAATGACTTTGACTGTCATAGTTGAGAAAATATTGGTAACCACCTTCTTGAAAATCTTCTAAAATGCTTCAATTGAAGTACGACTTTTAAGTTGCTATTTTCGAACCGAAGCAAAAAAAATGTACAAATCAGTAGATGATACTCTAATCTCTGGATTCCCATTTCGAAGGGTCGTCATAATTTGCCGGGGTGGTATATTGCTGTTATGCATTTCAATGATTATTCTCTTCTCTTCATCTGAAAAACACATTGTACTTGGATGACCTACTAATACCCTCGTGAGATCATGATTGTGCTCCACATCTTTTATAGTCAACTTTCATGACCCATTAACAATTTGTCTCCCTTTCACTTCAAATGGACAATTAACAAAGCGAGAATATGCTTTCTTCTTCCTCTCATCATCTTTCAAATTAATTGTGCTACGATATATACCCCCTCTATCACAACCAAGAATAAATACATTGCGCTTATTGCATGACCTCTTAATGGTAGCTACAAATCCTTGCGCAATGGAAACCTCTTTAACATGCTTCACTAAATCGTCGCGACTTGAAAAACACCTCTTAACAAACTCATTGTCAACAATATCATTCTCAACAATCTCATCATTTTTAATAAATGTGGATAAAACTCCCTCACAATCCATAGTGCTATTTTCAAAGAAATTTTGAGAGTCTTGCGTTTGAGAAAGAGTTACCTTTGATTCCGGTTCAAAGATTGAGAGAGTAGCTTATGAGAGATACTTTCGAATCAATATAGGAGATTGAGAGAGTATCTTCAAATAGTGAAGTGGTTAATTTTGGAAAGGGGGTTTGGAGTTTGAGGGAAAATAGTTTAGAAAGGAGTTTGAGAGAGAGGGATTTGAGTGAGAGGGGTGTAGAAAGGGCATTGAGGGAGAAGATTTCGAAGATTTGCCCTTAACAAGCAATTGATCGATCGATAACATAGGATCATATGATCGATCTTGAGAGGAGAGGTCGACTGTCAAACTGTCGACCACTTAGTTAAAATCGATCGCACGATCCTCTGTGATCGTGAAATCGATATTTAAATGGGTTACAATAGATCGATTGATCACTGGGATCATGTGATCGATCTTGAGAAGAGAGGTCGACTGTCAAAATGTCGACCTCTTAGTTAAAATCGATCGCACGATCCCATGGGACCATGCGATTGATTGAATCTCATGTTAGGATCAATCGATTGATTTGAAAATGAATTATCTGATCGATCCATCGATCGTATACGCCTCAGATCGATCGATCGAAGCGAAAATGTGTTGCAGAATCGATCGGTCGATTTCGCGCGGAAGGGCAGAAACGTAATTTCTACTCAAAATTTGAAATACGGTGTCTGGTAACAGATTCCGGGGGTGTCTAAATGCCGAGCCTAAATTAAAATAAAACAAAACAATGAATCAAAGGGTTTTACTTTTATTCAATTAAACATCACGCATTAATTAATTAGATATTAATATTAAGCTTGGTGCTTCTTCCAATTGCGTCAGATATCTTAATTTTCTTCTTTAGATCCTTATTTACTTTGGCTGCTCTAAAATGTTGTTGTAGTTTCTCTTGGACGGCCTGTTGTTGTAACACTCGGATTTTTCAATGCATAAACATATTGGATTTTGTCTATTTAAATTGTTAAATTGATTGAATTTAAGATTTATGGATGAAATGGACCTTAGATGGGTAAGAATTGGGTCAATAGCCCAATTATGATCCACTGGATCAAGGATAGAATTTGATTTGAAATAATTGGGTAAGTGTGATTAAATGGGTCAATTACCCAATTGGAACCCAATGGGTCATAGATGAACTAATTATAAGTAAATGGGTAAAGTTAATTTAATTGGGTCAGTTACCTAATTAAGACTCAAATCCACATCATCAAATGATATGGCAAGGATGGGACCCACGTGCCACATGTCACCACATGCATGATCGGCTAGGTCAGGGTTGACTTGGTCAACCATGAGTGAACTCAATGGAGTTCAAGATTAAAGTAAGTTAAATATTTAAATGAGTTAAATGGTTTGAGTTGGAAGTGAGTTCAAGACTAATTACTTGAGTTGAGTGGGAAAATGAAGGGTTTCCATCTCATGGGACTTGGAACCCATGAACTCGATGGAAGGTGGAGAGACACCTTGGTTTAAACCAAGAGTCTCCTTGGTTAAACCAAGGGACTCCTTGGTTAGACCAAACATAAAGAGGAAGGTGAATGGGCATGGGCTGTTACAAGAGACACCAGCCTAAGGGGCACTTCACACCTCCTTGACTGAAATTCATCTCTTGCAAACAAGGGAATTTCTTTCCTCTCCTCTTCCCCTCTAGACTTAGAGAAGTTTGCTAAAGAACAAAGGAAGGAGAAGGACTGAGGAGCAAAGACAAAGCAATAGAAAGAAGGAGTCGGGTAAAGGTAAGTCCCATGTTTAATTAGATGGGAATGAGATTAAGGAAGTCATGGATTTGACCATAGATGGCCGAATCCATGGGCTCCAAGAGTGGTTAGAATAAATGGTCAAACTGTCATGTGATCATGGAAGTTGGGAATCCATTCATGGATTGATCAATGGGTTGAAATAATAAGGAAAGGTGATATTCGAATCTAGATTATAAACCAATGATGGAAAGAATTATGAAAAGACTCTAGCTTTGGCTAGAGGGTGGAATAAACTCCATAAGAGTTACATGGATGATATTATTTATGTTTAAATATTGTTAGGAGTAAATTCCATGAAGAAAAGATGTACAAAATAATCAAACAAGAGAGACTGACAAGCAGTTAGTCGACTGAATTTGGAATTTAGTCGACTGAACTGGTATTGGACAAATCAGAAATGAGTTTCTGGGAGTTTCTGCAGACTGAATACGGGATTCAGTCAACTGAACTAATGGTGGCTGAAACAGAAAACTGATTCTGAGAGTTTCAGCCGACTGAATCTGGTGATTCAGTCGACTGAACACAGACGTAACGGATGAGAAAAAGATTTTAGCGTGTTTCAGCCGACTGAATCTATGATTCATTCGACTGAAAGATTGCTTATCAAACATAAAAGTTGTTGGTTGAGGATTCAGCCGACTGAATCTATACTAGCCGAACATACAGTCAATCTGATCCAAAGTCAGCCGACTGAATCTATGATTCAGTCGACTGAAATAAAGTTGACCGAGAATACAAAGGGTTTGACTCAGAGTCAGTCGACTGAATTTGTGATTCAGTCGACTGAAATGTTAGTGAGTCGAGGAATAACAGTACTGAGTTGGATTTTAGTAGACTGAAAGTCTGCAGTAAGGCAGAACACTGTAGCAGAGCGTGATTTAATCGCCTGAAATGAAAAGTTGATTTTTAATTGATGTTTCCAGAAACTTTAGTCTAACTGGAAGGATGTACGGGATGATTTAAATCAAAGGGATATTTAAATTGATTATTATATATGATTGAATCCATTTAAGGTAAAGAGATTTCGCAATCGCGTGTGTGATTGGTTTTGACGTAATCGTTGCACGTCACATCACAAGACAGCAAGGATACCATACTAGACTTTGAGTAGGATTCCTACCTTATTGAGATGCATGTTATTGTTACTGGTTTTTATTTTAGTACAATGTTTATTTTGGTAAATCAAATGGTATAAGTTTTTATGAACTAAATTTCAATATGATTTTATATGAAATGGCATTCCTGCATTCATGATCTCATGCATGGCATATGAGGCAATATATGGGACAGCAACCCGAGTTATGAGCTGTTCAGACATGACTTGGGGCTTGAGACTAGCTTATTTAAAGCTACGTAAACCATTGATTTGTTGGCCTTGTCTAAGATTGTTAGATAGGGGTACGGCGTAATTTAGGCCAAAGGGCTCTAGGGTAACCAGTCCAAAAACCCTGCGCAGAGGGAGGAGTCCACGCTCCATCGGTAATTCCGATTAACACACGTGGGAAGGTACAACAGTGACTTGGTGGTGCCGTCACAAAACAGTGCGGACGTAAATGGCCAAGGGAACACCTTGATATGGTTTCATTATATTAAGGAAAATGTTGTTATGATTTGTATGATGTTTGATGTGAAGATTGGGTGGGGGATCATTGGCATATGACACTCATGGCATGACACATATATTTGAATGGTTTGGATATGATTATCATGCGTTGTTTTTGGTACTATGATATGTTTACAGTTTTAATATAATGTTCTTATTCTGATTTTTATATTAACCCTATGTGTATAATTCTATTTGGAATTCCTACTGGGCGCGTTGACTAACGCCCTACTTCTACCCTTTAGATGATGGAACAAGGAATGGAAAGGACAATGAACGTGAAAGAAGTCAAGCTTAGAAGCTTAGGCATCTTATGCTTACTTTATTTAATATTGATTTTGGAACAATGTATTTGAGATAATTAGCACTTTGGGATTGTAATAACTTAGTTTATTTTACTATGGTTGGTTGATGATTTTGGGTAATTAAACTTAAGTAAATTTAATAGTGATTGGCTTCCTTGCTTTTAATATCATGTTTATGGATAGTTTTCTATTCATGTAATATTTTCGCAGTAATTTGTAAAACGTGTGAACTGTTTAGTAGACTTGGTCCACGCACACGTATCGTTGGCAAGTTAAGGGTTGGGCTTGGAAAACTCGGACTTAACTCGCGTCATGACGTTCTCGTTCTCTCTCTCTCTCTCTTTTTTAAAAAAAATATATACTCTGATTTTCGGCGAGTGAAAAAGGGCAGGGCGTGACAGTTGTATTTTGCAACTGCTGAAACAATTTACTGCTTCAACTACTTCACTTTTGTAAAACAAATTTTACAATCCTCTACTCGACCTGTTCTACTATTTGTTTCAATTCTACCACACACTCTTTCTTGCTGTTGGATTTTCTCGTGTAGAACGATATCAACAGATTTTCCTTGTGGTTGTTTGATTTTTTGCATGAGCGATGGCTGCTTCCTGCCACTGCCTTCGCTGCTTCTTAGTTTGCTGTCAATCCCCATATGACTAGAATCATCATGAACATCTTCTCGAGGAACAGAACTTTGATATTTTTGTACTTTAGGCTTGCTTATCTTCTTCAGATACTTCGAAGGAACTTCAATGCCATGCACGTGACTGTGACTTTAGAAGACTTGAGGTGGGTCTGAGGTGGTTTGGATCATGATTTACAATGATGCGTTGGGACTTTATTCATTTGATTGCTTATTTTAAGTTGCTTGATCTCGACCACACTTAATTTATATGGAATCAATGGCAGTTGCATGGACTAGAGCCAATTGCCTTCTTGTGTAAACCCATCATCAAACAAAATTCCTCCATTATTCTGAACATCAATCCAAGCTGAGAAAACTCATCAATTTTGCTTAATTAGGCCAACTTTAGTTTTAGAAAGTTCCCCAACCTAAAAACACACAAAACACACCAATTAGATAAAATTAAATAAAGCAAGATACTATCAAATATAATTTTATGAGTAAAATATCTAATAATTTTGCACTTATCAAATACCCCCAAACTTACAATTTGTTGCTTCTGCTTCTTCATTTTTGTAAAACAAAAATTACAATCCTCTGTTCGGCTTGTTCTGCTATTTGTTGCAATTCTCCCGCACACTCTTTCCTGTTGTTGGATTTTCTCTTGCAGAACGATATCAACAGATTTTCCTTGTGGTTGTTTATTTTTTTCTTGAGCGTTGGTTACTTCCTGCCAATGCCTTTGCTGCTTCTTAGTTTGCTGTCACTCCTATATGACTAGAATCGTCATGAACATCTTCTTGAGGAACATAACTTTGATATTTTTGTGCATTAGGCTTGCGTATCTTTTTCAGATACTTCGAAGGAACTTGAATGCCATTCACATGATTGTGACTTTAGAAGACTTGAGGTGGGTCTGAGGTGGTTTGAATCATGATTTACAATGATGCCTTAGGACTTTATTCATTTGATTGCTTATTTTAAGTTGCTTGATCTCTATCATACTTAATTTATATGGAATCAATGACAGTTGGATGGACTAGAACCAGTTGCCTTGATGTACAAACCTATCATCAAACAAAATTCCTCCATTATTTTGAACATCAATCCAAGCTGAGAAAACTCATTAATTTTGCCTAATTAGGCCAGCTTTGGTTTTAAAAGTTCCCAAACCTAAAAACACACAAAAAACACCAATTAAATACAATTAAATAACATGGGATACTAACAAATACTCCCTCCGTCCCATTTTAGTTGTCTCATTTGAAATATTTATATTTTTTAAAGAACTCTCTATATAAGGCTAGTACTCATGTGATCTCATTTATTTTCAACACATTATATACTACTCAACTACAAATGAGACAATTCCAAAATTCATATAAGACAACTAATTTAGGACAGAAGGAGTATAATTTTAGGAGTAAAATATGTAATAATTTTTCGTTTATCATACGCTCTAAAAATTTCTGGAAGCGGGCACTGCATGCCAAGGTAAGTGCCTAAACCACCTTTTTTAAATTTTAATTCTCATGCATTTATGTAGATTTTATTAGGTTGTCTTGCATCTATTTTGCATAAAAAAATTGCATGTTTAATTTGCTTATGCATTTAGGTTGCTAGTTCATGCATTAGACTAATTTGGGACAGAAGAAGTATAATTTTAGGAGTAAAATATGTAATAATTTTTCATTTATCATACGCTCTAAAAATTTCTGGAGGCGGGCACTGCATGCCAAGGTAAGTGCCTAAACCACCTTTTTTAAATTTCAATTCTCATGCATTCATAAAGATTTTATTAGGTTGTCTTGCATTTATTTTGCATAAAAAAATTGCATGTTTAGTTTGCTTATGCATTTAGGTTGCTAGTTCATGCATTAGATTAAAATGTTTGATTATTGTTTGCATATTTGATTTGAATCTTGCACTCGCAATTTAGATTTACATTTACAAAAAATAGAAAAACAAAAAATATTAGTAAAAATGGTTCATGCAATAATTTAAAATCAATTTATAACCATTATTCTAGGGTGTTCATGCTCAATAGGACATTCTCTAATTCAGTTTATTCTTTGTTCACTGGTGAACAATTTTTCTTCAAGCGTGGTGTCTAAGGCTAGTTCTGTCAGCAAGACGTGAGGTCGAGTACATCTACGGATAAGTTGGGGCGTAGATGCCATTTGTGCCCCCCCACCCACTTACCTGGGAACTTACATGGCTGTGTTTGTGGTTGAACTCTCATAATAGACTTAAAACTTTTCGAAGAAGAGATTACGAGCTCCCTAGAGTCCTAGGTTTTGTTTTTTGTTTTTAGAGTTAGGTCATATATTGTGTGGTCTTTGTTTTGTTTTGATTTGTCATTGTGTGTCTATCAGTCGAGTCCGAGTCAATCTAGTTTAGTCTGTGTGTCAGTCTAGTTTAGGATTTTTTATTTTGGTTGAGTCAGAGTTTGTCTAGAGTCCTGTGTCTGATAATGTTTGTTAGTGTCTAGTTTAGGTTTTCGTTTTTGTTGAGTTAGTTTTTGTGTATTACAAGTCAGCCTCAAGTCGTTGTTGTGTGCTTGTGTGTTTATTTGTTTTTGTAGGTTTTGAATAAAGGGAGTCATCTCAGGTATGCTCAAGTTGTTCTCTTCTAATATTTTCTTCTAATTTGAATTGATCACTATAGATTAGGGAATATTGAGGACAATGTTCAATTTAAGTTTGGGTGTATTGGGGGGTACACTTGTTTGTTTTAAGTCCATTTTGAAAAAAAAACATTGAAAAAAAATTGAAAACAAAAATGATGATTTTAGCATTAATATGTGGATAAAAAATTTTATATCACGCTTTTTTGATTGAATTTTGTGGAATTTTGTACTTGGAAAAACTTTACACAACCATATTAATTTAGCCTGAAAAAGAAGAATATCCATGAGTAAAGTAATTACCAGAGGAATACCAATGGAGACTTATACCCAGTGATCTTTTGAATCATTTTATTTTTCTAAGGGTTATAAGTAATTCTTTATTTTCTTTAAAGTGCGAACATATTTTTGTTGCAAGATCTCATTATTCTTTAATTTTGGTCAAATCACTGAGAACGACATTAAAATTGGATTATTACACCTGAAATTTTTCTGAATTTATTTGAAGCAAGAAATTAGTCATATGAAGCTTAAGAAGTGATATAGGCCATTATTTTGGATCGTTTGAGCCTTGGAAGCCTACCTATATTGGTCAAATTATCCTGTTAGTTCCCATTTTTTTTCTTTAAATGTGAATTTAACCTATTTTGTTGTTAGCCATGTTATCCATATCCAAATCTGGTTGTGAAGTTTGAGCCTTCATTGAAATATCTGTGACCTATTCTAAGGAACTACAAAAGGTTAGAGATGATTATTAATGAGATGGTACTCTGAAAAAAAAATATGGTGAAGAAAAAAATAGAGTAGAATATGCTGAAAAAAATATGAAAATAAAAAAGGGAACATCCACACATGAGAAGAAGGATGTGAAAAAAAGTGATCAGAAAAAAAAAAAATTTGAAAGTGCTGAGAGAAAAAATTAGAAAAAATATTCCATTTTTATTTTTGAAGACCTCTAACTTTTTCTGTTTAAAGTATTACTTTTTCTTTTTTTATCATTCTTTGATATGATCCGGTCCTAAGCCATGTTTCATCCTATTAGGAAGTCCTATTGATCATCAAATAATATGGTATTTAAAGTGGAGAATAGATGAAGAAGAATTATGGTGTTTGATTCAACGTTCTCAAAAAAATGGAATCCATTCATGAGATCTATGTTTCGTTGTTATTATCCATTTTTTGTTGATAAATATGTGTGATATTTGCATTTGTGAAAATAACTCTAATCACATATAATTTTGATAGAAATTTAACCCAATCTATAAGCGAAAATCTTTCAGAGAGATATATCTAGTGAGATTAAAGTCAAAGCGCATTTTTAGTTAGTGGTTGTAAAACTTATGTGTACTTTGAAAAGAATGTTATTTTAATATTGTTTATCACACACTACACTCTGGGTATAAGTTTTGCAAAATAAATTTGGAGTTGTATGATATTTAAATTTTTGTTTATATTTTTTTGCTAAAATATAAAAATTTGATGTTTGTGGGTACGATCACTAGAAGCTCTCTCGAGACTATAACTCGTCCACTAGTGGTGAGCTTGGGGTTTAAAGGTTTGTTACATATGCTAAATGTGATCGAGAGTGCCAGCGAAAGTGATTTAGTTTAGAATTTTTATTTTTTAGAGTTTTTATTTTTTGTTTTGCTCTAGGACTAGCAAAATCTAAGTGCGGGGGTATTTGATGAACAAAAGAAAATTACATTTTTACCCCTAGTTATTGGACTAGTTAGTCCTTGTTTTGTGTGTTTTTAATATTATTTATTGGAATTTGAGAGTTGTACAGGTTAAATGAAGAAATACAAGATATGAGAAGAACTTTGGAAGAAAATGCAAATTTTGAAAAAATCTATTTTTGGAAAGTGTGGATTTTTAATAAATATTTTGCCACAATTTAGGGTTTCGATTGTAAACTAATTTAATTCAGATCCATTTAAGAGAGTTTGGATTAATTTAGTCATTTTTAGAATTGAATGGTTGGTATAGACCCGTAATAGATGAAAACCATTTACAAGTCCAAACCCAAGGCCACCCTGAAGTCCATGTCTGTGATCCAAGCCCGTGTTTCAAATCCAATTGAAGCCAAGTAACATTTTAAGCAATCAAAAGAAGTTAGAGTGTGATTTGTCCAAAATATTGCTTGAACTAGTTGGGGTCAAATTAAGTTGGATTCAGTTCAGAATTTATTTGGATTGTTGATTCAAGTTTGAAAGATAAGTCAAAAAAAAATACCAAGCATTAAAATTTCAAAGCAGATTTCATATAGCAGAGGCGGTGGAGGTGAAGAAAAATCAGCAAGTAATGGCGGTGCAACATCATTAAAGAAAAAAATTAGCAACCACTGTAATAAAAAGGAGACACAGAGTAGATCACCAAGAAGCAGAGGTATAGGCAGTATGCAGAAAGCATGAAAAGGCCTAGAGCAAACAACAGCTGAAATCAAGAATAACAGAGCACACATCGAGCAACAAAAAGATGAAACATGAAGTGTTGAACTGAAATAAAATGGACAAAAGTAGAATCAACCATTGCAACCGACAACACAACAGTAAAAGAGTGACAGTGGCTGATTTATTTCAAATGATGTGCTGATAGCATGAAAATATAAGAAAATAAAAAGAAGAAAGAAAAGGATCATGCAACAGTTTTGTAGAGAAGCAAGAAGCAGATGCTGAATCTGTTGACAACAACTAAGCAGAAAAATCGTGAACAGAGCATAGATTAATCGAAGATAGAAAATAGAAGAGAGAGGAAAGCTGAGCTGGTCGATCCTTGTTATCCCATCCATCCAAACTGAAAAAGAATCAGGAGAGAAAAAACCAGCAAACTCTGGCTCATGCACATGAGAAAGAAAACTAGAAAAGAAAGGGGGATACAAATGAAAATTAATAAAAGAAAAAGGAGGTACTGGCCGATCTAATGAACAAAGGAAAAGGATAAAAATAGATACAGTCGGCCAATTTACAGAATCGACTGAAGTTGAAGTGGATCCCACCTGCCTTGCCAATTTTATTCCTTCCAAACATTATAAAAATAGGCATTGAGCAACATAATAACTCGAACTTGGCCATTGAATTCAAAGGTTTGACATGGAGAAGGAATTGAAGAGGAGAAGAGAAAGAGAGTGTGATATACAAAAATCACAAGGGTTCTTTCAGGTTGGTGATTTTGATTTTCTCATTGTAATTTCGTGTTTTCTTTATTCAAATTCCATTGATTTATAATTCTAGATTCATGTGTCATAAATAAAATAGAGGTGTTATGAAATATTTAATATATGGTTTTCCAATTATTCAATTTATGTGTGATGATTATTGATTTTATTCTTTAATTAAGTCTGTGTGGATTTATTTTAAGTGTTTCAAATTAAATGTGATGAAAATTTAGATTAAATAGACCTCCTTATTCGATCTAAGGCTCTTATTTTAAGAGTGCAATGAAATATTTTAGATTTGGAGAAAAATTTAAAATTTTTTTCATTCTAGGTTTAATTTGAGATGGGTGTAGCTCAACTGGATGCCTCTTGCCTCAGGAAGCAGGAGGTTGCAGATTCGAGCCTACATGGTTTAACCTTGGTGTGCCCTAGGGGTAGTGGGCTCACCCGTGGGGGTTTTATGTGGGTATCCCATGGTTTCCCACACGTAAATTAAAAAAAAAATGTTTAATTTGAGATTTTTAATTTAATAAAATCGATATATCTTATTTTAAGAATACTTATGAATGGAAAATTTGAGTGCATGTTTGGTAATTTACGTGAGCTCCATATTCTTGGCCTTGATTTTGTTTTTAAAAATGGAAAATAATGTCTCCCTGATTTTTTTATCCAGTTCCAATGTAAATATATACAAAGGTAATTTAGGTAATTTTAATTTTCTTTTGTTTATAAATTCAAATACTTGAAAATTGTGGAAATACATTTGTAATTAATTAATTGCATCTTAATTTTGTTTTCTAAGTTAGATTGAGATTATTTACAATTTTTAGATTAATTCCATCATCTTAATTAAAATTAGATAAATTAGGTATTTTCCATGGAAAATTAGATCTCATTAATGGTTAATTTCTAATTTTAGATATTGTTCCTATTTTTGGACTTGCTTTCTATTTTTAGAATATTTCTAAATTAAAGTTAAATTTCAAAGACTAGAGAATTAATTCCGTATCTAAGATTTATTTATATGATTTTCTAAATTTCTTAAAATATATTGTTCAATGGTATATTTTTTATTGATATATTTTCCTAAGTTTCGATTGGTTCGACCTCGCACTCCTAAAACTATATTATAAATGGTTTATGAGCTTGTGAGTATAAATTTAAAACACAACAGTTAGCAAACTCAACGTTTTTTATGTTTTTTCATTTCTTTTTCTATTTTAAATGTATATGTACTTTTAGAGACTTATACTTTTGTTGGGATTGTGTGGCGCGAATACACAATTCTGAATTGGGCAAGATTCTAAATTTTGTCATGACCCGACCCAACGGACACGTGAGAAACAATAATATTTTTTTTTTAAGCATACACAACTCATAGTCCAAACACTTGACACCTACATGTGTTATGAGATTACTACGGATCACAGCACTTATTGGACTCTTGATTTGATCGAACTGAATTATCAGCTGCCTACGTACTCCAATGGAGATCAGATCTTGCGTAGTTCTCAATTCATTTATTTCATGGCACTAACCCCGTGCCATTAATGATGTCACATCAAGACATTCTAATTACCCTATCATGGGCCTCATCAATAGAATAGATCTCATCTATCGTGGGTCTAGCCAATTACGGGTCTATACCAACCATAGGAACACCGTCAACCATGGGGTCAATGTCACACATAGGATAAACCTCAACCATGGGACCTATACCCAAATATAAATATATCCATCCTCGGGGATAATACACTAAATATGGGTCCAATCCTCTATGGAATCAATGCCCTCAGTGGGAATATCTATCCATGGTATACAATACTCATCTATAGTCACAAAGCCTTCCATGAGAATAACCATCAATGGGAAAATAATATCTATCCATAGACCGTCACGTCTATCATGAGACCAATATGTCTATCATGGGACCACTATATCTATCATGGGGTCAATATGCCCACTATATAATCAATATGTACACATGAATCCAATATGTCTACCATGGGAACAACATCCATAGGATTCATCAATCATCCCTGGTAACTCTCCATCAGTGAGTATTATCTATCCATTGGTAATAACCATCGATGAATATAATCACTCCATGGGTATAATCCATCCATGTGTATAACTCATACATTCGTAGAACCAATATGTCTAATCATATGACCAACAGGTCTATAAGACCAATACGTCTACTACGAGACCAATAGGCCTACCATAAGACCAACATCCGAGCATGAATCCAAACCACCATGGGAACCATCATCCATGGGTATACACATCCATCCCTGGTAACACTTTATCAGTGAATATCATCTATCCATGGGTAATAACTATCCATGAATATAATCCCTCCATGGGAATAACTAATCCAAGGGCACATCATCTACCATGAGATCTTCTATCTGTAGGAACAACACTCGAATGAATCACTACGTAACTGTGGCAACAATATCAAATCATCATATCATATCATAAATATATCCCGACCCCTAACAAGACTTAGGGCCTATGACTTACTAAGTGGGAGATCCATGACTAGATTGATCAAGTCTACCTCGCCCTGCATCCCTTGACCTCAAGGGTGATTCAGTCAAGGTCTAAGGCGGTCGAACCGCGTCTAATGAAGCTAGCATCACCCCTATGGGGTAAAATAATATCTAACTCTGCTCATCAATGCACATCAAGTGTGCTAAATAGCCGTGAGAGCGCCCTCCAGCGCGTAGCATGTGAGGGGCCTACTCCTCGACAGAAACCCTAAAGGACCAAGTCTTCGTAGCCGACCCCAGCGTCCTGAATACCTCTCTGGAACAGTCAGTCAACCATCATAATCACGTGAGGGACGTACCCATACCACGTCTCAATATCAAGTGACCAAGTCACATATACATCTCAATGTCACAGTCTCCATATCTAGGCTCCACAGTCTCACGGCTACTATAGGCCTTACTTATGGAATCTATATACTTATCTCATCCTTTTAACTATATAAAGGTGAGACATAATGATCTACTGATAGGACAGTTTTTTTTTTCAACGGACTGAGGCATAACGTTATCAATATTATGGAGGGACATACCTATCCCACGTCTCAATCATCAATATCACGTGAGGGACGCACCCATACCACGCCTCAATATAATCAATATCACGTGAGGGTCACACCCATACCACGTCTCAATCATCAATATCACGTGAGAGACACACCCATACCATGTCTCAATATAATCATCACGTGAGGGACGTACCCATACCACGTCTCAATCATAACTATCACGTGAGGGACACACTCATACCACGTCTCAATATAATCATCACGTGAGGGACGTACCCATACCACATCTCAATATAATCAAGTGACCTAGTCACATACATCTCAGTACCAAAGTCTTCATCTATCCATCTTAAGAATTTTCACAGTTCTCTAGCCACTCTAGACTTTACTCGAGTAACAAACATATATGTCTCATCATATCGGGACTCCCAAGACATCATAACCTCTTTGAGTCGCCTTCGAGAGATCCAACATCTAGCACTAGGGTCTGTATTAGAGAAGGTATATCCCCCCAATTACTTTCTACCCTTCACACTTACTCAACATCTTACATCATCCTTAATATAGATGGATGGCACAATGCGTCTTTTGATCGAGCTGAAGCACAATGCTCTTAGTTGCCTACGTACCACATAGTAGATCAGATCAACCGTAGTTCATCACTTTCACATTTAAGTTGACATTGGGGAGTAGTCATACGTTTATTTTGGGGAAATCAAACAAGGCTTTCTTAGCCTTTACATTACATTCCATGCATTCTCAATCATGTTGGCCCATCCACATTGAAGCACAAGTTAACCCCCTTGGGTTCTAAGATACTTGACCTTAACTCACCCATATCACTTAGTCTAACCCTTACAAAGTTCCTTTTCAAATCATGAAAATTCACTCTACACATGGTTAGGTCAATCCGCCACAACCATTATCAACATAGGTATTCACTAGTGATGTACACATCATCAATTAATTCAAGCATGACATTAAAACACATTCATCATGCTTATTATATGAGTTACCCATCTAAGAATTCACAATCATGAGAATTCATTTGATACATACATTACTCATAACCATACACAAGTATGGGAAGTTATCAACGCCCTACATTACACATCTTAGGCAATCTTGATTTATCATACATTCTATCATACTTTAACACAACACAAATCTATGAATTCTCAATTATAGTAAACATATAATCATAGGGAACTTGGGAAATTCATACATATGTATCTGATACAATATATTCGCGTCAATCACACAGGTTTAAGGAGGTCAAACCATAACCTTACCCAACTATGCATTGGAATGTGCACAAGGCAACATTCACTCAAACATATTATCAAACACCTTGTGAGCATGGAATTTTACAAATATTTCCAATGTTCTAAGTGTATGGCATTCTCCAATTTTACCCAATGTTATCAAACTCGAATCGTATCGAAATTGGTTTAGGGGTGTGAATTGTAAATAGAAAATCGTAAAATCGCACGATTCATATATCCTCTTATTCTCATAACCATTTTGTTGACTTGAGCCATTACAAATTTGGTCAATGACTAGCACACGGTAATTGATAAATATGAGACTCCTAATTAGATTAGGAAGTTTCTATGTATCGGCTTAAAGGGAACATAACAACTACTATGTTTGTGATACACGGCAATTGCCAATTTTAATAGTGGAGTTCGGCTGAAAAGGAGGAAAGCCACCTACTGCAAGCATCTACAAAAGGGAACACATGGCAGGAAGTTGTAGCCGAGAGGGCTGCTGCACTGTGAAGGGCCTTTGGCCTTTGGCGGAGTGCCTTCTGAGGCCACGATGGGGGCCTCTTGAGCAGAGGTGTAGTGAGAAAGATAGAGAGAGAGAGATTAGGGAAGATACTCTGAGAGATCTTGGGTCAGGGGTTCCAAATCTTGTATCTATGAATTATTTTTCTCTATAATAAAATCTACACTCTCCCGTGGACGTAGGCCGAGGTTGAGCCGAAACACGTGTATCCTGTGTTCTATGCATTGTGCTTGGTGTGTGATTGATCTTTGATTGTGTATGTGAGTGAGTTGGGTCTAATCCTTATCAGTGGTATCATGAGCGAAGGTTCAGATTCAGCCCAGATTAATCATAGATCAAGGAAGAGAACAAACCGGAGAGGCAGCACAACAGTGAACGACAGCTCGACGGATAGAGAGATCTGAGAAAAGATCTCGGCTGTAGATCTAGGTTCCATCAAATTTGAGGCAAGGAGCAGCGGTAGAGCAAAAACAGCAAAAGGGCGAAGCCGTAGCGTCGTCGGAGGAACATATCTGCAGATTTGAGAAGGAGTGGCGCAGAGCAAGTGCAGCGCACATTGCAGTAGGCTGAGATTGATAAATGATAGGTGTAGATCTGCAGTGGAGCAAGGTTAAGCTCCAGCTAGCAGGTGCCCTGGCTGAAGCATCAACAGCCAGACTTGTAGCAGCAGTAATGCATGTCTGAGTATCGCACGCAGGAGAGAGTGCAGATCTGGATTAATTGCAGATATAACACAGCTGGTTAGGGCTCCTTTCAATCCATGATCTGGAACGGTGAGGAAGGAGACGGCACCGTCCGAAGCACGGCAGGACCAGTGGGTTCTCTAGATTGAGGTTTGAGAGGAAAGGAGAACCCATTGCAAGGAAAATCCCAAATTCAGATATGAGATCTGAGGGTGCTACGAGCGGTAGCAATGCTGAAGAGAGGCAGTCAGGTCTGGAAGAAGGAGAATATGCCATCGTAGGTTGTAGGCGTAGATCTGAGACTGAGAGGAGAGGAGCAACCAGCTCAGGAGCTATACGCAGCCAGCAACCATGTAGAAAGATCGGCAAGAGTGTCCAATCTAAGGGATGCTGCAATGCAGGAGTGCAGATTTGGCAACAACATCATGGCTTTCCTGACGAAAGCAACGGCGGCAGAGGAAACCGCTATTACTGCAGATCTGAGATCGGCAGCACAGGAAGGAGGCTGCAGAGGAAGCCGATCGCCGATCAGAAGCCTAGAAGGATGGCAGGCAGCCATCCTAGCAGCGTTGAGCAGAGGCATCGGCGGCACATGAGAAGGGCAAGTCAACTCATTTTGCACAGATTGGCAGAGGAGAGGCCGAGATCTGAGAAAGGTGGATTGCGATATGGGACGCACGAGTAAGCGATAGGCTAAGCAAAAGGGTAGCCAAAACTGGATCTCGGGGGTGTTTTTCTCAAATAGCTGCAGATCGGATACTGCAGATCTGATAGGTCAGATCTACCAAGAAGGGAGGCAGCGGTGAGATCGGCTGCAAGCAAATGACAGAAAGGAGGAACAACAACGTTCAGATCTGGGGAGTAGATCTGAAATCGCAAGACCTGTTAGCAGAAGATGCAGATCCGAGTGGGTGGAAGGACTGCCATAACCATGACAGTGTCGGCCAGATTTGGGTTGAGATCGCAGAGAGAATTAGGGCTGAGGGGCTGCGAGAATAGCAGAGCAGAAAAAGGCCAAGCTGCGAGTAGGGTTGATAAAGGCAAGTGGCAGTAGACCATCATGGTCACGGCACCGGAGTTGCAGAGGAGAAAGCTGGGCAGCAGTGGCGAAGTATACCTCATATCTGATTGGAAGATCAAAGGTTTCACTCGGTTTAGGGTTAAAATCGAGTGGAAAACTTTTTTAAAAAAATTAAAAATTTGGTGGTCAGGAGGACCACCATTTCAGGTGCACTCGCGAGGTCACCCGATGGACTACAGATTCGGGTAGTCTTATTGGACTATTGTACTACAACATCTGGTAGTCTGCAGGACTACAGTTCGGGTGATCCCGCAGGACCACAAATTTGGATACTCCTTCAGCAGGGAAAAATCAACGGTCATGATTGTTTTGCAGTTTCTGGAGTTATTGGGACTCCAAACTGAGATATGTCTTCGCCTGTGAGATCATAGCGAAGAGATCTACGCGGTGACCGGTGTGGATTTGGAAAAGGAGAGAATTTTTTTTTTTTAGAGTCGGAGAGTGGTCGACAGCGGTGCGTGGGATCACATCAAGGAGACACGACAAGATGTAGCTGTGAGAGGGTTGCTGCACGGTGAAGAACCTTGGGCCTTTGGCGGTACGCGTTAAGATGACACCTTTGCCATATGCGTAGAGAGGCCGGGGTGATTGTAACTAACACATTAGTGTGTATGAGAACACACCAAAGGAAATGCAGCCTTGAGTACATTAAGTACGTTGGGATGTGCTCGTAGAACGTAGGAAGCGGAGCCCAGTTGGGCTAAATAGTCTTACTCAAGACTCGAGGATCATCCGAAGGTATGGGATGCACGCATCTCACACAAATATGCAGAAGGATTGTAGTTGCAGGTGGAGCTAAGTCGGAGAGACTAGTGTGAAGTGGAGGATGGTGTCTCAGTTCATATCCGGGGTTGGTGAATTCTCGCCAAGGTGGAGATTGTTGTGATTGTGTGGTGCAAATACATGATGCTGAATTGGGCAAGACTCCAAATTTGGTCAATGACTAGCACACGGCAATTGATAAATTTGGGACTCCTAATTAGACTAGGAAACTTTTATGTATCGGCTGAAAGGGGACATAATAACTGCTATGTTTGTGATACACGGCAATTGCCAATTTCAATAGTGGAGTTTGGCTGAAAAGAGGAAAGCCACCGACTGCAAGCATCTACAAAAGGGAGCACACGAAAGTGTATTTGTGGGCTACACACGGCAAGAAGATGTAGCCGAGAGGGCTGCTGCACTATGAAGGGGGCCTTTGGCCTTTGGCCGAGTGCCTTCTGAGTCCACGATGGGGGCCTCTTGCAGCAGAGGTGTAGTGAGGAAGTTTGAGAGAGAGATGAGGGAAGATACACTGAGAGATCTTTAGTCAGGGCTTCTAAATTTGTATCTATGTATTCTTTTTCTCTATAATAAAATCTACACTCTCCCGTGGATGTAAGCCAAGGTTGGGCCTAACCACGTATATCATCTGTTCTTTGCATTGTGCTTGGTGTGTGATTGATTTTTGATTGTGTATGTGAGTGGGTTGGGTCTAATCTGTATCAACTTTTTCATTAATGTAAAATGATAATTTAATTTGCACATCTAGACTACCTTGCATGTTATGTACATTGTGTTTTCTAGTGTCTAATATTGCAAATCCCCAAGCTAAGTTGAAAATTCACAAGCTCAAGTTTGATAAGCCCAAGTCTTAGTTTGGGTCAAGTCAATTCACAGGCGATGAGTGGGTTTGAGCACCGGACATGGGTGAGGCAGGGCCGACGTAACCATTAGGCAAGTTAGGCCGTCCCTTTAGACCTCCGTTTTGAAAAGGCCCAAAATCCCTTTATTTACCGCAAAACCCCTTTATTTATAACCCTATTTGCAGAGGGTTGAGGGAAGATGGAGAATTTGAGCTTCAAAAGAGGGAGAAGAGGGGAAGAGGAATGATGGCCCAATGACGAGAGGAGAAGAATAGATAGAGGAAGAAGAGAAGAAAAATGCAGTAGAGAAGGCGACGGCGGCAAGATTAGAGGGATTAAGAACGAGAGGGGAAAGGAGGAGACGAAGAGGGAAGGTGGGCAGGTTAGGGTTTAGTGTTTCTTAAAGAGTGAATAGAAGAGAGAGAGGTTTTTCAAAGGGGCAGCGGCTGCTGCAGATTTTAGTAATGTAGCAGCAACGAGAGGGGAAAGAGAAGCTTAAATAAGCTAGGATTAGGGTCATTCAGTTCTTAAGTTTTTAATAGTTAATATATCACGTAAAATATCTATTATTTATGATAGTCCATATCCAATTTATTAATATTTGTTGAGTACGATCCATTTAATCTATTATATCCACTCGCCAGGATAACTATTAAGTAATATATAAGTGGGCTAATCGTTCTTATTTCTAAGTTATATTTAATATTTATAATATTTTTAGTTATTGCTAAATAGTTCTAATTAGTCTAATAATTATTAATTGTAAATATAGTAAACCACGTACTTCAAACGATATTATATGGTTTTCATTACTCTTTGATTTTATTGATAATGATTTTTGTTTATGTAGTTAACTGATTTAAAGTATCTGATAATTCAAGTTTTAATTATTTATGATTTCAGTTTAATGATTTAAACCTTTTGCTACAGTTGTTTACCTTTTTAACCTTCATCTACGTTACAATCTTCATGTATTTCTATCTACACTTGTTTTAAGAGAATGGAAACAAACTACAATGTGAAAATATTATTATTATTATTTTTATATCATCATCAATATTATTGTACTATTCTATTTTTATATGGTTTAGTGACATAATTTTAAACCTAAGTACTTATTCTTATAAAGCACTTATAATTTTCATTCCATTCGTTCAACTACCTTTGTAATTGTTATTATTTCATTTAGTTAAAGTATTTAATATTTTAAATTTTGACTCTAGTTATCTATTTACTATTTTATTTGTTTAAAAGTATTGGTAATTTGAAAAGAACTTTTTATTTATTTATTTTAAGAAAGCCCATTTAAGAAGCCCCAACTTGAAAAGGCCATTATTCTCAAAACCCATGGAAAATAGATTTTAGATAAACTCTTTTTATTATATATAATTAAAATTTTAATTAAATTTTACCTTATAACAATATGTCACATACCAAGCAGTACCATTTAGAATTTTTGTCTTAGACCTCAATTTGTGTGGAGCCGGCCCTGGGGTGAGGTCTTGTCATAGTCAACTTATAGATAATAGGTAATTTGTATGTTTAGGTCATTGATGGGACCATTTAAGTTTGGTTAATTGGATGATGGCGGGCGGGGGCTTAGTGGGTCATTGTTCAATGGGTTGGGACGCTTACCTCATTGTTGGTTCAATTTCTGATCATAGGTGGGGTTGAGTAGTTACGTCATGTACCGGGCTATGTAAAACTTGCAATGAGGAAATTATTTGTCAAGCCTTGAGTTTGGAATTCATTTTTCACATTAAAAATGCCTAAGTTCTAAAAATAATTTTCTGTGCATAAGGTTGGCAAGAAGAATGTAAAATTGTTCAAACCATTTTTTCAGTTGAATTATTGATTAGACTAGTTTTATAATGGTTTGCTAATTAAATTCAACCGTTGGGTCAAAGCGCTTGAACCATGATATTGATATGTCATTGAAAGGCATAATAAATTGTTAAAACTAAAAGTAAATGTCAAATATTATAAAAAGTAGAAAATCATAATAACAATGGTGGATAATGATAATTTCATAGTAGAGAAAATTAAAATTAAATAAGATTACAACATTTCTTAAATGAGCCAAACCATTTTAAGAAATGAACCATCTTAGACACCAATTCAAGTTCGACCAAGTTGAATTGTATAATTAGGTTCAATTTTTAAAACGTTGATGTCAAAATGAAAATAATTTTCTTTTTACACCACCTTTTTTAAAATATTACATAAAATATTTTGCAAATTCTCGACTCTATCACAGCTCTAGAGACGCAACATTTTGAAAATATTTAGTAGAAGTGTAAAACTTGGAAGGATATGGTAAACTTTTTCCGGTGGTTCACTTTAAATTTGGGATAATTTGGGCTCATTCTCAAGGTAAGCATGGCGAGATATGAATTATTTTTTTTTAATAATTGAAGGTGTCTAGTCGTCTCATTCGTAGAGAACTTTATGTGATTAATCTTTTGAGGCATGTTGCACCTCTCAAAGTAAACATAATGAGATATAAGGTGGAGGGCAATGCTCCTTTCTACTCTTAAATTGCGTCTCAGAACTTTTAACTGTTGATTTGAAATCAAATGGGACTTAATCCTCATCTCTTATTTTTAAAGATCTTTTAGTTGCTTTTTATCAGACTCAAATAACAGATTTAAATTTCTTAAAATAAGATACTCAGTTCAGTATTTTATACCATGTTGCTATTATAATGGTACTCCACGATATATAAATATATATAGAAGAAACTGCTTAGGTTAACGCCAAACTTGCACAATTTAAATAAATAAATGAGGATTGTCTTATGCAGCAACATTAAATAATATATTTTTTAATAACTGAGGTGTTCAGGATTTCTTAGAATATCCAACTAGTCCTTGGAGCATTCGTAAGTTTTCTTATTTACACACTAGATAAAACTACGAGAAGTAACTCTTTGAAATGGGATGGATTTTGAAATCAAGACTTCACTTCGTGAAATGGATTCTTAGCCAACACAACAGACCCTTCGGGTTTGATTATATATGAAATCAATTACTTTGAGAGGAATATCTAAGTAGGGATGAACATATTGATGAAGTTGCATGATCACTCATGGATGGAAAATTTGTCAAATACTTGTCCTCACATCAGCGGAATATGTCAACACTGTGGTCCATAATTTGTCTAGAGTCCTCTCTTCTTTTTTTCCCTCTCTCTCCTTACCATTGATGCACAGTTACCTCTGAAGAGACTCTCAATGTTAATAATCTTATGATTCAAGAGTACTTTATAATGCTTGATTTCATAAAAAAAATTAACCTTTAGTTTATAGCTTCTGATCATGTATTTAAGTCTATTCGACTGAGTCAGAGATTAAATAATGGAATTATCAAACCCATGTCTATCATAATTCCTAATGAAGGTAGACCTATGTTCCTTTAGTTTTGCACATATTTTATAAAGTGGTGATTGATTTGACTCGTTTCCTATATTTTCAAATCTAAACACACTAGAATAAAAGAAAGAATTTTATTGTGCATTTTACATATTTGAAATTAAAAGAGTATAATAAATGTTAAATAAATCTAACTCACAAACACATATTCTTGATGTGATCTCATCCTCTCTATGGTGGAACCTATGCTAAAGAAACAGCTACTATGCGTGGTGCTCCCTTTTTTATTGTTCATTAGAAATGATTTTTATTATAATAAAATAAGGCAGGAAAAGGGTTGAAAGAGAAACAAAGGGCAGAAAATTATGGGATAATGATTCAAATGGGAAAGGCAGTACAGATTCACTTTCTTCCGACCTCATGATATGTGTCATCATGCACCTTTGCCTATCATCTCTCAAAGTTCAACCCCTCCAGCTTTAACTTTTCACCGCCTCTCTTATAATATTCGTTTTTATTGGTAAGAGCCCTCAAAAGCTCAAAAGGAAGAAGAGAGAAAGAAAGAGGGAGATTCTATCAAACGACTCATAAAGCTTGTTTCTCTAATATCAGACCACACCAAGTCATATACCTACTCACTTCTTCTTCCTTTTCATTTCATCTTTCTCCTCCATTTGTTGTTTTTCTTCTTTAGGCTTCCTCCAGATCCAAACACAAGACAAGGGACTTGTGAATGTTAGAGATGGCAGGACAAGCAATGCCAAAAGCTCTCTCTCAAAACGCTTGTGTGAATTCCAATCCTCCTCTGTTAAAGAAGAAGAGAAGCCTACCAGGAACTCCAGGCAAAAGAGAAACCCTTCATCTCGTCCTTTCTCTCTTTCCATTTTTTATCTTTTATGGGTATATGCAAGTATCTAATCATGTTTCGTTGGATAAGGAGAGAGAGTTCATATTTGTTTAAAAACTTTTAGTTCATATCTACTTAGGACTCCTAACATATTTGGGACTGTCTCTTTCTCGAGTGGTTTTTTCTCTTAAAAGTTTTCCACATAAATCTGTCTTTTATTATAATCATCTTCTAAATGTTTATTATGAATTCATGTAAAATTCTTATCCTTTTATGGAATAGATCCTGATGCGGAGGTCATTGCCTTGTCACCCAAGACTCTCATGGCCACCAATAGATTCTTGTGTGAGATATGCGGGAAGGGCTTTCAGAGAGACCAAAACCTACAACTGCACCGGAGAGGACACAACCTTCCATGGAAGCTAAGACAAAGGAGTAACAAAGAGTCAAGGAAGCGAGTGTATATATGCCCCGAGAAGAGCTGTGTCCATCACCACCCATCGAGGGCTCTCGGCGATCTCACCGGCATAAAGAAGCATTTCTGTAGAAAACATGGAGAAAAGAAATGGAAGTGCGACAAGTGCTCGAAACGGTATGCAGTGCAATCGGATTGGAAGGCGCATTCAAAAACTTGTGGTACAAGAGAGTACAGATGCGATTGTGGAACCTTATTCTCAAGGTACTTTACAGCCCATTTAGTGCTTATGAAGTAGAATCTGCTGCAGAGATCTACTTAGTAGATCTTAGAGAATGCATGGGTAACTGTCAAACAAAGATATGAAAATAATGAGATGAGAAATAAGTAAAAACTAAGATAAATTTTGGAGCTATTGAGAGTACATGAATTTTATAGAATCTTGTTAAAAGTAGAGATGTAAAACTCATTCTGAAATTGATGAGAAAAGTAGCTTTGATGAAAATGAGGACAACAAAGGGAGAGGCAGATGAAGCATGGAGACAGTAATGCATGCCATTGCAATATGAACATCTCTCTCTATAACACATCAAATAAAGAACATAATCACAGTGAAAATGTAGAAATTATAAGAGAAGTTTTCATACGCAAAAGTTTGGCTTTTGTTCTCATTTCGGAATTATCCATTTGTATTTACTACTCATTAGCAATTGGGTTCTTTCTTTCTCATTATCTGACATATGAACTTGTAATTTTATATGTTTTTCTTTTTTTTTTGTTAAAAAAAAAAAAAAAACAGGAGAGATAGCTTCATCACCCACAGAGCCTTTTGTGATGCCCTAGCAGAAGAAACCGCAAGGCTTACTGCTGGATCGGACATCAATAACGGATTAGCCACTGGCAATATCAATTGTCATTTCTTGGAAAGTACATTAAGACCTAATATGATGCAGCATTTCTCTTCTATTTTTAGGCCCATCTCCAACAATAATGAAGCCATGGATCAAGCCAGAGCTAGCCTCTCTCTTTTGATAGGCCAAGGGCCGCAGGGCGATGAGATTATAAACAATAACCTCTCAGAAATGCATCGAATTGAACCTTTGAATCCAGCAACTTCATCTGCAGATCTATTTGCTTCTTGTTCGAATCCTCAAACAACAGATTATCAATCGAATTGGGTATATGGAAGGAAGCTTTCTTCCACAAACTCCGGAGAACTAACAAGCACCTCGTTACAAACAGGAAGCAAGAAGGAAATCAGTGCTTCTTCCCTGTTTAGCACACAGCATCAGAATTACCCCCCGACATCGACAAACATGTCTGCAACGGCTTTGTTACAGAAAGCCGCCCAAATAGGTGTGACATCAACTGATCCTTCTCTTCTTGGGAGCCTAGGAGTGAAGTTCGACGATGCTCGTATTCGAGCTGGACACAAGTACAGTGGGCTCTTGGGTCCTAATACTATAGCCCCTAATTGTGTAACCAATTTAGAGAACTCCATAAATGATACCTCTCTGTCAAACCAGTTCCATTTGTACTCTGGGAATAGCGGCAAATCTCAGAAGGATGATCAAGGAGGAGGACAGACTAGGGATTTCTTAGGTGTTGGGTTTCCATCTCTCTGCCCATCTTCCATCCAGGGATGGATATGAATGTATAGTGGTCAGGAATAGCAAGAATTTTCTGATTAAAAGCAATATGCTACAATAAAGTGTATGGAAAGTATATTACTTGGGAAGCTTTGCAGAGGGGAAAAAGTGTGGTGAATTGCAGGGCAGAGCTAAAAGAATGGATTGAGAGAATACTCGAAGTCCATTCATCCTGTGTGGGATATCCATGCATATTCTTATGGACCCCTAAAAGCTACTCCTTTAAAAATGAAAAGGATGGGAGGAAGGCAAGGAGAACCCCCTTTCCAACTCCATTATTGAATTGTTTCGTCTCTTTTATCTTGTTTATACAGATTTGTGCTTTTTTCATATAGGATTGATTCCATATGCATTCACGGAGCTAACGCACATCTATGATATATAGAGTCCCCAATGTATATGGTCCATGGCACATAAATCATATAAGATTGAATGATTTAGCTTCCTGATCATGGACATTTTGTTTGTCGGACTTAGATATCTATCACAAAAGACTAGTCGGATAGTTGGAGTGATCAAAATTCCTTATAAATCCCTATATCTCCTTCTATACTTTCAATGTGAAACTCATTCGTAGCCAATCTCAACAATCTCTCTCTCGAACGAGGCCAGCCATCTCGTTCGCCTGGGAAGTCTCCTGAGTCCATATAAGCTAGTCTGAAATCTAGATCTGATACCACTTATTAAGACCTTGGTATCTATTCCAAAATACTAGCCTGATAGGTGAAGTGACTAAGTCTTATATAAATCGCTAGATAGTCTGTCTACACTTCTAATATGAGACTCATTCATACCCAACCCCAACATGCCAAATCTTGACTGCTGATTATTTTTTATTCTGATCATCATTTTGATAGATATCGTTTGCTAAATTTGATTTTTTTAAAGTTGAACTTTGTCATTCTTCATACTAAGAATAGAACTACTAAATTAACTCATTCTCACTGTCTAATATAAACCTATCAATCGATTCACGATTGATAATTTCTCTACGCTATTGACAATGAACAACTTCACCTTTCTTTAAAGCCATAGCTGCTTTATTTTGACTTACGTTTGTCACGCTTTTACAGTCGAAATGCCATTAAGGCCAGTGTGTTATGGCTTAAGCAAGAATTCACTTTTGTGTAGCTTCTTTTCTCTTTTGTTTTCCTACCTCATTAAGCGATTGTTATAACCAAGAACGTAAGAAAAGAATTTCCTTTTAGAGCCTTTGCATTGAGGATTAGAACTAAGAAAACATCTTTTGGGTTTAGCATAAACCGTCTTTCAGGGTTGATTTGGGATGGCGCATTGATTATGTGTGCATTCTAGCTAAAATTATGCGCTTTTTTTCTTTTATAGAAGCATTGTTTTAAATTTTTAATGAGATATTCGCGATTCAAAACTCAACTAAAATTCCTTGTATAAGATCAAACTCTCAATGGATCGAATCAAAGCATTAAAAAAATTAAAGGTTAGTCAAAAGAATCTCAACTAATCAAAGAACAAAAAAATTAAATAAAATAAAATAAAATAAAGAAGGAATGAGGAAGGTAAGCACTCACATTGATGTGGAATGAAAATTCTGAAATCTAAATTAAATTATGATAATAAGTACACCCACCCTTAGAAACATAATTAAGAAAAGGAGATTAAAGAAAGAGAAGCATTTTATCCCCCACACCAATTGGGTACCTTTTTTTTTGTATCACTAAGGTGTCCATACCTCTTAGAGTACTCGATTAATTCTTGAGACATGTGCAAGCCTTCCTACCCATAGACACTCATATACACTGGATAACGCTACGGAGAGTGACTCTTATACTCATTGGGTACTGTTAAGTTGTATTATCTTATTTGTATAGGGGTATCTTAGTCTTTTTATTATGTTTCACTTAGGGTTTACTTTGTATATATTATTGTCTTAATCAATGGTAAAACTATGGATTCTTAGGGTTTTTGCATCGATTTTTTTTTTTCGTTTTGGATCTTGTGGGTTCCGATTACGATTTTGCATCGAATACCAGGCTGCTTGTCTTCATCGTTTGCCGTCATCTGTAACCAACGCCTCAGATCTAGCCAGTTCCCGTCCTTGCATCAGACCCCCATTAGGAGTTGCTGACTGTCGGTTCTGATTGCAACTCGAAAACTAGAGACACCTACGGTTGTTCTGTTTGTTATTCGTCTGGATCTTCACAGCCGCCTGGTTTCGATTTGGGTAAACAGAGACACCTACGATTGTTCTTTATAAGTAAACTTCTTGAATTTAGGAGAGGAATTAAGATACAAGAATAAAAGTTTAATAAATTTTATTCCAAAATTAGTGAGTTTAATCAAAATTCTTTTCCATTAAAATTTATTTACTTGGATCCTTTAAAATAAATAAATAGTTAAAACTATGTGAGTGAATAAACTTAATTACCGAATTAAATCTTAATTCCCTAAGTTTCCCCTTTGACTCTTATATCCCAAAATCCCTAACACTAAAATAAAAAGGAAACCCAAATTCCCACCATCATATCTCTCTCTCTTTCCTATTTCAAGACAAAAACCCCAATATCCCCCTCCATCGGAAACTTTCCCCAAATCCTTTTCCATCTCCATCTCTTTCCCTTCTTCAAAATAGAAACTCTCACCTTCAAATTCGAATCTCTCTCGGAAGAAATCAGCTGACGTTATTTCCTATAAATCATGCGATGGCAGCCAAATCTCTTATCCTATTTTTGATCTCCTTCAAGCAGCAGTAGCAAGATCCTTGGATTCCCTCCATCGGTATTTCTCTCTCGGTAAGCCCTCTTTGGATTCCTTAAAATTGTCTCTCATGAATTCCTCTTTCCCCTTTCACGTTGATCTTCATCAAAAACGTCAAGAGATTATTGGGCATTGCTGCCCTCACAGCCCAAAGTAACCCTCTTGCTTTCTTCCTCTTTACCACCGTGTAGTACATGTATCTTCCCTTAATTTCTAGCTTACATCATATTTGTTTAATTAATCAATTTAGTGCATGTTTTAAATGTACAAGTATTGATTATGTCTTCTAAGGTTAAATCTGAATGGAAATACCCTACAACCCTTTAAGAGATTATGACCTTGAAGGTAGCCAGTCTCTAAATCATTCCCAAGATTAGACAGTTTTCATATACATACCAGTCCTACTTGTTTATCATGTTTTGATGATAGTATATGATTTGGAATTTGTTGTAAAGGTACAAGGTCCTTATGTAAAATTCTTTGGACAACAACCTATACCATTCAAATATGATTTTTCATGAAACTTTAATTTGATTTTAAGCCCAGGTTTTACATAGAAGAAAACCATCTATATTTCCTTTATCTTACATTTTATTTCCTATCTACATCTAAAATAGAAATGGGCATTTAGTCTAGTGATATGTATTATGATATGTTGGAGTCAAACTCCACCATCATGTCATGGCCTTTGTTTTCCATAGAAAACTACCCATGTTTTTATGACAAAAACTATCCATGTTTTCAAAGAAAACCATACTTGTATTGTTTATACTTGAGACTGATTTCCAGTCTTCAAAACTGTTTGATTAAGGACTGTCTCTATCTTACCTAAACTAAAACCTTTGACCCAATCCTCTATTCATTGGCTCTACTTTCTATTATGTAGATAATTTTATCAGAGATGGCTTACATTTGATTGAGTAATTTCTTTTAAATGGATCTTGCTTGTGAATTGAGTATTAAATTTTATCTTCAGTACATCACTACTTTAAGAAGGATTGTGTACGATCGGGGGTCTACCTAAAATCATTAATGTTCAATTTTATTTTCCATTCACTTAATTTAATTTGAATACTCTTTTTATCTAACTTAATTTGCTAAGAATAAGGATTTTATACTAAATCCTACAAAATTATTGAATTAAAAATTTATTTGCCGCAATAATAATTTCAATTGTTCTCAATTTAATTTAATTTGATATTTTTAGTTTCTAATTTTGTAGTTTATTTTTCAAATACTTTTAATGAAAAACAATTATACACTAGCATACACAATAACAATTTCTGACCAACTCTACCCACTACTACTGACCCGCTACTCTGGGTCGGGTCATTACACTCAATAACAAAGGACATTGGGCCTTCCAGTGACCTTTCTATTTAAAGTAACGACAATCACTAGTTGCAACTCTCCCACCTTGGCGCTGTCGACTCTGTGAGCTAGATGGAGACCGAATGGCACAGCTAAAACAGTCTGACTAGGCAGAGAAAGAAAACGATTGTCGGCCATGTGACTTCAAACAAACTTCTTCAGCTAGGAGTTCGTGAACCACTGTATCAACAGAGGGAAGGGGATGACGATGAAGAATAGAGTCCCGAAGTGCTTCAAAGTCATCTCGAAGAGCAGTAAAAAATTGAACGAGTCAGCCCTTCTTCTCTATAAGTGCAATAAAGTGCGATAGAACTGAGGCCTACTGGCTCAGTTAATGCAAGTTGATCCCAAAATCTAGTCATGACTGAATAAAACTGTTGAATGCTCATATCCCCCTGTCTAACTGAGCGAATATCATTTTCAGGTTGATATCGCTTAGCGAAGTTGGACTGCGTATACAATCTCTCTAAATGATCCCAAATCACTTTCACTGTAGAGAACATCACAAGTTGCATCCCTATGGAGAGCTCAACTGAATTATTGATCCAAGTGATGATTTTAGAATTATGGGTGGTCCAAGTAACCAGTGAAGTAGCATAGTCAGCAGCCTTGGTGTCCGTAGGAATAACAATATCGCCAGAGACATAACCCCACATGTTCTTTCTGGTCAAAAAGTTTCTCATAACATATGCCCAATACGTATAGGTGCTTGTCAGTGAGCTTCACACTAATGGCTGGAGGGAATCATCACGTTCACCGGGCCATTGCTAAATCCCTCACCACCAAACAAGAAGCCCGAAAATCCTAACTTTCCTTCAACACACCAAACTCGGCAGTGATGATTGGCGTTAGTGGCTAGCCCGGGTCACCAGGAACTAGTACCTGCCTTGACTCAAATCACGCGGCCACTGAAGAAGACAGTTCTGCTGAAGAGATCAGTCGGTGATGCAAGCGGTGGAGAAACCGTGAACAGGACAGATCTAAGTGCAGAGCTGGTACCAATTGGGTCACGGCAGATCAGAGAGAGGAAGATGAAGACAAGAGTGCAGATCGCAGACAACAGCGATGGGATCAACAGGGGTAGCAGATCGGAACAAAATATGATCGTAAGAGGCAGTTTTGCAGAGGTTGCAACGAATACTTGTGGCAGGCTGAGCAAGAACCGGGACTGATGCAAACGATCTGGCTGATGAGTTAACTGTGCTTCTGTGATCGGAGGGCGCAGATCCGATTGGAGGAAAGGCACGGAAGGTGTGCAAATTCGGCAGCAGTGGGCGGCGATCACAACAGGTGGGGATGTGGCTGATGCAATGCGAAGAAACGAAACCCAAATCGAAAATAGGCAGCTGTGAAGATCCAGACGTAAGAACAAACACAACTTCCTGTATACTTCGACTTAGTCAACTTTGTTGTCTTTGAGGTAGGGAGTACGAAACTTGATTTTTGGTGTCCTTTCCTTTTGATATCAATCAAGTCATGCTATGGGTTTTATGTAGAAGATTTAATTATAATTATGATTTGAATTATTATTATTTTTCATTTTAATTCATATGCATTTTCAATTATAATGAATATTCGTATGACTTTGATTATATGTTGGTTTATGTGAATTATTGATATATGTGGTATGATTCGGTGATTGAGATATTATGGTAATGACACAAGCATGGCCAATGACTAACATCGGTTCTGGATTATTATATAAGTTTTGTATGCCCCGAAGAACCTGGTCGGACTCGTCAAATTGATTGAGATCCCATCACATGTGAATTACTGAATATGCTAAGTATGAGTTTGATTATGATAGGTGTATAAGTGAGATTTATGGATATATTGATAAAGGTAAGTTGGGTGAGTATGAGTAATTGTGATATGGTCGAATGATGACCTCATGAATTGTGTGATGTGTTAACCATCTGTGGATGATAGATTTGACTACTAGGATGCTAGTTCATATGTATGATGTGATGGTACTCCACGTGTTGGATTGTAGGGCATGAGCCTTAATGTGGAGCGTGATGGGTCGTACAGTGTATTCACGGTGACGTATGTTTATGGGCAACATTATGTATCAGATTATTGATTGTGATAAGTGGCTTGTCAGGAAAGATCTCATGTGTGAGATTTGATTAAGAGCGTATTACTAATTTGTCTTCTTGATGGGGAGGTGTGAGGCCAAAAGACCTAACAGTCCTTGTGGGTGGGTGATGGATAAGCATAGGCTACCACACAGGCAGGCTACCTCATTGAAAGGCTGTGGGTGAGGGGTGAGATTTTCACTAATCCCATATCGAGAGCAGATGAGTGAATGCGTTGTCTATAAAATGGATTGAGAGTATCACTATACCAGGTGAATTAAGTCCTTGTGGAGTTTGATAGTGTGATAAGTTACACTATTTATTTGGTTAAGTTGATGATCTAGTGCTTAGAACTAGGATGTATTGATGGATATGAGCGTCTTGAGTATGATATCAAGATAGATACGTTTATATGAGTTATGTTGTGGTGTTTATGTGTGTGTTGTTTATGTGATGTTGATTTGTGTTGGATATTCTTCCTTTTTATTGAATATTATTGTATGTGGATTTCCTATTATTTATTTGTACCCCTACTGAGCTGATGATCCATGGGCAAGTGAGGCTTACTTCCTAACAGTTTTTCAGGTGATAGCTGAGAAGTGACGATTCAACTCTCGGAGGTGATGACGTAGTACTGAATCAAGGATGGATATTTAATTTCTTAGCATAGTTGTGGATTCATGCAATTGAATTTATTTATTTGGCAATATTTATTTTTGAGACTTGATTAGTTGATTTGAATAAATTGAGAACCTTGAGGATATTGTTTTTATTTTATTTTATAGAATGGAATGTGAATAGTGAGATTAGACTTGATATTAATAGTCGATGTTATCCTTCTCATTTTTGTGGATGACATTAAGATTTGTGCAATGAGTAGTTGGGCATGAAGGATTTGATGGCTTTGTTTATTTCATTTATAATCTTTAAAAAAAAATATATACTTATTTCCCCCAGCCACAAATCTGTGATGTAAGGCCCTGTTAGATGTGTGACGCGTTGGGTGACTCCCGTTCAATCTGCAGTTAAGCGGGCCACGACCCTTTTAGACTGCAGAAAGAGGCGGGGCGTTACATTGAGAAGCCAGCAACAACACGTGCCGCTACCTAAGCCACATCGCACTGCTACTGTTGTTTCGTTTGGGGATACGTCATCACATTTGCCTCCTTCTGTTTCCACACATGCGAATGCGGCATCACCTTCGACTCCTTCCATATCCACCCTTGCAGACCAGTTGCAGCCCTTCCTCTCTTCTCACCAGCCTAACGCATTGTCTTCATAGGTTTGACTCATTCAGCCTCTTCAGGTATTTCTCCTTCTACCTGGGTCTTTGACTCAGGAGCTACTCATCACATGACTCATGATGTTTCTTTATTCACATCTTTATCTCCTTCTTCATCCCATGTTTCTGTCTTAACTGCCAATGGTGTTTCCTTGCTCTTGGTAGGGGTCGGTTCCATTATGTCCTCTTCTTTGCATCTTTCTGATGTTTATTGCATACCTCATCTTATTCTGAATTTGATTTCTATCAGTCAGCTATGTGATTTTGGCTATATTGTTAATTTTTCTCCCACTTCGTGTTCTGTGCAGGATCCTCATTCCAAGAGGATGATTGGGACCGGCCATAGAGAATGAGGATTATATGTCTTAGAGAGGCTCCATGTTCCTGCTGTCGCTGCTTCTTCCGTTGATTTATCATCTTTTCGTTTGAGTCCCACTTCATCTAGTTTTTATTTGTGGTATTCTCGTCTTGGTCATTTTTCTAGTTCTCGTTTAAAGTATTTAACTTCTACAGGTGGATGTAAACTTGCAAAGTTTTCTGCATTGCCTTTTAATAAAAGTTCATCTATTTCTCTTACTCCTTTTGATTTAATTCATTCTGATGTGTGGGGACCAGGCCCTCTTCCCACAAAAGGGGGGTCTCGATATTATGTCTCATTTATTGATGACTATTCTCGTTTTTGTTGGATTTATTTGATGAAACGTCAATCTGAATTTCTTACTATCTTTTAAACATTTTGTGCCGTCATTTGCCACTATTAAATGCTTTAGAGGTGATCTGCGTGGAGAGTATACCCCTGGTACTTTCTCTGATTTGCTTGCCATAGATGGGACTGTTCATTAGTCCTCTTGTACTGACACTCCCGAGTAGAATGGAGTTGCAGAGAGAAAACATCGGCACATCATTGAAACTGCTCGATCTCTGTTACTCTCTGTTAGTGTTTCGAGCCTCTTTTGGGGAGAAGCGGTACTCACTGCAACTCATGTAACTAACAGAATCCTTTCGTTATCACTTCTGACAAATCTCCATTTGGACGTTTATATGGAAAAATTCTAGACTATTTCACCTTGAAAGTTTTTGGTTGTGCATGTTTTGTCCTTCGTCCCCACAATGAGCGCACAAAATTATCTACCCGATCTGCAATGTGTATTTTTCTTGGTTATGGTGAGGGTCAAAAGGGATATCGCTGTTATGATCCCACTGCACAGAAATTGTATGTTTCACATCATGTTGCTTTTATTGAACATATTCCTTTCTATTCTTTTCCTTCACATTCTAGCACTCTTGGTATGTCTGAGCTTCTATATATTAACCCCTTCTCTCATTTTGATGATTTGTCTATGTCTAATCCTGTCATTGCTTTGCCTAACTTTGTTCCTTCTATTTCTTCTACTTCTACTCCTGTTGACGTTTTGCTTTCTACAGATATTTCTCCTCCCTCTCCTACAGTTGCCTTTCCTTTGACCTCTGCTGATGTGGATCTTGCTACTTCTCGTTATCCTTTACAAGTCCGTAAGCCTCCTACTCGATTTGGTTATTCTTTTGATGATTTTGCTTATTCCTGTTATTCCTCTTCATTTTATTCGTTTCTCGCATCTATTCATACTCTCTCTGAACCAACCTCCTATAAGGAGGCTATTTGTGATCCTTTATGGCAACAAGCTATGGATGATGAACTTTCTGCATTACACAAGACTGGTACATGGGAGTTGGTAGCTCTTCCTTAAAACAAATGTGCCATTGGTTGCAAATGGGTATATAAGATTAAGACCAGGTCTGATGGTTCTGTGGAGCGATATAAGGCTCGATTAGTTGCTAAGGTTTTAGTCAGGAATATGGTATTGATTACGAGGAGACTTTTGCCCCTAGTTACGAAAATGACCTCCGTTCGCACTTTACTTGCAGTTTCTTCAGTTCTCAATGGCCTTTGTCGCAGATGGATGTTAAAAATGCATTTCTGAATGGTGATCTCTCTGAAAAATTTATATGCTTCCTCTTCCAGGTGTTGTTCATCATCCTGGGGACGTTTGCAGACTTCGAAAGGCCTTATATGGTCTCAAACAAGCACCGCGTACATGGTTTGATAAGTTCTCCACAGTGATTGAGTCTCTTGGCTTTCACTCCAGTGCTCATGACTCTGCTTTATTTGTTCCCTCCACCTCTGCTGGTCGTATCCTTCTACTTTTGTATGTTGATGACATGATCTTGACAGGTGATGATCTTGATGGTATTGCCCTGTTAAACTTACAGTTGTACAACAAGTTTGACATGAAAGACTTGGGCCCCTTACGATACTTTCTTGGGATAGAAGTTGCCTCCTCACCCAAAGGTTATATTCTCTCTCAATCTAAGTATGCTGCAGATGTTCTTTGCCGAGCTCGTATTACTGACACCCTACCTGTTGCCACACCTATGGAACTCGACGTTCATTATACTTCCTCTTATGGTGTGCCTTTGCCAGATCCAACACTATATCGCACTACAGTGGGAAGTTTAGTTTATCTCACTATTACGAGGCCTAACATTGCCTATGCCGTTCATATTATGAGTCAGTTTATCTCTCCACCAACCACTGTTCATTGGGCAATCGTTCTTCGTATTTTGCGATATCTTCGAGGCACTATACATCAGAGTTTGTTATTTCTTTCATCATCTACTTTGGAGCTCCGTGCATTCTCTGATGCGGGTTGGGCAGGTGATCCTTCTGATCACAAATCTACTATTAGCTTCTGTGTTTCTTGGGTGACTCTCTCATTTCATGGAGAAGCAAAAAGCAGGATGTTGTTGCTCGTTCATCTGCTGAAGCTGAGTATAGGGCTATGGCTTCTACCACAGCTGAGATCGTTTGGCTTCGTTGGTTACTTGCAGACATGGGTGTGTAACCTTCCTTTGTTACGGGCTTCAGAACTTAGCTTCGATGCCTTAGTTCCGAGAGTTTGACCTTTGAGTTTCAAAATCCTTTGACTTCGAAACTCCTTTCGAACTTCCAAGCTTTACCTTTGGCACTTCCGAAAAGTGTTATGCTTTAGCTAGTTTTCTGGTTTTTCCTCCGATGGGGTTTGACGATCGTTTGGTTTCTACAATCTTATCAGTTCGCGAAGAGACTCGTGGACAGCTAGGACTTTTCCCCTGACATTTCACTGTCTCTCCATCTTA
Organism: Chimonanthus salicifolius; assembly: GCA_013350335.1. Lineage (NCBI taxonomy): Eukaryota > Viridiplantae > Streptophyta > Magnoliopsida > Laurales > Calycanthaceae > Chimonanthus > Chimonanthus salicifolius. Next base: position 23,765,503 of record CM023539.1, on the reverse strand, counting down.
GGTGAGGGGACTCATTACACTTGTTTTAGCATACACATTATTGCATTATAACCATCCTATAACTTCTTGGACACGGAGTACGATGAATGGGGTTCCTTATATCTTTTGAGCCACTTGGTAAGGGAAACCATTATGATGATTATGTGGCAAGGGACCCATTTGGACATACTAGTGCCATATGCTGTGATAACATGTTGAATTGGTTCGTGATAGCATGTTCAATTGATGTGTGATATAATATGTTGGTTGAAGTGCGTGGTAACATGTTGATTAGTATTTTGATCAGATTGTGTGATAACATGCTGCTGAGATCTTGTTAATTTGTTGATTGGTTTATGATAATATATTTGTTGGATTATGATAACACTACATGATTGGTGTGATAACATGATACTATGTAGTAGAGATGCTTGTGATAGATAGTAGATAATCTATGCATGCTATGCTATGTTAGATATGATATATGTTGAGTAATGATATCATGCATAAATACTTGTGACATGCATGTAGTTAGTACTTGTGTTGGGTTGCTAGTGAGGCATAGTTACTGGGCTACATTAGGATATAACAACTCTCCCCTAGTGCAGTTTGGGTACCCAGGGCTTGGTATGGAGGCGTATTGTGAGTGGATTACAGGTTGCAATAGTTGTGAGTCTCTAGGCGTTTGAGTGTGGATCCACACTCCCTAGTGTGGATGGGGTTTTCCTCTGTTGGATTCCATGCCGGTGGAGATCCCTACATTAGAGGTGCGTTGGTTATGTCCTCAGAATGGTTAAAGGAACCCTAGTGTGTTGGTAAGTGTAATGCCCCTCCTTTTAACCACCGTCATCAGAATAATATATTAGGAATATTTTAGTGGAAAGGGAGGCGAGCGTCCGAAGACCTGACCCTTGACTGACCCAACTAGTGTGTACGTGATAACATTTGCTTACACTAACATAAACATGTAGAAATTTAGACATTTATTTCATTGCATGAATAACGAAACACATCTCAAAGCAAATATAAGGAAATTCCCAAGATAATCATACATGAGTCAAATACAAAATACTTAATTACAAAGTTCCAAGTCATATTGCCATTACATCCTCCAAATATTACATGAACATTCTTAATACATAATATTGTCCTACTATTCCAAAATACATAAGTCCGCTTCACCACTCCAAGCTTCCTTCTTAGTTCTTTATCTTGTCTATATTCGGCCATTGCTTGGTCTAATTTCATCTACGTACTTCAAACCTACATATACAATCTAAGGGGGGAATTTATGGGCTTAGTCAACGCGTCCAGTAGGAATTTCGATCACATTATATGTACTACGGCGTGTGATACTAAGACATTATACATACTTGTACTTTGAAAATCAAACACTTACATATTGTATACCTTATATGTAAACCTCCAAGCATTTCTCAAAACTCATTTACTTATAAATTCAAAGCTACATAGTCACCTCATACTTTATTTCATACTAGAAATCTCATAATTGAATTCATTAATAATACTTTTCTCAAAACCTTTCTCATATCTTAGTCATATCATAATAGTATAAGTATTTCAATACTTTTCCTCAAAATACTTATCATACTAAGAATCTCATGTTTAACTTATTATGGAAAACTTATATTTGAAAACATAATACATATTTCATTATAAGGTATCATATTCATACCTAACTTATCTCATAATTTCATTATTATAATGATGTCAACCCAATACTTATAATGAAATCATAGTCACTTGTCTTTTCAAAATACCATATGCCAATCATGTAAATGCTCATCAATATACAATGTATTATGCCATGGGTGTCATGATTCATGCATACCCTCATCATGCCCCATGCATAGGTATTTCAACAACTCATTTAGGACAACGGGGCATTTTATTTTCCCGTATACTCATTTCATACTCATCTTTTGGGGTGTCATAATACATATCATCATAATTTCAACTGGATCCATCGGTAAAGCATTTATTTCTTGGTCATACATATCCGACATCAAAGCCTGCCTGGGTCAATTCAGCACTTTGATTCGTCAATTCACTTTTCATAAATACGACACCAAAGCCCGTCCGGACATTCGGTACTTTAGTTCGTTGACTGTATCCCATCACAATAATCATGACCCTAAGGTCCATTTGGAAAAATTGGTCTTTTATTTTCACTCCATGTCTTTCCCATCCCTTGCTTCATGCATGAGGAATATGAATATAAATGATGCCAATGATCTCATGTCATGTGTTGTCAATCATTCTCATGACCGTGAAAGTACTCTTTTGACAATACATATGATATATATATATATTCTCAAGATAATTTTAGCAACCCATTTAGTTGAAATCCACAACAACCCTTTAAGTAAAGAAATATCATACTTAGCTCAGTTAATTCCAAAATCCTTTCAGGATAAGATTCATCATCATACACTTAAAATGCAGAGAAATCATCATTATCAGGTGATGTGAAACCATTTAAAAGTATCGTTGTTATAATCATATCATAAATCAAGTGTACATAATTTTCAAAGAACTCAGTTCATTTTGAACAATGAATATTAGATTCACACCCATATCATTTCAATGAAGTAGGAAAACCTACCTGGTCTAAGGTGACCAGTGAGGATAAACAATTCATGAAGTAGATCGGCCAATCTCGGAGTTACTCTCGCATCTTCGTTCATTCACATGTGTAAACATATAATTCTCACGTTATTATAGTGTAAAAACCCTCTAATTAAATTTATGAAAATCTAAATTAAGCTTTAAGAGTCATTTGGCGAAGGTCATTAGAGTCTAAATGACTCCACATGTGTGTTTTGTCCTAACCAAGGGTTAAATGATCATTTTACCCATAGTATTCCATTTAAAAATCATAAAACTCGAAATGATTTAAAGTCACTAATATATTCTTTAATGAATCAGAATTTAGGATCAAAAGACTCGTTATTAGAAATAAAATTTCAGATCTAGTGAAGATGCCCAAAACTAGCCTTTCTAGTTTTGAAATACAAATTGCGCACTGTTTTTATAAAAATCATTTCGGGTTCTTTTCGGTATTGGAATAACTCAAGTAAATACTCTTTGGAAAGCTGTTTGATAGTAGAATACAAAAAACTATTCAAACATATCCAAAAAATTGTTTTGAAATGGTTATAGGTCCATTTTTGGGACTAATATGTAAAAACAGTTTTCTATCTTAGAACTGTCCAGTTTTTACAAAATTATTTCGGCCACCTTCCGATGTCTGAAAATTGCGAATAAATAATTTTTGAAAACCTCTTTCATAGTAGAAGATCTGAAAAATAGTTCTAAATTCTCAGAAAATCATTTTGAGATGTTCAAAGGTCCATTTTTTGGAATGATTTGTAGAAACAGTTTTACCATGAATCATTTTTCCAAAGTTCATCATAAGTTATCATTTTCTTACACCCTTTTTCTTACAAAAATCAGTAAATAAAAGACATTCAAATATTCTAATGGAGTTATATAAATACTCTAAAATAAAATATCTAAACATCAAGGCATTTTAAGTAGAATTTCTCATGTAAGTCTATTTTATGAAAATACCTACTACTTTCCATTATCTCTTCATTACACTCCATTTCTTAGATTCTCTCCATAGTTTCTTTCACGTAAGAATTTAGATGAAGAGATAAAACATTTTAAAATCTAGATCAAATAACCAAGAGGGTTAGGGAACCTACTTGTTCAAACTCTAATCAAGTCTTCAAGTCCTTCCTTCATTTTTCCAAGCTCCAAGCTTTCAAAAGAGATTTACACCAAAGAGAGGAAGAGGAAGATAAATTTCCAACTCTCTCTCTCTCTCTCTCTCTTTATCAGATTTTTAGAGAGGAAGAAGGAGGAGGAAGAGAATAGAAAAAGAGAATGGAGGAAAAGAGGTAGAGATCGAGCCCTCGCTTTTCTTTCCCTCCTTTTTGTTTTTTCCTCTACAATATCCTCCTTTTGTTTTTTAGTCAAAAAGTAAAAGCTAAAGGTTGTGAGGTGGAAAACACTTATTGGTCCAAGCTAAAGGTGAGGTGGTGATGTTACTTTCATCCTTATCTTGCCTTGTGGCATGCCACCTTATCATGCCTTGCCACGTCATCGTTTATGTGGCACCTTCGCCACATCATTAATTAATTTCTAATAATTAAAAATCCATTCCATCGAGTTTTATTAAATTAAATTAGTAACTTAATTAAATCACCCTTAATCCTTCTAAATTAACTAATCACCAAAATTGTCATTAATTAATTTAATTAATTATATTCCACTCCACTTTCAAAATTATTTAACTAAATCATCCCTTAATTTAGTCTTTCTTAAATCTCATTTTTTTACTCCATCATCCCTCTAATTTCAAATTCTTACTTAATTATTTATTTCCTCATTTGATCTAATACATAGTATCAGCCCTATTCATTCCTCATCATTAAGGGAAATTATATTGATTTAACGGATTTAAATTCTAGGGTGTTACAGTAAGGTTTGAGTACTGGGTAATGGTTGTAGTTGAGAGAGAATCCTAGTGCATTGGTGGGGTTGAGTACCAGTTGATGGACGTCTTGTTAATTGACTCCAGAGGCTAGACGGGCAGACCTAAAGGTTGCCTATGCGTTGGCACAGTGTAATGGCCCGGCCAAAAAATTATTGATTTATGGCGTAATAATCTGCTGGGACACATGAGTTCAAAGCACACGTGTGAGAGGAGTGTCGGAAATCTCCTCGAGAACCAGAGGAACCAAGTTTTCTCTTTTGGGTGCTATGCCTCGCCACCGTAATGGATTGTCGGTGATGGATTACCATTGGTGAGTGGCTCGGCCTGAGAGAATTTCTATTTTGACAGTCTAAATTCTGGGTGATGGATCGCGACTGGGTATTTTCATTTGGGTATTTAAACCCTATTCTCAAGATTTTAGCCATTTTTTACTTTCCTCCTCCGTTGGTTTTGGGGAAAACCATTCTGAAACAAAACCCTAACCTCTTCTGCTCCTCCTAACCCCATTTTTGGGTGATTTTGTGCAAGAGATCGGAGACGGACTCATCTCAAGCTTGACCCCACTCGGGTTTTCTCTTCACAAAGGTAACCCTTTCACTCTTCCATCATTCTACTTGTATTTTAGTAGGGTATTTATGTGAAATAGAGTTAGGAAGGTGATGTTTGTATGGGACGTAGAAGAATCCATGGATTAGAGTAGGGATTTGATATGTGAAGCATTGTATGGGTTAAATTGGGACCCTAAGTGGATTTGGAACCCTAATAGGAGGATAAAATTGGGGAAGTTAGAGGTAATGATGTAGTTGGACCTATGGATGGTCGAGATTAGGGCTATGGCTTTGGTTAAATTGGAATTTCCCCAAGGATTGGAAAGGAAGTTGATTGAATTTGGGTATGACATGGGGATTTGAGCTAATATAGCTTTGGATGGCCTAATCAACAAGGTTTGTGTGATTAGTGCCTAATTACCCCAATTTTTGAATTCGGTGAACTCGAGTGAATCTGGAGACCCATTGGAACCCCAAAGCGGGGAATAACATGTATTTGGAGCATTAAGAATGTATTTGAAATTCCATGCTTATAAGGTGTTTGATGAAATGGTTGAGTGAATGTTGCTATGGGCACATTCCATTGTATAGTTGGGTAAGGCTATGGTTTCCCTCCCTATTCCCGTATATGATTGAAGTGAATGTATTGTATGGAATATGAAAGTTTCCATTTTCAATATGCCAGAACATCGTGATTGACCCAAGAGGTGGGAGGGGGGGAATAGGTCAATCCCATTTTTAATGGTGTTTACAAATTTCTTGATTTAAAGTGCAGCGGAATGTTTATCAAGAGATTTGTTTAGTGTTATAATTTCATTAAGCGATCACACTAAGATTATGACCCTTTACATAAACTTTGATTATCGATGCTTGTGCGCAATCTATATAGTGAGATAATGAATATGCAAAATGATGTGTGTTAAGAAGTGCACTTAAATACTAAAAACAAACACACATAGATCAAACACCACGAGACCAATTTAAAGTGGTTTGGTTAGCCAACCTACATCCACTATTAGGAATTGTTCAACCTTGAGCTATTCCCAAAATCCACTAAGTGGGGACTTACACCTTCATAATTAGAGTAGGAATTCCAGCTCACTCAATCAACTAGGAATTTCACCTACCATTGTTGAATAGGAATTCCACCTATCCATTTGGTCGTGAGTTCCACCCACCTCTGTGCTAGAGACACCGCTCCAGAATTTTTTATAGTGGTTCTGGGGTACCTCCTCTTAATCCATTTTGGAACAAAGGTTTTAAATAAAATTAAAACCAAGAAGGACTTGCCTTTAAAGCTCTTTCTTCTGATGTATGCTTCTTCGAGATCCCATCATGTATGCCGACACTCCCCCTTCTAGCCGTCGTTTAGCAATCACAGTCCAGGGTGTCAAGGAAATTGGTTCTACCAAAGGTTTCCTAGTTTATGGTTCTCTCCTTTGCACTTTCAAACTCAATCATCAGATTGGTTGTTTATGAGTTTTCATCATTCATCTCTCTCTCACAACTCAATCCATTTGATTGGTTGTACTTGATTCCCCTAGTGTAAGCACTAGAGAGAGAGTGATCCTTCTGTTGGTCCTTGTTAAGCTCATTGATAAAGATGAGGGTCCAACTGATCCAACCAAAGGATACCGACTGGTTGCATAAAGATTGGTTTATATAGCGAAGGCAACCAGTTGTAGTAGCGGTAATGTACTGATAAGTCAGTCACACCGAGGGGTCAGTGACTAGAAATGTTACCATTACAATTCCGACTGTTGTGATTAAGTGCACTCCCAATGGTAATATTATTTCTCGATCGAGATGTCGTTTGTCGCCGATGGGTCGACACTTATGGTACCGAGGGGTCGGTCCATACGAGAGGCTCATTCTAGTGCAAAACATGCTTGATACAACTTAGAAACCTATTACCCAGAACGACCTGTCGCCCATTACCGAGGGTCGGTCCTGATACTCTCGATCGGTCATTGATTGCCGATATGTCTATTTCTTCGAGAGTCAACATGAGTTCAAAGTTTCAAAACTCAAGATCTTGATCGAGGAGTCATTGAACACGAGGGGTCGTTTCAGCCTTTTGTCGAGGGGTTCGGTGCATACGAGACTCTCGATCAAAGGCATACCTAGAATGACAGTTCAATGTTTCCGAACCTGTGTCATTCGAGCCTACCAGTCTTTGACCACGATGGGTCGATCCTGACTACACCGAAGGGTTGGTGAGATAGACTGGTCGTGCTGACAGTGAAAATAATTCAGATTTCCAAGTTTGCTTCCATTTCACTGTCAAGTATCCTCACTAGGTTTTTTATGATTTAATCATTTGTTCTTCTAAGCCTAGGGATAGTCCTCTCTATGTCGTGAGTATCACCTAAAGTCATCTATGGCCATAATACCTGTTTTGTGATTGTCATAACAATAAGTTTCAATCCGGTGGAGCATAATCTTTACTCTTGATCATCTTGGGTCTTCAAGCTTCCAACAAGTGCTTCTTTCCAAGTCATGGAATTGACAAACATAGGGTCTTGGCCAAGCCGAGGCACTAACAATCTCTCCCTTTGAAGATTTCATGACAAAACCTAGAAGTTAACCCATTTACAATCCCACCCTTAATACACCACATTTGAATATAAAAATATTACATTGATATGTACAAATTCAAATGGAAAACAAGACTATGGTCCTCGCATATTCTTGTTCAACTTGCTTCATTTCATTTTTCTGGTCAAGTACATAAGCAAGAAACATTAGAAAATTATTAGAGAGGTTAGTTCCAAAACATAAATATTCATTCATGGACTAAATAAGATTTGTATTTAAGGTCCCTCATACTTTCTGACTTCCTAGTGACCAACACTCCTCATAGCTTATCCAAGCTATCTGGGTTGAGAAGATTTCTGCCCCAATTTTCTTTGAATTTGATCTCTCAAACTCCAAGCATAGACATCCTCCCTATGTCCATTGGCTTTGATGTCTTCTATCTTCTACTAATTTCTCCCCCATTTTGTCATTCAATTGACAAAGATTAGTGGGCAGACATAGAGATTTAAGCACTCCCCCATGCTTCTTCACATTTAGTGCTTGACTAGGTTTTACTCGAAGTCATGGTTTTCCCTTTTGGTTTAACGTACACTTCTCGTGTATCAATATTAGTTTGTCCCTGCACAAACTAAGATTTCAGTTTTGCTGATTTCTTCCATAAATGGAGCAATTGTCCTAGCTTTCCTAGAGTCTTTCTCCCCCATTTTCAAGTTATCTCCCTCAACTTTCTCAACCCAGTTCCCCCAAAAACTTAGCTGCCTCTAAGTATATTTTCTCCAAGCTTTCTGTTCAAGCTTCTCATTAATCGTCCTCCTCATACTGTCATGACCAGTGACAGGTGCTAATCAGCACATATTTTGTGCTCCCCCATTCTCCAAAGTATGTGTAATTTCACAACCAAATTTTATCTCCCTAACAGCGTACATGTTAGTCTGTTTTACAAAATCCATGTAAACAACGGACATGAGATAGACGGCAAAAATGCATCAAATTTGCATACATACTAAAATAAACCATATCATTTCATTGATTAGAATGTTCATTACATATGGTTCAGAAAGGGGGGGCATCAAAATATCAAAAGTATAGTTTTTCAAGGTGCATAAACACGGGACAAGAAAAACTATCCTAAGCAAATTCATCTGAGGAAGATGTTCAATAAAATTTACGAACAATCTCATTTCCATGGAGTTTCTCGACAACCATCTTCATCTCGTGTACCCAATCTAGGTCATCCATCCTCCTTTCAAGCGAGGAGACTCTTTCATCAAGAGTGATATTTCTTTATTGAGGAGATTGAAACTCTCTCAAATGTACCTTAGACATACGTTCTGTTTCTTCTTCGACATCCTCGTTTACTATCAATTTTACTTTAGCTCTGTAGTCTGGTACATATTTGAAGCAGGGGTCTTTCTGCAAGGAGTACTCTTCTGAGCAAAGTCAGCGACGCTAGATTCGGGAACATCCCGTGCGAACCTAGGAGATCTCCTGAGGAAATGGGGTTTGGACTCAGGGATTTTTTCGGTGGTCGCAGACCGAGATTTAGCTATCTCATTTTTCAGCATGGTTGCTAGGGAAGAGCTGATCAAGGCTTTTCCGAACACTAAATCTCACAAACATCGTGATACCCTTGCTTCTGGAAGTGAAGGAAGCAAAAACCCTAAGGTTTTTCAGCGAAATTTTGCTTCGGGAGGTCCCAATGGCTCGTCCAGGGCACGAGAGGGGAGAGGGAAATCGCTAAAGCACAACGGGAGAAGAAACAATGATTTTTGAAGTGATATATCACTTTCGCATAAAGAGACCTTATTAACTTACTCTTTCTGACATACCAACCGGTCGTGACCAATGACCTGTCTGTGTCGATATGTCGAAAAGTATCGACCTGTCTCCCTTTACGATTTCCCCCTTTTTAGACAGTGTTCTGAAATCCACTAGTACCGACCTGTCTGTACCTTCGACTACTCTATCCTTCAACCTGGGTTTTATAGTGAAGGAAGGCTGGGTATGTGTGTGTGTGTGCTTGTGATGTTCATAGTTTTTCAAGCTTTGCTTATACACCTTTTAATGCCAGTGATGATACATACATTCACACCGTATTTGTGCCATTTGAAGATTTGATTCACCCCTCTGAAAGTAGACACAAACCATGGATTATGGATCTCTTTTCTGGATCCAAATCAATCCAAGATTCTTGGACACAGTTAATTCACCAAGTTAAGTATATTTTCCAAGTGTGTGATGTCAAGAGAAGATGCATTTCCAGGCTTTAGCAAGGCAAGACATTTATGAACATATTTCATTCCACATAATTTCAGATCAAAGTACATAGGAATGAGACTCAAAGCACATTAGTCATACATTCATTTCCTAATTTGAGTACTGATCAAGCATACAGGAGTGAGGTATGACCCTAAACACACAACTCTTATGCCTTTTATCATGTTGTTACCCAAAACATGATAAAATATTTTACCATTCTTTGAAGGAAGCTTCAATTCCTTGAAAAGAGATGATACTTACATGGATTATTCAATCATTACTTTTGGTTGGTCACACCAAACCAAAATATCCATTTAATCGACATAGAGCATGTTTCATTCCACATGAGATTCACAAGTTTTAGAGCCTTGGAATGAAAAGACGTTGTGTATGTGTATTAGACCAGTTTTAAGTACATACATACCCTATACATGAGGTAATGCACACACTACATTCATTTCCTAAAGATACACAAATCACATGGCATATGAAATGAAATGAGATAAGTATATTCCAATACAAGAGTGCATACCACCATGTACAGACAAGTATCTTGTATAAAATTAATCCAACAATCAAATAAGAACATGTATTAAAAACAAGATACATGATGATTCCAAAACATGTTTCACATGTGGTACCGACAGTGGTATCTCTTCACACATTTGAACCTAACACTGTGAGACTTGGAATATAAGTTCACAATTCCATGATGGCCATTTGTCAAATCTGATTTTAGCCATGGGTGCTTTCCCATTTGATCTTATGGTTCCACATTCCATATTTTGTACCATGATGTTGGTCTGTAAAACATCTCGGTACATGGTCGTATAGGATATTTGGAGGTTACTACCTTCTTCAAGTTCCTTCCTCGGTCCTCTTCTTCTCTTAGAGGATACAACTTGGAATTTTTCAATGGATGAAATTAACCAATCACCTATATTTTTCAGGTCACAAATTTATTGATAGGTGATGATATCCATTGGGCTACAAGAGGTAATTTTCAGTAGATTCTTTCAACCTCTTTTGTTGTTTCATGTCTTTTAAATATTTTGACAGCATGTCATGAAACAACACTGATGAATGCTACATATGTGTTTGGTTTTCGTGCATAGCCTATTCATCACTTGTCCAAGCAGTTTTGGACTTTGGGCTGAGTGGTCATGGAAGTTGAAAGTTTACCCAATACTTTTTCCATAGGCACAAACTACTTTCTATTCACCTATTTCCAACTATGTGCTATGATGAAAACATTTATAGTTCTTTATTCCATTTTTCATAAAAAACAGAGACTTGGAAATATCATGGCTTTCTCTTATAGCCATTGTTCTAGCACGGATCAACTCAGATGATTAGATCATTTCTCAAGAGCACCAGGCTCTGATACCAATTGAAAGTTCCCATTTTTAATGTGCTAGAACATCGTGAAGACCCTAGAGGGGGGCGGGGATGAATAGGTCAATCCCATTTTTAATGGTGTTTACAAATTTCTTGATTTAAAGTGCAGCGGAATGTTTATCAAGATATTTGTTTAGAGTGATAATTTTAATAAGCGACCATACTAAGATTATGACCCTTCACATAAACTTTGATTATCGATGCTTGTGCACAATGTGTATAATGAGATAATGCATATGCAAAGTGATGTGGGTTAAGAATAGTATTTAAATAATAAATACAAACACACATGGATCAAACACCGCAAGACCAATTCAAAATGGTTCGATTAACCCAACCTACACCCACTGTTAGGACTCACTCAACCTTGAGCTATCTCCAAAATCCACTAAGTGGGGACTTACACCCTCACAATTAGAGTAGGAATTCAACCTCACTCAACCGGCTGGGAATTCCACCCACCACTATCGAATAGGAATTCCACCTATCCATTTGGTTGGGAGTTCCACCCACCTCTGTGCTGAAGACACTACTCTAGAATTTTTTATAGTGGTTCCGGGGTACCTCCCCTTATTCCACTTCGGAGTAAAGGTTTTAAATAAAATTAAAACCAAAAAGCACTTGCGTTACCGAGGTGTCGGTCCTGGTACTCTCAATCAATCTTTGATTGCCGATATGTCTGTTTCTTCGAGAGTCCACATGAGTTCAAAGTTTCAGAACTCAAGATCTTGATCGAGGAGTAGTTGACCACGAGGGGTCGATTCAACCTTTCACCTAGGGGTCGGTGCATACGAGACTCTCGATCAAAGGCATACCTAGAATGACAGTTCAATGTTCCTGAACCTATGTCATTCGGGTAGACCAGTCTTTGACAACCATGGGTCAATCCTGACTACACCGAGGGGTCGGTGAGATAGACTGGTCATCCTGACAGTGAACATAATTCATATTTCCAAGTTTATTTCCATTTCACTGTCAAATATCCTCATTAGGCTTTTTATGATTTAATCATTTGTTCTTTTAAGCCTAGGGATAGTTCTCTCTAAGATGTGGATACCACCTAAAGTCATCTATGGCCATAATACCTGTTTTGTGATGCCATAAGGATGAACTTCAATCCGGTGGAGCATGATCTTTACTCTTGATCATCTTGGGTCTTCAAGCTTCCAGCAAATGTTTCTTTCTGAGTCATGGAATTGACAAACATAGGGTTTTGGCCAAACCGAGTGTAACGCCCCGCCCTTTTCCACTTGCCGAAAATCAGAGTCTATTTTTATTTTTATTTTTATAAAAGAGTGAGAGAGAACGAGACTCCACGACGCGAGGTAAGTCCGAGCTTCCAAAGCCCGGCCCTTAACTGGCCAACCATATGTGTGCATGGACTAAGTCCACTAAAACGGTTCACACGCAATAAGGCTATACATGCGGAATTATAATAGAGTTATTATTCCTATCCATTTTTAAGCAAGGAAGTCCATCACATAAATTAATCTTAAAAATGTTCAAAATTAAAACCAAACCATAGTAGGATAGTTCTAAGTTATTACAGTCCCAAAATGTGAATAACTCAAATTACATTGTTCGAAATAAAAACTTCAATAAAATAAATCTAAATTATCCAAGCTCCTAAGCTTGGCTCCATTCACGTCCTTCGCTCCGTCCATTCCCTGTGTCATCATCTAATGTAGAAGTAGGGCGTAGGTATTCCGAGTAGGGTCAAACACATGGATTAGCATAAAAAATCATAATAGATAGATAATGTCAAAATCATGCAAGTCAATGCCATGCCATGGGTGTCATATGCCATGATTCCCCACCCATCAACCACATCTCAATTACATAAATAATCCTCTTGATGTACAAGTCACATCAAGGTAAACATTGTCATGACTCCCCACGTATGCCTTATCGGTCCCACTGAACGGAGCGTGGACTCCTCTTTCATTTCAAACATCATAATTGGAATCAGTGTGGATCCCTCCCCACGTTTGTTTATCGGATGTCCAAATGGAACGTGGACTCCCCTCATATGATCCCTCCCATGGCATGCATGAGATGTAAGTGCAAACATGCTATTTCATATTAGCCATCATAGCATTGAAATCCCATACTTGAAACATAGCACTTTGATACCAAAAATAGATCATTAAACATAGAAATAAAACTATCACATATACATAAGTCCAAGGTTTTCAACAAGGTAGGAATCCTACCAACGTCCAAATATTGTATCCTTGCATTTTCGTCAAAACCGATCACCGATCGCGTCAAAGCCGATCGGACACCTGTTTGTGAAATCCTGTTACATTATTACATTTAACACATAAATAAATCAAATCGATGACCCATTTGATTCCCATCATTCCATGTTCATTTCCATTTACGATTATAGTCCTTAACCCGGTTAAGACCCTCAAGGGGGTTCGGCCATACATCATGGCTGAAAAGTGTTCAAGTCCACAACAAAAACCCATCAATGGGGTTCGGCCATACAACATGGCCGAACTTCAGTTTTTGTCTTCTTGACCCTCTTTTTAGTCCTTGTTTATTTTAGACAAAGCGGGTCCAACATCATTCATTCCTTCATTTCTTAATCTAATATTTCATGGTTAATCATTTAACTTTCTAAATACACCTAAGTTCATAAAAGTCATCCATGGGGTTCGGCCATACAACGTGGCCGACCCCATGGTTCTTCATTTTCATCATCTTCCCATCTTAGCCATCATTTCTTTTCATAGTTAATCACTTAACCTTTCACACATTCTTAGATCCATAGAATGATCCATGGGGTTTGGCCATACGACATGGCCGAACCCAGGTTCTTCATTTTCATTTATTTCTTAACTTGATAGTCCATGGTTCATCATTTAAAACATATTTAAATCCATAAACATTCTTCCATGGGGTTCGCCATACAACATGGCCGAACCCATGGTTCTTCCTCTTCATCCTATTTCCATCACCATGAGGATGAGTATTTACTTCAAACATGTTTTAGCACTTGATGGGGTTCGGCCATACATCATGGCCGAACCTCTTGTCTTTCCTTGAGTCCTCAAATGATCCATATATAAAAAATTAGGGTTCGGCCATGCAAGGGACCAAACCATGTTCTTCCACATTTGTTTCAACTGTTTGATCATTCCCTATATTTAACCATAGTCCTCATCATCATCCATTTTATTTGTACAACCTATCTTGCCCACCAACAAGGTTAGAGTATATTCTTTTCATTTCAAATGCTTAACCATCTTCTTGGATGGATTTTTCTTTTACAATCTATGGCTCATAATATCTTGGCCAATCTTCTCAATCCCATATGAAACCCTATGGTTTCGGCCATTCCATAGCCGAAACCGTGGTTTCCTTAGCTTCCTTTTTAATCAATAAGCCTTGTTAATCATACATACCTATTCCGCGACTCCTCCGTTTCTTTAAGTCTGATTTTGCTCCTCTGTCATTCTCCTTACTTAGTCATTGTCCTTCCTCCAAGTCTAGAGCCGAAATGGGAGGAAGAGAGATTCAAAGCCTCCTTGATCTTTAATGGAGTATTCGGCCAAGGTGTGGATTGAGAGAGAGTGAGGGTTTGAGATGAAAACCCCCAATAGAGGGTTCGGCCTAGGTGAAGGTTGAGAGAGAGAGAGAGAGAGGATGAGGTGAAAAATGTCTAACTCTTTTCTTTGTCTAAGAGAGGGGATCAGCCCTAGGGTTTAGAGAGAGGGAGAGGAGGAGAGGGTGAGATGAAACAATATTTTTTTGTCTCAAGGAGAAGGGGTTGGCCCTAGGGTTTTGGTGTGAGCCCTTGTTACTAACCCTAATCTCCCCAACCACCCTTATCACTTCTTGGTCTTTCCCATGTGTCCCTTCGCTAACCAAGAGGACACATGGCTTACACTTGGCCTTCTCCCCCCTTCCCAACGATTTTTGTGTCTAGGGTTTCCTATGAGATGGAAACCCTCCACCTCTCTCTTTGACTCACTTAAGTCTCTTCAACTTCCATGTGACTCATTTGTGAATTCACCTCCCATTCAACTCAATTTGATTTGAACTCACCTATGTAACTCTTAACTCAAGACTTAGAATTTATTTCTTAATTAATTCCTTAATTCAACTCTCTTCACTTAACCCTCTTGAACTCACCTATGAACTCACCCATGGTTGACCAGTCAACCATGGTGGCCGGCTCTACATGTGACCTTAGATCACACACCACCTCACTTGATGAGGTGGGTTTTGGTCCCACTTGGCTATGCCACTTCCATGTCACCTCATACACTAGCCACCTCACTTGATGAGGTGGATCCCATGCCTTAGATCTTAATTGGGTACATGACCCGATTAAATCAATTCATCTTGACCCATTGGGTCCCAATTGGGTATTTGACCCAATTAACTACATTTACCCACTTAATTAAAATCAACTCTATCCATGATCCGTTGGATCATAATTGGGCCATTGCCCCAATTCTTATCCATCTAACATTTATTCCATTATCAATCTTAAATTAAAGAATTAAAATAGATAATATCCAATATAATAATTGCATTGAAAATCCGGGATGTTACACCGAGGCACTAACAGAATACATGTGTACGAGCTCCCAAGTCCACTGTGATTAGATGTTTAATATAATTGAGAATTGATAGGTTTGTAATGTGTTGAAGTAGGGTAGAATGGATGATAAATCAAGCTTGCCTATTGTTCGGCCTTGATGAATTCCCATGCCTGTGTATTATTATGTGCAATGTATGCATTAAATGGATTATGTTGATGTGTTTTAAATTTATAAATCTCGTACCCATGAACCATTATAGTATAGCGTTATGAGTGTGAGGTCGATCCCATAGAGAACAAATATAATAAATATATATAGGCAAACATAAATATATGATTTTGAAATTTTACGTGTTTACAAAATTTAGATCTTAAACTAATCTAATCCCAAGAAATCAATCCTATTCTCATGAATGTAATTCCAAGTTAACAAATGTTAGTTTTTATAAATAGATCCAAAAATTAAAACATTAATTAAATATAATTAAGTAAATAGATTAATTTAGAATTTATAAACAATCTCACACAATATTAAGATGACAAAATTAAAGATCCAATTAAATTAATTCTCAATCTAGCTAACACATATGTCAGGAGGGTGGTTTGAGTAGAAGACATTTAAAATACATGACAAAAGAATTAAAGAATTTAAAATTAGAATAATTAAAATACAACATACAAGCAAGAGAAATTGCAAAACAAAATAAAACAAACATTGAAAATAAATTGATAATAAAAATAAATGACAGAATATAAAAGTGCATAATTGAAAGGGTGGTTATTGGAATAGATCCTTCGTCACACAAAATAAATTAATAATAGCAAAATCTAGGGTTGAAATTCGCATAAAAATTCGTCATTTAATTCATGCTCATCCTCAAAATCAAGACTTATAAACTTTAATTTAGAAAATCAGGCCTTAGTAACTTTGATTCAATACTTACAACGTAAGTTCTAACTATTTCACGTCCAATTTAATAAAACAAAGATCATAAATTCAAAATCAAATGAAAACAATCATCAATGAAATTCGAAAATTGGATGTTTTAGGATCCTAAAGGAATATTTTACTTTTATTTAATGAAAGAATTAATACAGGCATCTATAAATTGATTACTAGATAGACAAAGAAAAATATGATAATTTACAACTTTCACTTGTAAAATTTAAGTGGGGCTCCTGTGTTCTTGTCTTTTGCTCCAGCCTTGGTCCTCTTGTGCTCCAAGTCAAATTTGAGTTTTACAATGGTGGAATAAGGTATTTATAGGACTCTAGGGACGGGATGGATGGTGGAGATTAAATCTTGATTTGAGTTGGTAAGTGGATGGCATGGATTGGATCTAATTTATGGTGAATGGATGAGATTTAAGATGGAAAAAGCTAGGGCTTACTATAGGTGTACACGAATTTTAGGACTGGTGGCTAGGTAGAGAATGAGACAAAAGAGGGATTTGAGAGAGAAGATAGGACATGGTCGAATTTGGCTATGTAGATTAGAGTTTTGGGTTGTGCAATGAATGACTAAGAATATAAGTTAAGATGGATGGATGGATGAGATGATGAGAGGTGATGTGGATGGTTGACCTAGTGAAATTCGAATTGGATCTAATGGGATGGTGCAAAATCGTGTATGACTATGTTTGGATTGGATTGGGAGAAAAGCTAGGATCTAGGTGATGTCTACATGAGGTGGATGGATTGGAGAGGAAACTTAGGGATAACATGCGCATGGAGGCTTCTAACTTGGTGAATTTCGTGTGATGCACTTGGGATATGAGCATGGGGTGCATAACCCTAGGGTTGTGCACTAGATCTAGGGTTTTATGAATGAATGACTATGATTGAATGTCCTAAATCTAGTCGCTTAAATATATGATGGGTGATCTAAATGGATGGATGATAAGATGATGCATGGATGATCATAATCCTAGGGTTAATCTACATGATGGAGGGATTGGATGGCCTAGATATTTAACATGATGCATGAATGGTTTGGATTTGATAGGTCTGATCTAGGGTTTCCTATGTTTAGTGATATGAAATGAATGGTGTGGATGAGATGCATGAGATGAATGGTTTGGATTACATGATTTAACTAATGGATGGTGTGGATGAATGGATGAAAATGAATGGTTAAGATTGCATGGATAAGGAATTGGGTTTTGGATATGGGCTTATATGGATTTGGACTTGGGGTTTGCAAAATTCGAATATGAGCCATGGAGCATTGGATCTTGGATTGGGCTTGGACTTCAACTTCTTGGACTTGGGCTTGTTGGACTTGGATTCACATTGGCCTGGCCCACATTGGAGAATGCGCATGGAGTGCTTGAGCCTAGCCCAATGCATGACATTTGGAGCAAAACTTGGCCCATTTGCAGTGGATTTCTGGCCCATGGATCTTGATTTCAAACTCTTGGCCTCTTTAATTACAGACTTCTCTTTCTTGGAATTAAATAATTATCCAACCACTTAAAATCTAAATATTGAATTAATCTAGACTCTCATACTTGGATCCAGATTAATCAATTTACATTTGAAATCCTAAAAGTGGTATGAACTATTTATAAAATTCCAGATCTTCCAATTTAAGCTCACTTCTGACAATTATCTACTATTTTGTGACTTTTTCCTGTATTTCCCAAAACTAGAAAATTATATTAAATGCATCTTATATTTACAAAATAAAGACTAACTAATCCAATATTGAAGGGCAAAAAGGTAAATTTTCTAGGACTCAAATGATTCTCATAACATGGAATGGATAGTGATGAATGGCTTAGGCTAGATTAAGTAGGAGATGTGGAGCCTAGGCCACTTGACTATGTGGTTAGCTTGAGCTATCTTGGGGATGGTCTTGCACACTTGATATTGTAATTACAAGTGCTAAGACGAGTGATATTGAGTTCCCCGAGGCAAGGATATGGCCATTACCCAATGTCGACCCAATTGAAAAAAATAATGAACTACAAATAATCTGATCCACTATATGGTACGTAGGCAATTGAGAGCATTGTGCCTCAGCCCAATTAAAAGACTCATTATGTCTCATCCATTTATAGTAAAAATGATGTAATGTGTTGAGCGTATGCGAAAAGGTTAGAGGGGGGATTGGTAGGATGTAGTTTCCCTAGTATAGATTCTAATGTTAGACATTAGATCCCACGAAGGCAAGCCCTAAGTGCCTACGATGCCTTGGGAGTCCCGATATGTTGAGATAAGTATGTAAATTCCATGAGTAAGGCCTAGAATAACCATGAGACCGCGGGAGCCTCGATATGGACACACGGGGACTGTGGCATTGAGATGTACACGTGACTGGGTCACTTGAGATTGAGACTGTGGTATGGGTACGTCCCTCGCATGATTATGATGTTAGTCCAACCGTTCCATAGAGGTAATAGGAACGGTGGAGTCGGCTACAGAGACTTGGTCCCACAAGGTCGCCGTTGAGGATTAGGTCCCTCACATCCTATACACTGGATGGTGCTCTCACAGTTATTTAGCACACATCGGTGTGTGTTGATACGCAGGGTTAGGCATCGTATACACCTTGGGTGACGAGCCAACCTGGTAAAGTCGTGAGTTGACCACCTTTGAACTTGTGAATTCCGTGACTAATTCTGAACGAGTAATGATTTCTTAATTTGTGTGACTGAGTCGTGACCTTGCTCGTTTGTCCTGGACCGCGCCTCTAGAAGACCTGCATTGTCACGCCCTGACCCAAAACATAGGCACGTAAAGCGGAACGATTTTTTTTTTTTTTAATATCACATGTGGAAAACACACGTGTTCTCACAACTCAAATATCGAGATCATAAATGAACTCAAATACCATTAATATCTCTAAGGGGATATAAATTCTCTATTATAAAAGTTATCAACTTTCTAGACTTTATTACAGCAAATCCTCATGAATAAAATGGTAAAATCAATATCTCTAACTCAAATCAAATAAATAAAATAAACGACTCAATATGTGGTGCGTCTAAAGCAGCATAACTAAGCTCTTCCTCTAGGGTCCCTCGGACCTATCCAGTGCAACATTACCTAAAATTGCATGGACGTGAGTACAAACAATACTCAATGAGGAAATATGCATGCTACACATTCACGCACCCACGTAATAATAATGTATGAAATGGAATATAAATAAGGTTATGCTATCATGTCATGCTATCAATCTCATCAATGTGGACACACCGTCCACCCAAGGATACCAATCTCATCAACGCGAAGACAATATCCACCCAATGACACCTCTATGGAACGGGCTGTCAAAACATCATGATTCCTTGTGAGACATAGGCCACGACTTACAAAGTTGGTGATCTAAAAATTGCGCCTTATCAAGCTGACATATCATCCAACAAGGGTGTAATGCCAAACCCCGCTCACAAACATGGGCTCCTTACGAAGCTGACTCATCATCTAAAGATGCGTAATGTCTAACTCTGCGTTCAACCATCACGTCTTATTAAGCTAGTACCACCCTCATGGAGTATCCACGTATCTAGCCCTGCACATAAATATGAACACCTTACCTGTAACGCTCCACCCTTTTTCACTTGCCACAAATCAGAGTATATTTTTTTTTTAAATAAGTGAGAGAGGATGAGTCGTCACGACGCGAGTTAAGTTTGAGTTTCCAAAACCCGACTCTTAACTGGCCACTATTACGTGTGCGTAGACTAAGTCCACTGAAACATTTACACACGCTTTTCTTAATGCTTGCGGAATAGTTAAATGAATAAGATACTTACTCGTTCCTCTTGTCATCATTAGATAAGGAAAGCCAATCAGCTATACAATTCCAATAAAAACCTTAAAGATTATCAAATCATAGCAAATAAGTTTTAAGTTATTATAATCCAAAATATAAGTCCTCCAAATACATCATTGAAATTCAAACTAAGTAATTTAAACATTAAATCTTCCCAAGCTCCTATGCTTGGCTCCCTTCTGGTCCAACGTCCTTTTCCTTCTCATTCCCTGTTCCATCATCTATAGGGTAGAAGTAGGGTATTAGTCAAGATGCCTAGTAGGTATTCCAATTAGGGTTATGGTACACATAGGAGTAATATTAGTTTAACATAATCAAGGGTATATACATCATTAATATCATATTTGTAACACATCTTGTAAATACTAAAACAGTGCAGGATGTCCATATTATAATCATGCTAACATAAGTGTCATGTCATGGGTGTCAATGCCAAATGCAATCCCACCCAATGTCCATACTCAATCTCATCATAAATCATATCAATGGTTTCCTTGGCCAATTATGTCCACAGTGTTTGAGGCGGAAACCACCAGGGCACTGTATACCCATCCACAAATTAATCGAGATTACCTGATGGAGTGTGATCTCCTCCCTCTGCACAGGATTTCAGGACTGCCTACCCAGGAGCTCTTTGGCCCAATTACGCCATACCTTTTTCTATCAACTGGACACGGCCAAATCTCAACAATTCATATAGCTTCATATAAGCTAATCTCAAGGTCAAGTTATGTCCGAACCGCTCAGAAATTGGCTTGCTAGTCATATGTGTTCCTTCCCATGCCATGCATGAGGTAATGTATGCAAGAATGCCACATCATTTAAAATACATCATATCATTTGAAAAGTCATTTCATAATCATATACAATTTGTTTAACCAAAGTAATCATCATATTTGGAATAAAACCAGTATCATATTATACTCCATAATGTTCTCAATGAGGTAGGAATCCTACCAATGTCCGATATACTAGTCCTTTGTTGTTTCGCAAGGATATAGCTAACGGTCGCGTGAGATGAATCGTAATCCCTTTGCGAACCTCTTTACTTCATCAAATTCAAACATAGATTTTAGTTTGATCTTCCATTTTAATATCATCACCCCTTACACCCTATAAGAGGCTCAAGAAGATAATCCAAAAATATAACCTTCTAACTCAGTCGATTGAAACACAATCAGATACCATATATGCTTTATCCTGCAAAATTTCAGTCGACTGAATCATATTTGAAAATGGATTTTATCTTCCATACTTAATTTAATAAATTCATCCTACCCACTAGCCAAGGTTAGGGTTTTTCATAATCCATCCAATCATAGCATCATCATAGCATGAGTTCGGATTAATCTTATGGTTGTTTTGTTTCAACCCATAACCATCCATTGGATGGATTTCCAACTCCATGGCCTTATAATAATTTTGGCCATTCATTCCAACCAATCATGGAACCCATGGGTTCGGCCACACCATGGCCAAACCTATGGTTCCGTTAGATGAAATCCTATTTTATTAAGTTTAAACATACTTCCTTCAATCTCCTCATTTTCTTTTGGTCTGTCTCTTCTTCTTTAATTCTTCTTGTCCTTTCTTTGTTCTTCAAAGTCTCCAATGTATGGAGATAGAGGTGGGAGAGAGAGAGAGAGAGAGAGAGAAAAAAAAAAAACTTTTGTTCAAGGGAGGAGGAGTCGGCCAAGGGATTTGAGCAGTCTTGGTTGTGTTTTTATGTTTAAGCCTTACGTTCTTCCCTTCATCTTCTCATAATAGCTTGGCCTTTAACCAATGAGACCCTTGGCTTCCCAAGGGTGGCTTCATGGCTCTTGAGATGAAGACCCTTGGGTTCCCAAGTGTTTAGTACAATGTACTTAGACAAGACATCCATCTCATCTCTTCATCTTCTCAACACAAGCAAATAAAACCTTAACTCATGATTTAACTCACAAGTGGTTGACCAAGTCAACCCATGTCATGGCTGGCCATGCATGTGGTGACTTGGGCACCACATGGCACTTGGGTCCAACATTGGCCATGTCACTTGATGATGTGGCATCCATACTTAGTTGGCTTTCATGTGATGACATGTATGCCACATCGCAATGCCACATGACTCACATGCCACCTCACTTGATGAGGTGGACTTTAATGCATTAAATGCACTAAATTATCCAATTCAATTAATTTAACTAATTTTACCCAATTACTTTAAAATCAAGCTCACCCATGACCCATTGGGTCTTAATTGGGTAATTGATCCATTTCTTGCCCATCTAATGTCCATTTCCACTTTTTTAATCTCAAATTAAATTAAATTACAATCCAGGGCCAATCCAATAGATTTATAAGCTAAGGAAAATCTGGGGTGTTCAATTACCAAGTTGGCCCCATTACCCAATTAGTAAATGGTACACAACCCTGCGTCCAACACATATTACTAAGTAAGTAACGTCCGCATAGGCTCACGAGTATCTAACCCTGCGCAATGCGTCTTACTAAGTTAGTACCGCCCACATAGGCTCACGAGTATCTGACCTTGCGCAAACTGTACCCCAAGTGTACAAAATACTCGTGAGAGCGACCTAAGCGTGAAGCATGTGAGGGGCTATACTCCTCAACGACAACCACAAATAAATCAAGTCTCATAGCCTGACGCCACCGTGAGTACCTTGAACTAAAACCATCATCTTGTCACACCAATCTCCTCTAGGGAGTGGGGAATACCACTAATGGGGCCCAAACCAGAGAAAGGTATATCCTCAAGTCCTACATACTCTTTGAGTCTAATCCCCAACACTAGTATTCTCAATCTCACCATGCCCATAAATACAACATCTCATACTGACATCCTAGATAACCTCCTACGCATATATCAATGAGTAATACAAGGGACCATAATCACAACTATAAGGGCAACATATATGGGATAATCACATCATGATCATAATTTCACAATGATGACAGCATAGCACATTCCATTTCATACATTTATCATCATTATCACATTGGGTTATCTTAGGGATACGGACTACACACCAACATTGAGATACACACATCGGGTTTATTTACACATATTCTTAGTCCTTGCAATTCATGCAACCCGTCTCATGGTGGTTTAACACTCTAAGTTCAAATCACTCCCTTTTTTCACAACCTAAACCCAAATAAATACATCAACAAATCATCTCAGCCCTTCACTAAGGGTCTCCAACAAATATCACAACTCTCTATCATCATGAAAAGATAATAGGCATGCTACAAATCACATAATAGGGACTCTATAACATCTCATGCATAGCATAGGGCATATCTATCCTATTTATCATACATTAAACACATCAATAACACAATACATTCCCTAAATCACTGAAATAGCATACACGCATTCATACAATATGTGTATAGCAATCTTCACTTCAAAATCACGATGTCTTCGATTGATCTTCAGGTCGTATATCGACAGGTTCGGGGTTCGAAGGATCTAATCATGCCAAAAGAATGTAATATACAACTATTAATTCATGGATTAGGCCTAAGCACTAGTTTAGAAGCAAAACCCCCAAATTTAGACCCAAGATTTACCCCTAATATGGTTTGATCCCTTCAATCTAAGGGAAATCCCCAAATCTCTTCCCATGAATCATCTCCAAAAATTAGCATATACCATTTTCCCCAATTTACTTTCCTTCCCATGGGTTCAAAACTCAATTTCAGTTCAGATATACACCCAAACAAGGTTCCATAACAAAAATCCCTAATTACTTCCATGGATTCCTCTCCAAATAAGGCCTAAAAGCCATCACATACTCATTCTCAACACATCCGATTAAGATCTCATCAAATAATAAGAAAGGGAAATAGTAGGATCATAGATCTTACCTTTGTAGGAGTATGAACCGTGCAAAGGGGCGTCAGAGCGTAGGAAATCTGAATCCTAGGGCCTTTAGTGGGTGAAAATCAATAGAGGGAAGGTAGAGGAGGCAAGGGTTTACTGTAAGGGAAGAAGGGTTGGCTGTTTGGAAGAGAATGGAGGTGAAATAAGCCTAATTTAATGCAAACACGGACTTATGTATGAACTTAATATTTTAATTATATATATATATATATATATCATAAAAATGAAATATATGAGTTTTGTCCAAATAATGCAATATCTATTAAAAGAAATAAGGGAAACTAAATTTCCCTCAGATGATACATTGACTTTGTTGATGTGTCGGCAAAACTAAATGTTTCTAGACGATGCATCGAATGGATCGATGTGTCGGGGAAAAACTGATATTCAAGTCCGAGGTATAAGTTGTCAAGACGTTGCATCGACTCGATCGATGTATCGGAGAAAAGACAATTAAATGGGTCGACACATCGACAAAGTAGATGTGTCGAGTATCCCGAACGTTTTCAGCAGACCTTCTGTCTACCACCGTCCAAAACTTTTCATTTCTCCATGAATGGGCATTCACAATGCCTATTCCATTTTCAAGGACTCCATTAAGAGTCTAGGGCAATCAAAAGATGAAGATAAAAGGAAGAGAAAACGAAGGGAAAAGAAAGAAAGAAAGAAAAGAAAAGAAAAGGAAAATAAAGAGAAGAAAAGAGAGAAACAGAATGCCTGGTCACCCCTCTTACTCATCCGAGTACACCCTATCATTCACATCTCAGCCCTCAACTCGACCAAGAACCTTTTCACCTCCTCACGGGTTTCCTCTGTTTCGGGAAAGGAAGGAGAAATCAAGCAAGTGGAAAGAGAAATCGAGCTAGCAAGGAGGGTGGAGAGGAAGGAGACAAGGGAGATCAAATTTCAACCATTCGAATACACCTAAGAATCACTCGAGGTAAGTGATTTTTTGATATTTTTTAGTAAATTAGTAGCACTTGGATGTTTAGGAAGTATGCATGAATGGATTGGAAAGGAAAGAACACAAGAACAATAAACACCTGAGTAAAGGGAAGCCATGGATGATGGGTCCATGACTTCTGACTCAACCCAGTCGACATATCGACTTCGTCGATGTGTCGTTTGGGGCGAGAATTCAACGAACCGAAAATGACAAGTATGGAACTGAAACCCAGGAGGACACATCACCGGTGTCGATGCATCGGTTTGGGAATGATCCGAAATAAACATAAAAAGGACGAAGGAAGAACGAATCAGTGGCCATATCGACTGTGTCGATATGCCCATGGATCTTTGACAAACATATCGATCAGACCAACAAATCAGTGTAGACATGACTGAACTACAAAATAGATAAGGAGATGATGAACTTACACCAGGACGATGTATCGACGAGATCAATGCATCGGCCTGGGAATGATAAAGTAGAAATGAGGAACTGACTTCTATACGATGTATCGACTAAGTCGATATATCAGCCTATAAATGTAGAATGAATATTAATATTAAGATACCAAAACCTAGGGGATACATGTATCGATTCGATCGATATGTATGGTTCGAGAACAGTGGACGATGCATCGACTATGTCGACATATCGATTATATACATCTGTGTTTGTATCGACTGGTCGATACATGTAATCGGGTATACTCATTTGAAAACAAAAAACCAACACGAATAGCAAACTTTGAAGTACATGTCGACCTGCTCGACATGTCGAACCAATAAAACCATAAATGTATCGACTAGGTCGATACATGTAACATGAAAACAATAACAGGAACTGAAACAGATAGAGTCCAATCGACATATCGAGATGATCAATGTGTCAACTGTGTCCAGAAGCAATGTATTGACAATGTCGATATGTTGGCCTGAAACATAGACGGTTTAGCGAGGTTAATATATCTGTTATGAATGGAATCTTTTAAGTTTTGGAAATCATACAGTAGACATTTAGGTCTGGATTAGACCTACACAGATTAGACAAATGATTATATGTGATAGTGACATATAAACTGTGATTTGAAACATGTACATGGACAAAAGGAACCAAGGGTAATTCCGACGTCGTTCGAACAAACGTTTGAGATCCCCTTTAGTTGATCACTCTCGATTAGGTAGGAGTTCCTACTTTATTGAAGCTCAATGTGATGAATGATTTTATGATATGTTATGTCTTTTAAAAGCATAAATATGGATTCATGGAATTATATTTTATTATGTACATGGAAATGATTTTGATGAGAAATTATTGGATTTATGATTTTGTCATCATATTTGCACACATTACCTCATGCATGGTTGCATGGGAGGGTCGATGGTATTGAACCAAGAAGGAAATGTCCGAACCTCGCTTGGACTCAAGTAAAATGGTTATAAAAATGTTAAACTCTGGCCCTGTCCTTGATATGAATAGTACGGCCTAATTGGGCCAAAGAGCTCCTGGGTAGGTCCCGAAACCCTGCGCAGAGGGAGGTTACCACACTCCACCGATAGTCTCAGTTAATTTGTGGTGGGTAACAACACCCATGACATATTATTTTATGATTTTTGAGCTACCAAAAATGGGTACATCTTCTGTCTTGTATCTGAGAAACATGTATTAATCATATTTTGGGATCTTCTCCATTGTTACTTTTATTACATGTTATTATGAGATTTCACAATTTGTGCATTTTGTGATCTGAACTTCTTACTGAGCAAGTTGACTAAGCCCATACATTTTTCCCTAGATGATAACACAGATCGGGATAAAGGAAAAGAAACTGGACCTAATGATAGTCATGCTTGAGGAAGAAACAGATCCGGAGATGCTGGAAGATAACATAGTTCTTATTTTGGTATTTTTATAGAACTATCTAATTTCATAGGATCATTGATGTAATAGCTTAGATGACTTTTATTTTGGATATAGCTTGATATTTTTGAATTATTTGATTAAGTAATTTTCAACTTTGCTATCAAATTTTTAATATTATAACTCCGCAAAATGTTATTTCTGCAGTGTTGTGCTCGTACATACGCAAATGTTTTGTGACTTGACTCATGTATGTCCTAGAAGCCAGTCGAGGGCTGGGTATTCGGACTTGAACTCAGCTCGCGTCGTGACGTATCCATTATTTTTCGTATAAAAAAAAAGTACTCTGATTTAATCAATTGAAAAAATGGTGGGTCGTTACAATTGGTATCATTGCGGAATGAAAAAGTAAAAGAAGAAAATTATTATAAGTCAAACATATCCAACAAACTTAGAGAAAAAACTGCCCTCAAAACAAAGAACGTCAACAAAACCTAGGAGATTGAGTCAATCCAGTCAATATTGAATTGACTATGCATGAATCATGGTTGCTTGAAGAAGCATTTGTATAAGATTACTAAGCGAATGTTTCGTGACTAAGGAAACATGCCGCCACGAAGAAGGAACACCCGACGCAATGCGGAACTCACGAGGAGACAAATGGCAATATCCCACCCGTGACTCCTGATCTCCAAAGTTTCGTACAGGCAGTAGTGAACTCAGTACTATAACAGAACCAAGCAGGCGGTGGTGCCAATGCCGCAACTGATTCTGAAGACAGAGCTTTGGTTCTGGATTTTCAACAACAGCGTCCCCCATATTTTCATGGGAATGAGGGACCCATTGGAGCTGAAAACTGGATCGAGACACCACCAACATCCTAAAGTTATTGAGGATCACGGGAGATCAGGATAGGATTTTGTTGGACACATCTCAACTGATAGATGATACGGGCAAATGGTGAAAGCAGTGGAGCACAACCAGACAGTGGCAGAAAATGACGTGGGAGAATTTTACAAAAATTATCCTAGAATATTATTTTCCACAATAAGAGAAGGAACTCAAGACCTAGGAATTCATAGTCCTAGGTCAAGGACGTATGATAGTTGCTGAATATCATCAAGAATTCACCCGACTCTTTTGTTATGCTCCATACATGGTGGACACTGAATATAAGAAAGCTCGTAAGTTTGAGAGAGGTGACATTCTATCATCAGAGCCAAGGTCAGCATATTCAAATCAACAACTTTGGCAAAACTTGTGAGTAGAGCAAGCATTGCTGAACAGGAGCTGATGGAGTCAGTTAAATACATGGAAAGTAGAAGGAGGCAGAGCGGGGGAAACTCTTTTCACCCTCGCAATAAATTCTATCCCAAGTCCGAAAACCTTCAGCTTTTACAGGCCTCAACTGGTGGATATCATCCCAGTCATTCTTCATCCTCAGTTCCGGCAGTATAGACATCCCGGGGTGGCATTAGTTGTTTCCAGTGTGGCCAGACAAGGGCACATGAAAGCGGGATTGTCCACAACTTCACAAGTCATCTCAAGCACGAATTCTTTCCTGTCCAACGGGCAGGCCAACACAGTATCAGGTATCAAGAGCACAGAACCAGTCCGGATGGCCACCTATTCCAACAGCTTCAGGACCATTGTACACCCTCGTTCCTCCTCTAGAGACAGCGAATCACTCTATGATCTAAGGTATGGCAGTTATTGGTGGTTCTTATAAAGTAGCATTATTTTATTCAGGAGCATCACACTGCCTTTTTATCTGCATCTTTAGTAGCTGCCACTGGTTTGCTTGTACAACAATTATCAACTATATTTAACATAATATCTCCAATCAGTGACACAACACTTGGGTTAGCTTGCACTTCCATTGACACTGAACTAGTCGATTTCAAATTCCAATTCGACTATCTGGTTATGGACATGACATAATTTGATGTCATTTTTGGCATGGATTGGTTGACCACGTTCGAGGTAGGTATTGATTGCTACCTCAGAAGAGTGACATTTTGGTCACCAGAGGGACGACGATTTATATAGTTCATTCAAACAAACAGAAAACCCCAGTGTGCTAAAGGTTACATGATGAAATGAACCAGATTTTGTTGAACAATATCAGGTTGGAAAAGTCACCCGTATCCACATTACCCACAATAGTGAGAGACTACACAGAAATATTTTCGACAGAACTCTCGGGTTTACCTCCAAAGCGGGAGATTGATTTTGAAATCAAATTACTCCCTAGGACTGCTGTAATAGCCCGAAATTTTAAATCAACATATATATGGCATTTATTTATTTTAATAATGAAAAAATTTGGAATTTTGATGTTATGGATGTTAAATGGATCAAATTTTGGGGCAAGGGCCCAAGTATGGTCCAATGGACCATGGATTTGATGGGCCCGATAACCATTTGGGACCCAATGGGTTAAAATGAGTCAAACTCTAAGGTAAATGATAGAAAATAATTTAATTGGGCCATGGGCCCAATGGTGACCCAATTAATTGAAATGGGTTGAATTGGAGTTAAACCACCTAAGTTAATGATGAGATGGTTAAGATGGGGCCTACCTCCACCTCACCAAGTGAGGTGGTGTGTGGACCAAGGAAAAGGTGGGGCCGACCATCATGGTTGACTTGGTAAACCATGGATAAGTTAAGGGGACTAAGGTGGATTAAAGTAAATTAAGTTGATTAAATTATTTTAAATCATCTAAGTTAAGATTAATGGGGTTTAGGTGACGTGGCCGAATGGGGCCCACCTCCACCTCATCAAGTGAGGTGGCAGGTAGACTAAGAATTGGTGGGGCCGACCATCATGGTTGACTTGGTCAACCATGGGTGGATTCATGGAGAAGAATTAAGGAGATTAGATGCAATTAAATGATGTAATTAAGGGACCTAAATTAAAGTATCAAATTAATCAAATGAATTAATTAAATACTTAGGTTAGTCAAATAAGTCAAAGGAGGAGTCAAAGGGGTGGTTTCATCTCATTGAAACCACCCAAACCACTCATTCAAACACACATAAAACCGTTGGCATGTGGGGTGGTTTCCTCCCCACCACCACCACCAAAGGCATGAGAGCCCATACCCCTCTCCATGATGGGTAGTCAATGGACTTGATGGGAAGACCAAACCACTCACCTTAAAGACCCAAAACCGTTGGCATGGTGGTGGTTTCATGCCAATCACCACCACCAAGGACATGCAAGCCATGCTTACCCATGTTGGTTGGTCAAATGGAATGATGGAGGAATGTAACCCAAGCCACCAAGATGAGATGGGAATGGGTCTAGAGTCCCATCTCATCTCCATCTCTTCATTCCCTCTCCCAAAACCATCCTCTCTCTCTCTCTCTCTCTCTCTCCCAAGGAAAACACCAAGAAAGAAGAAGAAACTTAGAAGAAAAGAAGGAAAAAAAACTAGGCTTGGCCGACCACCACTTCAAGACCCAAGCTGGAGATGATTTTCCATCCCCTCCTCCCCTCTCCCTCTCTCAAAATCTAACCCTACCTTAGCCGAACCCTAACCTTGGAGACTCCATCTTGATCAAGCACATAGTGGCCGAACAACAAGGAGAAGAAGAAGAGAAAGGGCTAAGGAAATCAAAAGGAGAAAGAAAGGCCGGAGGAGTCGTCGGTGTGGTAAGGAATTCTTAAACAAGAATTTATATTTTTTTAAAGGTTAAGATGTGTTTACTGGAATCCATTTCTTGGAATGAATGGTGGCCACAAATGTTATGGGCCTTAGATCTAAGATCCATCCAATGATAAGATGAGAAATGGATGAAAAGGGGAGAGATAGATTAAGAAAAATAATAAATAGAAGGATTAAGGAGGTTATGTAACTAAATGGATTAAGCATGGAAGTATGGGTTTTTGAATGGATTGATGGACCATAGGGTTCAGCCATGTAGTATGGCCGAACCCCATGGTAAATGGTTGATGATTTTAATTAGGATTTTTAAGTTTAAAGCCATGGAGAATGATTATGATGTTTAGGGTTGTAAATGATTAAATGTCGAAAAAATTTAAAGGGGTTTAAATGAGGAAAAATCATGGAGTGTGTGAATGATTTTGTGGCCTCAAGAGGCATAGGAAAATGGTGAATCATGAACCATGGGTTCGGCCATGGTGTATGGCCGAACCCTATGGTGATGGAATGATGTACTCAATGGTTATAAAAGTATGGAAATTAATGGAGAAGGTTAATGGTAATTAAGTGGATTTTTCCTTAGTATTTTAAACAAAGTTTAAATGGGTGGAAATGAAGTTTTTAAAATAAAAACTATGGACCATGGGTTCGGCCATGGTACATGGCCGAACCCCATGGGGAGACTTTGAGGAATTTGGTGTTTTTGGA
This sequence comes from Chimonanthus salicifolius, assembly GCA_013350335.1. NCBI lineage: Eukaryota > Viridiplantae > Streptophyta > Magnoliopsida > Laurales > Calycanthaceae > Chimonanthus > Chimonanthus salicifolius. The sequence continues at coordinate 23,733,842 of CM023539.1, read as the reverse complement.
ACCAAGAAAAATGAAATGGAATGATGGTTAAATTAATGAACCAAAGTGTACCTCATGATGATTAATGAAGGATGATTCAAATGTATGATTTAAATTCATTTATGGTAGGACCAATGAAATAAAATGGACCCAAGAAAAATGGCAAAAAGGCATCATGGGTTCGGCCATGGTGTATGGCCGAACCCATGACCCATTGGTAGGTCATGTTATGGGCTAAAAATTGAATTATGTATGGGATTAGATGATTGGAAATTTAATTAAATTAGGTGGCTGATTTTAGGGATGTTATGTCATGGTTAATGAATCATTAATGGGGCTAAGCATATGGATGAATTATCGGACAAAAATGTACATGGATGGAGGAAATACCAAACCATGGAAGTGTAGTGGCAAAACTGTAATTATTGGCCACAATGAAGAACCATGGGTTCGGCCATGGTACATGGCCGAACCCCATGTAGGTTGGACATGAACTTGAATGCATTAAGATGATATTATGAATGATTAAATGAAGCTCAGGGTTGCTGCCTTTTAGGCTCACAAAATTAGAATGTTTAAATGGGCAAAATCTGGAATTTTCTATGTGTTTAAATCAATGGAAAATGAGGCTAAGTTAAGGGCTGATTTTGATAACCTTGTAACATAATTAGGGATCATTAATGGATCTAAGGTTGTGATCAGTTAGGGACTTAATCATGGATAAAATATGGACTAATTTGGTAAATGTATAATAAGGTATCGAGACGTCGTAAACCGTACGCGATCGGTGACCGGATTATCGAACGAAAAAGTAAAGGGACGCTAAGCGGTATTCGGTAGGATTCCTACCTTTTGGTAAGCCGTGGATTATGTGTATGTGATGGTTTCCTCGTCTTATTTCGGTAATTATATGATTTATTTTAAGATGGGTTTTAAATGCTATGGATTATACTTTAATGCTATGGATGGTATTTTAAATGCTATGGATTATATTTTAATGCTATGGATGATATTTTTAAGGCTATGGATTATATTTCAATGCTATGGATTTTATATTAAGGATATGAATTATATATATACTACATAGCATAATGCACTTACATCTCATGCATGACATGGGCGGAAAAATAAAGGAATCGGAGTCCATGCTCCGTCGAGGCGACCGAGAAGCAAACATGGGGATAGCCTGAGGCGCTATAACCGGAGTCCATGCTCCGTCGGGGCCGACCGAGAAACAAACATGGGGATAGCTTAATATGCTATAACCGGAGTCCATGCTCCGTCAGGGGCTACCGAGAAGCAAACATGGGGACACATTGACGAGGCTTTGCCGTCAAGGGGGATATGACATTGTATGATGATATGGATGATGTGTGGGACACATGACATAGGCACCCATGGCATGGCATTCATTCTATGATGTTATTATATTGTTATCAGTATGCTTGTTATCACTAATCCATGTGCTAGCCCTACTCGGAGTCCTACTGGGCGCGTTGTCTAACGCCCTACTTCTACCCTAGCTGATGACGCAGGAGATGGCGGAAACTGGTGGACGCGACGGGAGCCAAGCTTAGGAGCTTGGGAAAGCGGCTACTTAGTGTTATTTAAGTTTTATTTTGGAAATGTAATTTAAGTAGCTTAGCTTGTCGGATTGTAATAATTACTGTTTCTTGCCATGGTTTGGACTGTCCTATGGACGTTATCATTTTGACATATAATTATGAACATAGGGGTATTTTAGTAATTTAAGCGTTGTACTTCCTTGCTATCTAAAACTGGTATGATAGTTCTATTATAATGTTCCGCATGTAATTATATTCCGCAAGCTTACTTCCTACGCGTGAACCATTCTCGTGGACTTCGTTCCGCGCACGTGTAGGGTTGACCAGTTAAGGGCCGGGCTTTCGAAGCTCGGACTTAACTCGCGTCGTGACGTCCGCGTCCGTTGTCACTTATTATTTCAAAAAAAAAAAAATTAGACTCTGATTTCGGTGAAAATGGGGCGGGCGTTACAACTGCACTGGTATCACTTCCACATTATCAGATGGCACCTGTAGAGATGTTTGAGTTGAAGAAACAAATTGATGAGTTACTCAGATTGGCATTCATCCGACACAACTAGTTCATCATGGGGAGCGCCGGCCTTATTTGTCAAAAAGAAAGATGGCTCTCTACGGATGTGCAATGGATTATAGAAAGCTGAACCAGTTTACCATCAAGAATAACTATCCTCTACCCCGAATTGACTACTTGTTTGATCAACTTAGAGGATCCAGTCATTTCTCTAAGGTAGATCTCATGTCAAGGCTATAATCAGATCAGATTCGATGATGAGGATATAGAGAAGACAACTTTTAGAACTCAGTATGGGTTGTATGAATATGTGGTGATGCCATTTAGACTAACAAATGCACCGGCAGTGTTTATGGATTTGATGAATATAATCTTCCGTCCGTACTTGGATAAATTTGTAATCATCTTCATTAATGTCATTCTTATTTATTCTACCAACAAGGAAGAACATGCCGAACACTTGCGAGTTGTTCTGGACACATTGAAAAAGAACAAGCTATTTGCAAAAGCGAGCAAGTGTGAATTCTTGTTGTCCAAAGTGAACTTTTTGGGCCATGTGCTGACAGCAGAAGAAATAACAGTGGACCCAGCAAAGGTAGCGACAATAAGAGAATGGAAGGCTCCAAAGAATGTCACAGAAATTCGGAGTTTCCTCTGATTGGCTGGATATTATCATAAGTTTATCATGGACTTCTCAAAGATTGCAGCCCCACTTATTTGGTTGACTCAAAAAGGAGTTGAAAGTTCCCTTGGTAGCTAGAACAACACGATTAACCCTAGAGGAGTGGGAAAGGGGGGGGGGGGGGGGTGTGAATATGTCAATCTAATATCGTTGGTCCCTTTTTAAAATTATCTTGATTGATTAATTAAGTGCAGCAGATATACCAATCAAATGAATGTGTCTTAGCAAATGTGATTAAACGATCAACACATGAAAATAGCTTTTAACACCACAAACAAAAGGATACAAGATATAAAGTGGTTCGGTTCGCCAATCTACATCCACTATTAGGACTCGTTCAACCTTGACTTATCCCCAAATTCACTATGTGAGGACTCACACCCCTCACAATTAGAGTAGGAATTCCACCTCACTCAATCGGTTGGGAATTCCACCCACCAATGTGCCAGAGACGACGCTCTAGAGTTTTTTATAGTGGTTCTGGAGCAAATCCCCCTTAATCCACTTTCGGGTCAAAGGTTTTAAAATAAAATAAACAAGAAACACTTGCCTTGAAGCTCTTTCTAGCTGATGTGTGCTTCTTGAAGATTCCACCCACTGAGTACCGACGCTCCTCCTTGTAGCCGTTGTATGGTAATCACTATATAGTAATCACTAATTCAGGGTTACAAGGAAACTTTGTTCAACCAAAGCTTTCCTAGATTAGTTCTTTTCTTTCTATTTTTCTCACTGACAAACTCAATCAATAGATTGGTTGATAAAGGTTTTTCTTTCCTCCTCTCTTTCCCACAATGAGTGTTGACCAGTTCCTTAGAGTGTATAACTCTTTACAGCTCAAGGAAGATGGTAAAATGATCACCCAACACTCATATTTATGGAGGAGTCTTAACGGTCTTTCTGACTGTCCAGGACCGACAGGTCGGTGGCACCGATGGGTTGATGGCACTGATGGGTCAATGTTCATATTTATTATTGTTCAACCACCCAACCGTTGCACATTAAATGTACTCCAAACAGCATAATTACTTCTCGGTCGACATGTCGGTGTTGCAGATGGATCGACAGTTATGGCACCGATAGTTTGGTCCATACGAGAGGCTCGATCTGGGGCAAAGACATGCTGACAGTAGTTTCTAGTATAGAAACCTGTTATCCAGAACAACCTGTCGCCCTTTACCGATGGATGGGTTGGTCCTATTACTCTCGATCGGTCTTCATATACCAATATGTCTGTTTCTTCGAGAGCCCATTTGAGTTCACAGTCCAAAACTCATAAGTCTTTTACCGAAGAGTTGTCGACCATGAGGGGTCGTTTAAGTTCATCACCAAGGGCTCGGTGCATGCGAGACTCTCGGTTAGAAGGCATACCCTAGAGTGGCAGTTCTTTGATCTAGAACCTCTGTCAATCTACTCGACTAGTCCTTGACAACAATGGCTCGATCCTATCTCCATTGAGGGGTCGGTGAGAGCGACTGGTCGAGCTGACAGTGGACATAATTCATATTTCCAAGTTACTGTCCAGCATCCTTTCTAGGCTCTATTATGTTCATTACCAACATATGCAACTAAGCCTAGGAATAGTCCTATCTCAGGTGTGGATACCACCTAAGGTCATCTATGGCCAATTACTTATTTTTCTGATTTCCATATTGATGAGCTTGAACTTGGTGGAGCATGATCTTCACTCTTGATCATCTTGAGTCTTCAAGCTTCTTAGCAAGTGCTTCTTCCCGAGTCATGGAATTGACAAACATGGACTCGACCATGCCGAGGTACTAACAAGGAGTCAAGTTTGAATGGACAGAACTGTGCAATCGAAGGTTTGAAGAGCTGAAAGAACAACTCATAACAACTCCCATCTTAGCCCTATCCGAGTGAGGCAAAGGATACGAGGTATTCTGTGATGCTTCAAGGGAAGGACTCGGGTGCTCTCTTACTCAAGGTCCACATGTAGTGGCCTGCAGTTCCCTACAGTTAAAAATCCATGAACAAAATTATCCCATCCATGATCTAGAATTGGTCACAGTGGTCTTCGCAATCAAGAGTTTGCGACATTACCTCTTCAGAGAAAAGTTTGAGGTATACTCGGATCACAAGAATTTGAAATTCTTGTTTGATCAGAAGGAACTCAATTTGAGACAGAGGCAATGGATAGAGTATCTTCAGGATTGATTTTGCCCTTCACTATCATCCGGGCAAAGCAAACAAGGTTGCAGATGTACTTAGTCGCATGACTCATGGAACCATAGCAAATTTGATCATACAGGAATGGGAGATGTTGTCAGCAATTAAATAAATGAAGTTGCATATAAATGGCAGCGGAAGTATGTACAACCTGATAGTGCATTCCACCATGGTGTCAAAGATCGAACAAGCACAGAGATCGGATGTAGAAATGGCAGAGTTATGGACTAAACTGGCTGCATGAGAGACATTGCAGGATTGGAAATTACGACCTGGTCAGGGTCTTATGTTAAGAGGCCGAGTCTATGTGCCAGAGGAATGTAGGGAAGAATTTTTTATAGAAGCTCACAATTCCAAATTATCCATACACCCCGGAAGTACAAAGATGTTCCAAGACCTTAAAAGACAATACTGGTGGTGTGGACTTAAGAAAGACGTAGCAGATTTCGTCTTAAGGTGTTTGACATGCCAAAGAGTCAAGGCAGAACATCAAAGGCCACCTGGTTTACTCAAACCTCTGCCTATACCTGAGTGGAAATGGGAGCACATTGCAATGGATTTTGTGACCGGATTACCAAAATCTTCAAAAGGCAATGATGCAATATGGGTTATAATTGACCGTCTCACAAAGTCGGCACATTTCATGCCTATTAAGATGACAGATTCATCTTAGACGTTGGGTAGACAATACATCAGAGATATTGTCCGATTGCATGGGATACCTAGGACCATTGTTTCTGATCGGGACGGCAGGTTCACAGGCAGGGTGTGGTAGAGTTTACAGACAGCAATGGGGACAAATCTGTTATACAGCACAACATTTCATCCTCAGACGGATGGACAGTCAGAAAGGACCATGCAAATGTTGGAAGATATGCTGAGAGCTTGTATGTTAGACTTTCAGGGCAGTTGGGAAGATAACAACTCAGTCATTAATTTGACAACTCAGTCTAATTCTGTAACACCCCGGATTTTCAAGCTATGGATATATATGGAAATTATCCATTTAATTTGTAAATTAATGGAGATGGACTTTAGATGGGTAAGGAGTTGGGTCAATTGGTCAATTAAGACCCAACGGATTATGAATAAGGTTCAATTGGAATAAATGGGTAAGATTTATTTAATTGGGTCAAGGTTGTCAATTGGGTCAAAAGTCCAATTGGGACCCAATGGATCATTTATGAGCTAGTTAGAAGTAAATGGGTAAGGTTTGATAATTGGGTCTAATAACCAATTAAGATACAAGACATGAGATCCACCTCATCACGTGAGGTGGCATGTAAATGAAATGGTTAAGTGGGATCCTAAATACTATATGGTTCATAGTCGGCTAAGCCATGGTTGACTTGGTCAATCATGGGTGAGTTCAATAGAGTTGAGTTATTGAATGAGTTCAAGTGGGATAAATAATACTTGAGTTGGAATGTGAAATCACATGAGTTGAGAATTTATTAATTTGAGTTCAAGTACTTAGTTGGAAAATGAGTTCATTTAAGTTGAGTTAAATTAAAATGAGTTGAATGGGAAGTCAATGGGACTTTCATTTTAATTAGGGGAGTTGGAAAATGGAGAGTCCTATCTCAATGGACACCATCATTATGAGGAAGGTGAAGGGTTGTGGTGGTTACACAAGCCTACACAAGGCATACACGTTGGAGATGGGAGTTTCATCTCATGGGATGAAACTCCAAATAGATCATTGATGAGGGAGGTGAAGGGTTGTGGTGGTTACACAAGCCTACACAAGGCATACACGTTGGAATGGTGGGAGTTTCATCTCATTGGATGAAACTCCAAAAGGATCTTTAATGAGGGAGGTGAAGCAGACATGGTGGTTACAATGGGGTATCACCAAAGGACACCACCCTTGGCCGACCCTCATGGATCAAGACAAGGAAGTTGGAGGATTTTGAGGTTACACGACACATGTCCATGTGTACATGTTGGAACATGGAGGGTTTCCATCTCATGATGGAAACCCAAGGGTCATATGGTGGGGAGTTTCATCTCATGGGATGAAACCCCCAAAATAAGTATCAATGAGGAGGTGAAAGGGCATGGGAGTTACCATAGGGCAGCAACCAAAGGACACCATCCTTGGCTGAATTATATTGGACAAACAAAGAGGATTCTTGGCTTCATCTCACTCTCAAGCTCTCACACAAGGCTGACCCCCTCTCATTGACAAAAGACAAAGGACTTAGAGTATTTTCTATCCCAAGTTTCTCTCTCTCTCTCGAACCTACACTCTCTTGGCCGAACCCTCTATTTGGGTTTTCATTTCAAGACCTCTCAAGCACACTCTCGGCCAACAATCAAGGAGGAAGAAGAGGCTAAGGAGGGAGAAGATTGGAGGAGCAAGGAGTGAAAGAAACTGGAGGAGCCGCGGAATTGGTAAGTACATAATAAGATTTTATAAGCATGGAAAAGATGGTCAAGGAACATGGTTTGGCCATTGCATGGCCAAACCCTAAAGTTTTATATACAAGAACCATCAAGGAACAAAAAGGGGTGGATGAGGTTCGGCCATGGTGTATGGCCGAACCCCATCAAGGGATATAATCTCGGTAACATGATTTGTAAGAGAAAGTGGTGAACCATAGGATTCGGCCATGATGTATGGCCGAACCCCATGGAAGAACATCATTGGTTTAAATGGTGTTAAAGGTGGTTAAACCATGGAAAGGGTTAAGATTATTAAAAGGTTTTAAAATGGAAGTATGTTAGCTAATTGTTATGGGTTTTGAATGATGGAAACCATGGAAGTTGGTTAATGATCTTAATAGGTTTTAAAAAGGATCAATCATGGAGGTATGATTTAATGAACCATAGGGTTCGGCCATACACTATGGCCGAACCCCATGGAAGGTTATTAATGATTTTAAAAGGTTTTACATGGAGGTATATTGTTGATGTTTAAAGGGTTTTAAAGATGAGAATGTTGAATGGATGATGGTAAATGTTAATGGTGGTAAATGGGTCTAAATGATGTAAAAGGGTGGAGAACCATGGACCATGGGTTCGGCCATGTTGTATGGCCGAAACTCCATGGAGAAATATTGAATTGGTTACATGTATTTAAATCATGGAAAGTTATTAAGGAATTTATATGGGTCTAAATGATTTTCAAGAGGAAGTAATGAACCATAGGGTTCGGCCATGTGGTATGGCAGACTCCCATGGAAAGGATATTAGCGAATTATCATGGATTTAAAGGATGGAAAATCATAGATGAATGTTTATGATGTTAAAGGTTTTAAAGGGTTTAAATGGTTGTATAACCATAGGGTTCGGCCATGTTGTATGGCCGAACCACATGGAAGAATATCATTGGTTTGGATGGTTTTTGAAGGATGAAAACATGGAAGTTGGTTAATGATCTTAATAGGTTTTTAAAAGGATCAACCATGGAGGGACTTGTTTATGAACTTAAGATGGTAAATTAATTTAATGAAGAACATGGAAATAAGGCATCATGGGTTTGGCCATGGTGTATGGCCGAACCCCATGGACCATTTTAATGGGCCATTTGGAGATTTAAGCATGATTAGAAATCATTAATGGTTCTATGTTTTTGGATTAAGGAATCATGTATGGATCATTTTTGGGACTTAGGTCATATGTAATGAACTAAGTAATTAGCCATGGAGGGATAATGGCAAAGATGTAAATGGGTGAAAATGATGGACCATGGGTTCGGCCATGGTGTATGGCCGCACCCCATGGGGAATGTGTTTGTGGACTTATGGTGTTATTAAGGTTAAATGATTAACTTATATGTGTTAGGTTTAATGAATCAAAGATGGATCGATCTTGGACCCACAATGGTTAGAAAGATCAAGGATCAAAAAGAGGAACCAAAACCATGTGAGTGAGGTTCGGCCATGTTGTATGACCGAACCCCACTAAGGTGTACTTTGTGGACTTAGAGTTTTTAAAATGATTTACTTAGATGTGATTGGTTAAATCAAAAGAAGGACCAAAACCAAGTGAATGAGGTTCGGCCATGTTGTATGGCCGAACCCCACTAAATTATGTTTATGGACTTAAACATGGTTGGAAATCAAAGGGGTCATTGGTTTGACTAATTTATATGTAATAAGGTAACGAGGTCTCACAAGTGGTGTACGATCGGCTAGATGCAATCGGTGAGCGGTTTCGGACAAAAACGCAAGGATACATAAGTTTGTCATTGGTAGGTTTCCTACATCATTGAAAACTATGGGATGTGTACAATGGTTTTAATTCTTATTTTGATGAGTTACTTTGTATCAAATGATATGTTTCAAATGTGAGATTTTAAAGGCTATAATTGTATTATTGCATAGCATATGGATATTTGCATCTCATGCATGGCATGGGAGGGATGATTTGTAACCGGAGGCCACGCTCCATCGGGGCGTCTGTAAGGCATCCGTGGGAAGACCTTGATGTCCATTATCCATCGAGAAGTAACCAGAGAACACACTCCGTCGGGGCGTCCGTAAGGCAACTATGGGGATACCTTGATGAGGAGCTTTCCATCAAGAGGATACTATGTTTGTAATGTAACCGGAGGCCACACTCCGTCGGGGCATCCTAAGACAACTGTGGGGATACCTTGATGAGGAGTTTCCATCAAGAGGATACCATGTGTTTGTGATGGGTGGGACTCATTGCATATGATAGCATGGAATGGCATTGAATCGGCATGATTATAATCTTTATTATCATGCAATGTTTCTGGTTTTTACCTGTTGATTAGATCTCTATTATCATACACTGTTTTGGATACGATGCTTTACAAGTATGGTATGATATATTATATCTGGATTTTTTTATACTAACCCATGTGTTTGACCCTAATTGGAATACCTACTGGGCGCGTTGTCTAACGCCCTACTTCTACCCTAGTTGATGACACAGGGAATGGACGAGACGATGAACGAGATCGGAGCCAAGCTTAGGAGCTTGGATGTTTAGTTTCATTTTGTTTAAGTTATTCATGGACTATGTATTTGAATAGCTAGCATTCGGGAATGTAATAACTTAGATTATTTGCTATGGTTTGTATGTTAACTTTGGATATGTTAACTTAAGATAATTATTGTTAAGTGATGGACCTCCTTGCTATCTAAAATGGAATAGGATTGTTATCCTATTGTAATTCCACATTTATAATTTATTCCGCATGTTAACTTGAGTACGTGTGAACCATTTTAATGGACTTGGTCCACGCACACGTATGGTTGGCCTAGTTAAGGGTCTGGCTTTGGAAGCTCGGACTTAGCTCGCGTCGTGACGTCCCCGCTCTCTCTCACTCTTTATTATAAGAAAAAAATAGACTCTGATTTTCGGAAAGCGAGTGAAAAAGGGCAGGGCATTACAAATTCAGGAGATACAGATTCAACTATTAGGCCAACAAATACAAATAACCAATGTAAGTACATACCAACAATTAGAAAATGTGCAATATATATTATTGGACTAAATGATATCAAAGTTTCTAAACATGTAGGAACTGACAAAAAATTTCTTTAGGATAGAAATTCAGAAGTTACATAAATTCTTAAAAGAGAAAATGATATTACATGTAAGAATAAATTTAAGAAACTCATGTTTAAAAGTCATTTTGGAATTTGTACCAAGCATTGCACAGAACTAGTCTCCAATGATCTGTAAAATTAGCCCCTTGGATACCCTAAACATAACCAAACATAGTCCTTTAAACTAATTAGAAAAATACTGAATCATTAACAAATTTTATAAACCACCAATAAATTCATCCATTGACAGTCACATTAATGATTGTAAAAACTTTTTTCTCCCATCAACTTGGATCATACATTTGCATTTGATGATCCATTATTAGAATGGATTAAAGAGAGAGAGGAGCTAGTTTTTCATGATCTTGATTGAAAACTCTTGTTGAAAAGTGTAGAGTTGGCAGCTGAAGTGAAGGGAATCCATGATGAGGCCTTTACAGACTCTAGACGTTGTCATTCTGTGAGTAGATATCAACCTAGTATGAAAGGTCAACAACAAATCAACGAAGGGAGCAGTAGCTAGTTGGCCTTTCGACATTAGTATGTGAACTTCCAGTTGGTCACGACATAGGAGTACAACCAGCCCCGAGAAGAGTAAATGGAAAAGGAAAAGAACCATCAGTCATACCCAGCAATCAACCCCCATTGCGTAATTATAGATATGTCACTATTGAATTTGATTCTTCAACCAACGATATGGAGGATTGAAACTAAGATGGATGGTGGAGAATGTGGAGATTGGATGATTGGGGTATTATTAGCGATGATGTAGCGGAATAAGATAGTGTTCCATGTGGATACAGACCTTAGCAGACACTGGTGCAAGGCAGTCAAGCACCACTTACACATCTACCTCAGGGTAAAGATGCACAAATGCATGTGCCTAGTGACTACACTAGAAGATATGCATCGCATTACTATTGGCGAACAGGGCCAGATCTGGCGAGCTGGGCCGGGTTATCAGGGTCCAAAATTGGGACCCGGCTGAGTCAACTCGAGGCTGTGAGTGAGTCAGCCGAAGGGGAAGGGAAAGAAGAGGGAAAGAGGGGAAGAAGAAGAAGAAGAAAGAAAGAAAGGAAACCTGAGAGGGGGAGAGAGAAGGACATCGGAAGGAGGGAAAGGAGAGAGGGGAAAACAAATACCTTGAATCAATCGACGACGGGGGCTAGAAGATCGGCGGCTGGGGGCCCGAACCTCCAATTTGGCGAACAGCAGACGACGGTAGATGGGGAAGAAAGAGAAGGGAATAATGGAGAGGGAAGAGGAGAAACAAGCCTCCGAGAGAGAAAGATCCGAAGAGGAGGGGTTGGTACGGCTGCGGTGGTGGTGAGGGTGGAGGGTTTCCTAGGGTTTGAAGGAGAAGAGGGGAGAGCCACCGAAAGAGAGGAAGGGGAAAACACACGGGCACTGTAGCAATGCGGCTACAGTGCGGCGTAAGGGTTGAGGCATTTTGAGGGCTAGGGTTTGGAAAAAAAAGTTTTTAATCTTTTTTTTTTTTTTTATAAACTAAGGTTTTGAAAATAAATTTCTTTTCAAAGAAAATAAAAATAAAAAGAATTCGAGAACCCGAAAAATCTCGAATAACAAACGTCGATCGGGAAAAAGTGTGATTTTTTCAACGATTTTTTTTGACAATATACATAAAAATTATGAAATTACTAAAATGCCCTTTGGATTTTCAAACTCGAAATTCAATAACTGGGCCCACCACGGCTCCCACACTCTCTTCACCGCTACCAAGGTCCTAAAGACAACTCGGAGATTCGAAAATCTCTCAAAAAAATTAATAAAACTCGGAACGGGTCATTACAACACTACCCCCTTTAAAGAATTTCGTCCTCAAAATTCAAACTGAATTCATAGCTCTAGTCTCAACAAGGCTGAAAACTGATTCCACGTCGCTGCCTCATCCTCCCAAATAGAAGCCTCCCTGCCCTTGCTCTGCCAAACCACTAAAATCAAATGGATAGTCTTGCCACGAAGCCTTTGCTCCCCAAAATTTTCGATCCACACTGTTCCTTCTTCATAGGTAACATCCTCGTTGAGCTCCACATCTTCCCAGTTAATCACATGCGACGAATCCTGATGATACCTCCGAAGCATTGAAGCATGGAAGACGTTGAGTACACGGGCGAGACACGGAGGAAGTGCAAGTCTATAAGCCACTTCTCCGGTTCTCTCTAGTGGCTCAAAAGAACCAATATCTCAAGGTGACAGCTTCCCTCGACGTCCAAACGTCTGAATCCCATGACAGGACGAGACCCGAAGGAAAACACGGTCTCCAACAGTAACTCCAGTACCCTCCTCTGACGATCAACATAACACTTCTGCCGTCTCTGGGCAACCAACAAATTTTCTTTTTTTTTTTGTCTGGTCAAACTCACCTGCTCAGTAGTCTCACTGACCATGTCTGGTCTTAACATCACTGTATCACTGATGTCGGCCCACAAAAGGGTGATTTACACGGTCTAACCTACCAGGCCCATACGGAGCCATCTTGATAGTAGCTTGGTATCTGTCATTGTAGACGAACTCCACCAAGTGTAACCAACCCTCCAAACTACTGCCACGATCAAAAACACGAATTCGGAGTATATCCTCTAAGATCTGAATGGTCCACTCAAACTGACCATCTGACTGTGGATGTAAAGTCGTACTGAGACATAATTGTGTGCCCAACTCCCTCTACACGTCCTGCCACTCAAACTAAGGTACACCATGTCGACTGACTGCCTATGCCAAGTACAGCTGACTCAAGTCTTAAGGGAATTTGTCGTCTTCATGCCAATGAAACGGGCCAACTTAGTCAATCGATCCACTATGACCCACACCGCATCAAGTCTCCGAGGCTGCTTCGGTAAACCAGCCACGAAATCCATTGGAAGGTGATCCCACTTCCACTTAGTGATCAAAAGAGGCCGTAGTTCACCATCCGGTTTCAAGCGTTCTAACTTGACCTGTTGACAAGTTGAACGGTGGGTCACAAACTCAGCGACTGCTCTCTTCATACTTCTCCACTAGAATTGTTGATGCAAGTCATGGTACATCTTTGTACGTCTTGGATGCACGACGAACTTGGAGTTATGAAAGTGTCGTAGCGCCTCCTCGCGACACTGCCCGGATATGCATATAAACAGTTGTCGTGAAAGGTCAAACCACTATCTTGTCTCACAGTCCATCCAAAGGTTCACTGCCATTGGCTACCTCATTCCTAAATGCGATACACCCCTCACCTCTCTGCTGCGCTCTCAAAACTCTATTATAAATCTCTGGCTAAACAACCATGCTACAAAGTCTAGATGCTCTACATCCTCTGATCAGATTCGATAAGGCTGCCCTCGTCCTTCGACTCAAGGTGTTTGCAATTACGTTTGCCTTACCAGGGTGGTAAGACAACATGACGTCGCAGTCACTAAAGTACTTTATCCACCGACTTTGTCTCATATTTACTTCATTCTGTGTGAACAGATACCTTAGACTATGATGATTTGAGAAATCCTCGAACCTCTCACCATATAACCAAGTCTCCAGGTCCTTAGTACAAAAACTACAGCCGCTAACTCTAAGTCAAGAGTAGGATAATTCTGTTCATGAGTCTTAAGTTGTCTCGAACCATAAGCTACCACTTTCCCTTCCTGCATCTGTGCACAACTCCACATCTCTGCAAGCATCACAGTACGCCGTATAGCCACGACCTCTCTCTGGTACTAACAACATCGGAGTGGAAGTAAAACTCTTCTTCAACCTCCGCCTCACAAGTCTTGTCCCAGACGAACTGCACATCCTTGTGAGTCAACCTTGTCATGGGCATGGCGATCTTGGAAAAAACTTTGATGAACCACCGATAACAACTCTCAAGACACAAAAGCTACGGATCTCGATCATACTCCACGATTGTTCCCCTCTCATAACGGTCTCAACCTTGGATGAATCTACAGGCACATATTCAGCTGACACTTTGTGTCCAGAAACTGAACCTCTGGCATCTAAAACTCACACTTGTTGTACTTCGCACAAAGCTTATGATCCCTCAAAACATGAAGTATGGTTTTCAGATGCTGCTCATGATCCTCCTCTAATGCTGAACATATCAAGATATCGTAAATGAACACCACTACAACCGGTCCAGGCACGGTCTCGTCGGGGCATTACTTACCCCAAATGGCATTACCTCAAACTCAAAAAGTCCAAAACGAGTACGGAAGGTAGTCTTCTCAATATCACACCCCCGCATCCTCATTGATGGTAACCCGAACAAAGATCTATCTTGGAGAAGCGATTAGATTCTCTCAATTGGTCAAGCCGACCATCAATCCTCGGCAATGGATACTTATTCTTCATTGAACTCTGCTCAACTGCCGATAGTCAAAGCACAGTCTCATGGAGCCATCTTTCTTCTTAGCAAACAACGTCGGTGCACCCCGAGAAAAAGTTCTAGGCCGAATGAAGCTAAGGATTTCTAACTTCCTAAACTGTTTCTCCAACTCCAAAACCCCTGCTGGTAACCCAAGCACAAACTCATAAAGCCATCCCCTTCTTGGTCAACAAGGCCGTTCCGCTCCAAGGAGGGCGCTGGGTCAATTGTAGCCAAGAGGCTCCAACTCCCCGAACTAATTGTTCAGCTCCCACACTCCTACCGGCACCACCCGATAATGAGTAACCGAAACAGGTGTTGCATCGAGAGAACATATCCATAACAAAACCCACCTCACGATGTGTAGACAATCCAAGGAGTTTCTCCGGAAGGATATCCGGGAACCCTCGGACCACGCGAGGTATCTCAACATCCGCTAACTCCGAACTCTCCTACAACCCAAACTAGTCACCAAACTGTACAACTCCTCCACGTCTGAACTATGAGCTGTAAACTGCTTGACAAAGGTATCCCCACGAGGAACTGACTTGTCACTCGCTTATGGTAACAATCCAATGTAACCTGATGGGAGAACAACAATTCCGTCCTAAGATGAAGTCGAACTCTAACATCTCCAAAACTCGTAAGCCGACCTCCAACGCTAACTCCAAGGTCAAAAAGAACAATCCACGAATCTAGTCCACAACCAGCGAAACTCAAGACAGAAACATAGGGGGAACATTGGAAACGGGCAATACACCGATCAAAGACTAAGAAACACTCACGTGCCCCACTCAAAGTGCTAAGCTCCCAACTTACTCATACATCAAGACCGGCCCATACGCTGGGCCTACTAGAGTTTCAACTGCCAACCCTACTAATCTGACCTAAACAAGCCCTTAGTAATGCCACAAGTACCTCCAGCCATAACACTAGACCCGCGGGAATCCTAGAGCCAGACATACAACCACTGGCTCGGACCCCCCGGCACTCCCCGTAGTCTACAGCACCAAACGGCCTATCTAATAACTCAAATGTACCAAGCCCATCTTCCCTCATGGAATTCCATCGGTCATCTACAGAGTTAGCCGGCCGGACTCACTCGGTAAACGCCCATAAATTTCCAATGAGTCTATCTTCATACTAACTAGTCACAAGTGAGGCCCACATACAATGGCCTCGCACTTTAAACACGAGCCTCCTATATACCTAGGTTGTAGACCCACAATACAGTCTTCTCCTATCAATACTGGACCCTCGAACGACCTCACTTCAATCACAGTCTGAAGGCCCCTTGACTCCACTACAATACTCAAGCCACTTTGAAAGGAAAAGGAAAAAAAATATCACCAACGTACCTCAAAGGTGAGGACTACTCCTAAAGTGGGTCCCACTGAGGAACACCTCTAATTACTCTATGGAGTAAAACCAACATGACTCCAAACCTAGAGCTCTGTATCCCACAGCTCCTGTGACCACGTCACGGTGCTCCACACACTCCAACGAACGATCTATCTCACCACTGACTTACTTACGAATCAAATGTTGGATAGTCTCAACCGAGCAAGAATCAGCCATAGAACACTTCTCAAGTACACTAACCGAAGGGAAGTGTATCAAACATACCACAAAAGCTTAGGGTGTCTACGCACTTCCCCACAACCCAGTTCCATTTACCCTATCACACAGGGGATGAACCTAGTCTCTATTCATAATCACCTCAATTTTGTCCCATGCATAGTCTGAGAATTGAACCATGCTCTGATACTAACTATAACGCCCCGTCCCGTTATGGGCGCGTTATCTCCGAAAAACCTCAGAAGTTACAAAAGACAGATATCGGGTACAATAATAGCAGCAAAATTTTTTTTTTTTTTAAATGGGGTAACTACTTCCCGTCCAACAGCCCACAAGTTCAAAACTAGGATAAACACAACGAACCACAAATGTAAACTAATCAATAGGTTATACAGTCATCCAAACAAACATGTGGTTGAATCTATGTGACTAAAGTTCTCAAACATCAAACATAGCATAAGCATAAGCTTCTATTCTCTACTACTCCTCTTGTAACACCCCGCCCTTTTCACTCTAATTTTCAGAGTTTATTTTTTTTTTAAATATAATAATCATGTGATCGGGGCGGAGTGTCACTATGTGAGTTAAGTTCAGATCTCTAAATCCGACCCTTAACTGGCCAAGCCCATGTGTGTATGAATTAAGTCCATAAACTGAACCACACATGGTACAAATACAACTTGCGGAATTATACTTAGTCTTAGTCTAACTGAGGAATAGATCCTAAGACTAATCCATTTTAAAACTTAAGATAGCAAAGTACAAGATTTATTTTCCAAAATTATCAAATAACCTTAGTCTACCATTCAATCCAACCATCCAAAATAAATCAATCCACAGCATCTACTTATCTACTTATTACAAGCCAACATAACTGATTACCAAATTACAGTGTCCGAATAAATCAAATGACAAGTCCATAAATAGTCCATTCAAAGTTCATTCCAAATCATTCAAAACGCCCAAGTTTCCTTGCTTGGTCCTCTTCTCGATCCACGTTCTTCCCTTTCCCTGCGTCATTCACTAAGGATATAGATAGGGCGTTAGATCAACGCGCCCAGTAGTGTTTCCGAATAGGGCTACCACATGGTTAGTTAAAATCATGCAAATAATATAATAATAATACGTGTGTGACAAAATTCCATAAAACATGCTATGTATGAAATGAACATGTAATGAGTCCCACCCATCACCATTCAACAAAGCCATCACTTGACGGGATTCTCATCGTCAAGGTAACCCACAGTGGTCTTTCGGACGCCCCGACGGAGTGTGGCCTCCGGATTCCTCCTGATGGGATTCTCATCATCAGGGTACCCCACAGTGGTCTTTCGGACGCCCCGACGGAGTGTGGCCTCCGGTTACAACAACATCATCACCCCATGCCATGCATGAGATGTCTATGCATACATGCCATTTGTAAATATAACATAACATTCAAATAACTTATCGAAATCAACATAAAACGGCAATATCATATGTGGTTACAAAAAGGTAGGAAACCTACACCAAATTCACTTAGATTGACTCTTCTTTTGAACCGTCTCCCATTCACGACTTGTACACCATTCTAGCAAATCCAATACCTTATTTACATAGCAGCAAGTTAACATTCAAAACTGTACATTTTGATTCAGGCGACTGAATTACGCGTTCAGTCGACTGAATCAGAAGTTCAGTCGACTGAACCACAGATTCAGTCGGCTGACTTCGAGTCAGATTGTCTGTTTGTCTTGCCAGTTCAGTTTCAGTCGACTGAAATACACATTCAGTCGGCTGAAACATGGTTCGTACCCTTTCAGTCGACTGAATCACATATTCAGTCGGCTGACTTTGAATCAGGTCATCTGTTTATTCTGCCAGTTTATTTTCAGTCGACTGAATCATATATTCAGATGGCTGAACTACCAATCATTCATTTACGTGTTTAACAAACATCCATTCAGTCGACTGAATCGTATATTCAGTCGGCTGAAACTTCCAGAAACTCTTTCTGCTTTCAGTCACCGTTAGTTCAGTCGACTGAATCCCTCATTCAGTCGGCTGAAACTCCCAGAAACTTATTTCTGATTCGTTCATCATCAGTTCAGTCGACTGAAACCATAGTTCAGTCGGCTGAAACTCCCAGAAACTTGTTTCTGATTCATCCATTGTCAGTTCAGTCGACTAAATCAATGATTCAGTCGACTGATTGTTTTGTCAGTTTTCTCCATTGCATATTTTTGTTCATCCTAATCATGCACTTCCAACCAATATTTAACCCTTGTTAGATTCGGCCATCCAATGGCCGGATCATGATTTAAAAATTGTTTATTGAAAACCTACTATTTCCGCGACTCCTCCAATTGATCTTCACTCCGGCTTGTTCCTTTCCCTTTCTTAGCCTCTCCTTCTTCTTGATTCCTTGATGGTCAAGGACTGATTAAGCGACCAGCTGCTGCTCTTATTTTTAAAATATAGGACACGACAAAGAGGTAGAGAGAGAGAAAGAATATTGGCTTTAGATGAGAAACCTTGATTCCCCCCTCCTTTGCTCAATGTGTGCTCTTGATTTGGTGAAAGAAAACAACCCAAGACTGATTACAAATCCGCGACCAGCTGCTGTTCTTGGTGTTTGGGAAACGATATCAGTCCAAGGAAAAGAGAGATAGAGAGAGTAAAATGAAAAGAACCCTTTGTTTAACCAAAATCAGCCCAAGGTTAATTCAGCCCTTGTGTAACTCATCTCTCCATAATTAGAATCCTTTAAGTTCCTTGGGGTTTCATCTATGAAATGAACCCCCCCCCCCACCCCTTAGCATCCAACGACTCTCTTATCTTGAAGGTGAGAGTTTCATATGGAAATTAAACTCCCACACCAATGGCTAGTCTTTGTAACAGCCCACCTTCATTCATACTTTTCATGGGAGTTTCAAATGAAACCCCATGTGTTTCACCGTCTCCCATTGGCTGTTTCTTTTAAAATGAAACCCACCATATACCAACGACCCTATGCTTGTCTCTTTAAGTCTTCTCCTCATTCATCTTTCATTTACCAATTCAAATTGGAGTTCCATCATAAGATGAAACTCCTCCCCTCCTCCAACGTCTTCCATGTACTTTCAAAATGTAACTCCCATTTCCTTTACCACTTAAATGGGAGTTACATGCATGGTAATACCTCCCATGCAGCCAATGTTTATTGTGTTTAAACCTATAATCAGCACACACACTATTCTCATACACTCACTTAAAATGTTTATTCATCCAACTCTTTTATTTAACTCACCCAAACTCAATTCATTCATTTAATGTAACTTAACTAATAAATTCTACTCAACTAAACTCCATTATTTATTTAAACTCAAACCCAACTCAAACATTTAACTCATCTTAACCCAATTAAACTTTGAGCTCGATTAATGGTCACACATATCAACCACAACCCATTGGGTCCAATTTGGCCACTTTGACCCATTTAACAAAATTTGACCCAATTATGATTTTTCGACCCGTTTATGTACATCTTTTCCATTTATTGTTTTGTAATCAAAACTACTAACCATTGGGTCTTGATTGAACCATTGACCCATTTAAATTCAACTCAAATATTTCGCAATGGCAATTCCGTAAATATGAATAAATTCATATAAATTGGTAACTTTGAAATTCCAGGGTGTTACACCTCTCCTGGTACTTGCTCAAAGGGCCCGCCTGGCCCCTCCGCGGTCAGGGCACCTGAAAGGTAAGGGGTGAGCAAAACTGCCCAGCTAGAGAACATATCACATATTAACAAGGTAGTTATAGATCACATATGAAAGGGGCAGTAAATATCACAAGTGAATAAAATATCCATGCCTGCGATACTCAACTACTCTATTAACTGATATTCCATTAACCAAATCCAAGAAATCATCTCCAAAGTCCACATCAGGTCCTCCAACGAACCCCGGTCTCCCAACCAGTATCATTGGGAGACTAAAGAATACACAACTGCCTCACCCACACCAATCGTGTCGGAAACTACCTCTACAACTCCCGAGGGAACCAAACTCTAGGGTAGGCACCTCGACCGCCGGAACACAACGGAGAGACCCACATCCCCTATGGGGTCTCGACCGCCGGAACACAACGGAGAGACCCACATCCTCTATGGGGTCTCAACCGCCGGAGCGTAACGGGGGAAGTCCTCCCAACCACCAAACTCATCTCATCATCATGAATGTATACACATAAACAAAACTTCTCATGCATGCACATGGTATCATGATCATGTATGACAACATAAAAATGTTCTGACATATCATATCAACAACATACCTCATCGTGCGGTCAACGACACATAGCAGTGCTTAGACTCGTACTTCTATATCCAACATGCGATTACATATGCATATTATGCGTAAACACGTAAAGCATCACAATATCTTCCATCTATTGTGTTCAACATCCACCTACACTTGTCTCATTCATCATAATATCATACATATGTGTTATGATTAAACACAAACACATTTTCAACAACCTTCAAGCACATTTTCAACAACCTTCAAGCATCAATAACCATTCATTCAATTAGAATTTTATATTCATCGCATATAATTGACTTGGGTGAACCCGAACGGATCCCTTGCCACATATTCATTTCAATGGTTTCCTTACCGAGTGGCTTAATAAACGAAAGGGTCCCATCCGGGTCACTCAATGTCCAAGATTACAGGTTAAGAATGCGAATGTGTGCTAAAACAGTGACAAGTTCCCTCACCTGTGTGTGCCCATGAAATCCAATGCGAGAAAATGAGTCCAAGGGTTGAAGGGGCTTAATCTGTTGAAGCAAGAATAGGCGGGTAAGAAATTGGGATGAAACGGGTCAAACTGGGCAAGGAATGCAAATGGACCCGAGAACGGGTCGGGTACGAATCGGGCCTAACTAGACCGGGCCTGACTGGGCCCGGCCGAAACAGGCGAACTGGGTCGGATCTGGCGGGCTAGGCCGGATCTGGCAAGCTGGGCAGGGTTACCGGGGTCCAAAATCCGGACCCAGCTGAGTCAACTCGCGGCTGTGAGTGACTCAGCCGAAGGGGAAGGGAAAGAAGAGGGAAAGAGGGGAAGAAGAAGAAAGAAAGGAAACCAGAGAGGGGGAGAGAGAAGGAAATCGGAAAGAGGGAAAGGAGAGAGGGGAAAACAAATACCTTGAATCGGTCGACGACGGGGGGCTAGAAGATCGGCGGCTGGGGGCCCGAACCTCCGATTTGGCGAACAGCATACGGTGGCAGATGGGGAAGAAGGAGAAGGGAATAACGGAGAGGGAAGAGGAGAAACAAGCCTCCGAGAGAGAGAGATCCGAAGAGGAGGGGTTGGTCCGGCTGCGGTGGCGGTGAGGGTGGAGGGTTTCCTAGGGTTTGAAGGAGAAGAGGGGAGAGCCACCGAAAGAGAGGAGGGGGAAAATGCACGGGCACTGTAGCAATGCGGCTACAGTGCGGCGTGAGGGTTGAGGGATTTTGACGGTTAGGGTTTGGAAAAAAAAAGTTTTTAATCTTTTTTTCTTTTATAAACTAAGGTTTTGAAAATAAATTTCTTTTCAAAGAAAATAAAATTAAAAAGAATTCAAGAACACAAAAATCTCGAATAACAAACGTCGATCGGGAAAAAGTGTGATTTTTCAACGAATTTTTTCATGACAATGTACATAAAAATTATGAAATTACTAAAATGCCCTTTGGATTTTCAAACTCAAAATTCAATAACTGGGCCCACCACAGCGTCCACACTCTCTTCACCGCTACCAAGGTCCCAAAGACAACTCGGAGATTCAAAAATCTCTCAAAAAAATCGATAAAACTCGAAACGGGTCATTACATCTGTGCCAGAGACGACGTTCTAGAGTTTTTTATAGTGGTTCTGGAGCCAATTCTCTTTCTTCCACTTTCGGGACAATGTTACGCCCACCCTATTTCACTCTTCTAAAAATCAGAGTATATTTTTTTTATAAAAGAGTGAGAGAAAACGGGAACGTCACGACGCGAGGTAAGTCCGAGTTTCCAAAACGCGACCCTTTACTGTCCATCTTTACGTGTGCGTGGACTAAAGCCACCAAAACATTTCACACGCTAGAGAATACTTGCGAAATAATTATATGAATAACAATACTATCCATAACCATGTCATTAATAAGCAAGGAAGCCAATCACCATTTAATGAACTGAAACTTAAATATCTAAAATATCATCAAACCATAGCAAAATAAATCTAAGTTATTACAATCCCAAAATATCAATTATTTCAATACATCATTCCAAAATCAAGCTAAGTAACATAAACATGAATCTACCCAAACTCCTAAGCTTGGCTCCCATCGTGCCCCATGTCCTTGTCATTTCCTGTTCCATCATCTATAGGGTAGAAGTAGGGTGTTAGTCAACACGCCCAGTAGGAATACCAAATAGGGTTATGTACATATAGGATCAATATAAAATCAAGATAAGTGCATCATATCAAAACTGTAAAACAACTCGTACTAGTAAAAACAGTGCATGATACTCATATCAAAATCATGTTGATGTATGTGTCATGTCATGGGTGTCATATGCCAATGATATCCCACCCAACTTCCATATCCAACCATAACAAAAATCATATCAATAGTTTCCTTGATAAACAAGCCATATCAAGGTGTTCCTTGGCCATTTACGTTCGCAGTGTTTTGTGACGGCACCACCATGTCACTATTATACCTTCCCACGTGTGTTAATCGGAATTACCAACGGAGCGTGGACTCTTCCCTCTGCCCAGGGTTTTTGGACTGGTTACCCTGGAGCTCTTTTGCTCAAACTACGCCGTACCCATTTCTAGCAATCCCGGACAAGGCCAACATATCAATAGTTTACATAACTTCTTACAAGCTAGTCTCAAATCCCAAAGTCATGTCCGGACAGGTCATAACTTGGCTCATATACTCTCTCCCATGCCATGCATGAGATCATGAATGCAATAATGCCATGTCATTTCAAATTCATAAAACTATTTGCAAATCAGTTCATATACATGTATCAATTGTTTAACCAAAGTAAATCATCATACTTAGAATAAAAACCAGTAACATATTTACAATTCGTAGTGTCTCAATAAGGCAGGAATCCTACCAACGTCCAATATATTTTCCTTGTTGTTTTGTGAGGTTGTCGTTCAACGATCATGTCGAAACGAATCGCAAACCCTTTTGCAAATCTCCTTACCTTATCGAATTTAATCACATATATAAGTCAATTTGACTATCCATCTAATTTCCATCATCCCTTACATCCTTCCAGATAAACTGAAGTTTATGGAAATTTATTAAAAATTTAAACTTTTCAATTCAGTAGACTGAATCCCTGATTCAGTCGACTGAACCACGTCTAGTTATTGTTCTCTGCCTTACCGCAAAATTTCAGTCGACTGAAACACACATTCAGTAGGCTGAAACACGACTAGGAACTGTTTAACCTTTGACTCTTAACCTTTCAGTAGACTGAATCAAAGATTCAGCAGACTGACTCTGAGTCAAACCCTCTGTATTCTCGGTCAGTACCAGTTCAGTCGACTGAATCACAGATTCAGTCGGCTGACTTTATATCAGATTATTTGTTTGTTCAGGCAGTTCACATTCAGTCGACTGAATCACCAACCAACCATTTACGTGTTCAATAAGCATCCCTTCAGTTGACTGAATCATAGATTCAGTCGGCTGAAACTCACCAGTCCTCTTCCTTATTTAATACGTCTATGTTCAGTCGACTGAATCCTAGATTCAGTCGACTGAACCACCAATAAATCTTATATATTTTAATCCAGCCCATGTTTAGTCTACTGAATCATAAGATTCGGTCGGTTGAAAGTCCCAGAAACAGTTTTCTATTTCGGCCAATATCAGTTCAGTCGACTAAATCCCAGATTCAGTAGACTGACTGTTTGTCAGTCTCTTTTGTTTGATTATTTTGTAAATCATTTCTTCATGAAATCCACTCTTTATCATTCCGATACATAGTTATCATCATCATATAACTCTTAATTGGATTTACACTTCTCACTAAGCTAGGATCTGTTCATAATCATTCCAACATTTGAACCATTACAACATGGTTTTGGATCCATTCCTTAGATTGTTTGTATTTAACACATATCCATTCCCTGAATGGATATCCAACTCCATGGCCCTATAATAGTTTAGCCAGCCCTTGCAGTCCAATATGGAACCCATAGGTGTAATGGCCCGGAATTTGTAAATCAATATATAGGTGGATATTATTTATTTTCATGATGGAAATTGGGAAATTTGATGGAATAAATGGTAAATGGACTAAAAATTTGGACAAAGGCCCAAGTATGGCCCAATGAACCATAAATTGGATTTAATTCATTTAAATGGTCAATTGGGCCAAGGATGGTCAAATTGGGGCCAATACCCATTTGGGACCCAATGGATCAAGGTGATGTAAGCTCTACGGTAAATGGGTAGGAAGTGAATGTAATTGGGCCATGGGCCCAATGGTGATCAAATAAGTGGGAATGAATTGAATGGGTTTAAATCACCTAAGTTAATTTGAATTAGACCAAGGTGATGTGGCCAATTGGGACCCACCTCTACCTCATCAAGTGAGGTGGCGTGTGGACCAAGGATTGGTGGAGCCGGCCACCATGGTTGACTTGGTCAACCATGGGTGGATTTCATGGAAGAAATTTAATGGAATTAAATTAAATGGGAATTAATTAACCTAAGTAATGATCCAATTAACTAATTAATTAATCTAATCAAGTGATGGTCAAAAGGTCAAAATTGGAATACCAAAACACCTCATTTCAAACACTCAAGACGTTGGGCTTGGTGGTGGTTTATCTCAACCACCACCATAAAGCATAAGGCAAAAAGCATAGAAAATATCTTATGCTTGTTTGGTGGGAATTAAAGGGTGGAGTGTATTTTAAGCCACCAAATGAGATATTTTCATTTCATCCCATCTTTATCTTACTCTCTCCATCTCTCCCACTCTCATTTACACGTTCTCCCTCTTTTGCTCTCCACCACTTAGAAATCTTTCCCCCGAATTGATGAAACAGTGATAGCTTTATCAAACGTAACAAAATAGGATGTACTCCCCCGGTATTTCCAAATTTGAACAACAAATGATAGGAATTTAGAGATTCTCCCCCCCCCCCCCCCCCCCCCCTCCCCCCGAAACAAAGGAAAACCAAGTGTGCTTATTTGGCAACTTCCCCAAACAAAATACATTGTACTATGCATAAGAAATTTCCACAAAACTAAGTATGATTATTTGGTGATTTCCCCCAAATTGAGAAAAGAAATCTAGTTTTCCCCAATTGATGGAACAATGATGGATTTATCAAACGTAGGAAAATTTCCCCGATCTCACCAAATGGAACAAACATTGATACTTAGGAAGTCTATTCCCAAAACTAAGTGTGCTAATTTGGAAATCTTCCCCAAAATACATTGTGTTATGCATAAGAAATTCCCCAAAATCTAGATGGGTTTATTTGGAAACTGCTGTCGATGGTTTTTGTATTCCATTTATATTCTATGATACAGATATGTCAAGTGACGGGGAGTAGACGGAATTATGGGATAAGGGAACCCCTAGTTGTCCCGTAGATTTAGTGTTTGCTTCTAGCATAGCAGTTAGCCTGGACTTTTAGGAGGGACCTCCCAAGGAAGATGAAGAGAATTTAGCATCTCTTCCTGAAGAGAATGTGGAAGACTTTCCAATGGTAAAAGAGTCGGAAGGGAAAATAGAACCCGTTATATGCGCGAGTTGTGCAACCAGGTTGGGCACAACTGCACATACTGCCCCTACCCTCTTGAAGTGCTATGCCCGGTTTGTGGACTGCATGGATATGGGAAAGAAAGGACTAACTGTCCTTATATTGGAGGACCAGGGATAATACCTTGCTTAACATGTGGAGTACTGGGTCACATGTCGATGTTGTGCCCTGACAGTTCCTTTGTGTTTGAGGATGATGCAGAGTCTTCTACGGAAGACTAGGCTGGGGAGTAGCAAGAAAGGTCATTCAAAGAGGGTTATTTTGTAAGGGTTGTGGGTATATTTTGTTATTTTGAAGGGTTTAATTTAACCCTACCAACCTTTGTATTGTGATAGAAGTTTGGATGACTTTTTGAGGAAGTATGCGATTTACGAATTTATGAAAGAACTAAGCCAATGAATGTTTTCTTTTATGGTTTAGGAAAATGCCTCCGAAGGGAAGAACCCGACAAAACCCATGTGTGGAAAAAGAAGTACAACAGCCTCATCCGGAGGAAGAGGTACAGCCACCTCATTAGGAGGAAGCGCAGAATAGAGTGAATATTCCAGTGATAACCCCCGAGCTGCAAAACTTAGTGCAAGCTATAGTCACTGCGGTTTTACAACAACTCTTGAACGGAAATGAAACACGGAACCAAAGAGGTCAGGGTAGGGGAAATGCATTTCTCCCTCACAAGAGATTCAGACCCAACTTTTGGAGACCTTCAGCCTCTACTGGCGGTTCCCGTTTCCAGTGTGGTCAGCAGGGGCATTTCAAAAGAGAGTGTCCTCAGAACTATAAGTCTTCTCACTTCAGGGTCCCTTCCGTCGTCTAACTCGATCAGCTCAGCCACAGGGACCTAGAGCACATGACTCGACAGAAAGGGCACCTACTCCGACAGAATCGGGACAGCTGAATACTACGATTTCTTCTCCAGAGACAATGGATCATTCGGTGATACAAGGTATGGCAGTAGTTTGTAGTTCATCTGCTTATGCATTATTTAATTTGGGAACATTCTACTCTCTTGTACCTACTGCCTTCACGTATGTTATTAGCACTTTAGTACAACAAATGTCCACTACACTTACTATAGTATTCCCTATTGGTAGACGATGATGATAATTGGTGGGTATGTCGATTCCCCGATAGATACAACAGTCTCATAGTAAAAGCGACAATTCCATGGATAGATACTATCTTCCCATGGATGGTGGCTTCCATGGCGATTTGGATTGATGCCGGACAATGGCATTATGTTAGGCATTTTTGATTTCATAGTCGACGCATGGGTCGTATGTTAGACCTGCTAGCCCTATGATAGGCAGAATAGTCCTATGAAGGTATTAGTTATGCCCATGAATGGATTATACCCATAGGAGGGTTATATTCATGGATGGTTACTAAACATGGATGTGTGTAACCATGGAGGAGGGTTCCCATGGCGGTTTGGAATGATGTCGGGTAGTGGTATAGTAGAAGTTATGAACAAAAGGGTTAGTCACATAGTGACTTATGTGCAAATGAAGAGGTACTAAGTTTTGGAGATATATTTAATGGGAAGGATAAGAGTCTAGTGAAACTCGAATGGGAAGCTATGGACGACTGCCGAGTTAGTCTAGCTAGCTGACTCTGTAGTTAGCAGATGGAATTCCAGGAGAGTGCAACTAGAAACCTAGTTGAAATGGAGTTAGCAAAGGACTTGAGCATAGGCTCGTACTGGCAGGCTACCTCACACAGAGAGTAGACGAAAGAACGTGTGAATGAGTACGTATGGGAAATGTCTTGGTAGCAGATAAAGTGAAATAGAATACATTAATCTACATAAGATCGCAAATGGGTTCATGAGAAAAAGAGAGAACGTGAGACAGAGTAAATTCTGCAAGAATGAAACTCGTAGGTTGATGTGAGTAATGTTGATGTAATTAAGAGGTACTTGACGCGATTAAACGGGAACAACGAATAAACCCAGAAATGGAGGAGATATGGACTGAGATATCTACAAGCGAGGTGGTATCGGAATAGGAATTACGACCGGGACAAGGTCTTGTATTCCGAGGCAGGACGGATGTGCCTAAGAGCTGCAAAAGGGAGTTATTGGTTGAGGCACACCAAACCAAGCTCTCTACCCATCCAGACAACGCCAAGATGTACCATGATCTTAAGAGGCACTATTAGGTGGCATGGACTCAAGAGAGATGTGGCAGAGTTTGTTACTCGCTGCCTAACTTGTCAGCAGGTTAAAATGGGACATCAGGAGCCACCGGGTTTACTCAAACCCTTACCAGTGCCGGAGCGAAAATGGGAGCATATAACCATGGATTTTGTGACAGGGATGGCCGATTCACTAGCAGAGTATGGCAGAGCATGCATTCTGCTATGGGGACCGACATGCTAACCGGCACAGCATTCCACCCACAGACTGATGGACAGTCGGAGAGGACAATACAGATATTGGAAGATATGCTGAGAGCATGTATGCTGGACTTCAAGGGTGGATGAGAGGATCATTTGCACTGGTAGAGTTCTCCTATAATAACAGTTACCAAGCAAGCCTCCAGATGGCTCCACTTTGAGGCCTTATATGGTAGGCCGTGTAGATCGCCAGCGTGTTGGACAGAAGCCGATCAGAGTGATCAGGAGAGAACAAAGAGTGCTGCGGAACCGCGCTATTTAGTGGGTCAAGGTGGTATGGGAACGTCATGGCAATGAGGAAGCCACTGGGAACTTGAGTCAGAAATAAGAGCCTCTCATCCGGAGCTCTTTGTATGAGATGTTTTGAACCTCTACTTCGCTCGAATTTTCGAGACGAAAATTTCAAAAGAGGATTGTATTGTAATGGCCTGAAATTTGTAAATCAATATATAGGTAGATATTATTTATTTTCATGATGGAAATTGGGAAATTTGATGGAATAAATGGTAAATGGACTAAAAATTTGGACAAAGGCCCAAGTATGGCCCAATGAACCATAAATTGGATTTAATTCATTTAAATGGTCAATTGGGCCAAGGATGGTCAAATTGGGCCCAATACCCATTTGGGACCCAATGGATCAAGGTGATGTAAGCTCTAAGGTAAATGGGTAGGAAGTGAATGTAATTGGGCCATGGGCCCTTTGGTGATCCAATAAGTGGGAATGAATTGAATGGGTTTAAATCACCTAAGTTAATTTGAATTAAACCAAGGTGATGTGGCCAATTGGGACCCACCACCACCTCATCAAGTGAGGTGGCGTGTGGACCAAGGATTGGTGGGGCCGGCCACCATGGTTGACTTGGTCAACCATGGGTGGATTTCATGGAAGAAATTCAATGGGAATTAATTAACCTAAGTAATGATCTAATTAACTAATTAATTAATCTAATCAAGTGATGGTCAAAAGGTCAAAATTGGAATACCAAAACACCTCATTTCAAACACCCAAGACGTTGGGCTTGGTGGTGGTTTATCTCAACCACCACCATAAAGCATAAGGTAAAAAGCATAGAAAATATCTCATACTTGTTTGGTGGGAATTAAAGGGTGGAGTGTATTTTAAGCCACCAAATGAGATATTTTCATTTCATCCCATCTTTATCTTACTCTCTCCATCTCTCCCATTCTCATTTACACGTTCTCTCTCTTTTGCTCTCCACCACCGCCCCACACCAAGGAAGAGAGGAAGAAAACTAAGAAGAGAAAGAAGAAGGAAACTTAGAAGAGAAGAGAAGAAAAGTGCAAACTTTGGGCCACCTCTTCAAGACCAAAGCTTGAGGTAATTTTTCCATCCCATCCTCTCCCTCTCTCTCTCAAGTACACCCCATGGTAGATGATTGATTTATTTATTAGGGTTTATAAGAATGGAAGCATGGAGAATGATTTAGGGTTTAAGTTTTTAAATGATTAAATGTGGGTAATTTTAAAGGGTTTTAAAGTGGAATACATGGAGGGTGATTAATGATTTTAGAGTTTTAAATGAATGAATGTGAGTGATTTTTAAAGGGATTTAATTGAGGAAAAAATCATGGGAAATATTGGTGATTTCAATGGGCTCAAAAATGGTGGATGAAAGTGAACCCTAGTGGTGATGAAATGGTGGATTTAGTGGGTGTAAAATAATGGAAAAATAAATGGGGAATATTGGTGGTGTTGATGAACCAAAGTGAACCTAATGTTGATAGTTGTAATGGGAATGTGGCTAAGTTAATGGACCTAAATATGATTAAGGAATGATGATATTATGTGATATTAAATTGCACAAGCATACTTGTATTGTGAGTGCATGTGAATATACATGAATTGAATTCTTGTTGTTGAGTGTATGAGGTGATGAAATGAGGAAAGACTAATAGTTATGATCATACTAATTAAGTGAGGAAAGAGTATGTAAAAATGTACAATGATGAACTACATACGTCAAATGATGATAAGATGCATGAACTTTTGATGTGGGTTATATGTTGCATATGTTTCTGAGTGAGATAAATGTGGATAAAAAGGGTGGGGAGTGTTTGATAATGTGATATATGGGTATACTTAGGGGATGGTACAATGGTTTTTAGAAATGGCTTTTATATTGGTGATGACTTGTGGCTTGACAATTTGTCATGACCCAAGTGAAGAGATTTGTGTTATGACATATAATGGGTGATGATGTGAACGCTTTGTGATGGGGTATAAGAGGTTCTCATATGAACAAAGTGCCCATTTGAGAGATGTTAGATAAACAATGTACTTGAAAGAGACCGGAATGCATGGGTTAACTTGTCACATGAAACTCGTGAGATGACGACACTATGAGGAGGGTGTGAAGGGTCTAGCTTGCAAAGACTAATATGTTGTATGAAAATCTTGTATTTATAATGCAATTGCATTCTCCCAATGTGTAGTGTAGATTATGAACGAGTGATGATAGGCCTTGAAATGGGAGTAATGGCCAGATTTAAAGTGCGAACCCCGACATGGGGGTAGTGGTTGATTTTTTATGATGTTGTGTCATGACTAAGGAGTCATTAAGGGATCCAAGTCTATGGATCAATTATGGACAAAGAAATGTATATGGTTAAGTAAATGTCTAACCATGGGAGAGGTAGTGGCAAAACCGTAATTAATAGCCAAATTCAAGAATCCCATGGAAAATGATCATGGACTTAGGGACTCTAAGTAATGACCTTATGTATGGTTAAATGAAGCCTAGGGTGGCTGGTTTTGAGACTCATATGATTAAAATATTTGATAGATTAAATGGGACCCACAAACCTAATTAGTAGGGTTCGGCCATGGTGTATGGCCGAACCCCACTAAGACATATGTTAGGGACATGGATATGATTTAAAATATGGGCTGATTATTCATATGTAATAAGGTGTCGGACGTCGCAAGCGGTGCGCATATCGGTGACCGGATTATTGGACGGAAACCGAAAAGGACGCTAGTCGGTATTCGGTAGGATTCCTACCTTTTTGTAAGCCATGGATTAAGTATTATGTGATGGTTTCCCTTTAATTTATTTTGGAAATCATGTGAATGTTTTAAGATGGGTTTTGGATTAAGTATTATGTGATGTTTTCCTTTAATTTATTTTGGAAATCATATGAATGTTTTAAGATGGGTTTTGGATTAAGTATTATGTGATGTTTTCCTTTGATTTATTTTGGAAATCATGTGAATGTTTTAAGAGGGGTTTTGGATTAAGTATTTTGTGATGGTTTCCCTTTGATTTATTTGCTAATCATGTGATTGTTTTAAGAGGGGTTTTATGACTATGATTTACATATACTACATGGCATATGGCATCTACATCTCATGCATGGCATGGGAGGGATATGACAAGGGAAGGATGAAATGAAACCGGAGTCCATGCTCCGTCGGGGCGACCGATAAACAGACATGGGGATATGTTGATGTGTTTGATTTATCAGGGATGTTGTATGTAATTATGATACCTTGATGATGGTTCTTCCATCAAGGGGGATGATGTGTGATTGTTTATATCTTGACGAGGCATTGCCGTCGAGGGGGATAATTTGTGATTGTTTATATCTTGACGAGGCATTGCCGCCAAGGGGGATAATTTGTGATTGTTTATATCTGGACGAGGTTTTGCCGTCCAGGGGGATGATTTGTGATTGTTTATATCTTGACGAGGTTTTACCGTCAAGGGGGATGATTTGTGATTGTTTATATCTGGACGAGGTTTTGCCGTCCAGGGGGATGATTTGTGATTGTTTATATCTGGATGAGGTTTTGCCGTCCAGGGGGATGATTTGTGATTGTTTTATATCTGGACGAGGTTTTGTTGTCAAGGGGGATGATTTGTGATTGTTTATATCTTGACGAGGTTTTGCCGTCAAGGGGGATATGACAGCATGATGGTATGGATGATGGGTGGGATTCATAACACAGACACCCATGGCATAGCATTCATTTTATGGTTTTTCGTTATAATATTATCTATATGCTTTGTTATCACTAATCCATGTGTTAGCCCTACTCGGAGTCCTATTGGGCGCGTTGTCTAATGCCCTACTTCTACCGTAGCTGATGACGCAGAAGATGGCGCAGCGGAAGGGCGCGACGGAAGCCAAGATTAGGAGCTTGGGGAGGCGGCTACTTAATTTATTTAAATTTGTTTTGGAAATGTATTTGAGTAGCCTAGCTTGTCGGAAATGTAATATTTTAGATTACTTGCTATATTTTGGTTTTTATTTTGGACATTGTGATGTTGAGATATTTTGGTAATTAAATGAATGTTCTTCCTTGCTATCTAAAATTTGTAGGTTAGTCTCTATTGTCATTCCGCATTTAATTTAATATTCCTCGAGCTTACTTCTTCGTGTGAATCATTCTCGTGGACTTCGTTCCACGCACACGTAGGGTTGGCCAGTTAAGGGCTGGGCTTTAGAAGTTCGGACTTAACTCGCGTCGTGACGTCCGCGCCCTTTGTCACTTTTTATTTCAAAAAAACAAAAAAATAGACTCCGATTTTTGGGTGAAAAGGGGGCCGGCGTTACAATAGGTTCGGCCACAACATGGCCAAATCTATGGCTTCCCTTAGTCTTAATCCCATACTATTAAACTTTAACATACCTTCTTTCCCGTCTCCTTCTTTTCTTTTTTGGTATGTCTTGTCCTTCCTTAAGCTTTCTTTTTCCTTCCTTGCACTTCGATTATTCACCAAGTATAAAGATAGAATCGATAGAGAGAGAGAAGAGGAGAGGAAACAAATCCTTTGTTTCAAAGTGTGGGAGCCGGCCAAGGGGTGTGGTGTGCCCCTTTGTATACCATCCCAATCCTTTCCAATTCCTTTCTTAATGATTTGTCCAACCAAGGAGTCCCTCGGTTAAACCAAGACAACTCCTTGACTTCCAACATGTGCATGGGTTTCATGTCCATTGAAATGGAAACCCTCCATCTTCCCATCTCGACTCATCTCAAGTCCACTCAACTCCACTTAATTTATTTGAACTCACTCATGGTTGACCAAGTCAACCATGACTTAGCCGACCATGCACCACATGGCATTTATGTCCCACCTTGGCCATATCACTCGATGATGTGGCACCTTGTATAGTTGGCTTCTATGCTTGCCACATGGCAATGCCATATCACCCACATGCCACCTCACTTGATGAGGTGGATTTATGCATTGGATCTTAATTGAGTAGTTGACCCAATTAATTTAACCTTACCCATTTACTTTAAAATCAGTTCATCTATGACCTGTTGGGTCCCAATTGGGTTGTTTACCCATTTAATTAATCTTTACCCAATTAATTTAAAATAAAGCTTACCCATAATCCATTGGATCTTAATTGGGTAATTGACCCAACTCCTTACCCATCTAAGGTCTATTCCAATTATTTAATCTTAATTTCAATCAATTTGTAATTCAAAATAGACCAATCCAATATATATTTATGTGATGAAAATTTGGGGTGTTAAAATATTACCTTCTTTTGAAATTTTCGTCACAAAAATCGAGCGAAGTAGGGTTTCAAACAAATTACACAAATAGCTCTGGATGAGCTGTTCTCATTTCTGATTTAAGTTCCCAAGTGGCTTCCTCATTACCATGTCGATCCCATACCACTTTGACGAGTTGAATTGCTCGGTTCCGCAACGGCCTTTGTTCCGTCTCAATCACTCTGATATGCCTTTCGTCATAAGACACGTCCCTTTGCACTTCTATGTCTTGTACGTTCAGCACATGCGATGGATTAGGATTGTACTTCCTCAACATAGAAACATGGAACACATTGTGTAGTGATGACAACTGTGGAGGGAGTATCAAATGATAGGCCACCTCCCCCACCCTCTCTTGGATTGGAAAGGGTCCCACAAATCTGGGTGACAACTTGCCTTTCTTTCTGAATCGCATGTGTCCCTTTCGTGGCGAGACTTTCAAGAATACCAGATCTCCCACTTCAAACTCAAGGAATCTCCTTCTCTTGTCAGCGTAGCTCTTTTGATGACTCTGTGCAGTGAGCAGATGTTGTCGTATCACCTTAATCTGTTTCGTAGTCTCCGCAACTAGCTCAGGTCCAATAAGTGCAGGCTCACCGGCCTCTGTCCAACACACTGGTGATCTACAGGGTGTACCATACAATGCCTCAAATGGAGCCATCTTGAGACTTGCCTGGTAACTGTTATTGTATGAGAACTCCACCAGTGATAGATGATCTTCCCAACCACCCTTGAAGTCTAGCATGGAAGCTCTTAACATATCCTCCAATGTTTGTATTGTTCATTCCGATTGACCATCGGTCTGTGGATGGAACGCTGTGTTGATTAACAAGTTTGTCCCCATAGCCGACTGCATGCTCTGCCACACCTTGCCGGTGAATCTACCATCTCTGTCGGATACAATCGTTCTGGGTATACCATGTAGCCTGATGATGTCTTTGATATACCGCCGTCCCAAAGTCTTAGACGAGTCTATCATTTTGATTGGTAGGAAATGTTCAGACTTGGTTAGACGGTCCACTACAACCCAGATTGCGTCGTTACCCTTTGAAGACCTTGGCAATCCTATCACAAAGTCCATGGAAATATGTTCCCATTTTCATTCGGGCACAAGTAGGGGTTTGAGTAATCTTAGCGGCTTCTAGTGTTCTGTCTTGACTTACTGACAAGTAAGGCAAAAATGAGCAACAAAATCAGCTACATCTCTTTTAAGTCCATGCCACCAATAATGTCTTTTCAGATAATGGTACATTTTGGTGCTACCCGAATGAATAAAGAGTTTTGTTTGATGTGCTTCGATCAACAACTCTCTTCTGCAGTTTTGTGGTACATATGTCCTACCTCGGAATAAGAGACCTTGTCCAAGTCGTAATTCCCATTCTGGTATGACCTCACTAGTAGACATCTTAGCCCATATTTCATCCACTTCCGGATCTGTCCGCTGTTCTTGCTCAATCTTAGAAACCATGCTGGATCGTACCATCAAATTATACATACTCCCACGGTCCTTGATATCCAAATTGAACTCTCGAATGGTCATCAACATTTCCCATTCCTTCATAATCAAACTGGCCATTGTTGCATGTGATATGCAACTGAAGGCATCCGCCACTTTGTTCGCCTTGCTATGATGATATCGTAGTGCAAATTCATAATCTTTCAGATGTTCTATCCATCTGCGTTGCCTCATATTGAGTTCCTTCTGATCAAAAAGATACTTTAAACTCTTATGGTCAGAAAATACTTCAAATTTCTCACCATAAAGATAATGTCTCCAGCTTTTGAGAGCGAAGACCACTGCAGCTAATTCCAGGTCATGAGTGGGATAGTGGTGTTTATGAATTTTTAGTTGTCTGGAACCATATGCCGCTATATGATAACTTTGAGTGAGAGAGCACCCAAGTCCTTCTCCTGAAGCATCACAATATACTTCATATCCCTTGCTGGCAAAATCAGAATAGGAGCAGTCGTAAGCTTCTGTTTCAGGTCTTCGAAACTTCGGTTGCATACATCAAACCATTCAAATTTGACTCATTTTTTAGTGAGTCGGTTGAGTGGTGCTGCAATCTTAGAGAAGTCCATTATAAACTTCCGATAGTAGCCAGCCAATCCCAGAAAGCTACGGATTTCGGTCACATTCTTTGGAGCTTTCCAGTCTCTAACTGCTGCCACTTTAGCCGGGTCCACAGCTATTCCTTCAGCTGATATGACATGTCCTAGGAAGTTGACCTCAGAGAGGCAGAATTCGTACTTGCTTGCTTTGGCATATAATTGATTCTTCTTCAGAGTTTCTAGAACTATCCTGAGATGCTCAGCATGCTCCTCCCGACTTGTAGAATAAATCAGGATATCATCAATGAAAACGATCACAAACTTATCTAGATAAGGTTGGAATATTCCGTTCATCAGATCCATGAACACGGCGGGTGCATTGGTGAGTCCAAACGGCATGACTACATATTCATACAGTCCATACCGAGTTCTGAAAGCCATCTTCTCTATGTCTTCGTCCCTGACACGGATTTGATAGTAGCCTGACATCAGATCAATCTTGGAGAAATAGTTGGAACTTCTGAGTTGATCGAATAGATCATCAATTCTAGGTAGAGGATACTTGTTCCTGACGGTCAGTTGATTCAATTTCCTATAGTCCACACACATCCGAATAGTACCATCTTGCTTCTTTACAAATAGTGCCTGTGCTCCCCAGGATGAAGTGATGTTCCGGATGCATCCTAGTCTGAGCAACTCATCAATTTGTTTCTTCAACTCAGATATTTCTGCTAGGGCCATCCCATAATGCGGCAATGATACAGGAGCAGTGCCAGGATATAGCTTGATCTCGAAGTCAATCTCCCTTTTTGGAGGTAAAATAGGGAGTTCTGTAGGAAATACATCTGCGTAGTCCTTCACTACCGCAGGTAGTTCAGCCATCGGTGCCTTGTCTAGTCTGATGATGTTCAGTACTAGATGGTTCATTTCTTCATGCAATCCTCTGATCATAGGGATGCTCTGTCTGTTGGCATGTACTACATATCCTTTTCCCTTGGCTGACCAAAATATTACTCTGCGGAGATGACAGTCAGTGCTGGCCTGGAAGTTAGCCAACCAATCCATGACAAAAATGATGTTGTATTCTGTCATCTCGAGTACCAGATAGTTGAATTTAAATCTGAACCCAACAAGTTAAGTGTCTACGGATGTACAAATCAGACCCAGTGATGTGTCTCCAATATGGGATACAATCATAAGTGCAGTGGACAATTGTTGTACTAGAGTACCAGTAGCAGATATAAAGAAGTGTGATGCTCCTGAATCAAATAATGCAAAGGAATATGAACTATCAACTACTGCTATACCTTGAATCACCGAATGATCCATTGTCTCTAGAGGAGGAACTAAAGTATATAGCTGTCCAGATCCTGTCGGAATAGGTGTACGTCTTATTTGATTATGTACTCTCGATGCTTGAGACTGAGCTGGTCGAGCTAGAGGACAGAAGGAACCCCTGGAGTGAGGAGGTCTATAGTTCTGTGGACACTCCCTCTTGAAATGGCCTT
Organism: Chimonanthus salicifolius; assembly: GCA_013350335.1. Lineage (NCBI taxonomy): Eukaryota > Viridiplantae > Streptophyta > Magnoliopsida > Laurales > Calycanthaceae > Chimonanthus > Chimonanthus salicifolius. Next base: position 23,696,177 of record CM023539.1, on the reverse strand, counting down.
GCTGACCACACTAGAAACAGGTGCTAACACCTCGAGGAACCTGAGAGACTGGTCCTGATGTGAAGGGCTGATTGGGACGAAAGCCTCCAGTAGACCCAGTAGAAGGCGAAGGTCTCCAAAAGATGGGTTTGAATCTCTTGTTCGGGCGGAAAGTATTTCCCCCACTCTGACCTCGTCGGTTATCCACAAATCTGACTATCTCCGCCAACTATTTTTCAGCTATGCTAGCTCGACTAACCACTTCTGCCAAAGTGGCTGATTTGAAGATTGTGACTTTGGCTCATAGGTTAGGTCGCAGGCCTCGTTCAAACTTCCGAGCCTTCTTGTATTCTGTGTCTACCATGTACAAAGCATAACATGATTAACGGAGAAACTCCTAATAATAGTCCGCAACCATCATGGTGCCCTAGACCAGAGATATGAACCCTTGTGTCTGGCGTTCCTTCTCCTCCTCTAGTAAATAGTGATCCAGAAACATTCCAGCGAACTGGTCCCATGTCATCTCAATCCTTTTCCCCGCTGGAATCTGTGCTGGCTGATGTTCTATAACTCTCCACCATTTACCTGCATCACCCACCAATTGTGAAGTAGCCAGTAGTATCCTGTCCTCATCACCAGTGATCTTGAGCCGCTTCAAGATCTTTGTAATGTTCTCAATCCAGTTTTCCTCTCTTGCGGGTCCCTCTTTCCCTTTGAAATAAGGGGGACGCTGTTGTTGAAAGTCCCTGACCATATTTCGGACCTATGATTCATTAGAGGTTAAGCCTCCATTGGTGTTCTAATGTTGCTGTAGAACGAAAGTGACTACTGCCTGTACTAGGCTCTGAAGCTCAGGAGGTACTTAAGGAATGTTCACACTATTTTGTCCCTCTTCCTGGTGTGGGTTCTGTACCTCTTCCTCCTTATGCGGGTTTTGTCGGGTATTTCTTTATCTTGGAGGCATTTTGCTAAGTCATTGAAACATTACTTGACTTAGTTTTCTCATAAAATTTTATGTTTACATAGTTCGGGAAATTGCCTAATCATCATCTTGTATTTCTTGTTTTGGGGAATTTTCCTATGTATCATGTATTGTTTCTCATCTTGGGGAAATCCTGATGTTTCTTGTTTTGGAGAAATATGTCTTATTTCGTTATGTTTGATAAATCCATAATTATAGTAATTGTCCTTCCCTTGCTGTTATTCTTCTCATCAAGTGTTGTTCTCAGATTGAATGCTTACAGTCTGATTCTCAACAAAGTACATTAGTCCAGCCCCCACGCAGCAGACTCCGAAAAGTCGATCAGTTGGGATTTTTATCGTGTCAGTGAGACATGATACCGCATTAATCTTACTTTTCGATATTCAACACTTCTGGTTTCGCTCTAATACCAACTGTAATGCGCCGCCCTATTTCACTCGCCGAAAAATCAGAGTATATTTTTTTTATAAAAGAGTGAGAGATGGCGGAACATCACGACGCGAGCTAAGTCTGAGTTTCCAAAACCCGACCCTTAAGTGGCCACTTTTACGTGTGCGTGGACTAAGGCCACCAAAACATTTCACACGCTAAAGAATACTTGCGAAATAATTATATGAATAACAATATTATCCATAACCATGTCATTAATAAGCAAGGAAGCCAATCACCATTTAATGAACTGAAACCTAAATATCCAAAATATCATCAAACTATAGCAAAATAAATCTAAATTATTACAAGCCCAAAATATCAGTTATCTCAATACATCATTCCAAAATCAAGCTAAGTAACATAAACATGAATCTGTCCAAACTCCTAAGCTTGGTTCCCATCGTGCCCCATGTCATTGACATTTCCTGTTCCATCATCTATAGGGTAGAAGTAAGGCTTTAGTCAATACGCCCAGTAGGAATACCAAATAGGGTTATGTACACATAGGATCATATAAAATCAAGATAAGTACATCATATCAAAACTGTAAAACAACTCGTAGTACTAAAAACAGCCCATGATACTCGTATCAAAATCATGCTAATGTATGTGTCATATCATGGGTGTCATATGCCAATGATCTTCCACCCAACTTCCATATCCAACCATAACACAAATCATATCAATAGGTTCCTTGATAAACAAGTCATATCAAGGTGTTCCCTTGGCCATTTACGTCTGCAATGTTTTGTGACGGCGCCACCAATCACTGTTATACCTCCCCATGTGATGTTAATCGGAATTACCGACGAAGTGTTGACTTCTCCCTCTGCGCAGGCTTTTTCGACTGGTTACCCAGGAGCTCTTTGGCCCAGACTACGCCGTACCCATTTCTAACAATCCCGGACAAGGCCAATATATCAATAGTTTACATAGCTTCTTACAAGCTAGTCTCAAGCCCCAAAGTCATGTCCGGACAGCTTATAACTTGGCTTGCTATTCCATATACTCTCTCCCATGCCATGCATGAGATCATGAATGCAAAATGCCATTTCATTTCAAATTCATAAAACTATTTGCAAATCAGTTCATATATATGTATCAATTGCTTAACCAAAATAAATCATCATACTTAGAATAAAAACTAGTAACATATTTACAATTCGCAGTGTCTCAATAAGATAGGAATCCTACCAACCTCCAATATATTTTCCTTACTGTTTTGTGAAGTTGTCGTTCAACGATCACTTCGAAACGAATCGCAAACCTTTTGCAAATCTCTTTACCTTATTGAATTTAATCACATATATAAGTCAATTTGACTATCCATTTAATTTCCATCATCCCTTACATCCGTCCAGATAAACTGAAATTTCTGGAAATTTATAAAAAATTAAACTTTTCAATTCAGTCGACTGAATCACGTCCAGTTACTGTTCTCTGCCTTACCGCAGACTTTCAGTCGACTGAAATACATATTCAACATATTCAGTCAGCTGAAACACGACTCAGGAACTCGTAACCTTTCAGTCGACTAAATCATAGATTCAGCCGACTGACTCTGAGTCAAACCCTCTGTATTCTGGGTCAATACCAGTTTAATAGACTGAATCTTGGATTCAGTCGGCTGAATACCAACCAACCCTTTACGTGTTCAATAAGCATCCCTTCAGTCGACTGAATCATAGATTCAGTCTGCTGAAACTCACCAACCTCTTACTTATTTAATACATCTATGTTCAGTCGAATGAATCCTAGATTCAGTCGGCTGAACCACCAATAAATCTTATATATTTTAATCCAGCTCATGTTCAGTTGCTGAATCACAAGATTCAGTCGGCTGAAACTCCCAGAAACTGTTTTCTATTTCGGCCAATACCAGTTCAGTCAACTGAATCCCAGATTCAATAGACTAACTGTTTGTCAGTTTCTTTTGTTTGATTATTTTGTTAATCCTTTCTTCATGAAATCCACTCCTTATCATTCCTATACATAGTTATCATCATCATATAACTCTTAATTGGATTTACTCTTCTCACTAGCCAAAGCTAGGATCTATTCATAATCATTCCAACATTTGAACCATTACAACATGGCTTTGGATCCATTCCTTAGATTGTTTGTATTTAACACATATCCATTCCCTGAATGGATATCCACCTCCATGGCCCTATAATAGTTTGGCCAGCCCTTGCAGTCCAATATGGAACCCATAGGTTCGGCCACAACATGGCCAATTCTATGGCTTCCCTTAGTCTTAATCCCATACTATTAAACTTTAGCATACCTTATTTCCCGTCTCCTTCTTTTTATTTTTTGGTTTGTCCTTTCCTTCCGTAAGCTTTCTTCCTTGCACTTCGATTATTCACCAAGTATAAAGATAGAATCGAGAGAGAGAGAGAGAGAGAGAGAGAGAGAGAGAGAGGAAACAAATCCTTTGTTTCAAAGTGTGGGAGCCAGCCAAGGGGTGTGGTGTGCCCCTTTGTATACTAGCCCAATCCTTTCCAATTCCTTTCTTAATGATTTGTCCAACAAAGGAGTCCCTTGGTTTAACCAAGACAACTCCTTGACTTCCAATGTGTGCATGGGTTTTATGTCCATTGAGATGGAAACCCTCCATCTTCCCATCTCGACTCATCTCAACTCAACTCAACTCCACTCAATTTATTTGAACTCACTCATGGTTGACCAAAGTCAACCATGACTTAGCCGACCATGCACCGCATGGTATTTAGGTCCCACCTTGGCCATATCACTCGATGATGTGGCACCTTGTATAGTTGGCTTCTATGCATGCCACATGGCAATGCCACATCACCCACATGCCACCTCACTTGATGAGGTGGATTTATGCATTCGGATCTTAATTAGGTAGCTGACCCAATTAATTTAACCTTACCTATTTACTTTAAAGTCAGTTCATCTATGACCCATTGGGTCCCAATTGGGTTGTTGACCCATTTAATTAATCTTTACCCAATTAATTTAAAATCAAGTTTACCCATGATCCATTGGGTCTTAATTGGGTAATTGACCCAACTCCTTACCCATCTAAGGTCCATTCTAATTTTTTAATCTTAAATTCAATCAATTTGTAATTCAAAATAGACCAATCCAATATATATTTATGTGATGAAAATTTGGGGTGTTACAGACAAAGGTTTTAAAATAAAATTAAAGCCAAGAAGCACTTGCCTTTGAAGCACTGTCTCGTTGATGTGTGTTTCTCGAAGATCCCACCTAATGTGTGCCGACGCTCCTCTTTATAGCCATCGTTAAGCAATCACAATCTTAGGGTGACAAGGAAACTGTTTATACCAGAGCTTTCCTAGTTTATTATCATTTCCTCTCTCTCACAAACTCAATCCATATGATTGGTTGTATTAGATTCCCCAAGTGTAGGCACGAGAGTGATCCTTTTGTTGGCCCTTTTTTAAGCACACTAATAATGATGAGGGTCCAACTGATTTTCCAAATGATACCAACTGGTGGCACAAAGATTGGTATTTATAGACAACTAGTTGCTACAACATTAATGTATCGACAGGTCGAGCGCACCGAGGGGTCGGTGACTAGAAATGTTACCGTTCAACAACCCGACTGTTGCTCATTAATGCACTCCCAATGGTATAATTCTTTCCCAGTCGACATGTCGGTGTCGCCGATGGGTCGACATTCATGGCACCTAGAGGTCAGTCCATACGAGAGGCTCGGTCTGGGTTAACACCATGCTGATAGAGTTTCAAGTCCAAAAACCAATCTTACCTAGACCAATCTGTCGCCCTTTACAGAGGGGTCGGTCCTCGTACTCTTGATCAGTCTTGAACTACAGATATGTTGGTTTTCTCGAGAGCCCAACTAAATTCTAAGTTCCAGAACTCATAAGTCTTTATCGAAGAGTCGTTGACCACGAGGGATCGTTTTAGCTTTTCACCGAGGGGTCGGTGCATACGAGACTCTCGATCAGAGGCACATCCAGAATGACAATTCTATGATCCAGAACCTTTGTCAATCTGGCCGACCAGTCATTGACCACGATGGGTCGATCTTGTCTCCACCGAGGGGTCGGTGAGAACGACTCGTCGAGCTGACAGTGAAACCAAATACATATTTCTAAGTTGGGTTCCAATTCATTGTTAAGCTTACTCTATAGGTTTTTTAATGACTTTACTATTTGTTCAACTAAGCCTAGTAATGGTCCTCTTAAGGTATGGGTACCACCTAAAGTTATATATGGCCGATTACCTGTTTTGTGATTGCCATAACGATGAGCTTCAATCCGGTGGAGCATGATCTTCAATCTTGATCATCTTGAGTCTTCAAGCTTTTAGCAAGTGATTCTTCCCGAGTCATGTTATCGACAAACTTAGGGACCCTAGGCACTAACAATCTCCCCCTTTGTCAATTTCATGACAAAACCTAGAAGCTAACTCAATTACAAACCCACCCTTATTACATCACATTTGAATTATAAAATATTACTTTGTTTACATGTACATATTCAAATGGAAAACAATATTATAATCTTCGCATATTATTGTTCAGCTTGTTTCATATCATGATTTCATGTTTCAGCACATAATCAAGCAACACTAGAAAATCATTAGAGGGATTTTCTCAAAACATAAATATGCATTCATCGACTAAACAAGATTAGTATTCATTCTCCCTCATACACCAATGATTTCCTAGAAACCAACACTAGTTGTTAGTGTTGAGAAGATTTTCTCCCCCAATCTTCTTTGAGTTTGATCTTCTAAACTCCAAGCATAGACATTCCTTATGTCCATTGGCTTCTTCATATTCCTCTCCTGTATGACTCTCTCTTCCCAGAGGGCCAAGCACTTAGGCTTCACCAATTACTTCCCATATTTGGTTTTGATGTCTTATAGCTTCTATTAATTTCTCCCCCATGTTGTCATACAATTGACAAAGATTAGTAAGGCAGACATCGATTTTCAAGCACTCCCCTATGCTTCTTGCATTTAGTACTTAACTAAGTTATGCTCCAACTCATGGTTCTCCCCTACTGTTCAATGCACACTTCTCGTGCATCAAGGTTTGTTCTCCTCTGCACAAACTAAGTTCCAGCTTAGCGAATTTCTCGATGCGTTAAGCTAATTTACCTAGCTTCCTTTGAGTCTTCTCCCCATTCTCCAAACTATTTTCTTTATCTTCTTTGACCTAGCTCCTCCACAAACTTAGCTGCCTCTCAGTTCATTTTTCTCCAAGCTTTCTTTCAAGCTTGCATCAACCTTCCTTCTCACACTGTCATGACCACTGACAGATGCTAAATAGCACATATTTTATGCTCCCCCAAACTCCAAGGTGTGTGCAATACCACAGCCCGATCCCTATCTCCCTTTCATGCCAATATGAAACCAACTCATCAGAGCTTGCATGTTAGTCAATTCAACAAAATCCATGTTAGTAATAGACATGAGATAGAAGACATTTCATCAAATTATCACACACATTAAATCAAACCATATCATTTCATTGATCAGTACATATGATTTAGGCAGGGGACATCATGGATGCTTAGACAAAACACCAGAAATATAGTGTTCGCCTAAAAGTTAAATCTACCTCCCTGAGTCAGATTGTGTTTTCAATTCTGTGACTGTGTCCGACTGAGTACTGAGTTGTCAAATCCCTTTGACTGAGTCGTGACAGTCTAATGTCCAAGACCGCGCCTCTAGAAGACCTACATAATCAAATCAAGTTTGAAGCTCTAGAAGACGCGTCATTTGGAAGGCATCGCACCGAAGCAGAAAGAACTTCACGAATGCCAGCCAACACAAGTATTTGGACCTTAGGACTGACTTAGAATACCTAGACTTACCTTCGTGATAAGCCTTAGAATCCATAGCTATGAATTTAGTAGAACTAAATTGGATTTCTTAGGTTAGTTTTGTTTTGCCCTATCTTGGGGAAGCTTTTGCTCCTATCGAATATGCTCAAGTATTAGTGATATATTTATGATTTGATAGAGCACTCAAAGCTGATTTTCAAAAATTCCAAGAACACCCAATTCAGAAATGTATAGCTCAAGTTATGAGCATTACAATGAAAGTGTGTAAAATAGAACAAAACGGTTTTGTCATATACCCTCACTTTGAGAGATTATTTGAGGTATCTAATGGACTTTAAATTGGACCAAATTTTGTAAATAGATATATCTCTCAATGCGCTTTACAACCAACCCAAGAACTCCCAAAACTAAGTTCGGGAGCCCAAGTTATGGCCGTTTTAGTGGAGGTTTACAAAACTGCCGAGATTCAGTCGGCTAAACTTTATATTTCAATCGACTGAAAGTGCTGCAGATTGGACTTTTCAGCCTCATATGAGATTCAATCGACTGAATGTACCCAGATGTTTCAACGGTCATTTCTAGACATTTCAGTTGACTGAATCTTCAAGTTCAATCGACTGAAAATGTAACGGGTAGTTTTTAACGGCTCTATTCTTGTACGGGCATATATTCAAAAGGGCTTTAAATGTATGACCTTAGGGCATTCCAAATGTTGATTCTTGATCAGATAAATCCTCCCTAACTTTCTCTAAGTCTCCCAACCATTTCAAGAGTTTAAAATCTCCATAGTTAAATCCTCAAAACTCTTGAACTTATTCTCTCACACACTCAAAGCTTTCATAGGCAAATCTTGAGCATCTTAGGCTCACTCTTGAGTGTGATTCTTGAGGAAACCATTTGGGATTAATTACTCACATAGGAAAACCTCTAATCATCTTTTGTTTATCTACTACTCTTTGGTGTTGCATTCATTGGAGCACTCTCATCACCAAGGAGCTAAGTAGAGGAAGACACCCAAGGACAAGCCAAAGTTACTTCAATGTAACAAGAGGCTAGTGTTCTCGGTAATATTCAAACAAATTCTTTCTATCATTGTGTTAAGTGTAAAGGGTTGGTGTAACTCTAGTGAAATCCAAGAAAGGTGTTTTCTTGGTGTTTGTAAGCATTTGGTTCAATCTCTACCCTTGAAAGAGATTAAGATTGTAATATGTTTCTTCTCCACCCGTGAAGGAGAAGGTTAGTGAAATCCTCAAGTGGTGTACTTGAGGCATGGACGTAGGTAAGGTTGTCGAACCACATAAAAATACTTGTGTCACCTTCTTCCATTTCTTCTCATCTCCTTCACCTTACTTGGTGTATTGCATCATCTCATATCTTATTACACACATTGTTTGTGTGGACTTAATCTTGCATGTAAATCATATTTGGAAAGATTAATTGAGCAAATTTATAGTGATTAATCATTAAAGTGTCCAATATTTGAAAAGAAATTAAAATTCCTCAATAGTCCTATTCACCCACCTTTAGGACTATTCTTGACATTTGGCTAGTTATTTGGTTGATATTTAGGGATTTTAGCTTCATTTTTTTTCATCTCTAATTTTGAATTGGTATATCTTGGTTGGGAGATGACGTTGTGCCCATACAAGTGTTTGTTTCATTCCATGTTCCTATATATGTAAATATTTTGTGGAATGTTGTGTGCTCTATGCTATGAATGGTATTTTGCTTTGGATTGACATACCAAAGTTGGTGATCCAAATGTGATCAAAGGCTCAAAAAGCTTAATACATTCACTTACCATTCAAGACAAAAAAATTAAATTTCATTGGAGTATTCATGTTTGAATAGCAACATGTTGTATGCATGGGAGCTAAATTGTTTTGTTGGCAAACACTTGTGTGCCTCATTTTGATTTTCTCTCTCACACCCTTCCTTGATCTATCATAGGCATATCTTGGTGCATAAGAAAATTATTTTTTTTGCAAAGTGTTTGTGGATATGGCATTGCTTGAAATCTTATTTATGATGTATTATGTGTATGTCATATGTTTCTCATACTTCATTTCCATTCACTTGATATGTATATGACTTATGAAATGATTGTATGATTGTGTGTGTGGTTTCATTCCTATGCTCATTTTTTGTATACATTATGTGGAATGATTTTTGCGTTCACAAAGCACCAAGTTTTTACTAAACCTAATGAATGCCTTATCATAATACATCACGCATGGACAATGTTGACTAAAATAGATACATTTTAAGGCCCAAGGTTTTTGGATTGGTTTGGATGAAAACATTAAGTTGGAAAATGCAAATTTGATCCAAGATCCAAGTTTTTGTGCATGAGTTAGAATCATCAAATTGCACCATTGCCATTCAAAGGTTGGTGTGCAAAACTTGTTGTCCTGTGGACTTGCATCCATCACAAGCACACACAATCTCATTCCTCAATTTGCAAATCTCATAGGGATGAATTTCTAGTTTTCCAATGTTCTAGTTTAGCTTTATATTGGAAAATCTATTAAACATTGGATAGTATGATTGGATAATGGGATAGTATTCTTCTCCAAATCTGTCATGTTGGGCATTCAGCCTCTAATCTTTGTGTTGTGACAACCCAAAGGGGAGTGGGTCACAAGAGGTTTGAATGTAGCATGATAAATGCACCATAGAGGCTTAGCTTTCAAGGAGCAAACATAGACATTGCCAAAATCTGGATTGATGGGCATTATGAAATCCATATTGGTTAAGTGGTCTTTGTGCTTAAGGACTTGGTGCAGTTTTGTTCTCAAAGAGCTAAGGAGAGCACACCTTGGAAAATTTAGTGGGAGAAAAGAGCCTCCATCTTCCAATGCTTAATTCATTTCCAAGGACATGGAATTTGTTCATTCATTGTCCACTCATTGGTGCATGATTTATTGAATGGACTTAGGTTGTTGGATTGATGCATTTGTGCTTGCATTGGTAATTAATTTTGCATAATCATTGTTGTAGTGAAGATCAACCTATACTTCTTGAAAACCATACAGATTTGGTTTTAGCGTTTTCTTGGCTTGGTTGGATTCTTCATGCTCTCATGAACTATGTTCTTTATTTGTATACTTTGTAATTCATGTTGTGTTCACTCATAGGTTCTTTTCATGGAAAAATTGCATGAGTGATTCCCTCCTCTTTGGCATGCATAGTATTATGTTTTTCAAACTTGACCTCAGATTTAAACCATTGCGTACATTAAAATCTGTGTAAGTCCATAAATGGAAAACATGGCCTCAATTCATAATCATGGAACATTAAGAGAACTGTGTAAGACCATTGGTTTTCTCTCTTTTCTGCATCCCCTTCCCCATGCTTATAGTCATATCACATACCTTTTGGGGAATATGGCATTATCTTAGCATCACTCAACTTTTATATGCTTATAGTTATATTTGTTTAGATGAATGATGAGATGTTATGTGATGCACCTCTAAACCTCTGTCGCCCGTCCAACATTAAGTGGGAGGAAATGTGAATCCTTATTTGACAAGGTTTATGATAACCTGGGGAGGTTATACTTGTTTAAATGACCATTCCCAACCTGTGCTCCATGTAAAATACTTAAAATGGCGCTTCGTCAATTTTTTATAAAAAGGGGGGGAGAAATATTGAAATACTAGAGGCACAAATGTTTTCATGATGAAAACTTTTGAAGGGGTCAATACATGAAGACTGGAGGAAGAAACAAAAATTCAATATCGGTATCATAGACAGGAGGAGCAAATGTGATTTTAAGATATGCTTTAAAATTGAACACATATTGCTTATTATCACTAACCATTGGGGAGATCATTCTCCACAAGAATGTGCAGTTTATGTTGTGCTTATAGGAATATCATAGGCATATTCTAAGGGGGAATCGCCACGAGTCTTCAAGCCTTCATACTTAATGCAGTCATGTCCATGTTTATTGAGATTATTGTAATAGATTATTTTTGTACATGGCATGTATTTGACCTTATCAAAGTCTGTAATTTTTATTTGGGTATGCATAGAATATTCTCTAGGTTTTGTCACGAAATTGACAAAGGAGAAGATTGTTGTCCTAAAGTTAAATATGCCTCCCTGAGTCAGACTGTGTTGTCAATGCCGTGATTGTGTCTGACTGAGTATTGAGTTGTTAATTCCTTTGACTGAGTCGTTGTAATGACCCGACCCGGAGTAGCGGGTCAATCGATCGGGTAAAACTATATGAATTTATCTGTTTCAAGTTGTGATTGAGTTAATGGAAAATTTAATTATCAAATTAGATTTTAATTTGCGAAGTTAAGAATTCCAATTAGAATTGTGTAATTAAAAATCTAAAATTAATAATTTTGGATGGAACCTTGAGACCCACATTCTTGGATCGAACTTCTCATAGAAATTAGAATTTTAATTCCACTTGTTTTAGGAATTAAATAAATAACTTAAACCGTGTGGGCCCCTTGGAGACCCACACCCGTGAATCCCATTCACGGTGAAATACCCCCTTCGAATTATATTTCTTAAAATCCCCAAGTCTCGATGGAAAATCCCAAATCCCTAATTCGGTGGAACTTCTCTTTGTTCCACTCCTTCACTATCGTACCCTAGTGGGAAGTTTCCCCCAAATTCGATCCCCTTTCCTACTTCCTTTTCCAAAACGGGAACGAATTCCCAATGCGGAAGAAACTACTCAAAAATCGCAAAGGCAATCCAACCTTCCGTATGTGTTACTACCGATCGAAGCACATATATAGAGACTCCCAACGCACCGTCTCTTCCTCTCTTCACTCTATTCTACATCTCTTCAAGTAGCAGAAGCCCTAAGGCAGTTTCTCACTTCCCATCTCAAGCCTCTTGCCGCTTCTTGTCGTCTGACCCGCTGAGGTGCAGGAACCAATCCTTCACAGACGACCTTCTGCTAGGTACTGCTTTTTGTTTTCATTTAAACTATCATTACCTTTGATGTCTTAGGCATTTGGTCCCAAGATCTCATTCAATATCAATATTCTCATGAACCACCGTCCCAAACCCAATATTCTCAGTATATCATCTACAATTAAAAAGGGTGAAGACCTTAGACCCTTAAGATTCCAGTTGATTTTACTTTAGTAAATAACCTTGCTGCCACCAATCTATTTTTAACCGATTTCCACCTTTGTAATTTTAGGTATTGAGTTCTAAGACCTTGTCCCAACCAATCTTTTCATAGGTATTTAACCCCTCTTCTCTCCTTCCTTCTAAATGTCCAAGGTTAGATTAGTCGACCATTTAATTTGAAAGGAATCCTTTTGGCATTCGGCCAACCAACCAATTAAATGAACAATTTTCAAGATTGATCTATTATTTAATTTAATTAATGTTGACCTTTGGTGTTATTCATTCAAATGTCTAGATTAATGACATGAATTCTTTTAAATGGTTATTCGATGATGTTACTAATTCCTATTTTTTTTTCCCATTAGATTAATTGATATTTTGAAATTTATAAGACTGTTTAAATGGTTTAATTTGAGCTTTAATGTTTACTCGTTTTCCCCAATTTACCAAAGGTATGTGATGATTTTGAGATGTTTCCTATATTTCTATTTTACTAGTTTGTACTGTGTACTTAGTTTTGAGTATTAAAATTTAAAACTATATATATATATATATATATATATATATATATATCTATATAAATAAAAGGTGTTTTAGATTCAAAGTATATATGGGTTTTATTTTCTTTAATTAAATGGTTTAAAGGAATTTAGTTAACCTGAGTTTCAGCTCAGCCGGACCTTGCAAGTGGGTTATGCTACCTTCTTATTGGATTTTATTCCCTTTTCACTTACTTAAGATAACCATTTTGCCCTATGTCATCCTCCTTTAAGATGTTATTGGAATCTAGGACATTATCAATTTTTTTGGGTATGTTGTTTTTCTTCTTTTTTTTTTATTCCTTTAAATGGATTTTGGATTTTATTCAACTTTGAAAAGCTTTCAATTTGTGATTTCAGTCAATCCCTCAATCGTCCTAAAATGGGACTCTTTTTAATTCAAGCCATAGTTTTATTTATTTATTATGTTATTAAGATAGTACATGATTTTAGGAAATATTTTAATTAATTTATTTTATTTTGAGTGAAACTATTAGTAACTTAAAAAGCAATCACTCATTTTATGAATAAGGTTTTCATTGTCTAACTTGCAGTAGACATGGTTCGGCCATACAGTGTGTGGACTCACCTTTCGACCTTAACCTTGGACCTTAGGAACCCGCTTTTACATTTATTTAGTTCAAGTTAGGAGTAATACTAAGGATACTCAAAACTTCAAACGAACTCTATGCAGCACTTCCCGGATATCCTATTGATTGATTTCAAGTTGGAATGCATGTGGATTCGTCACCTACGCTTCGCAATTTTTTAGGTAAGAGAAAATAATACACTATATTTTGTTGTGCATGATATTCTCTATTTTGTTTATGTGATTCAGCAATGGAAAAATATTGCATTATGTAACGTGTTTTGGGAATATAATGTTGACACCTATGATATGGACTGGGCATATGTAGGAATAGTGGTTGTAATCCGGTGCTGACTCATAGTAGTGTAAGGGGATAGGCTAAATGTTCTAATGGACGTGAGGGACTCAGTCTGCCCGGATAGTTGGAAGTTAGCCTAGTAACCTTCTTGAAAGGTCCAATAATTATGTTCAAATTGGATGAATGTTTTATTGACTTTTATAGATTTATTTTGATGTTATTGAGATGGGTCTATGATATTGTATTGTTATATTAATAATATTGTGATATGAATTATTATTATGCATGTGTGATATTGTTGAATTGATTTGGATGTTTTAAAACATGTACATGATGTTTATGTTAATTTGAGATCATAAAATCATGCTTAGAGTATAATGTTGATGATGAAATTCATCACATGTTAATATGATACATTACATGTGGCATGATGATAGAGATAATGCATGGTAGGCATGGCATTGTGCATGGCATCTTCATATTCATGAGATGGGTATGGAGATGAGCCGTGATCTTTCATGTAGACCACGACAGTGATAGTGTATGGCCTCGCTCTTAGTGACTAATACCACGTATATGGTAAATTTGGATTATTGAACTATGAAAGGTCATGTAAACTGTTATTTGGTTGTGGTGTTAGCCTCGCTTCGGTGGGTAGGCCACTTCATGTGGTGTTGTGTTAGCCTTCCTCGGCGGGTAGGCCACTTCATGTAGTGTTGTGTTAGCCTCACTTCGGTGGGTAGGCCACCAAATATAGTAGGTGTTGTTGTGGATGAATGAGACATTGAGCATTGTGCACTGCATGGCATAAAGCATGGACATTAAATGCATATTCAATTACTTATCCTTTTAATATTTCTTTATTTGTGATACATTGAGTATATTGGAAATATCATATTTTGGATATGTGTTATTGTATTCCTTCACTGGGCTTGGAGCTCACACCCCTTACATTGCAGGTAATCCTCTGGACTTAAGATTGGAGGAGACCATTGATGTTTAGAGACTGTCAATGATGCATATTTAATTTTTTAGTATAGTTGTGGATTCATATAATTGGACTTATTTCTTTGATATTACGTATTTTGAGAGATTTGATTGGTTGGTTTGAAATAGTTGAGAACTTTTTATTGATTTTGTTTTATTTTATGGAATGGGATGTGAGTAGTAAGATTAAATGTGATGTTGATAATAGATGTTATTCATTTTATATTATCGATGACATTATGATCATGCGATGTGTAAAAATTAGGCTTGAAGGATTTGATAGCTTTGTTATTTTACCTATAATCTTTTAATATATATATATATATATATTTTTTTTTTTCATTTCCCCAGCCACAAATTTGTGATGTAAGACCCGTTAGGTGCGTAATGTGTTGGGTGACGCCCGTTCAACCTACAGTTAAGCGGGTCACGACCCATTCAAGCTATAGAAATGAGCGGGGCGTTACAGTCGTGACCATCTAAATGTCCAAGACCGCGCCTCTAGAAGACCTACATAGTCAAATCAAGTTTGAAGCTCTAGAAGATGTGTCATTTGGAAGGCATCGCACCGAAATAGAAAAAACTTCATGAATGCCAACCAACACAGGTTTTGGACCTTAAGACTGACTTAGAATACCTAGACTTGCATTTGTGATAAACCTTAGAATCCATAACTATGAATTTAATAGAATTAAATTTGATTTCTTAGGTCAGTTTTGTTTTGCCCTATTTTGAAGAAGCTTTTGCCTCCTGTCAAATATGCTCAAGTATTAGTAAATATTTATAATTTGATAGAGAACTCAAAGATATTTCCAAAAAGTCCAAGAACACCCAATTCGGAAATGTATATCTCAAGTTATGAGCATTACAATGAAAGGGTGTAAAATAGAACAAAACAGTTTTGTCATACACCCTCACTTTGAGAGATTAATTGGACCAAATTTTGTGAGTATATATATCTCTCAATGAGCTTTCCAACGAGCCCCAGAACTCCCAAAACCGAGTTCGGGAACCCATGTTATGGTCGTTTTAGTGGAGGTTTACAAAACTGCCGAGATTCAGTCGGCGGAATTTTATATTTCAGTCGACTGAAAGTGCTGCAGATTGGACTTTTCATCCTCATATGAGATTCAGTCAACTGAATCTTTGATTTCAGTCGATTGAATGTGCCCAGATGTTTCAACGGTCATTTCTAGACAATTTAGTCGACCGAATCTTCAAGTTCAGTCAACTGAAAACTTAACGAATAGTTTTTAACGGCTCTATTCTTGTGATTTCGACTTCCAACAAGCATATCTTCAAAAGGGCTTTAAATGTATGACATTAGGGCATTCCAAAGGTTGATTCTTGATTAGCTAAATCCTCCCTAACATTCTCTAAGTCTTCCAACCATTTCAAGAGTTCCAAATCTCCATAGTTAAATCCCCAAAACTCTTGAACTTATTCTCTCACACACTCAAAGCCTTCATAGGCAAATCTTGAGCATCTTAGGCTCACTCTTGTGTGTGAGTCTTGAGGAAATCATTTGGATTAATTACTCACATAGGCATACCTATAATCATCCCTTGTTTATCTCCTAATCTTTGGTGTGGCATTTATTGGAGCACACTCTCATCACCAAGGAGCTAAGTAGAGGAAGACACGCAAGGACAAACCAAAGCTACTTCAAGTACCAAGAGGCTAGTGTTCTTGGTAATATTCAAACAAATTATTTTTATCATTGTATTAAGTGTAAAGGGTTGGTATAACCCTAGTGAAATCCAAGAAAGGTGTTTTCTTGGTGTTTGTAAGCATTTAGGTTCAATCGCTACCCTTGAAAAAGATTAAGGTTGTAATAGGTTTCTTCTCCACCCGTGAAGGAGAAGGTTAGTGAAATCCTCAAGCGGTGTACTTGAGGCGTGGACGTAGGTAAGGTTGTCGAACCACGTAAAAATACTTGTGTCACCTTCTTCCATTTCTTCTCATCTCCTTCATCTTACTTGGTATATTGCATCATCTCATATCTTGTTACACACATTGTTTGCGTGGACTTAATCTTACATGTAAATCATATTTGGAAAGATTAATTGAGCAAATTTATAGTGACTAATCATTAAAGTGCCCAATATTTGAAAAGAAATTAAACTTCCCCAATAGTCCTATTCACCCCTCCTCTAGGACTATTCTTGACATTTGGGTAGCTCGACCAACATATAGTTTTTCAAAATATAATACTTAAAAGTATGAAAAACTATCCTAAGCAAAGCCATCCGAAGGAGGTGATGCTGGAGGGGAAGGGGGTTTTCTTTGGGGACTCTCTTTGAGTTTTTTCATGAATGTGGAGAGGCTTTGAATTGATTCATTCATGAATGTTGCTCCAATATGTTTTTCCAACCTCCGACGTTTTTCAAGGAGAAAGTAGAGTTATCTTATAAGAAATTTGTTAGATTTGGCTTTTGTATCTTCCATCTGTTCTTTTCTTTTCTCCTCTTTTTATCTTAAGCCTCTTATACCTTTCTTTTTTTTCACCACTTGAGCTTGAGAGGTTGTGAACTAAACTCATTTCCCTTTTCTTCCACTCTCTCTAACTAGCACCTGACAGGGAGAGGTAGGTTCTTTAATGGTAATACCAATTTGCCTTCGAGGTATGGGTGGAGGTGAGTTCTTCTTGTGGGATCTCCTCGAGAGGATCTTGACTCGACGACCTATATTATTCAGGAGAGATGAAGATTCTCCTTGATACCACTGAGATTTGGGTTTCTTGGACATGATGGCATGATCATTCTCAAAATCAGAGGACACGATGATGACTGTGGACTTGTTCCTTGTCATTTTCCACTACTGAGGAAAGAAGAATGCATTGAGCTTACCCAACAAATGGAAATCACAAATCAGTGATTGTCAAGTTACTAGAGGCGGAAGAATCAGAAACCCTCTGATTTTCCAGCAGGAAATTGCTCCGAGATGTCCTATCGACTAGTCTAGGGCACGAGAGAGAAGGAAGAAATCGCCAGAGCTCAATGAGAGGAGGAACGACGATTTTGAAACAATTTGTCAGTTTTCGCAGGAAAGAGTCTCTTGAACTTGATATTTCTGAGTCACCGACAGGTCGTGACCAACAACCGGTCTGTGTTGCTATGTCGATAAGTATCTACCTATCTCTCCTTTCGATTTTCCCCCCTTTCAGACAGTGTTCTTGATTTAGAACAGTAGCGACATGTCTGTTGCTCCAACTAGTCTATCCTTCGATCAGGGATTTTTAATTTGAAGGATGATTGGGGGAGTGTGTGTGTGTATGCTTACGATATTCATGGTTCATCAAGCTTTGTTTATACACCTTTTAATGACAGTGTAGATTCATACATTCACACAGGCTTTGTACCATTAGAAAATTCAGTACATCCCTCTCAAGATAGGCACAAAACATGAATTACGGATCTCTTCCTGGAACCAAACCAGTCCACGTACCTTGGGCACATTTAATTTACCAATTCAAACATATTGCCCAAGTGTGTGATGTCATGAGATGAGGCATCTCCAGGTCGTAACAGAGACAAGGTGTCTATGAACATAAATCATTCTGCATGATGTAAAAATAACGAATATTGGAATGAGACACTAAGCACACAAATCATACATTCATTTCATATTTTGAATACATTGATCATGCATACGAAAATGAAGTATGATGCTACCCACACAGCTCTCATGTCTGTTATCATGTTATTACCCAAAACATGATAAACATTTTTACCATTCTTTCAAGCATACTCTATCCTTGAAAAGAGCTGGTATATAAATGGATTACAGATAAACGCATTTAATCATTTTGATCAACACTTTTAGTATCTTTTACCAAACCAAAAATCCATTTAAAGACATAGAGCATGTTTCATTCCACAAGGGATAACTTGGAATGAAACGAGACTGTGAATGTGTACCATACACACCCTATACATGAGGTACTGCACAACCTACATTCATTCTCAAAAAAATGCACAAATCACCTAGCATATGAAATGGAATGAGACAAGTATAATCCAATTACTAGAGTGCAAACCTTCATGTACACACAAATATCTTACTCTAGATCAATCCAACAATCAAACAAGAATATGGATTGAAGGTAAGATACGCATGTGATTCCACAACATTATTCAAATGTGACACCAACAGTGGTATCCCTTCACACATTTGAACATAACATTGTGAGACTTGAAATCTAAGTCCACAATCGAGTAATGGCCTTTATCAAATCTGGTTTTAATTTTGGGTGCCATCCCATTTGACTTTATGAATTAAAATTCCAGATTTTGTACCATGATGTTGACTTAACATAAGAGTCAAATATTTTGGTACACGACCACAAAGGATACTTGGAGGTCACTTCCTTCATCAAGTTTATTTTCTCCATCCTCTTCTTCTTTAGAGGATTTTAGCTTGGACTATTTCAATGAATGAACTATAGTCAATCACCTAATTTCATCAGTACACAAATTGGTCATGATATGTGATGTCATCCATTGGGCTAGAAGAGGCAATTTTTCCGTGAATTCTTTCAGCCTATTTTGTTGTTTCATATTTTTTAAATATTTTAAAATCACATTATGAAACAACAATGATGAATGCTATAAGTGTTTGATTAAAGTGCATTGCCATTCATTACTAGTACAAGCAATTTGGTCTTTGCGCTGAGTGGTAATGGAAGTTGAAGGTTTATCCAATACATTTTCCATAGGCATAGACCACTTTCTATTCACCTATTTCTAAACATAATTATTGATGAAAACATTTAAACTTATTCATTCCACTTTTTATCACAAATAGAGTTTTAGAAATGTCATGGTCATCTCATAGCCATTGTTCTAGCATGGATCAACTCGGATGGTTAGATCATTTTCAAAGAGCACGAGGCTCTGATACCAATTGAAAATTCATTTCTCATGATGCTAGAACACGATAGACCCTACAGGAAGAGAGAAGGGGGGGGGGGTGTTGAATAGGTAACTCTCAATTTCCATGGTGTTTACAAACTTCTTGATTATTTAATGTTTAAGTGCAGCGGAATACCAATATTAATCATGAGATTTACTTAGTGTGATAAATTGTTTATACTTTCTTTAAACAATGACACCAAGTTTCGAACCTTTTGCATATTGCTTAATTATCTATGATTATGCACAATGTATAAAAAAGGACAATCAAATGCAAATTGATGTGTGTTGAGAAAAATGCTTAACTACTAAACACAAACACACAAAGATCAAATACCATAAAACCAAATTTATAGTGGTTCGGTTAGCCAACCTACATCCACTGTTAGGACTCGCTCAAGCTTGAGCTATCTCCAAATCCACTAAGTGGGGACTTACACCTTCACAATTAGAGTAGGAATTCCACCTTACTCAATTGGCTGGGAATTCTACCCACCACTGTGCCAGAGACAGCGCTCTAGAGGTTTTTATAGTGGTTCTGGAGCCAATCCTCCTTATTCTACTTTAGGGACAAATGTTTTAAAATAAAATAAAAATGAAGAAGCATTTGCCTTTGAAGTTCTTTCTCGTTGATTTGCGCTTCTCGAAGATCCCACCCAATGTGTGCCGACGCTCTTCCTTGTAGCCGTCGTAAAGCAATCACAATCTCAGTGTGACAAAGAAACTGGTTATACCAGAGCTTTCCTAGTTTATTATCATTTCATCTCTCTCTCACAAACTCAATCCATATGATTGGTTGTCTTAGATTCCCCAAGTGTAGGCTCGAGAGAGAGAGTGATCCTTTTGTTGGTCCTTGTTTAAGCTCACTGATAATAATGAGGGTCCAACCGATTTGCCAAAGGATACCAACTGGTCGTACAAAGATTGGTATTTATAGACACGACTGTAACGCCTCGTCCTTTTTCACTCGCCGACAATCAGAGTTGATATTTATTTATTTTAAATAAAGAGTGAGAGAGACCGAGATGCCACGACTCGAGCTAAGTCCGAGCTTCCAAATCCCGACCCTTAACTGGCCAACCATACGTGTGCGTGGACCAAGTCCACTAAAACGGTTCACACGTACTCAAGTTAAACATGCGGAATAAATCATAGATGCGGAATTATAATAGAATAACCATTCTATTCCATTTTAGATAGCAAGGATGTCCATCACTTAACAATAATTATCTTACGTTAACATATCCAAAGTTAACATTCAAACCATAGCAAATAATCTGCGTTATTACAATCCCGAATGCTAGCTACTCAAATTACATTGTCCATGAGTAACTTAAATAAATTGAAACTAAAATATCCAAGCTCCTAAGCTTGGCTCCGATCTCATTCCTTGTTCCGTCCATTCCCTGTGTCATCAACTAGGGTAGAAGTAGGGCGTTAGACAACACGCCCAGTAGGTACTCCAAGTACGGTCAAACACATGGGTTAGTATAAAAATCTAGATATAATACATCATGTCGTACTTGTAAAACATCGTATCCAAAACAGTATATGATAATAGAGATCCAATCATGTAGATAAAAACCAGAAACAGTGCATGATAATAGAGGTCATAATCATGCTAATTCAATGACATGCCATGGGTGTCATATGCCATGAGTCCCACCCATCACCCATATCACAAACACATAGTATTTTCTTGATGGAAATTCCTCATCAAGGTCTTCCCACAAATGCCTTACGAACGCCCCGATGGAACATGGTCTCCGGTTACAACTCAATCATACATCCCTCTTGATGGAAAACTCCTCATCAAGGTATTCTCACGAATGCCTTACGGAAGCCCGGACGGAGCGTGGTCTCCAGTTACATTTCATCCCTCCCATGCCACGCATGCGATGCAAATGCCAACATGCTATGTAATAATACAAATCATAGCATTTAAAATTCATATTTGAAACATAACATTTGGTACAAAGTAACTCATCAAAATATGAATTAAAATCATCATATATCCCATGGTTTCAATGAGGTAGGAATCCTACCAATGACCAACTTATGTGTCCCTGCGTTTTTGTCCGAAAACCGCTCACCGATCGCGTCAAGCCGATCGTACACCGCTTTTGAGGTCCCGTTACCTTATTACATATCAATAAATCGAAACCCATGTTCCATTTGATTTCCTACCATGTTTAAGTCCATAAACATGCTTTAATGGGGTTCGGCCATACAACATGGCCGAACCTCACTCACTTGGTTTGGGTCCCTCTTTTGATTCCTTAATCAATCATATATGAGTTAGTCATTTGCATTAATACAACCTAAGTCCACAAAACCTTCTCCATGGGGTTCGGCCATACACCATGGCCGAACCCATGGTCCATCATTTTCACCCATTTACATCTTAGCCATCATTCTATCCATAGCTAATAACTTAGCTTATTTACATATGACTTAAGTCCCAACAAATGATCCACACATAATTCATTAAGCATAACATAAAACCCTAATAGATCTCTCCATTCCTTGACTTGATCCTTAATTCATTTAAACATGCATAGATCCATGAATGAATCCATTAATATTTCTCCATGGGGTTCGGCCATACAACATGGCCGAACCCATGGTCCTTGGTTCTTCCTTATTTCCTCATTTCAAGTTTACCATTTACAACATGTAAACCTTATTTAAATCACTAACATATTTGCATGATTTTCATCCTTAAAACCCTTTAAACAACAATAATCTCCCTCCATTTCATAGCTTGATGATTCATCTCTTAAATCATACATGGATCTACCAAATGATCCATCAAGGGTCCATAAATGGTTCATGGGGTTCGGCCATACAACATGGCCGAACCCATGATGTCATTTTCATCCTTTTTCTTAAACCATTTACGACACTTAAACCTTATTTAAAATCACTAATATATTTGCATAATTTTCATTCTTTACCACTCATTAACATTTACCAACCTCCTTCCATCTTTTTCATGGTCCAAGAATATCTAAGTCCATCAATATCTTTCCATGGGGTTCGGCCATACAACATGGCCGAACCCATGGTCCATGGTTCTTCACCATTTACCACATTTGAGACCTTTTAAAATGATTAACCATTCTCCAATATTTCTCTCCTTTAAAACCCTTTTAAATCATTAACATACATCCATTTTAAAACCTTTTAAAATCCTTAACAAGTTTCCATGGGGTTCGCTCATACAACATGGTTGAACCCTATAGTTCATTACTTTCTCTTACAAATCATATAACCAAGATTATATTCCTTGACGGGGTTCGGCCATACATCATGGCCGAACCTCATCTAACCCTTCATTTATTCTTAATGGTCCATGCATATCAACCTTAGGGTTTGGCCATGCAAGGCCAATCCATGATCTTTGATCATAATACCTTATCTTAAACATGCATAAGATCTTTTCCATATATACATAACAATTAGGGTTTGGCCATGCAATGGCTGAACCATGATCCTTGATCCTTCTTTTCTTACTTATTAAAATCTCATCAAGTACTTACCAATTCCGTGACTCCTCCGATTCCTTTGTTACGACTTGCTCCTCCGCTCTTTTCCTTAGTCTTTCTTCTTTCTTCCTCCTTGATCCTTGGCCGAGAGTGAGCATGAGAGGCCTTGAGATGAAAACACAAAGAGAGGGTTCGGCCAAAGAGTGTAGGTTTGAGAGAGGGAGAGGAGCTTAAGATAGAAAACCCTAAGTCCTTTCTCTTTTGTCTTTGAGAGAGGGTCGGCCTTGAGTGAGAGGGAGAGAAGCTTGAGATAGAAAATATTCCAAGTGTTTCTTGTCTTGAGAGGGGGATCGGCCAAAAGAGAGAGGGAGAGAGTGAAATGAAACTCCAAGTCCTTCCTTGTTCAATGAGAGTGGTCGGCCAAGGGTGGTGTCTTTTGGTTGATGCCCTTTTGTAACTCCCATGACTCTTCACCTCCTCATTGATACTTTGGGGGTTTCATCCCATGAGATGAAACTCCCAACTGTATGCCCCTTGGGTTTCCATCATGAGATGGAAACCCTCCAACTCCCAACGTGTAGCCTTGGATATCTCTGTGTAACAACCAAAAACTCTTCACCTCCTCATTAATGATCCCTTTGGATTTTCATCCCATAAGATGAAACTCCCATGTCCCCAACGTGTGTAGACCTTGAGTTTGGTTTTATGAGGCGTAACTCTCCATCTAATCACCTAACTCACTTAAGATGAAAGTCCCATTAACTTCCCATTCAACTCATCTCTTTAACTCAACTCATATCTTTAATTCAACTCTAGTTAACTCACTTAAAATCAACTCATTTCCTTGATTCCATCTCCAATTTAATTCAGCCACACCTTAATTGATCTTGAACTCATTTGGTGGTCAACCAAGTCAACCATGACCCATTGGGTCCAATTGGGCATTTGACCCAATTGACAACCTTGACCCAATTAAATAAATCTTACCCATTTATTTAAGTGAACCTTATCCATAATCCGTTGGGTCTTAATTGGGCAATTGACCCAACTCCTTACCCATCTAAGGTCTATTTCCATTAATTCACAAATTAAATGGACAATTTCCATATATATTCATAACTTGAAAATCCGGGGTGTTACAATAACGACAACGTGTTACAGCAATGGTAATGTACTGACAGATCAGGCGCACCGAGGGGTCAGTGACTAGAAATATTACCGTTCAACAACCCAACCGTTGAGAATTAATGCACTCCCAATGGTATAATTCTTTCCCAGTCAACATATCGGTGTCACCGATGGGTCGACAGTCTTGGCAACAAGAGGTCGGTCCATACGAGAAGTTCGGTCTGGGGCAACACCATGCTGGTAGAGTTTCAAGTCCACAAATCAGTCTTACCCAGACCAATTTGTCGCCCTTTACCGAGGGGCCGATCCTGGTACTCTTGGTCAGTCTAAACTACAGATATGTTGGTTTTCTCGAGAGCCCACTCACTTCTAAGTTATAGAACTCATAAGTCTTTATCGAAGGAGTCATTGACCAGGAGGATCGTTTCAGCTTTTCAACGAGGGGTCGGTGCATACGAGACTCTTGATCAGAGGCACATCCAGAATGACAGTTCTATGATCCAGAACCTTTGTCAATCTGGCCGACCAGTCCTTAACCACGATGTGTCAATCCTGTCTCCACCGAGGGGTCGGTGAGAACGAGTGGTCGAGCTAATAGTGAAACCAAATACATATTTCCAAGTTGGGTTCCAATTCACTGTTAAGTTTACTCTCTAGGCTTTTTAATGATTTTACCATTTGTTCAACTAAGCTTAGGAATGATCCTCTTAAGGTGTGTGTACACCCTAACAAAGGCCATTTGGTTCATAGGTCCATTGGTAGCCAATGAAGCACTAAGATCCTACCTATCACTAAATTTCTTAATCGAGTTTAATAATCTTTCTAATTTCTCTTTCCTTGTGTAAATTTATCTTGGAACTTCTCTTTGTGTCTTTTAAGTTCCTTTAGTTCATGAGTGAGTTTTTACCTCCTCTGCACGATTTTTCTTGATGTCGCATAAATTTTCGACATCTTTACAATGAATTTACATTTCATCTTGAAGAGCTTTTTTCACTCTCTTTTAACTTAATGATTTCATCATTAAAGGTTTTTTAGTTTGAGATGAGGAGAGTGTTTTCATTTTTCAAGTCTTTTAATTGGCTAGACGAGTTTGAGTTTTCAATTTTAGCATTATCTAGTTTCTTAGCCAATTTTTCACTCTCAAAGTATAAGGCATTGAAAGATGCTTGAAGATCATATTCACTTTCAATATCCACCGTTTCAATTATGGGTGCTTCTGGATCATTAACAATGGAATCTATGAAACCTTTATGTGTTTTATCTTTCACTTAAGTTTCCTCCTCGGGATACCCAATATTCAGGGGAT
Source organism: Chimonanthus salicifolius (assembly GCA_013350335.1). Classification (NCBI taxonomy): domain Eukaryota; kingdom Viridiplantae; phylum Streptophyta; class Magnoliopsida; order Laurales; family Calycanthaceae; genus Chimonanthus; species Chimonanthus salicifolius. The sequence goes on along the minus strand of CM023539.1, from coordinate 23,670,615 downwards.
CCTTTCCCCAAACCCATACATGGATTCAGATGTGTCCTCATAGGTCACATTCATTATCTTCTTGGGTTTTTCAGAAGGACAATCATTTGCATAGTGTCATCTCCCACCACAATTGAAACATGTTTGTTCCTTGGGCTTCTTCTTATCTTTTTCTTTATGAGGTTCATGAGGTTTAGAGAATTTTTCACTTGTTTCTCATTTCCTATATCTGCTCATTTTTAAAATTCAAATATTTTTTAGCAGGTAAGGTCATTTCTTCATTTGGGTCTTCTTCCAATTCCGATTCCTTTTCTTTTATTGTTGAAGGTTTAATGGAAGATTTGAAGGCAATGGGCTTCTCCTTTAGTGGTTCAAGATTCAATTCAAAGGTTTGTAGTGAGGCCACCAAATCATCAAATTTCATTTGGGCTATAATCCTATATTTCTCAATAGCCACCTTCTTGGGTTCAAATCTTTTGGCAAGTTTTCTCAAAATCTTGGTACATACTTTTTTCATCCAGAATTCTATCATCAAGAGCCCACATAGAGTTGACAATGTCATTCACTCTAGAATAGAAATCCATAAAGGAATCTTCCTCTTGCATTTTTAGGCTATCAAATTTAGCCTCTAGAGTTTGAAGTTTAGACATCTTCACAACGGAGGTACCTTCGTGGGTTTTTTCAAGAATTTCTCAAACTTCTTGCACGGTCTCACACATCATGATTCTCTTATATTTATTTGATGATAAGGCACAATTTAAAGCATTAAGAGCTTTACCATTAGCGGTGTACACAACCTTTACATTTGTGTTCTATGCGGAGAATTCCTTTGGTTCAAAAGTCTTGGGGTTCAAAAGTCTTGGAGCTAGTGGCCACATCCGTTTTCTCAACCACGAGGTCTTTCCAACCTTGTCTTATTGATTTCCATAGCGGATGCATCGATGAATATAAAGAGACTTTTCATCCTTGCTTTCGAAGAATCATAATTTGATCCATCGAAGTATGGTGGTTTATAAATGACATGACTTTCTCCCATAGACATGATTCTAACACTTGAATCATACAGATGGTTAAATCCTTAAAATGAGCACGGGCCTCTGATATCAATTGAAATTTCCCTTGTGCTAGACCACGATTATTCCTAGAGAGAGGTAGGGGGGATGAATAGGATAATCTCCAAATTAGTGGCCTTTTCAAATTTTCATGATTAATAATAATGTATAGTGCGGAATTAAACAATATTAATCAAGTGAGATGTGTGTGAACAATAGATAGCTCAAATAACAAATTCACACAAATAGCTCTAACACCATTAACACCTGATACAGAGTGGTTCAGAGTAAATCCCTCATACATCCACTCATGGACACTCAGAATCTTGGGCTATCCCAAATTCACTATGTGCAGAATTACACCTCACAAATAGAGTAGGAATTCCACCTAACTCGATTGACTGAGAATTTCACCCAATCACTAGATTTTGAAATGTTCGACCTCCTATTTTAGAGTGGTTTAATCTCAAAGATCTAGTCCACTATACAAGATGATTTTAAATAAAATCATACTAAGAAGCACTTGCCTTTGAAGATTTGCAAATGTAATGATGTGCTTCTTGGCCCAATGTGATCTCATTCGTAGAGGTAGATGCGGCGAGTGTAGAGCAATCCTTGGGAGGGTATCTAGGAAATTGGAGGTCCAATGTCTATCCTAGAAAATGATTTTTCTTTCTCTCTTAATCTCAATCAAATAAAGATTAGATACTTGAATGATTTGCAAATGTAATGCCAAGAGAGAATAACCACTGATTTGCCTTTGGTATTTGAGAGTTTAACACTGGTACATGTAGATCATTAATGCTCTCCAAGGGATCCTTAAACTCATCAAACAGTGGAGTATTTATAGAGGCAAACAGAATTTTTCGAGTCACTGAATCTCACGATCAATCGTGGTCTGGTGATTGATCGTCCGTGTTTGAAAGTGGACTCTGACCAACCCGATTGTTGCACATTAATGCACATCAACGGTACAAGAATGGCCACCCACGATGGATCGTGATCTGACAATAGTATCATCCTGAGGCAAATCTGTTTGGACAGGGCTTTTTCAAACCAGAACTTTAAAAACCTAGGCCGGTGGATCGTAAACCCGATGTATCGGCCCTATCCCAGAGGTTAGGTCGTGCGCCCCATGGTTCGGGACAAGTTCCTCACAATAGGTCGGCGACTTATGATTGTATCGTCATGAGGCAATAGGTGTTTTACAGACATTCCAAACCAGTAACTTCGTTTTTTCAGACGATTGATCACTATACCACGATAGATTGTCCTCTGTCATTGGCAATAGACACCATGTGTTGGCATGACATTAAAATCAATGGTTTCATCATTCAATCTATGTTTTGATTTTGGTGTCAAACATCCATTAGGCTTTGATAATTAACTAGATATAATATCTAAGCCTAGGCATGGTCATCCTAAGGGTTGGGGTCCACCATAAAGTCATCCATGGTCAATTATCTTCCGTGATTCCCATACACATGTTGATCCGTTAAATCTTCAATCTTGAACTTGATTCAACTAACACTTGAGTCTTGATTCTTGAGCTTCAACCTTCAAGGCGGGGCACTAACATATCTTATATTTTTATTTATTTTTGAAAATTTGTTTAATCTATCTTATATTGATAGGAACAATTCATATCTTCAATCATTGATACATGTATCTGCTACTCTATTGTTGGTAACTTCCACTCCTTCCATTGCTGGAACTCTCTCATCTCAGGACTCCGACAAACGCTAAACATGTCTTTGTTTATTTTCCTAACTGATTTTCCAATTGCAGTATCCATTTTTAACTAAGTACAATTTATCATTTAATTTTATTAGAAACAAATACTCCCAAAGAAAAAATTACTTTAATATGTTGCTCCCTATCTCGCTCAACGGTGATTACTCGAATACGCTGCTCCCCATCTCCCTCAGCAAACATTATGATCCTCCTCAGAAAAGCCTTTCTTTCCAACTTACTCACGGGCTTAGAAAGACCTCTCTCCATATACAAGGTATAACCTAACTAACTATAATGCCATTAATTTTGACTTATTTATTGAGAATTTATAATTTTAATTAACTACTCTAAATTTCTAATTTTGGTTTTTGATTTTTACTAATTTTAAATTTTGATTTTATTTTGTTAGGATTGAATTACAAATCCCAACATAAAGTGTGTGAATTTTAAAGATAGACATCTCCGAACACATATGCTATGAAAATTCATTTTTGAAATTATTATCGATCAGTATGTCTCATTCTTTATTTGTGAGTGTTCATAACAGATGCGTTCGGAGATGTTTATCTTTATATTCATTTCATTCTTTTCTATTCTTTATATTTTTTTTATTAATGAAGCGACACCTATTTTCTTCCTAACACCCAATTTTTCTCTATTCTTTTTGTAATTTAAATTTTTTTTAAATATTGAGAGAGAATATGTATCAGCCACACGTATTGCATGGCCAATTTTAAGCCCCTAGGCATCATATACAAGTAGACCTCGTAAAATTTAACTCAAGCCAATTATCTGAACCAAAACTTTCAAACCAATTATCCATGTGAACTCAAGTGGAACCGCCGGTGTTTACACCAAACTTTAATACAAACTAGGGGGATTGAATAGTAAAAGTCATTTCAACCACTCAGCAAAGGAATACTTTTTCCATAAGGTTCACTTGAACCAACGAAAAACAATTTTAATATGGAATTTTTTTTTTTCAAATATGCCCTAAAAGTAACATCTATTCATAGATGCAGTGGTAGATAAAATGCAGAATCCACTTCAACCTAAAAAAAAAAAAAATCCTGTTTGGAGTGATCCCGTTCGATGATAATAAAGGAGAATGAAAAAAAAAAATCCTATATATGAAAGATAAGGCAAAATCAAAATTGATTATACACCATCAAAATTGATTATACACCATGGAGACGTAAATTCGAATTTACATCAAAAATACCATTTCGGTCTAAGCTCTTCTTCCTTCTCTGTCAGCTCTCGATACTCATACCACTCTCTGCCAGCATTACCCACAGGCATTGCAGAACGTACAAAAATTTCAACTGCCTTGGGAACATGAACAGTGAAATGCAGTTCCCCAAAATTTTCTTTAAAAGCCATAGAATTAGAAAGAGGTTTGGTTACATGATCAACGGCTATCCATCCAAGACCTGATATAGCAATGTCATATGCAGGCCTGCCAAAGGGGAAAAGATAGTGACAAGATTATATTAATAGAGAATAGTACAAAACAGGACAAGAGGCTCTACATAAAAGAATTATACTAGAACAAGCAAAAACTAAAGATTAAGATAAAAACACAACCATAACGATAATACATGGAAAGAGAAACCAACCCCAAACAAACGCACTTCTTACACAGTTACACCTGTGCTCCATAGACCCATTACAAGTAGCTTCATTTCTTTCCACCCCCGACCTCACAAGAAAAGTGACAACCCTATTAGTCGATCTTCTAACATGTCTAAAGTGAACTACTACACCCCTACACATCGTCCTGATGTCCATAAAATTGTCTCCAAGGTTGCCTCTTCCTACCAGTAGCCCAAGTAATAGAATTGCTAGAATCCCCCTCCATTATTAGGTTCCCACCCCCAATCCTAACCCTAAGCTGGAGTTCCCTCCTCCTATCTCAAATGTTAGGCCTCTCCACCATCTCCTCCCTCTCTTCTCTAAGTATTCTTTAATTTACTCCATTCTCTAATCTTCCCTGTGTAATTTTTAAATGAGGTAGAACCTACCACTCCGGCATTCAAAACCCTTCCACCAAACCAACCCATCATTTCTTCTCCTCCTCTATATTTCCGCACACCACTTTACTCCATTCCCAAATCTTCCCTATGTAATTTTTAAATAAGCTAGAACCAACCACTCTTGCACCTCAAAACCATTCCACCAGTCCATGTAATTCATCAAACACTGCTCCTCCCAACTAGCCTTCATGAATTTAAAAGGTCTAGGAATTTAGTGAACCTCGTTAATATCTAACATAGCTGAAGCATGGTTCTCTCTCTCTCTCTCTCTCTCTCTCTACAATAAAAGAAAGAATACATAATGAGAGCACATAGTAGAATGTTAAGCTAGCTAACGAAAACAACAGGCTAGGAAAATAGGAATGCTTTAAAAGGGAACCACTATAACACCCAAAACAAGTAAAACTCACTCAAACATTGACATGGAAACTCCATGTAGATGTTCAAATGGCCCCTCCATATCTTGCTTCTCTTTACATTGGCTCCCAAAGATGTTGGCTTGTCCTTTCCCCATTGCCATTTGTATTCCCTTCCAAAAAGAGAGTTGTGCATATTTTGTCCGGCCCTGTCATCTCAATGTCCAAGGAGTCTACAGATTCTATTACTAAATGCCACACGTTGTGTCTCTGACACTTGAATCATCATTACCGTGTTCATCATTCCCTTACTATGACGAATCACTTTCTTAGAGGCCAACCCTTAAAAAAGTGAATCAAAATTTTGAAATTTGTACCTCAAAAGCATATGCTTCATTTGCAAGCGAGGGCATTACTGGAGGGATGTCAGTTTGAGTTGTTCTAACTAGTTGACATTCATGAGGGTGATCAACCAAGTTTCTGCATTCTAAAATAACATCAACTTTGTCATCCAGAACGAACTCCTCTGACCATCAAGTGTATTACTATCTGTTCCATATTGTTCTTGTCCCTTAAGCCAATCTTCGGGATCTACCTCCCAACTAGAGGAAAGTGTTCGAATATTGACACAGTTGTTGGAGCATGTCCTCTTCTTTCTATCAGCCCTCTTTTTATTTCCATTCTTCTTCTTTTTCTTTAGTATTTTCCTTCACAAAAATTTTGAGGCACCTAAAGGTTTGTAGCATGTGAAGGTAGGGAGCAAGCTTTTTCTGTGCACTTAACTATTTACTCATCCTTTTCCACCAAAAGATCAGAATGAACCCACACTAGAAATCCATTGTACACTTCATATGGTATCAACCTTCTTGCGGTGGTACCAACCGTCTGACTTCCTGAATTCAACGTCTTATGACTCTAGTCGTAAACACTTGCTGTTCCAATTTGAAGAACCCTAATGCTAGCAATTCTTATATATTATCTTTTAAAAACCAAGATTGCTTTTGGATGCATGATGGTTTGATGATACAAGCAATACTTGGGATGTCTAGTAATCTTTTTCTTTTCTAGCTTTTTGCATGGTGGCAAATGGATGACTTCCTAATCTTTGAACATGTGAAAGATGGTGTCGCACTACTAATCAAAAGCATATTTGATGCAGGACAAGGGGATACGGTAACCCTAAAGGGTAACCCTAAAGGCCTAATTTGCCACAAAGAATTAAAAATGACCTAATCTAGCATGGGGCTGAAATTAAGAAATCCATTAACAATTGCAAATAAAACAATATAGATCCACTAAGAAACACACATGCAGTTCTAAGAGTGCCAATGTAAACAATTATACAAGAATCCGAACCCAATTGCTGCTTATAATGGGGAATCTCCCAAAATAGAAGGTCCTTCTGTGCCAATGGAAGGAATATGAAGAGGGAAGGGCAAGAAAGAGAGGCGACACTGGCTGTAACAGCAGTTAGGAGGCTGTATGTAGAGGCATCTAGCAAAGGACAAGGGTAAGGAGGGATTGGGAAAGGTCTAAAGTGACTATGGAATTTAAGTGGGCCTGCTAAGGCTGTATGGGCTTTCACTAGAGAAGGAATTAGGCCTGGGCAGATGGCAGTATGGCTGGACAGGAAAGGGGAAAAGGATTTAAGTGAATCTGCAGCCAAGAGGAAGGGTTTATGGGGGAGTAAATGATGGTTGTTGGGCTTAAGGACTGGCATCGACAATAGAGGGGACAGATCTGGGACAGTTTGGAGGCTTAAAAGGTGAGAGAGGGAGGAGCTACACAGTTAAGGGTCTTGGGAAGGGATTTTGGGGTCTTGTAGGTGACAGCAAAGGGGAAGAAAGGGTAGGAATCTGGGTTCCAGGAAGTGGCGAAGGTATGAGAGAGGGAGAAGGGGCTGGTGATGGGCTTGGAAGGGGTTATGAGGCTGGCGAAACAAAGAAGGAAAAGTGTAACGGCAGCAGTAGAAGGGTTAGGGGAAGAGGTGATGACAGCAGAAGGGTTTGGGAAGAAGAAAAGACAAGAGAAGAAAAGAAAGAACGAAGGAGATATCTTACCAGAAGACGTAGAAATGCAGGAGAAAGAGAAGATAGAAGAATCGATTCCGTTGGCTTCACACCAAACCCTCAAGGGAAATCATCAACACCATGTGCATCATCGAGGCTAGGGCTTCATTGAAATCTTCATAATATTCATTCATTCCATTCGAAAATACCCATTACATAACTTAAATAAGAAAATAAATACAAGGGGCCGGCTGCTCCTTGGTGACTTCCTAATGCCTTAGCTTAAAAGACATAAATGCCCCCCATTACAATAATTCAAAAATGACAACTTTGCCCTCACATAAAAAAAACACAAATTAAATAGAGAAGACTAAGTAACAAAATAACATCAAAGTCCAATAACATCAAATCCAATAATAAAAAAAAATGCTCTCGCATCAATATTTCTTTTCAAGTTTTTCTTTTAGTGATTTTTCTTTTTGCCTACTCCTTTTAGGAGTTCCTTTTAAACAACTGCATTTCCTAAGTTTCCATTCCCTTTATTTATCACCATTATCATCATCATCATAAGTAATTATCTCATATGTCATATTTTCCATTTGTGCCCATCATTAACCATATGATTTCTTTATGTTACTCCACAATCTATCATGCATTTCTTATCCCTTCCCTCCACATTTTCAATGGTCTTCCTCTCCTTGTAACTTCTCAACTCTACAAACTATGGCAATCTATGATATTCTATTCACATGACTAAACCACCTTGGATGAATCTCTCATTTTGTCATCTATAGGGTTTATTTTTACACTTTAGAATATAGTTATTTCTAACTCGACCTCTCAAAGTCATTCCCCACATCCATCGTAGAATGCATATCTTTGTCATCCTAGCTTTGTCTATTTATCGTTTCTTCATTGCCCAACAGTCCACTCCATAAAGTATTGCGAGACTAATAGCCATTTTATAAATCGTCCCTTTAGATGATATGGGACTTTTTATCACATAATACTCAATCCACTAGCCAATCTACATTTTGTCTGCCCTACTCCCAACCTATTGGGTTAAATCTAAGTTGAATCCTCAACAAGCTTCTACCATGAAGCCCAAGATTTGAACTTTATTACAATGTAGCACATTATTTCCAATTTTAATCGGGTAATTTTGCCATATTCTACTCCATTAAAGTTGCAGCCCATATATTCTTCTTTGATCTAATAATTTTTAGACCATTTGCTTCAAAACTTTTACACCATAGTTTATTATTTAATTGATGTTTTATTTCAGCAATTCAAATAACAGCGACTGCAAACAACATACACCACGACACTTATCTAGGATTTCTATTGTTAATTGTCATGATTAGAGCAAATAAGTGCCGACTCGAGACAAATCCTTTTTGAAGTCCCACTCCAACTGGAAACTCCATCGTCTCACCACACACTACCATCGGTGAGCCCCTTCATACATATCTTGAACAATCTCCAAATATTCGTTGGGAATGTCATGATTTTCATTTATTTGCCATAATAATTTCCTTCTACTCCACTGTAGGTCCTTTCTTGGTCAATGAAAACCATACTAGGTTCTTTCTCTTCTCTCGAAATTTCTCCATGAGTCGATATGAAGATAGCTTCCATTGATGACCTACCCAGTATAAATGCAAATTGGTTTTCTAAGACATTTGTCACTTATCTTAAACAAGCCTCTACCTTTATTTTTGTAAAAAAGGACCCACTATACTTTTGCATCACTTATTAAGCATTTTTTCGATGTAGAATTTTGTTGAACCAATCTGGCTAAGCAACCCTAGCTTCAGTAGAATTGACAAAAACTCAATAAAGATACCATCAAGCCCAAGCGCTCTCCATCTATATCTTTTTTAATTCTAGTTCTATTTCTTTCTTATGATATCTTGTTCACCATACCCATATTCGCTTCTTGTTTCAAATGAATTTCTCTTTTTTTTTTTGAAGCCTCAACGATTAAATTTCATTAAAATAAGGAAGGAGTACATAAGAAGGATTTGAGTATAGGAGATATATACTCAGAGTGAAGAATAAGAACAAGATATGAAGAAAGCCATAAAAATAACAAAAATAAAAATAAGATCAATGATACAACAAAAATCCAACCCAAACTGATATAACTTGAAGGTCCGATCCCTCTAGCTCCCAAGGTTGGCAGGAGGGGAAAAAACCAACGCCAGTGTTAGGAGCTGAACACCAGCTTTCGCCAAAAAATCTGCAATACAATTTGATGAACGAGGCGTATTTATGAAAGTGATGTTACCCCTATTGCACAATCTCCAGATGTCCCTAGCAATACAAACCAGCCTCCATGGGGGAATTTCCTATTACTAGCCCAAGCAATGGCATTAGTTGAGTCACCTACGATAATGAGAGTATCACCTCTAAACCTAAACCAGACATGAAGTGCTCTTCTAATTGCTCTCATTTCGGCCTCATTTAACTCCATTGACCCTACTGATTCCGAAAAAGCAGCTAGTAATCTACCCCTATTGTCATGAAGGACACCACCAATTCCTGTTGGCCCTGGTTTTCCCCTAAGTTGCGCCATCAACATTGAATTTACATGAGACCCCAAAGGAGGCACTACCCACTTAACCGAACAGTTACTAACTCTACCCGCCCCTTTCATACAGCCTTCCCAAGACAGATAAAAGTTCTCTGGATCTAAACCCTGAAATTCTTTACAAACAGACAACCAACCAATCAACTGCCATTTCACCCTCTCAAAGATATCTCTAGGGTTCCTTTTCTTATCCTCAAAAATCCTCCCATTGCGCTCTTTCCAAATTTGCCCAAAAGACGACGAACTGGAACCATTTTCCAAGCCATTCTACGTCTACCTGTAAAGAGATTCCCCATCCAAGCCACCATTGCATCCTCCACACTACTACCAAAACCCACGAGCACCCAAACGAGCTCAGGAACAAATACCACACAACCCTCGTGAAACGACACTTGCATAACAAATGATCCACAAACTCCTCTTCTATCTTGCACAATGTACAAACTGTCGACGCCTCTTCCGGAATAACATGTCTTCTCCTAAGATTATGTCTCATAAGGATCTTTTTTCTCAAAGCCGTCCACATGAAAAACTAGATTCTAGGGGGGATCTTGTTATTCCAAGCCAGATTGCAAGTAGGAGGTGAGTGTGTGTTTTATTCCAAGCCAGATTGCAAGTAGGAGGTGAGAGTGTGTTTGCTACATAAGCAGATCGCAAGATTGATTTTACTGAAAAAAACCCAGACGGCTCTAAAGACCAGATCCACTTATCCTCCTCCTCCATCCACAACCTATTATCTATAATGACTCCAATCGACACTTGGTGGGAGGTATCCTCAAAATCCCTCAAGGTCCTTCTAAAAGAAATTGACCACTGTGGTGAACCATTGACCTCTCTATAATAATCACTTATCAGAGCTTCGCAATTTAGAGCCACCCTAAATAGTCTGGGAAAGACTACCATTAATGGACCCTCCCCCACCCAGATATCTTTCCAGAACAACACCCTCAATCCATTGCCAACCAGTAACCTAATTCCTTTAAAAACGTTTCCCCTATTTTTCCTTCTCGATTTCCAATCTTCCTTAGAGTTTTCAGAACTGATGAACCATCCCTAGTAGCTCTACTACCTAACCTCCACTCCCCAGGGACTTCCACGCCATATATTGTTGTTAACACCTTTCTCCATAGGGCCTCTTTCTCCAACACGAATCCCTACAACCATTTACTCAGAAGGGCATGATTCTTATCTCTGATACTGTAGATTCCCAACCCACTATTTTCCTTCATGTTATTAGCCTCTTCCCATTTTACTAGATAGATTTTCTCGTGTTTCATTTCCTTCCTATAGGAAGGAAATGAAAACACGCCATATCTTGTTGTTAACACCTTTCTCCATAGGACCTCTTTCTCCAACGCAAATCTCCACAACCATTTACTCAGAAGGGCATGATTCCTATCGCTGACACTATAGATTCCCAACCCACCATTTTCCTTCATGTTATGAGCCTCTTCCCATTTTACTAGATGGATTTTTCTCGTGTTTTCATTTCCTTCCCATAGGAAGTCTCTTTGGATTTTTTCTAATCTTTTTGTCACCCCTTTAGGTATTTCGAACAAAGAAAGATATAGGTGAGGAGATTTACCAGACATGATTTAATTAGAGTCAATCTACCCCCAGTTGAGAGGTAAGATTTACTCCAAGCATTCAATTTTTTTGAAACCCTTTCAAAAACAGGTTCCCAAAACACTTTTGACCTCGGGTTCCCGCCAACTGGTAAGCCAAGGTACGTAAAGGGAATCTTGCCAACTCCGCACCCTATCTCATTTGCCAATCCTTCTAGTTCCTCCACCTCAACCCCCAAGCCAATGATATTACTCTTCCCCAGGTTTATCCTCAACCCCGATACAAGTTCAAAGCATCTTAGGATCGCTCACTCCAAACAACTCTACCCTAGATGCCTCACAGAATAATAATGTGTCATCCGCAAATTGTAAATGACTGATTGATCAACTGCCTGGGAGATCTCCAACCTTTAATGATATTGAATTGCTTGGCTCAATTCATGAGCCCATTAAGTGCTTCAGCTACCAGTGTAAAAAGAAAAGGGGATAGAGGATCCCCCTGGCGTAAGCCCCTGGTGGCATTGATCGGTTCTGTGGGTGAGCCATTCACCAAGATTGAGTACGAGGACTCTTGAACATAAGCCCTCAACCATCTCCTCCATCTGGTACCAAAGCCCATTCTCCAAAAAAGATAGTCTACAAACTCCCATCTGAAGTGATCATAGGCCTTTTTCCATATCGAGCTTTAAAAGTACACCTCTTATGCCATCCTTGCATTTTGCGTGGATAAGATCATTGCTATCAATACCCCATCCAAGATCTGACTCCCCTAATGAAGGCTCCCTGCGACTCCCCAATTAATCCCCCTAGGATCGAACTAACTCTCGCGGCTAACACCTTCGCTAACAACTTGTAGACGCAACCTACTAGACTTATCGGTCTATGGTGAGAGAATTCTGATGCTCCTTCCTTTTTGGGAATTAAGGTAGCTAAGCAGTGTTTAAGGCTCTTGTTTAAAATCCCTCTCCTATGAAACTCCCTAAAGAATCTCAGGAAATCCTCCTTAATGATATCCCAGCATTTCCTAAGAAATATGAAGTTGAATCCATCGGGACCCAGTGCCTTATCCCCATCAACACTGTGAAGCGCCTCCAACACTTCTGATTCCTCAAATTCTCTTTCTAACCATAATACCTTTTCTGGTGCCACAGAGTCGAAGGTAACCCCCTCTAGCAACAGATAACTGGACTCCTCCCAATCTCCTACTCTATCCCTCCCGGCATTACTGATGAAGGAACGGAGAGGCCTAAGATTAGAAGCTGTATTCCCCTCTCTAGATGACCGAACTTCAAGTTCCCCACTAGATCTAGGCCAGACACCGCTTGAGGCATGGAAAGCATGAATAGGAACTGAATGGAAATGAGTAAAAGATTGGGTACCACCTGGATCCAGTGGACGCAACTCCGTGAGATGATGCTGGCTCAAACTGCTCTCACAAAATGTTGGAAGACGTGAATGAGGTGGAGAGGACCCTTGCGGATGATCATAGAGTAGATGCTCGTGCACCGCCGCAGAAGATGACTCTAGAAGTACCTGCCGATGACTAAAGACCATTCATGCACCTAGGCGCCAAGTGTCCAGCTGCTGGACTGAAGGAGGATTCAGGAGAATCCCACCCAGGGTCGCCTCCGCCCACAAGCCTGAAATGAATAGGATAAAAAACAGCCCCCAGCTCGGAAAAGCCAGGGAGAGGAGGTACATATCTGTCAGAAGAAAAAAACACATGAGATGGGATGGAAAGAGCACCTGCAGGAGGAGAGACCCTGGCAATCATGTCCGAAGAAGGAAGCATAGCATGGGGATACGAATCAGACACAGCTAAAGGCACTATAGCAGGATGGTTTGTACTCCACCTGGAAGGGCTACCTTCACTGACTGGGTCAAAGATGGAAGCAAAGTAAGTCCTAACTGCTGCTCTAATTTCATTTTTCCGATCCACTCCTCCCAATGACCATGACAGATTTCAAAGTATTTACCATAGATCTTGCTTTAGCCATACGATGGAAAAACTTGGTGTTCATGTCCCCTTCTTTCAACCATGTAGCACTGGATTTCTGTCTCCATGCAACTTCCTCCCTTCTAAGTAAGCCCCACAGTTTCGTCATACATAGTTGTTTCTCAAGGTATTCCTCCTCTCTCAAGTCTCTTTTTTCCTCCAAGCTTTCCCAACCCTCAAGTAATTCCGAAGTATGATCTCTATCTTCAACTAAGCTGCCCATCTCCTCCTTGCACCATTCTTTAATTTTTGGTTTTAACAATTTCAATTTTCTTTGCAGGCAAAAACCAGCCAACCCTTCAACTTCAAATGAGCTCCACCACTCCTTAATTTTTCCTAAGAACTCCTTATGACTCAGGCATGCATTATTGAATCGGAATGTTCTGGGTCCCCAGTCCTCCACCTCCATACTGAGAAGGATCGGCCAATGATCTGAAACAGGTCTTCTTAGTTTCAAATGAATTTCTCTATCCAATTTCATATTCGAAAGATCTTTAGAATTAGTTTTGCGAATTACTTTTTATTTCCACATCTTCAACTAACACATCTGGTGTTCATCCTTAATGCATCTTATATTATATAGATCTCTACTACCTTCTCTTACTTTGGCTAGTTTAAAAATCATCTTTCCTCCTTCCTTGGTTCCTAATTGTCCCTTTCATCCCAATCCCTATTTTTTCCTTTTTGAAAGGTATCCCAATCCCTATTTTCTAGAACCTTAACCTTGAAAGTCTCTACCTTTCCCCTTTTAGGTTCTACCACCATAATGTTGGGCAACTCTTCGTTATTCTATTTATAAATCTACTTTTAATAAACATATTTAACACTAAAAATCTATATCGAGTTGCAAGGCTTTGTCCATGGATGACTTTGCAATTCTTAAAAAGGGTTACCCTCCTACGTCTTAGAAGAAAGTAATCTATTTGAGACTTGAAGTGCCCACTTTGAAAGGTAGTAAGATGCTTTTCTTTCTTTAGAAAAATGTGTTTGCTATTGTTAGATCAAATGTTGCCGCAAAACCAAGAACTGGTTCTCCCATATTGTTTCCTTCTCTATATCGATTACTTCCTTCTCTTCACTATCTGTTTTCTTATTGAAGTGCTTAGCTTTCATTCGGGAGGAAATTGTTTCCCATCTCACATTTGTGGACGTGATGATAAAAGGTGAAAATTTCCATCACCGAACTTTTTCTACAACAAGGAACATGGTGCCACTGGTGTTTTCAGTTGTATGAGACCTAATCTTCAAATGATGAACTCAAACTTTCATACAGCTTCTTGATCAGGAGCTCATGAGTCTTCCTTAAGTCTTCAAACAATCTTTCACATATCATTTACTTAGACCTGCATCTTTGGGTGACAGGTCTTCTCAACATCTTTCCTGTAAAAGGAATCATAATAAGTTCCACGGTATCTTCCAACATGGAATGGCCCACACTAATCTGCAACTTGAATAAAAGCCATATGATAAGTTTGGCAACAAAAGTGTCTCTATCCAAAACCTTTGTCCCTTCTTTCTTTGAATTAGCCCTTTGGTCCAAAAGTGCCCAATCTACTTCAATAGTAATTTCTTGCAACTGAATGAGGGTCTAGAATTCCCTTGCAATAAGCTACATTCAGATGTCCGGATCCAGATTTTTAAAGCACAATTCTGCAAGTGTAGAATGTGGCAATTCATCATGGTCTCGAATTCTTAGATCCTTCCATTTTTTAATAGTCTTTAAATGTCTTTCTATCTCCTTGATTTGTCTCGGTCAATTCAGTCAATAATCTTCATCATCAAAAAAGTGAGCAAGGAACATCGTTCTAAGTTTCTAACTAGGCTCATGAGTTGATGCGTCCTACGGGTAGCCTCCATCACCAATAGAATGCTAGACTGTGAAGGAACATGGCAAACGACCTAATTTCCAATGGATCTAAATCTACTCATCCTGTTAATATAAAATGGATTTGAAAATACATTGTTTGGCCGATCCTCTCCCATTGAATGGTGAGATATTTAGAATTTTGAAACCTTTCTGCCACTTTACCTTATCACAAAAGCCAATTCTTGCATCTTCGATTGAGTAGCCACGACATCTCTTGCATGGCTTTGAACATTTAATTGCTTCTTTGCTGGAATTACTCCTTTCGCTACTCAGACTTGCTCTACCTCTTGTTCACTTGTTCCCATAAGCAAGGTGTTCATGCCCCAACAAAACACATGCTAGAGTGGTTAAAGACTCTTCTTCTGACAGCGAACATACTGAAGCACCATCATACGACTCCTTGGCCCTACTTAAGCTTTTCATCCAACTTCATGCCATGGTGACAAATCATGTTTGGGGCCATAGGTGTCCAATATCACAGACCAATCAACACCACATTCTGCTTTCCTTTTTACTTTCAAGATCCTTTTGCCATGTTCACACTCATCTCATGGTGCTCAACTTCTTCTAAACCCATTCCCAGGTTGTCATTTTCAATTTCTTTGCCTTACAAGCTGCTCACTATTATATGTCTTTGATTATTCAGGAGCTAGGAACCAATTGGGCCATGAGCTCTTTCCACTAATGATTGTTTGTCAAATCCCAATGGAAGTTGGGACTAGGTTTCATAGTTACCAACTTGCACTTGATTCCTAATGAGGTTGGTTCTTTTCTACAGCCTTTACATTGACAAAAGTTTGAAGGATTGTCTCAATTCATGCTCTATGGTGCTTCGTTTGCTTTACAGCTTGGAGTGCTTTTCTTTGGTTTTCATTTGCCAGCTCAACTAACCACTTGTTGTAATTGAACACTCCTACTTTTAGTGAAAGCCTTATAGCTAACCTGAATGGCTAAGCACCAAGTGTACTCAATTTTCCACTTCTTCTCTTGAAGCTCTTATCTTTCAATTCAGGTGGAAACTCTCTCATCCCTCATTTGTGCATGAGATGACAAAGGATAAAAAGTTGTCCTCACAGGGCCACTTCTACAACAAAGAACATGGTGCCACTTGTGCTTGTGGTAGTATGGGATATTGTCTTCAGATTGAACTGAACATCTCATACAGTTCTCAACTGTGAGACCATGAATATTCCTCAAGTCTTCTGTCTTTCCCCATACTGTTCACTTAGACCCACATTTTCTATGACAGGTCTCTCAGCATCTACCCCATAAAGGAAGCCAAAGTAATGGCCAGACCCATTAATTTTGACCGTACACGAATCACATGTAACAAAGTAATGGCTCTTCGACAGGAGGTTGATCCAACACCCCTTTAAACAAGTAAAAAAAAAAAATCTACAAATTATTAACTACAAGAATGAACAAAGTTCCTTGATCTTGATCATGTGTCCATGCGGGATCTCAACCCACTTTATTTGCTTGGTTAGGATGCCTCTAGAGTGGTAGAGTCTTCTATGACGTCTTGGTAGGGTCTTCAAGGACTTGAAATCTGACTAATCAAAATGTCCACTAGCACAACCCAAAACCCAAATCTTTAGTGTTGGGAGATTCAAAATGGAATTGAAGATTTGAACTCAAAATCCACTCAACGGTGGATCCAAAAAAAAAAAAATCTTCAAATACACGTTATAAATTCAAATTCATTTGAAACTACAACTCCCATTAGAATGAAGATCACAATGTCCAGCATACTCCGAGTCTATAACAAGTTGTGAACTCGAAGTTGTTCGAAACTATAAATCCCATGAAAGTGAAGAGTCAAAGTGTCTAGCATACCCTAAGACCACAAGGAGATTATGGACTCAAAAGTCTTAATTCAAACTCTGGATCTTACATACGTGAAGAGCCGCGTCATTCAAATCACTCCAAGTCTATACAAGTATAAGCTCAAAGTCAGATTATCAACTCCATATCTCCATGAAGGGTAGATACAAAGTGTTAAACTACAATCTAAAAAAATAAATAAACACACCCATGCAGTCTCTAGCCATGTGAAGCCAAGCATGGAACATATGGCCCACTAGTGGGTGTGACCAAGCTTAGGTCATACAGCCCACTTGCAGGTGTGACCAAGCTTAGGTCATACAGCCCACTAGTGGATGCAGCCAAGCTTTAGGTCATACAGCCAAGTAGTAAGTGCAGCCAAGCTTAGGCTGTATGACCCACTAAAGGGTGCAGCAAAGCTTAGCTCTCGGCCAAATTTTGGCTTAATTTACTTACATGGATTTTTTGTCTTTTTCGTTTGATTTTTCAAATTCCCCCATTTTTATCCATTTCCAGCATCATTTCAAACAGTGGGCCCATAAAGCGCAAACTCAACCAATCCAATCCATTCATCCCAGTGATCACCTTAAGATATGATTTTTCAACAAACAGTTACAGTGGTGATGTCTCATCAATGGCCTACGCATGAAGAAGGCTACAAGCTGGGTTGATGTTAGATCATACTCCCACAAAAAGATCCAACTACTAGATGTCAAATCTGGACATCCACATGCCCCACTGGATTTTTATCATGCATGCAACTTGAAAGTTCCCTTTACTCGGTGCTAGAACATCATGATTGACCCTAGAGGGGGGGTGAATAAGTCAATCCCTATTTTTCAATGGTATTTACAAATTTCTTGATTATTTTAAGTGCAGCGGAATATTTAATCAAGATATTTGTTTAGTGTGATGAATTGTTTATTTAACTTTTTAAACATTCACACTAAGATTATGGCCCCTTTATATAAAGCTTGATTATCGATGCTTGTGTTCAATGTATGAGATAAGATAATCAATATGCAAAGCGATGTGTGTTAAGAAAAATACTTAAATACTAAATACAAACACACAAAGATAAAACACCTATAAGACCATTTTAAAGTGGTTCGGTTAGCCAACCTACATCCACTGTTAAGACACTCTCAACCATGAGCTATCCCCAAAATCCACTAAGTGCGGACTTACACTCTCACAATTAGAGTAGGAATTCCACCTCACTCAATCGGCTGGGAATTTCACCCACCACTTTCGAATAGGAATTCCACCTATCTATTTGGCTGGGAATTCCACCCACCTCTGTGCCGTAGATACCGCTCCAGATTTTTTATAGTGGTTCTGGATCCAAGCTTCCTTAATCTGCTTTCAGAACAAAGGTTTTAAAATAAAATTAAAACCAAGAAGCACTTGCCTTTGTAGCTCTTTCTCTTGATATGTGCTTCTTCAAGATCCCACCCATATATGCCGACGCTCCGCCTCGTAGCCGTCGTTTAGCAATCACAGTCCAAGGTGTCAAGGAAACTGGTTTTACCAAAAATTTCCTAATTTATGGTTCTCTCCTTCTCACTTTCAAACTCAATCCTTAGATTGATTATTTATGAGTTTTCTTCCTTCCTCTCTCTTTCATAACTCAATTCATCTGATTGGTTGTATTTGATTCCCCTAGTGTAAGCACGAGAGAGAGAGTGATCCTTTTGTTGTCCCTTGTTTAAGCTCATTGGTGAAGATGAGGGTCCAATTGATCCTTCCGAATGATACCAACTGGTTGCATAAAGATTGGTTCATATAGCGAAGGCAACCAGTTGAAGTAACGGTAATGTACCGACAAGTCGGTCGCACCGAGGAGTCGGTGACTAGAAATGTTACCGTTACAAACCCTACCGTTGTGCATTAAGTGCACTCCCAACGGTAATATTCTTTCTCAGTCGACATGTCGTCGTCGCCGATGGGTCGACACGTATGGTACAGAGAGGTTGGTCCATACGAGAGGCTCGTTCTGGTGCAAAACATGCTTGACAGTAGTTTCATCTCTAGAAACTTGTTATCCAGAAACGACCTTGTCGCCCTTTACTGAGGGGTCGGTCCTAATACTCTCGATCGATCTTTGATTGCCGACATATCTGTTTCTTCGAGAGTCCACAGAGTTCAAAGATTCCAGAACTCAAGATCTTGATCGAGGACTCGTTGACCACGAGGGGTCGTTTCAAGCATTTCACAGAGGGATCGGTGCATACGAGACTCTCGATTAGAGGCATACCCAGAATGACAGTTCAATATTCCAGAACCTATGTCAATCTGGCCGACCAGTCCTTTGACCACGTCGGGTCGATCCTATCTCTACCGAGGGGTCGGTGAGAACGACTGGTCGAGCTGGTAGTCAAACAAATACATATTTCCAAGTTGGGTTCCAATTCACTATCAAGCTTCCTCACTAGGCTTTTAACCATTTGTTTCTCTAAGCCTAAGGATAGTCCTCTCTAAGGTGTGGGTATCACCTAAAGTCATCTATGGCCATAATATATGTTTTGTGATTGCCATAACGATGAGCTTCAATCCGGTGGAGCATGATATTTTCTTTTGATCATCTTGGGTCTTCAAGCTTCCAACAAGTGCTTCTTTACGAGTCATAGAATTGACAAACATAGGGACTTGGCCAAGCCGAGGCACTAACACAACTTTACTTCTTTCACATTTAATTTGCACTTTCATGGGAAGATACATCTCTCAATCCTCCAATACAAAGAACCTAGAGAATTTCAGACATGGCCATAGTAAACCAAGGCCGCAAGTTCTTCCCAGCTTATAACCTACAAAGCTTGCATGACCATGACATTTTAAAAGGTTCAACAGATATTTACAGCAAGGGACCATGTGTCAACATAGAGTGCCCAGCCCTTCCCTCATTAAGAAAACAAATGTATCATTGATTTTATTTTCTTGGGTAACATGAGGATAGTATGAGAAAACCATGTAAGTAATCACCTCTTCTGCTCTTCAAATTTTATCTGCAATTGCCGTACTGTTTGAAGTCTTGGCCACTCCTCTGCTCTTTGTTTCCCAGTGGGAGGTGTCAATAAAACTCCAAGTTCTTTCTGCACGACATTAAAAAAAAAATTGAATTTGTACATGATTTCAATTAGGAAAAGCATTTGAAAAGTACTATTTAAACTCAGAGTTTACAGTTATTTGGACCATATGTGGTGGATTGATAAAAACAAGAAAATTCAAGGTGCATTTAGACACACCCTAAAATTACAATTAAGATAATAATTTGGCCAAGATGATTCAAACTCGGTGCTTACAGTTATCTAGATCATATGTATGTGGACCAATAAAAAACAAGAAAACTCTTAGTGCATTTAGACACTCCCTAAAATTATAATTAAGAGTGAATATCATGGCATAGCAAGATGATTATTCATTTCACCATGCATTTTGGGCAATGCCAAAACTGAAAATGCATTAATATGGATACTGTTTTCCCCAAGGTTGTCGAGATCGCACAATTTGCGAGCTGAATCATGCGATTCGAATCGAATCGAGGGGTCATACGACTCGAGTCACATCAAATATCGAAATTTCTTAAAAACGTACAATTTTGTATTGACTCGTGAATGCACAATTCGAATCGTGCAAATTGTAGTCTCGGACGATTCACAGAAACCTCTGTTTTTCGTTTTTTACTATTCTTTTTCTTATTTCTTAACCTTCTGTTTTGAAAATCTTCTCTTCTTCTTCTTTTCTTTGTCTTGAATTACATCTCTTTCTATTCGTATTTCTTTTTCTTGATTAGCAGAACCCTCTGTTTTTCGTTTTCTCTATACTCTTTTATTCTACTGCTTTTGTTTTCGTTTTTTCTGTTCTTCTTTTCTTGTTTCTTATTCTACCATTGTTCTGATTTTGTTTTCAGTTTTTTCTATTTCATGTAATGCTATGTATGTAATATATTTCATGTTATGCTATGATTTGTTATACATTATACTGTTATTGTACACCCAAGTTGTTGAGAATGGAAGCGCACAAAACAATGACTCGACCCCCGAACGAGGCCAGTGTGAATGGATCATCAATAAATATCTAACAATCAAGCTCCACAAACCTAACACAAGTACCCAACATTATTGTACAACACACTGTTATTGACACCATATAGTATATTGTATACTATTATGCAGTATACTGTATACTGTTATACAATATTACAGTATACAGTTATACTGTTATACAGTATTTACATGATATTGTGTATTTATATTTAAATATCATATTAATATATTTTTATTTTTATTTTTGGATGATTGTTTGCATATTTACATATATATTATAAGGAATTGAACAAAATGTTATGAATCTTACGATTCTACGATTTACGATTCACGATTCCCACCCCTAGACCGATTCCCGATACGATTCGTTTTTGACAACCTTGGTTTTCCCCCTTTTCCCTGCCACACCCCCCATGCCATTTACTGGTAACAACAAGGCTATTGAAGTTGAGAAAAGGAAACAAAAAAAATCCTTTTCAAAGATTATTTTTACCTCTATGGTGCACTACATGGATAGCTGAACAGGTATCCATCCATTTCTAAAAAATTCAAACCAATTGCAATTTGGAATACATAAAATGCAGCTGCTCAAATCTATGACCAGTACAAGCACATTACATGGTAAAATTCATCTGCTTTGCTAGTAGGGACCAAATGAACAGACAATGCCCTGGGCCCAAAGAATGTCAGCCGCGTCAGAGGAAGTACCTGTAATGCCATGAAGCATCAGCTACAGTTAGAGAATATCAGGTGCTAACTATATGGCTGCCAACTGTTAAAAATAATGACAACAAAGAAAAACCTTTTGTATGTCAATCCTGACAAGCCCCCCCCAGAACATTGAAATTCCTTCCAGACCAGGAGATTCCACTCCATTTGGTGCTATCTTATCTGAAGTTGCCTGAATATTCAAAAACTTAGAAGTCTAGTCTAAATGAACTAGGAGATGGGATTATGGTTACTATTGAAATATTGCATCATGAAAGGCTAAACATACTGGAAACGATTGGCCCCTAAGACGACTTCGAGGAGCAAGAAGAGGCAGATCTTCAGAATGAACAACTGCTGTTTGCCTATGGTGGAGGTGCACACCAGGAGTGTCAAATAACTTCTGCACAACATCTAAAACTATGTCAGAGTTCTAGTTTTAAGAAGCATCCTGATCAACAAACAGCCAATTAGTAGAACATAGAACCAACTTAGAACCAACTGGCTAAAACCAAGAAAGCAGAAAGATTAAGATACTAGGTACATTCAGAAATTTTTCAGGATATCTTCCAAGGACAAAAACAGAAGAAAAGAATTAAAAAATGTATTATACAATTTAAGCCGAGATCTAGAGCTTATATAGCCAAATGTGGGTCCCACTTACAACTTCCAATCCCTCCCCCCTCCTCTCTCTCTCTCTCCCTGGTCTCCCACAAGTTCTATATCTATTTTTTGTTCCCCTTTTTCTCTCCTCTTCCTCTCTCACAACACTACATCCCATTAATTGGTTCCCCACCCAATAAGACACCACTACAAGTTACACAAACACTCAATTGAAACCAAAGTAGTATGCAAAGTTGCTTTTTTGTGGCCAACACAAAACATAGTAGATGGTCCACTTAATGCCCCTGGACAACCCTCCACCCAAAACCAACTTCTGACCCAAGCCTTTCCAACCAATACATTTCCCTGATCACAAGTGTGCCCTGCACAAATGCTGCCAAGGATAATGATTGTATGCTATAAGAGGAGGTATTTGGGGAGCAACATCATACGTGAGGATCTTACATCTCATAGAATGTGGAGGGGAAAACTGGTGAGAAAGATCGAATGCAACACTAATAAACAACTAAATCCAAATGAAAGAGCATTCATTCATCTGAAGACAAAATAGAGAAATGATCTTATTATCAAAATCATACAAGATAGTTTTAACTGCGGAGAAAACATGGCACGAAATCTTGCAAGGAATAATCAAGTCTCAAAAATTAGACAAGCTACAATAGGAAAAGATGGACCCCACAAGGATAAACACCAGGGAAGGGAACATACCCCTCCTTGAAAAGCATCAATTTGAATAGGACCCAGGGTTGTTCCAGGAACAGCAGATTGTATAGGCTTGTACTTAAGTGCAGATGCAGCTACTGGATGCTTTTGTGCCATCATCTCTAAATTTATCCACCAGAAAGGGTAACAAGGAGAAGTAAAATGAAAATAAAATTCAAGGAATCTAAAAGACAGATGCATCGGTAGCTCCCTAAGGCAAGAACGAAAATTTAGTATAAACAAAGTCAAAACATCATCATCACTACGATAGCCCAAATCTCTCCTAGAAAAAAAGGAAAGAAAGAAAAAGGTAGAACTCTATAAAAGATTCGGCAAGTAAGTGACACACAGACTGGCTGCCTTGCCTAACGTCCCACCTTTGGAAAAGATTTTGATATTAAAATCTAGAATGTAAGTACATATATAACATATATGTAATAACTAAAGTCAAAAATGATAATACAATAAACAGGTATAGTGTGACTAATACAGACTCCAGTGATAGTAAGAACCTCCCTACCTAGTGCAACATATCTCAAAGGAAAAAAAATGCAAAAATAAGGGAAGAGTGCTTACTTAACAAAGCATTGATAAATGCTGATTTTCCAACATTAGCAGATCCCTGCAACCAATAAACTTAGAACTTAAATACTTACCTCAAACCAATAACATGCATGAGCATAAATACAGACACCTTGAACTAGCTTCCAAATCTAAAAGAAATGAAAATGAACATTGGCAAAATTAATGGAAAACTGATGGTGCACAAACCTGGTAGGGCCCACTGAAATGCATACCAATATGAGGTAGGTACGATGGCCAGGGAGGATCCTGATCTAGCAGTACACATGGCTCAACCCCATTGGACAGCATTACACTTAGTATTTGAAATACCCAAAGTTTAACAGTATATCAGTATTAATATTTGTTGGGGTTTAACAAATGATACTGACCACATTGGGAGCACACTATAAATCGCCAAGCATAATTTTAAAAATTTCTCTCTTTGTTTGAGCCACCAGGAATATGTAATACATGGGAGTAAGGAGGTCAATATGGAACCTTGTGGATGGGGTTATAAAATATGATAAATCTAAAAAAAGGGGGAAATCTCAACGAAATTTATATCCACTATCTAGGTCCAAGCAATGATAACAGCCATGGAATCCAAAAGCCCCAAAGTATTAATGAGGTCAGAACTTATAAACAAATGTTTTCTCTAGATTTTCAATCTAAGTTGCATGGACACTTTAATATAGGCAATGTATGTGTTCGGCACCATGTCCACAGCGGACACTTCATTTTTATGTGTAGAATCTGTGTGCCGTACTGATAGCGTGTACCTGCCGTATCTATGTTGTGCCCAGGCATCATAGCTTTCACCCACAACTGTATCATTATAACAGCTGTCAAATTGGGGCACAATCCAATTCATCTTAGACTTTCAATGCAACAGAAGGTATTAGTGACATGGTTACCAAATTGGGGCAATCCAATTCAAGTGAGTACACTCAAAACACATTCGCTTGCAAGCACATGTACGCAGATGCGCACACACATACAAACAAGCGTGCACGCTTGCATGCACACTTGGAGAGGTTGGTTGGAAATGAGGGTATCTATTAAAGATCACCTTGATTGGACAAGTAATGGTTTTTAAGACACCAAATGTTCAAACTTATCCAATGATGGAAATTCAAGGGGTTAGATCACCAGGCTCTGTAACTCAAATTGGTGTCAAATTGAGGCCATGCTATGGTAAACATAATCTATTAGATTGGCATCTGGTAACAGAAGCAATAATTTGAGATAAATGGCATGTAATGGACCAATGGGTCCCATCACATTAAACACATAATTATAGAGTATTTTATAGAATAGAATTAATACAAAAAGTGATTGTTAGCCACTCAATCAAAATACATAGAATTAATAATCATCTCACCATGATTTTGATGGATCTAAGCCTAACAATGTAGTCCTAAGTTTTAATTTTGGTGTACTTTAGAGTTCTATCTCCAATATGAAAGGGACCAGTAGCCAACATAATATTTTAAACAAAAAAATTATTTTATGTTATTTTGCTGAAGTAACAAAATTAGCATTTTTGGTCAAATTGGATAAGGATCTAATTCACAAGGGTAGATGAGTGTGGGGGATAGGCCCCATTTGGCAGGCTCCTCAAATTGTTATTTGATGACGAACCCACATTTGATCCTATGTGTGTTATATGTACTTGTACAAAAGCATAGTTTGAAAACTCGAAACTCAAACTTGACAATCTTATCGAGTCAAGTAACTCGGCCGAGTTTTTAAACTTGATTTGAAAAAACTCAGTAAAACTCAATGACTCGCTTGACTCAAAATCCTATTGAGTCGAGCCAACTCAGATTGAGTAGCCCAAGTTTTTTTGAGGTTTTTTTTTTTTTTTTTTTAGCGGTAACAAATTGAGTTTGTAAACTATGCATAGAAGAGGAATCTATGCAAGTAGTATTTGAACCACTAATACATGAGGATGAGTTTATTTAAAAAGGTTTGTTCACGTATGTGGTGTCACAAAATTCAGTTTCATTAAATTCCATCATGATTTTATTATGTACACAAAGTTTTTTTTTTTTTTTTTTTTGTGGAATGGTTAAATATATTAAAATAAAAGGAGACACCAGAGGTGCAAGTACAGAAACAAAAGATGCAAAGCAAAGAAACCCTACTACCTGCAACGCCAATACACCCTCGAAGAGACACAAAAACTAGAAGCACCACTGAACAGATCTAAGCTAAGTCTTCACATTCTTTCCAAGCACGGAAGATATCATTGATAAAGATATTCCTGAATTCTACGATAGTAGAAGCCCATGATGCACACTTGGCAAAGACTCTTGTAGAAACAATTTCAGGTGAATCAGTGTGATCCCTAAAGATTCTAATGTTGTATTCCCACCATAGGCTCCACATAGTGGCAAAGAAAGCCAAGAACCACAATGAGGAGCATTTTGGGGAGACCAAAACAATATCCCAAGCATAAGATAAGTTAGCCGCCATAGAAGGCATAAACCAAAGCACACCAAACTTTTGCAACACGGAATTCCACGCTGTATAGGAGAAAGGGCAATGGATAAGGAGGTGGTTTGTGTCTTCCGAGGCTTGAAGGCATAAAGGCCAAGCACTAACTATGATTCTTCCTCTTTTACTCAAGTTGCTTGAGTCTGAATTTTCCCCATACCCGGGGTTCACAAGAAGCAAATAGCACGGGGAGGAGCTTTGGAAGTCCAAATGTCAGGGTTGACCATAGCAATAGTAGTCACCCGATTGTAACACTTGATGAATGACTTGACAGAGAAGCACCCAATCGGATCCGGCCACCTTACAAAGCAGTTCTCGGTAGAGTCTTGGATCTGGTAGGCAGAAATGATATGTAGAAGAGCAAAAAAGTCATCAATCTCGGAATCAGAAAGGTTACGCCGGATGGGGAGATTCCAAACAACCTGATTACTACATATGGAGTAGAAATCTTAAATGACCCCTGACAGAAGCTGAGAAAGACGGTAGAGAGAAGGAAACTAGGATGCTAAGGTAGTACAGTCACACTAAGGTTCAGTCCAAAACATGACTCTGTTACCACGCCCCACCTTAAATATGATGCCTTCTTTAAATTTGTAACACACGCTGCAATAGCTCTCCACATGCCAGATGCCCTGCGAGGAGAAGGATTGACCTCCCATCCCAGATTTCTCACTCTGTATTTCGGGATCAATATCGTCTTCCAAGGAAATTCGCCCTCATTGCCTAATCGCCAAAGCCACTTGGAGAGAAAAGTAACATTAACTTCCTTGATAGGTCGCACACCAAGACCACCAGCACTAATATGAAGACAAAGTTTCTCCCAATTCACAAGGTGATATTTTTTCCTATCCTCTTGGTCACCCCAAAGGAAATTTCTCATGATTTTCTCCATAGATTGAACCACTTTACTTGGGCATCTAAATGCAGAAAGGAAGTAGATTGGTAATGCTAAAAGGACTACCTTAAGGAGAGTGATCCTGCCACCAAATGATAAATATTTTCCCTTCCACTCAGCTAGACGCTTGCTGAATTTGTGAAAGATGGATTCCCACTAGGAATACCCAGGGGTCCAAATGCAAGAGGAAGCCCCAAATATGTGGAAGGGAGAGAAGCAGATACGCATTCCAAAATCTCAGAACATAATCCAAGATCATTGTCATCCACATTGATGCCGAAAATTTCACTCTTTAGGTAGTTGATGCGGAGGGAGGATGACAACTCGAACCATCTGAGAAGTTCATGTGCGCAAAGATCATCCGAATAGGAGCTCAATGACCTTGATTCCAGCCATATCCGACTCAAGATGACAATTTCTATGCATCTGTCCTTGAAAACAAGGGGAATTTTAGGTTTGACCCCCCAAGAGGTCCACATGGACCCCATTTAGTTTGGAGTTCATAGAATTTATAAGCTATAGAGTGTAGGAGAAAATATGGATGTTGACAGTAGCCAAAAAATAGGATACATCTTAGGGTCACACAGGACAATAGATACATTAAAGTCAAAAGCCAATGAAAATTGCCAACATAGACATGAATTTCAAATTGAGTAGCTTATCTTCTCTGTTGTCTACCATTTAAATAACATCATCAACAAAATGCTAGTGTACCAAAAATTGTATAGACGGCCAATTCTAGAATAGAGACCAATCCAAAGCTTTGTAGTTTAGAATATCACTAACCAATATGTAGACGTCTCGACCCTGTACCAAAAAATAAAGACAAAACAAAAATCAACATTGATGAATTTTCTATAGAACCATGCATGTTATCATCATCATTATTATCAGTCATTATCCCATCTATCTGGGTACATAAATCCATTTTCTATCACTAAAATTACAAAGAAATATATTTCATTACAAGAATTTTTGAAGACATGTGATCTCTTTTAATACATATATATCGCAACAAATCAATAATATTGTGGTTTAGGGTATCTAGGAATCTTATTTTAGGGCCTTTCAACCATATTAAAAATGCATATATCCTAGTTCACCAAACAAAAAAGAGGAATCCCTTGTCCCCTCTTCACTTCTTTAAATTGCACACTAGAAGAAAAATAAAAGTTGGCCTTCAAATTGGTAGCTAATAAAAGGAAAATATAGTGTACGGACTAAATTCATCAATATGGTTCCTCGAAAAAGAATACCAAGCAAAACATTGTTCTAATATTATAATCTATATCAAATGAAATGGAACTTCTTGCAATTCGGAGAGCTATAGTCATTTGGACAAGGCATGGGAATGGCAATCTCATTGTTGAGGATGATTCTGTTAATGCTATCACCAGTTCTAGTGGTAGCAAGAGTCCCCTTTGGGGGTTGCTCAATATTGTGAGGGAGATCAGAAAGATGAGCAGAAACAGGGACATCAATCTTCAGACATATTGGTCGATTAGGGAATTGCATTGCAAATTTCTTGTCGAAGATTGGAATCCAAGAGAGAGTGCCAGTGGTGGAATTTTTCTAAGTTGTTTCGTTGGAATTGAGTGTGGGAGAGGGGTGGTATTTTTAAATTTTGTTTTGTAATGCTTAATACATTTTTCTATAACCATATGGTCTTGTATGACTTTGTCATACAAGTCCTACTCATGTTATTGCACTAACTTAACTATAATAAAATAATTTCTTCTTTATTCAAAAAAAAAAAAAAACACCATGATAGCCAATCCAAAAAACCCAGGTGTTGTAAAAAAATCCACACTCCTTTTTGTGGACCAATGATAGATGTTCATGTCATTTATATCACATTGGTGCTATCATCATTTTCAACGTAACTTTTCAAGTATTTTGTCCTTTGGTGCGATGTGGAATGGGATGAGTCATAATTTTCAGAGGTCCAAAAATCAACGGTGATATTGGGCACAATTTTGGGAGAATGTCAATCCAACAGTTTGATTAACACAAAAAGGGTGCAAATTGAGTTGGATCCAATTCATCGGGGGTAGATGGGTCTGAAGGGGGGAAATAGTTGATAAGGGACATCCCTTTTGATCTGTCTGTCTGTCTGTCTGCATGCGTGCGTGCGTGCGCGTATATATATATATATATATATATATATATATATATATATATATATATATATATATATATATATATATATATATATATATATATATATATATATATATATATATATATATATGTGTATATGTATATTATGTATATGTATGTATATATGTATCTATATATATAGATACATATATCTATATAGATACATACATCTATATAGATATATATATATACATATATCTATATAGATATATATATATATATATATATATATATATATAGACACACACAGAGATATATAGAGAGAGAATCGCCTATGCGCTAATAAAATTTTATAGGCACCATACACAAGCCAAGATCTTTCAAACCCACTCATCCATGTGGGTCCACTCTGTTGTGGGACCAATATTGCACATAAGGTGTTGTGGGACCCACGTTGGAACAGAGTTGACCAAGATCTCATTAGTTGTGTAATTGATTAATTGATTGTAATTGATTGTAGATAACCATTGTGTTATTCTTTTCCTAATATAGATCCTTTGATTAGCTCTCATCCTTTTATATATACAACCATTCAGTGTAAAACACACAATCAATACAATATAGAGAGATTTTATTCTCCAATCTCTGTTTCCGGTTCTCAATTTCTACATGGTATCAACTAAGGAAGATTTTGCTCTCTAATTTCCTTTAGTTTTCCATCCCTTCTGCAACATTTCTCTTCTCTGGCGAAGATCACTATTTCTGGCGAAGGTTCTGCCGGTGGGGACTCATCCTTCCCTGTTGTTTTTGCCAGAGCTATCCATCTGTACATTTGGATCTTTGTTTTGGACTAGTTTACTAGGGTTTATCTTAGACCTCTCTCCCAACGATTTTTACGATCGGGAAACCCAGTTCTATGGTGTTTTGCCTCGATCCGTTGGATCTGAGCTCGGTTTCCCACCCCATCTCTTCCACTGCTGTCGCCCCTGGCCCACTTTCACTCGCCTAAGGTGGACCTCCCCTTTCAGGTCAACGGTGGGCCCCTCGTGTGCACCCTTTCTCTCTGCTACTGGGACGTCTTCACCGTTTCTCTCTGGGCTTCTTGTGCCCAGATATGTTGACTAGGACCTTCTTCCCTCACCTGTTGCTTCATACTAGTTTCGCCCCTACCTCTGGATTACATCAAACTTGGGTGTCCCACCTCTCATCTCCAGTGGACCCCATTTTATTTTATTTTGGCTTTCCCTGCGGCTGTTTGGAACTACTGTACAACCCTTCTTGGGATTTTTTACTGTCGATCTACACAGATTTCCAACCTCCGACCCTAGTACTTGCACCCATCTATTCACATTTCTCTGTCTCTTTTGTGTGAGGATCTGCGACTGGTCTGTACCTTGTCGGGCCTATTTCCGGCTTCTTTTTTCTCAGATTTGACGCAGACCTTGGACTTGGGTCTGTTTCTTTGACCTATATTTGCTGCTACTACTCTTTGATTGGTTCTTCACCCTAGTATTATGGCTGCCACTACTCCATCAACTTCTTCTAGTCCTTCTATTTCAGATGTCTACTCTTCCGGCTCCCCACAGATTGGTTGGATCATGACATTGTTGTTAAATGAGACAAATTATTTTGAGTGGTCCCACCTGCCACAATGTTCTTAACTGCAAAGCAACTCTATAAATATATTGATGGTACTACTCCCAAACCGGCTAAGACTGATGCAACATTCTCCTCCTGGACTGCAAATAATTTTCTGGTCCAGGCTTGGTGATGCAGAGTCAGGCCCAGCAGTCAGGCCCAACTTCACCCTTTTATTTTAAAAGGGGTCTTAACCTTAAGGCAGACAAAAAATGAAGAAATGAAATGAAAGAAAGCTTTGAAGCATTAGGCTGCATTTGGATGGGGGGTAAGAGGGGGTAACCCCCCATTACCCCTTGTTACCCTCTTTTGGTAACAAGGGAGTGAGAGTAAAAATTTGAAAATTTACCCCTCTCAACCCATTTTTTAATACCCCTTTGGAGATTGGGGTATTCACAATACCCTACCCCTCAATACCCCTTACCTTCCTCTCTTTATCAATTATATATTATAAAATTTAAACTTTTCAAAAAAAATATATATATATATATATTATAATTAAAAAAATAATATATTTGAAGTAATTAGCAATTTAATTTTGTTTGAAATTTATTTTAAAAATATTTCAACATTTTCAACATGATGCATTTGGATGAGGGGTAAATTTTACGGGGGTTACCCTTGAGTAGGGGTAACTGTAAGTATGGGTAAATTGGCATATTAACAATTTTATGAGAATGAATATTTTTTTATTAAATCTATCTAATATAAATAAAAAAATAAAATTTTATGAAGTATAATTGTCAAAATATCCTATTTTTAAGGGGTGATTCTGTCGAAATTTCGATAAGGTCTCAAAACTCCGAAAGAGTTTGAGGTTCATCATAATCTCTGTCGCAGTAATTAGCAATTTATTCTCTTAGAAGTTTATTTTAAAAATATGTCAACAGTTTCAACATGATGCATTTGGATGAGTTGAGTAGGGGTAACTGTAACCAGGAATAATCTGACATAACAATTTTATAAAAATTAATAATTTTTATTAAATTTATATATATAAAAAATAAAAATAAAATTTTATGAAACATAAATTTTTAAGGAGTGATTCTGTCCAAATTTTGAAAGGGTCTCGAAGCTCTGAAAGAGTTTGAGGTTCATAATAATCTCTTTTGAGGTAATTAGCAATTTATTTTGTTGAATGTTTATTTTAAAAATTTGTCAATATTTTCAACGTGATGCATTTGGATAAGGGGTAAATTTTGAAGGTTACCCAGGGTTACCTTTGAGTAGGGATAACTATAAGCAAGGGTAACCTGACATATTAACAATTTTATGAGAACTAATATTTTTATTAAATTCATATTATATAAAAAACAAAAATTATAATTTTTTATGAAGAGATATGTTGATATTTTTTATTCATTTATTGGGATTTAAAATAATAATATCAAAAAAATCTTTATTTATTTTTTTAATGTTAGAATACAAGTGTTCATTTTAAAATATAATTATGAAAAATAATTTATAAAAAATAGATAATATTATTATAAGTTATATTATTAGAATTTACTTCATGAATATTATTTAATAATTATGTTTTATAAAAAAATTCAAAAAATATTAATATATCAAGTTACCCTTGCTTGTAGTTACCAAACAAGATTTTTTACCCTTACGATAAACTTTTACTTTACCACTGCAATTACCAAACAAGATAAGGGTAATCCCAGTTCAAGGGTCACCCCCACTCAAAGGTGACCTCTACTCGGGGTAACCCCTCTAAAATTTACCCCTCATCCAAACACAGCCTTAGCCTCCATGATGTGCATGGTGATGATTTCCCTTGAGGGTTTGGTGTGAAACCAAGATCTTCTCCTCCTTTCTACATTTTCTTCAGGTATTGCTCTTCTACTTCTCTCCTTCTTCTTCTACGTCTCGTCTCTTCTACTTCCTTTCTTCTTCTTTTCTCTCTCTTCTTCTTTTCTGTCTCTTCCTTTCCCCTTTTTTTTTAATTTTGGTTACTAGAATCCAAATCAAACCCATACCACAGCCATCGCCAGTCATCCCTATCCTTTTATTCTAACTTCCACCATCTTCCCACAATAACTCAGACCTTCCTTTATCCATCGCCACCCCTTGCTTGGCCCTATAGCCATTGCCATCCCTCCAACTGTCCCCAGACTTGCTGCCGCAAATCCCTAACAGCCCCATCTGCTTGTCGTTACCCAATCCCTGCTCATAATGAGTGTCGCCCCTTGTCCAATAGTGTCGCCCCTTTCCAAACCCCTTCCCCTTTCTTCGCAACCAGCCGTACACCCCCCTAAGCCCTTCGCCTACACCCCTAATCCACACCTCTCTTCACTGTTACCTGTTACAGACTCCACGTCTGTCGCAGAAACCCATCCCCAGCCCCATCCCTGACTTTCGTCTCCCTGTAGCACCTCAAACCCCTTCTGCCATTACCAGATCTGTTCCACAACCTTTTGCCAGTCCCCACCCTGCTGCGAAACCCTCCCATAGCCCTCCCTTTGCTATTGCCACACCCTAAACTCCATCTAACTGTTGTCGTGACCTCCAAATACCCCCTCCATAGCCCATATCCTGTTTGCCGCAAGCCCTTTTCTTTCCATACCCCCTCTCGTCAGTCGCAGCCAACCCTTACCTTATGTTATTATTTAAAAGCATATGCCTATTAAATCCCATTATATTCTACCTTTGGCCATTAACCCATTTAGTACATTTAAAACATCATTTTAGACCCATTATTACATTAGATTCTTGTTATTTGCATGATTATCTGTATTAAATTTTATATTAATTAATTGCAAATATTAATTGAAATTTAATTTCAGCCCATTTTAGATTTAAGATGCATTATTTTCACTCCCTTAATTTTAGAAAACCACATTTAGAATTAGGGTTACCCTATCCCTTTTTCTTGCATCACTTGGCTTCTTCACTCCATGGAAGCCCATGTACGGCATCTCGTCTACACCCTTCCAACTACTAAAGCTGTGTGGGACGCTATCAAGACTTTGTATTCTGCTGGGGATAACTTTGCTCGTATGTATGAATTATCTCAGACTACTGTCACTCTCAGACATGGGGAGTTGTCTCTCATCCAATACTATTCGACTCTGCAATCCAGTTGGTTAGAGCTTGATCAGCTTCAATCCCTTACGCTTAAGTATCCGGAAGATACTCTGAGGTTCCACAAGTATGTTGAACAGCAATGGATTTTTGTAGTCTTAGCTGGGCTTAACCCTGAATTTGAGTCTACCCGGACCCAATTTCTTGGGCAACGACCTCTCCACTCTCTAGACGAGGTTTACTCTGCCTTACTTCGAGATGATTGACGTTGTCTTGTTGTGACTCCACTACCTGCTAAACACACTGCCCTGGTCACCACCCACTCTTCCATGCCTTCTCTAGCTCACAGGCACCCAGCTTCCCATGGCAAGGAGTCCCCGTCTGATCCTTGAAAGGACACCAAAGGTCCACAGAAGAACGGCAATCATTTCTGCACCTACTGCAAGATGACTAACCACAATATTGATTCCTGCTACAAGCTTCATGAGCAACCTAAGCAAGTCAATCTGTCCGATGCACCTCATGTTCCTCCTTCCTCTGATGTGGTTAGTGATAGTGCTCTTGTGACTCGACAGGACCTTAACTTAATCCTGCAACGCCTGGAGTGCATACAATCCTCCGAGGTGTCCAATGTTGTCTCTTCTACTTCAGGTACTGCATCATCTGCACACCGTATTTCTCATCATTCCTACATTGTCAATTCGGGTGCCACTGACCATATGGCTAGTATGTCCACCATTTTCTCTTCTCTTCCCTTTCTCCTATTTCACATGTTGCCAAGATTAACTATGTGAGCATTTTGCTCTCCCTTGCAACCACTTATACTTGGCCCCTGCACAAGTTAGATGTGAAGAATGTTTTTCTCCATGGTGATCTTCAAGAAAAAGTTTATGTATTTCCTCCTCCGGGGTTTGTCAAGCAGAGGGAGCCTCATTCTATATACAGACTCAAAAAGGCTCTCTATGGTCTTAAGCAGTCTCCCCGTCCGTGGTTTGAGAAGTTTAGCAATGCCTTGTTACCTTATGGTTTTACCCAATGTTAGTCGGCTCACTCAGTCTTCATCTATCGTCTCCACTTAGTTGTCATGATTTTGGTGGTCTATATTGATGATATTGTACTCACCGGTAACAATGATGAAGTTATTTCTTCCTTCAAACAGTATCTACAACGGACTTTTGATATTAAGGATTTGGGGGCCCTTCGGTACTTTCTTGAAATTGAAGTTGCTCGGTCATCTCGTGGCCTTTATCTCTCTTAGCGGAAGTATGTCCTTGATCTCCTCCAGGAAGCTAGCTATTATGGCTGTAAACCCGCGGATGCTTCGTAGGATGTGAATACCAAGTTATTTGCCTATGATAGAACTCTTCTTGACACACCAAGTTTTTATCAAAAACTTGTAGGTAATCTCATTTATCTCACCATCACGAGACCGGACTTATCTTATGTTGTTGGTGTTGTCAGTCAGTTAATGCATGAACCACGGGACACTTACTTTCATGTCGTGTTCCGAATTCTTCGACATATTAAGGCTCATCCCGACCGCAGCTTGTTATATGCACACCAGTCTACTTGTCCGGTTCGCGGTTATTCTGATGCTGATTGGACTGGCTCTCCGGATGATCGTCGCTGTACTTCTAGCTATTGTGTTTTCTTGGGCTCCCATTTAGTTGCCTGGTGAAGCAAGAAGCAGTCAACTGTTGCTCGTTCAAGTGCTGAGGCCGAATATCTTGTCATGGCTAATATTGCTTCTGAATTGCTGTGGTTTCGCCATTTCCTTCCTGAATTGGGCTTTGCTCCTACCCATCCACTCGTCATGTCCTATGACAATCAGGTAGCCATCAACATTGCCTCCAAGCTAGTCTTTCATGAGCGGACTAAGCACGTTGAAGTTGACTGTCACTTTATTCGTCAGCACATTTAGAAGGGCGGCTTTTTACTCCTCATCTGAAGTCTAAGAATCAACTAGCAGACAT
This sequence comes from Chimonanthus salicifolius, assembly GCA_013350335.1. NCBI lineage: Eukaryota > Viridiplantae > Streptophyta > Magnoliopsida > Laurales > Calycanthaceae > Chimonanthus > Chimonanthus salicifolius. Next base: position 23,634,825 of record CM023539.1, on the reverse strand, counting down.
CTTCACAAAGTCCGTTCCCCGAACTCAAATCGATTCAATTGTTAGCAAGTTGGGTCTACTCGACATCTTCGAACTAGCTTGAGGGGGAGTGTTGTGGGACCCACGTCAGAGCAATGTTGACCAAAATCTCATTAGTTGTGTAATTGATTGTAGATAACCATTGTGTTATTCTTTTCCTAATATAGATCCCTAGATTAGCTCTCATTTATATATATAACCATACAGTGTAAAACACACAATCAATACAATATTGAGAGATTTTATTCTCCAATCTCTTTTTCTGATTCTCATTGTCTACACACTCAGCTTTTGGATGGAAAAGGAAATAGGTGGGCCCCTCATGAGGGATGTCCCTTAGGTGAAAATTGTTATATCCTTCTACTATATCTACAAATAAAGAGACAATTTAACTATTTAAGGTTTCCGTCAACTGAAGTTTCATAGTTCGCTTATTAAACGGCTGTGATTTTCCATGTTGGCAAACAAAAAGGGAAAAACTCGTCCAAAAAAATAACTAAAAAATAGGAAAAGAAACGAAACAATGTAGTAGCACAAATCTCCCATTTGGAAGTCAATAAAATAATAGAAAATTAACCTTCTTCTCCTTCTGAATATCTGATGCAACTCCAGCAATTCCCACCAACGATTTTGAACTAGTCAAGTGCACACTGAGAACACTGCAAAGAAATGACATATGGTCAAAGGAACTAGGCAAAACTTCTTGATGGGACAAATTAGTCAAAATAAAATTTGAGTTGTACCAAAGTTTGAAGGATCCTACAATGTCATGTAGTTACACTTTGAAAGGTAGGAAACCCATGAAAATTTGAGCAGTAAATCATTAAAATCAGAAGAGGATGCACGTTTGAAAATTTAAACAATAGAAATCATCAAAATCAGAAGATGCACGTCAAGAACTTGAAAATGAACAGAAAAATGGAAAAATAGAAAATGGGAAAATGATTTCTGCATTGACAAAAAAAGGCTGTACAAGATCTCTCTTATAGACGTAATAAAATAAATGGAAGGTTATATTGAACAGGTTACATTGTGTGACATCCAAAATGGACAATGACTCATCCAAATTGGACCAATTGAGCTATATTTCCAGCTATCATTGCAGAAGCATCTATCATTGAAAAGACTAACAAGAAATGATACTACAGAAAGAAAGACAGTAAAAGAAAAAGGTCATTCATGGCCAAAGGCAGGCTGAAACTTGTCAGGACCTCACTTCCACAAGTACTAAGTGGCATATCATATGAGGGAATAAGCAACAAACACTAGCCCATCGATTCCCCTAAATGTTAGCATCGCACACACACATTTCTTGGATTAGCAATCATATTCTTGAAAGTTTCAACTTTCAACCAACTAAAATATTCTATAGAAACCAACAGAATGGTACACTCAGTCATGGACAAGGGAAACACAAAAATACCTAAAACAACATTCCGAAGAACTAATCAATGGACTATATAAAGCATCAGTGCCACCTAGAAGCTAGAACATGTAACACACATAATACTCGTGATACTTCCAAGTTTATCTGATTTAACGTTCTATGGAAACTAAAAAAAACGGAAACTCTAAATCAAATAATATTTCTAACCGATGGACTTTTGACAAGAAATATAATAACAATTAATGCAACCTAGAACCATTACTAAGCTTGAATTGAGCCAACAGCAATGTGGTTATGAAACAAAATGGGAATATATCAACAGCAATGTGAATAGATAAAAGTTAAATCATTTGGCTTGGATAAGGAACTTATTTTACAGATCTTATCGGAATAACGTGGGTACTCAACAATACCTGCAATAGGGTCATGAGCTCATGGTCCACGCCTTAATCCCAGGAGGAAAGACGGCTTGGAATACAATTCCCGCAGTAATTCTCTAGACTATTTGGAAAGAGAGGAATACAAGAATTTTTCAATCTAAGGAATCAGAGGCTACGAAGTTATTCTAGAAGGCCAAATGAAAATTGTGCATTTGGCTCTTGTCAAGGAAAGACTTTATAGGGTCCAAGATAATAGATTTCTATCAGTCATAGGGAGGGTTCTATGTCGGGAGTCCATAAAAAGAGTAAGAAGTTGACCACTTGGGATCCCCCACAACAAGGGTTCTTCAAGTTCAATGTGAATGGAGCAACTAGGGGAAAACCGAACCCAGCAGGAATTGACGGAGTCCTGCATGATCACACTAGGAAGCCTTTGGTAGTTTTCCTAGAGTCGATAGGTAGGAGAGAGTAAAATGAGGCAGAACTTTTCAGCATTACAAAAACCTTGACTATTTGGAACCCCTTAGGGTTGGGCAAACTTGTTATCGAAAGCAACTCGACAAATGCAGTCAAATGGATATCAGGAATGAAGAGACCCCCATGAAAGCTGATAACAATAGTTAGGGAATTATGGCTCTAATTATTGGCCCTCTAAAGTCAGCAAATCAGCCAACGGAGTTGCAAACTTCATTGCAAAATAGGAAGTTGATTCAACAATCCAGGGTGTCTACCATTTCTGATTCACAAGGATAGTGTTTTTTGGGATGAGATGTCTTTCTCTTGTAATTATGGCTTTTGGTTCTTGATGTATGTGATATTGTGGGGTGGACGACTCTGTACTTCTCTATTCTTTCTTTTTTCTTGGGTTCACACCTCCTGAACCCATGTTTCTCCTTTATACTCCTATGTACCCTCATGCTTATTTTAATGAAATTATTTTTGTTACTGCTAAAAAGAAAAGGAACTTATTTTACAAAAGACTAGAATAGAATCACCAAATAACAGGGGCATACATGAACAGTAAGAGACTTACTTAAGCTTTTTTTTGGTAGTGGCCTCCACGACCCAGTCACCCACACAATTTAGATCAGTCCCTTTTGGAAGAAGATCAATCTTGATGGCAAAAACAATAATTAAACATCCTAAGCACATGTATGACAGGAAAATTTCCCAAGAAGAGAAGAATGAAAGAGCAACAATTCATAGCAAAGAGAGAATATTACCTTAGTCACAACCAAAATGATAGGATTTGCACCAGCAAGGTCACGAATACGTGCCAAAAAACTGCCATTGAAGTCAACAATATCAACCTACAGATAATTGGTGGGGAAACAAAGAAATCTTAGTATAAATATTAAAACACATTTCTACCTAAGAGGCTACCAATGGAAACCCATACGAGTTAAAAGCACTCAATAAAAATCAGCAATGCCTACACATCTATTATAAATTAATAACACTGGCACTCAGCACAACAACCAGAGAATAAGACCACAATGTCGACGGAATTTAACCACATTTGGAATCGGTGACTTTAACAATGAACATATAAAGAGGATCCAACTTGTTTGTCTTTTGCTAAAGCATCCAAAAGAGAAAGCCATGTGTTTTTAGATTCCCCACAATAATTTTAGCTTTGTTCTGCACACAGCAGAAACATGAGTAATATTCTATACCAAAAAACCTCTTGGAGGCTGTTTGTGCCACCCTAATTAGGGATACTGCCTAAACCCAAGGGGTTGGCCTAGTGGTTGAGACACAAGACTTCAGGATTGAGATATTGGGTTCAATCTCTGGCGACTCCAATTGTTAATATAGCTTTGTTAGATGAGCCACAAAAAGTCAATTGCTTATGACAACTAATTTTTGAGATCCAAAAGCACAAGGCTAGGATGATTGGATGAGGGTGAAATTTTAACTAGCCACTATTCATGCCATTTTCTACATGTTGACTCAATTGAAAATTGGTAGGCAGTATCCCTAATTCTTTTTTTGATGACCGAAGGTGTCCAGGTATCTCGTCCCACTAGTCCTTCGGGACATGTACACATCTCACTACATACACATGCCGGGTTCAAATGGTGAGACCTTACTTTGTACATATCCCATGGAGGTTCAACCAACCATGTAGGCCCAGCTTATGATAGATGTCAGACTCCCTAGAATTGCACATTCCATATATCATCTCAGCAGTCACATATTCAAGAACAGGCACATGCATGAATCTACAAGGCTGACGTGTATATATGGAAAAACTTCTGCAAAATATGCACTCACCAATTGAGTATACAGTATTCCCTTCTAGACTGACATGTATATAATTAAATGTAATGTTATTGCAATAAAGCTTGAAAGCGATGTAGAAGAAAAATGACATGATCATAGGTACGATCTGACTGTTGTGTGTATTTACCAGTTTAACTATGAGCGCTTTCTCATGCCGTAGGTGTGACAGCTTCTCACGAAGCTCCTCTGCAGAAATGAATTGTTTACCACCTGAATAGCCACCATTGCCACCAACAGCTGTTATCATATGCCCATGAGATAAAAGCTTACATCTCCCACAAAGGATGGTTCTAAGCTGATGATGTCTCTTCTTCTGCTCTCACACAAAAAATAAAATAAAACAAATACAGCACCAGCCATGTATTATTATCTAGAAAGAAAAGCAACCATGGAATAATGATGCGGAGCATTGGATTGATTTTTTTGAAGGTATTCTAGTCATTATTGTATTAGGGGTATTTTGGTCATTTTCATGGTGTGTTTATTATAAATACTTTGTAAGCCTCATTAGGGCATTGATTATTGAATGCAAAAGAATACACGATTGTGGCATGAGCATGAGCCTTTGGTGAGAATCCGAAGACAGCGAGAAGCCAAGGAAAGGTGAGAAGCCTCTTCCTCCATCCCAGGTACCCTTCTATCTTCCTCTTTTCTTCTCTCTCTCTTTCCTTCTCTTTTTCTTTTTCTCATTCCCTTTGCCATGAACCCCATCCCTTGTTACTGCTGTCGTGCCTCCCTTTTGGAACCCCTTGTTTGCCGCCATTTCTAAAACAAACCCAGCCCCTGCCAACCGTGTCACCCCACCCCACCTATCTTCCCTCTTGCTTCCGCCCCTTCCCAACTCCCTCCTAAACCTTCGCCCAACCACAAGATCAACTGCAGCCCTCACCTTAGCTCATTTTCCCCTCCTTACTGTTGTCGCCTTCCTCCTTAAACCCATTCCTTGTTGCCATGACCCTCCCACAACCCCATTGGAGCTGTCGTCACCTTCCCATAACCCTCGGTGTTTCCGTCCCTCTATTCCCTACCCTCTAGCTGCCGCTACCTATTGTAAGCCCACACCCATCGCCCCTTTCTTTATTCCCAGCTAACCATTACCTTCCCTTATTTCATTATTTCAAACCATATGCCCCCTAAATCCCAATACATTCCTCCCTTTGACCGAGTGTAATCAAGCCATACCCAAGTCCTTGGAATCGACTTGTTTAGCACCCAATCCCATTAGTCTTTCCTTTCTAAATTACCAAACTGCCATTTGACCACCATTGACCCATTATTCCCATTAAACACATTAGATTCCTATTATTTTTTTATATTTTTTGAATGTGGGTTAGTAATCATTCAAAAATAGGGAAAGCCCAAAAAATATACAATCAAATAAAATTTCGGGCCAGGGAAAGAAAAAAAATCAACAACAGATATAAGATCGGATTCCTATTTTTTGCATGATTATGTGTGGTAAATTTTATATTAATTAATTGCAAGTATTAATTGGGATTTAATTTCAGCCTATTTTAAATTTATGGAGCATTGTTTTGATCTTTTCATAACCACATTAGGCATTTAGGGTTACCCTATCCTCTCTCCTGAAACAAATAAAATCAAAATACTAGTAAGACTATCCCCATTAGTAGGATGGTTCACATAGACAGATCATTTATTAGTATGACTATCAAAATACTAGTAAGGACTATCCTTATGCATTGGATGAAACTTGGAAAAAGGTCTCACATATACGACTCTTAAGATTGGACTGAGTCAACTTACCCAGAGTTACCAACTGATAAAACAGCTCATAAATGTGTTAATGGTGAAATATTGCAAGTTTGCAAAGTTGGCTCCAGTACCTCATCTGACCTAGACCATTGCTCTAAAATATCTCCTCTATCCAGAAGATAGCTGATTGACCGGGCAGTTGTGAACTTCCACATAATTGCAACATTACTGCTAATGTGAAACCATCAAAGATTTGCTGTATTGCAGACATTTTAGAGAATCTACGAGTTAACAATTCAATATGGCTAAAATGGATATCACACACATATCATAGCAGCATCGATCCACCAAAACAGAGGGCCATTTCAATTCCCATTGGTGGAAACAACAGGGATTGCATACAGTCCCCCAACCTCATTGCTTCCAACAACTAGCCCACAAGATAAAACAATTCAGTGACCCAGTAACTGATGCCGAATGGACTTCTTCCAAGATGGATAGAAACCATGACAGGTCAAAGGTGCACGTTAGCCATACCTGGGCTCTGGACTAATCATTGGCTTTACGTAGCTCCAAGGCAACCTCACCTTAACTAAGCCTTTTTCTAGAAATTTTTTAATAATAAATAATTTCTTTACAACGATTAGAAATCTATCCTCCTAACAAAACTTAAAGGGAGAATAAGTAGGAGGACCAAGCTCCAAACCCTTCATGTATGTTAGGTGTCCATAGGTCACACCTGGCCCTTTTTCCTCTCTTTTCTTAATTTTTGTTGATTCAGGAGAAAAGCCAACCATATAGATTGAAATTAGACTTGATGAACCACAAAGGGACCAAAATTCAGCCCTAGAATCAATTTCTAGCCACTTGATCTTCATGGTTGAAAACACCAGGCATCCTCGAAAAAATTCAAGAATGCTAGTTGATCTCAACAATTCAAATCAAATAGCTAAAAGTTGAGTTCAGGACTGAAATTTGGTTAAATTGTAGCTAATCAAGTTTACTTGTAATTCATATGGTTGATTTTTCATGACCTCACAAAATTAATTTAAAATAAATAAATGGATCAGGTGCGACCTAAGAAGCACCGATACGGGTACGCGTGCACGTATCCGATACGACACGTATCCGATACGGGGATATGGCAAATTTTGAAAAACTAAGATACGGGTGCTGCAGGATACTCCGAATTAAAAAAATTATTATTATTACTATTATTATTATTATTATTATTATTATGATTATTATTATTATTATTATATCAACAAAATAAATTTAGACATTTACAAAAAATATCATAAATTCTACTATGAGATAAAAATTATTAGAAAATTATATTTTTATATTTATAATGAATACAATATATATATAAAATACATTACAAAAGATATATATTATAAAGATTAGACTATTAGCAATTTAGTATTATGAAAAGATATATATAATATGTTTAAAAAATATTTACAATATTACAGTATATAATATGTGAATGATTATTGAGGTTAAAAGAAAAATAATACTGAAAAGATATATTATTTTTTTTCCCTTTTCTCCCATGCTGCCGTACCCCGTGCCGAGTCCCGCCTCCCGTGTCCCTCCGTGTCTGCTGCCGTATCCGTATTTAAAAAATATTTTATTTAATTTGATACGTATCCGGCCGTATCTGTGTCGGAAACATATCCGACACGGATACTCGAATGGTTTCGGAGTATCCATGCTTCATAGGGTGCGACACATTAACATGCCATACCTGATTTGGACTCATCACATAAATATTAAACATTAATTTATCAAATGATTGACCACTCTTATCTAGTGTGATGGGTCCATTACAAAGATCTTTAGTTGAATATCGGACCTAAAGGAAATCATCTCGATCCAAATATAGAAGCCAACTTTTTAAGTTCTCTACATTTTCATGACTTCAAATTATTTTCTTTCATTGAACTTTTGCACAAAATGTGGGCCCAACTTTGCTACATATAATGAATCCTTTGAAAAGATGTTTTCATCCAATCTAATCATAGAAGTCATGTTTGTAAGACTTCTTAAATGTTAATTTATTTATTTTGAAAGGTTCTTAAATGTTAATTATTTAAAATTATTTTTAAACACCAACTTCTTTCATTCCCCGCGAGAGACATTTTTACTCCAATTGATGGATAATTCAACGATCTTATCATAAATATGGAACCCCACAAAAATCACTTGATCTATTCTTAGAAACCAAGTTTTTTTAAGCTCTCGCAATTTAATGACTTTAAATTATTTTTTGCATGTTTAATATTCTTCGACACTCTTTTTCTTTTAGCAATTATAGTGTAGCCAATATTTTTTGGATAAGACCTATTTTGGTCCAATTTTAATTCATAGATACTCACATTCTTCGGTGAGATAAGGAGGATATGAGAAGGGTGGACCTAGTTGGATGGTTGAAGGTGACTAAGTTGAAGTCCATTAGGGGTCTAGGCGTGGTCCCTCTTGAGGTCAGGAACCATCCTTAGACAAGATCTTCATGATCAATATAGACCTAAGTGCATCCAAAAGGAAATAGAATGGAGACAAAGGTCTAAGTAAAGGTGGATAAAGAAGGTGACAAAAACATTAAATTCTTTCATGCAGTTGCCTCGGCCCATCAGCCCACGACGAGTTAATCGCATTAAGTCTCTCCTTAGTAATGATTCTCTTGTAGTGAATAAAGATCTCATCATATTCTCTATAGTTTCCAAGACTTATATTTTGCTACCCCTTGGGAAAGGTTGCCTATTGCAAGTCTCCCCTTCAAGTACATCTCTCCTCAAGAAGCTCTCTCCCTTGAAAGGCCTTTCTCCTTGGATGAGATTAAAAGAGTAGTTTGAGACCTTAGTGAAAACAGATCCCCTAGCCCACACAGCATTCCCATTGCTTTCTTCAAGGCATTCTAGGATGCTATTAATGGTGACTAGGCAGATTTTGTAGAAGAATTCCATGAGAGAGGCAACTATCTAAGGACCTTGGTGCTACTTTCATTGATTTGGTGTGAAAGAAAAATGGTGCAACGTCCCTCAAAGACTTTAGGCCGATAAGTCTGTTAAGGAGTTCTCATAAGATTATTTCCAAAGTCCTTGCCAACAGACATAAAGCGGTCCTCCCCTCAGTTCCCCTCTCCAGGCAAAAGTAGTAAAAGGTCGTCAAGGAGATGGTGTTCTCAGTTTAAGTCAAAAAGAAAATGAATTACTTGCAAGCTTGATCTTGAGAAGGCGTATGACATGGTTGATTGGAGTTATCTTTAGTTTGTGCTCTCTTTTATAGGTTTTGGCAGTAGATGGTGTTCTTGGATGCAAGAATGTGTTTCCTCTGCTCTTCTCCATCCTTCTCAGTGGATCCCCTAAAGGTTTTTTCACAGCTTAAGAGGTTTCCAGAAAGGGACCCGCTTTCTCTTGCTCGCTTTGTTATGGTTTAGGAGGCTTCAATCTTCTCATTTTGAAAGCAGCAAATCTATCTCTTTTCCAAGTTTCTCAGATTGAGCACTCCTCTCTTAAGTTTCACCACTTGCAGTTTTTAAATGACATCATTCTTTTTGTAAGGCCTCAAAAGACGCTTTTTGAAATTTGCAACGCACTAGTGAGATGGTTTGAGTTCTCTTCGTCTCTCCAAGTCAACTATCTAAAGAGTGATATCATCAGCATTAATCTGAGCCCCAATGAACAAGGCCATTTTTCAAGGATTTTTGGTTGTCAACCAACATCTTTATTACATTCAACCTATTTGGGTCCCCCTCTAAGCCTCGGTTTCCCTGAAGCTCCCTTTGGGAACCACTCATTGATGAGTTCAATAAACAATGAGCTTCTTGGAGAGGTTAATATCTTTCTTTTGGTGGAAGATGATGTAGATGTAGATAAGTGTATTTCACATTTTACACGTGTTTTTATTATAGTTGACTTCTAGTTGTCATAGATTGTAACATATTCTCTTTCCTTTTCCGTCGCCTTGACTGACTCCATGTATTATATATATACTCTATATATTCATTTATTTTCTCCTATTAGAAACAAGCAATACAATATACAGAGAATTTATCTCTTTTTTCTTCCCTTCTCTTCCATTATTTTCTTCCTTTTTTTCTCATTTTCTGATGCAGGACAAGTAATAGAGTAACCCTAAATGCCTAATTTGGTTCCCTAAAAATTAAAAGGGATAAAAAGAGTGCACCCTAAAACTAAAATAGGCTGAAATTAAATAATCAATTAATATTTGTAATTAATTAATATAAATTTATTACAAATAATCATGTAAAATATCCCCTAAATCTGATGTAAACAATTAAATGAAAGATTAAATAAATAAATAAAAAAAAAAGGAAATGGATTCGAATGAAGTGGCATATGGGTTCAAATAAGTACATGGTATAAAATGGACATGTGCATATAACTTAGGTTTCCAAGGTAGGAATAAAGAGGGGATACGGAAGGAACTAGTGGAAAAGGAAGAGATGCGAAGGCTTCAAACTTGATGGAAGGCTTGCGGCGAAAAGGAAAGAAGGGCTAGTGATCGAATCTGTGAGAGGCGAAGGCTGCAGCTGCAAGGAAGGAAGCTTAGGAGAGGGACGGCGACAAGGACGATGGCTGTTTGGCGAAAAAGGCACGGAACAGCAGTGGAAGAAGGCTTAAGATGGCTTGCAGTAGTACATATGGGGCTGGATAGAGGGATTTGGGGTCGATGCTGGCTGTAACAACAATGTATGGGGTGGCGAAAAGGGATTTGTGAATGGATTTTGGCTATGGCAATGGCTAGGGGAAAGAGGAAAGAAAATAAAGAAAGGAGAGAAAAGAAGAGAAGATAGTACCTGGAAGAAGATGGCCTCACGCCGTGGCCTCTCGCCAAAGGAATCACTCCCAATCTCAATCGCACAAGAGGTTTGCGAAAATCTTTCTCAAATTTTATTCATATAATCAATCGTATGAGGCCTTAATGAGGCTTATAAAGCTTATATAGAGTCTTCCTTACTTTAAATAAAATAAAACACAAATTACCAAACTACCCTATCTAAAAATAAAATACACAGAAATAGCAAAACATAAAAATGGAAGGTGTTGGAGATGCACCGCATCATTTTCCTTATAATATGATGCAGAACTAGGGTCGAATTCAGTGAACCCACAAGTAGGATTGTAGTTTCAGAGTATAGTCTCTGAAAGACCCACGCAGCCGATTACAATTCGTAAAAAAATTTTGCTTTGGCAAATAATTACATAAACAATATCCCAACCGATTGCACATACTTCCTAGAAATTCAGTTCATTCTATGGAATTCTCTAGATTAGGCCTCTTCTAATTGAATATGATTATAAATTGCGGAATCATAATTAAAAGAGAACAATGATAAATTCGAACATGACACAATCTAATCTATGAGAAAACCAAAAGACTAATTGAATTTAAACAAACCGGTACTTACTTGCAAGATAGAATTGGTCCTAATCCAAGGACCTGGCTTTTGCCAAGGGACGAAGCCCGACGTGAATCCACACGACAACTCCAAGAGTCTTTTCTCAAAATAATTTTATTCAATTGTCTATGAAATTCAACTACTATAAGGTATTTATAGAGAAAAATATGCAAAAAGACCAAATTAGCATTGTTTATCTAAGAAACTCCTAAAATAAGCAACCTATTTAAGATAGAATGTAGTCTAATTTTGACCATTCTATCTCAACCCTACACATGTAATCCAAATATATCAAAAGCTAAGATGAAAAGATAAAAATAACAAAGAGACTAAGAAAGCAACTAGGAGAACAAGTGGCCATGTGGAGGGAATCCACTTGCAAAATTCGTCCACCTCCTTTCTATTCTCATATTTGAAACTTGAGTCCACTTGCATCTCAATTTTGACCTAGTAAACATCTAAATCACGAAAATTTCATGAAATACAAAGTTATACCCCTTGAAATCTTCTTTCCAACCCAAAAAGAATCAAGTCATTCGAACATGAAAGTGAAAAATAATAGCCAAAATACTAAGATTGTATCAAAACATTCCTTCCAAAGTTCCTCCCAATTTCGTTTTGAAGTTAGCATGGCTTGATTTGTGCCAAGTGTCACTATAGAAGAGGCTTTAGGAATTAGGCCTTATGGAGTGGGCTTGGATATGAGTCTGGCTTGTTTAATATATGGACTTAGACTTACAAGCATGCATAGATTATTTGGGCCTAATTGGTAATTGGGCTCAAACTAACAAAGTGATTGGCTTCATTAGACGGAGTCCAATAATGTCTACCTTAGGCAATTTCGATCATGGAAGCCAAATCAATTCGCACCAATGTGATTAAGGCCCGTTAGGCCTAATGCCTCCATCAGAACATGGTATCAACCAAGTATGATTTTTGAATTTTCCCTGTTCTACAGTCGTTTTTTCGGAATTTCTATATTGCCTACGGCCTCTGGTGTGCTTCTCTCCCCTTCAAACATCTTTCTTCATGGTTGAATCATCTCCTCAACACCGATTCACATTTCTTTCAAACTGCAAAAAGCCTCAAGTAACAGTTCTTGGAACAGTTTTATTCTTCACCTTTGATCTATATGGATACTACTCATTAGCCTTCGAAACCACCACCACCATATACGTTTCTAGTCTCTCCTCCCATCCATCAGGTGGGCCTTAAGGTTTGGTGCATTGCAGGACCCCTTATCTCCATTCTTGTTTTCGCGTCCAAGGACGCCAGGAACAGTCCTTTTTTGTCTTCTGAGCTTCGGATCTGCTGCAAAGAGCCTTCTTTCTCCTTCGAACCAACATTGTTGGAGTCGCACAAGGCCCCAGTTTTCATCTCCTTGACTTCTTCTCCTTCCGTGATCGTTGGAGCGCACTATTGTTGCAATATTGTCTGTTGCTGCGATACAAATGGAATATGGTTTTTTTTCTAGATTTTTGCTCTGATTTGGAGCGTTAAAGACTAGAATTACAACGGACAGGCCCCTACATCATTGCCCTTGGCTTCTTTTCTCATCTCACTGATCGAGGGTGCTGATTTGTGCTTGTGGGGCCCATTTTTTCAGCACAGTTACTGTAGCATAAACTTTTTTCCTATCATTGGGTTCTTCTTAGTATTTGGTGATTTTGGGTTGATCTACTATAAACCTGCATTGTTGGAGATTCTTTTGCAATCTCATTACTGTGATCAATCCTAATGGCATTTCCTAGCCCTATTTCTCTTGGAGATGATGTTATTCAAGTGTCTCGCCATGAATTTGATTCCTAATGGCATTTTCTACCCTATTTCTCTTGGAGATGTGTTATTCAAGTGTCTCGGCATGAATTTGATTCCCTACAGCAAGACATGATGCAAGTTAAGAGCCTTCAATCCTCTGATGATGTCCAAACTTATATTGCTCAATCAGGAACTATCTCATTTGCTTTCTAGACCGGATCCGACAATCCTTGAATTATTGATTCCGAGGATATGGATCACATGTCAGGTTTGTCACATCTTTTTTCTTCTTTTAAAACCCCTTTCTTTTGAAAATGTTAAACTTGTTGATGGGACCTTTAGCTCCATCACTGGTAAAATATCATTCTGATATCTTCTACTCTTGATCTTCCTTCCGTTCTTCATGTTTCTCAACTATCTAATAATCTTTTATCTGTTAGTTCACTTATTAAAGCCCGAAATTGCTCTGTAATTTTTTCCCTTCTCATTGCGTTATTCAGGATTTGGTCACGAAAAAAACAATTAGTGGTGGTCGTAAAAAAAAGGGTCTATAACTTTGTTTATCCACAAATTGACTAATATATTGCTTGTTCTACTAGTCATCAGGGCACTTGGCTTTGGCATTATAGGTTGGGTCATCCCTCAAATACAATGTTAAAACATTTGCAATCTTCTTTGAAACTTGATAATTTTGTTTGTGAAAGTTACCAATATGGAAAGCAGCATCGGCCCACCTTTTCTCTGTCGTCTAATCATTCTTCTTCCACTTTTCTTTCTTTAATACATTCTAATATTTGGATGTCAGCCATTGTTTCTTTAACATGATTTCATTATTTTGTTACATTCATATATGATTACTCTCGAATAACTTGGGTTTAATTGATGAAACATAGATTTGAGGTCTTTGATCATTTTCGCACTTTTCATAAATGGGTGTTGTTTTTTTTTTTTTTAAGTACTCCCTATTTTCAACCATCCAGTCATAAGTTGTCTTCCTCTCCTTTTGCTCTTCCTACTCTTACAGATATTGTTGACATTGTTCATCCGTCTACCTCTAAGCCTCTCATTGTTTATCATAGAAAGAAAGACAAGTCCCATGCTTCACCCACTACCACTCAATCATCATTGGACTATCCAGATCCATCACTTGAGAATTCTGCTCTCCCATTGCTTTGCAGAAAGGTAACCATGCGTGTACTAAACATCCTATAAACAAATTTTCCTATAATATTGTTTCTCTGTCATATCGCACATTTCTCTCCAAACTATATACACCTTCCATTCATAAGAGGATTGATTAGTGCTTTTCGAGACCCTTCCTTGAAGGCTGCTATGGAAGAAGAATTGGATGCGCTTGGAAAAGATCAAACTTGGAAGATGATATCCCTCCTGCAAGGTAAGACACATGTAGGGTGTAAGTGGGTTTTTCTCTCAAACACAACCCAGACGAATCCATTGCTCGATATAAAGCTTGCCTAGTGACCGATACTCGCTGCCTGCGTGACCTTCAAGTTTGCTCGAGTCTCAGTGAAGTGAAAGCCATACAAAAAAAATAAAAATAAGCTTGCCTAGTGGCTAAAGGCTTCACTCGGACCTATGGAATTGATTATCAGGATACTTTCTTTCATGTTGCAAAGATCACCTCTGTACAAGTCGTTATCTCTCTTGTTACTACTTAGCAGTAGACACTTCATCAGTTAGATGTCATGAATGCTTTCTCCATGATGACCTGAAAAAAGAAGTTTACATGTTGCCACCTTCGAGCTTTATTCGACAAGGGGAGCAAGCTAAGGTATGTTGTCTTATGAAAGCAATATATAGTCTCAAACAGTCTCCTCATGCGTGGTTTGATAAATTTAGCACAACCTTGTTAAATTATTGTTTTGCACGATGTCAATCAGATCATTTTGTTTTTGTGTATCGTGCTAACAATGTTGTTATACTTCTTGTGGTTTATGTGAACAATATACTCTTAATAGGGGTCCTCTATCAGTGCTTTGAAAGCTTATATGCATCAGTCTTTTGATATTGAGAATCTTGCCTTACTTTGTTATTTCTTGGGAATTGAAGTTGTTCAATCCTCTAAAGGACTTATTCTTTCCCAATTAGAAATATGTTTTAGATCTTCTTCATGATGCTAGATATCCTCAATGGAAGCCTGTAGAGACACCGCTTGATGTTAATTCAAAAATTTCTGCATCTGATGGGACTCCTCTTCCCCACCCTCCTTTTATCAACAGTAGGTAGGCGAGCTCATTTATCTTACCATCACCCAGTCTAACTTGGCCTATGTTGTCACTGTAGTCAGTCAATTTATGCATGCTCGTACGGATGCACACCTTCATGTGATCTTTCGCATTTACGTTATTTGAAGGCCTACCCTAGTCATGGACTCTTTTATAAGAATCAGTCTAAGTTTAATATCAGTGGGTACTCTGACCCTGATTGGGTTGGTTCTCTTAATGATCGACAATCTACCTTGGTTATTACATTTTTTTAGGATCGCATTTTGGTTTCTTGGCAAAGCAAGAAACAAATTGTTCTTGCTTGCAAGGTTGTTAAAATCGCACGATTCACGGTTCGAATCGTGCGATTCGAATCGAATCAGATGCCCTAACGAGTCAAATCACAATGGAAATTGGAAGAAGAAAAAAATCATGCAGTTTGGGGAGTGACTTAGACATCGTACGAGTTACTGAGACTCACGCGATTCATTTGAAGGGAGAAAAAGGTGGAAGAAGAGGAAGGAAATGAAGAAGAGAGAAGCGAAGAAGACAGTACCATTTTCGTTGCAGTAGCCCTTTTCTCCTCTTTGTCCTACTGTTTAAGTACAGCAACGGGGTTTTCGTGGCTTTCCCTTTTTTTCTTCGTGTGTAAGGGTCATTGTTGCAGTTAGGGCTTTTGTTTTCATCTTATATCACGTGCGGATACTTATTTGAGGTGACATTTAGTTTGTAATTTCCATCCATTCTTATATCATCACGCGCGGCAACTCATTTAATGTGAGTTTAGTTTGTAGACTTTAGTTTATAAATTTCGTATGTCATGTGTATTCACATGGCTTTCATTATTATTTTTATTTTATTTCTTATTTCCTTTTTACTGATGTTCTTACATCTTCTTTTATTATTTCTCTTTTTAATTAAATATTTTTCTCTTGTTTTTATATGTTTATTTTTTTTACCATCTTTTTCTATTTTATTAAAAAAAATTCACAATTCTGTAAATCAGCCCACTTAATTAATAATTATTGATTTCATTATAATTATCACTGTATAATAATTTTATATTATTATTATTAAATCTATAAAAATTATTAGATTAGTGCAACATATCAGTTGTAACTGATCCCATATTCTATTATCTAATACACTAATCAGATTTTATTTAAACAGTCATTATTTAAAATAGTAAACTAAATAACA
This sequence comes from Chimonanthus salicifolius, assembly GCA_013350335.1. NCBI lineage: Eukaryota > Viridiplantae > Streptophyta > Magnoliopsida > Laurales > Calycanthaceae > Chimonanthus > Chimonanthus salicifolius. Next base: position 23,618,427 of record CM023539.1, on the reverse strand, counting down.
TAACATAATTATTATTTATAATAGTACACATCTCAATTAAACAGTTATTATTTAAAATAATACATTAACTATTTTAATATATTTTCCATTATCTAGTCAGATATTTTAAAATTTTAAAATAAATGGTCCCTCTTCCTGTAACTCTATGTAACCAAATAGTAGTAATTTTCATAATTTAATATTATATCTAATATTTTAATTTGTGTTTAAATGTATAATAAAAATTATTTGAAATTGTGCTAGATACTTTAAAAATATGTCTGATATTTATTAAAATATTGATTCAAAATCTGATATTTTTAATACTGTATTATTATATTATATTGATTAAAATATAGAAATGTAGTTTTTTAATAATAGAAAACAATTTATACACTTAATAATTATGATTAAATCTGATATTGATATTTTTCTGTGTTTTTTTTTTTTTTTTGTGGATGATTATTTTCGATGGATGACACAATAATTATATGTAATTGTAGTATCAATAATAATTATATAAAAAAAAAGGTCAAAAATGTTATGACTCTTAATTTAAGATTTAAGATCCACACCCCTAGACCAATTCACGATACGATTCGAATTTGACAACCTTGGTTGCTTGTTCCAACGCAGATACAGAATACAGGACCATGGCTAACACAAAATATGAGTTAATGTGGTTCAGTTTCTTGATGAATTAGGATTTCATTCCTCCAAGGCACTTATCAAGTTCTATGACAACCAAGTTGCAATTAATATTACTACAAATCCAGTTTTACATGAGCATACAAAGCATATAGAGATTGATTGTCATTTTCTTTGACATCATTTATCCTCTGGGAATATTGTACTCCATATTTGAAGTCCAAAGATCAATTAGCAAACATGATGACAAAAGTCATCTCTCGTTTTCAGCTTGATGATGTTTTCAACAAGCTGGACTTAATTGATATCTTCGCGCAGCTGGAGGAGGAGTGTTGTAGATGTTAATATAGGTGTATTTCACATTTTACATGTATTTTTATTATAGTTGATTGTGGTTGTCATAAATTGTAACATATTCTCTTTTCCTTTTTCGTCGCCTTGATTGGCTCCCTATCCTTTATATATTCATGTTTTTTACTCCTATTAGAAACAAGTAATACAATATACAGAGAATTTATCTCTCTTTTCTTCCCTTCTCTTCCATTATTTTCTTCTTTTTTCTCATTTTCCTTATAACATCACCATTCTCAAGTTAGTGCTTACTGCCAATCCTCTATACTTTCTATTAGCCTTCAAGTGCCTAAGAAAAGTCATTGACTCTCTTGAGAAGATTGATAGAGATTTCCTTTGGAAAGATTCGGCAAACAAGAAGAAAGACCCTCTTGTTAGTTGCCATTTTGTGTGTCTTCCCACTAAAGTAGGAGGTCTTGGTAACCGTCCTATTACAAATGTCAAGTCTATCCTTCTCATCAAGTGGCTTTGGAGAATTGGTTTTCATGATGATGTACCTTGGAAAGGTTTGTTGATAGCAAAGTGTAACATTGGCAATTTTCGTTGGGATATCAACGCACCCTCCTCAGAAATGTTTAGGTACGCAAAGAGCAATTAGTCCTACGTCGACAAGTTCAAGCAAGGCATCCGGTTTCAAATTCGGTGGGGTAACTGAGTCAGGTTTTGGCTGGATCTGTGGTGTACTTCTTCCCCCTTGCAGTCAAGTTTCCGTCTTCTCTCTTTCAGCTTTCTTCTCTGCATAGAACTCCTTAGTGGCAGATTGTTTTTCCTTTTCTAGAGATCAGGTGGTGTGGGACAAAGGAATTTTACAGAGCAGAGACTGAAGACTTTGCTTCCCCCCTCCAAATTCTTAGCTCTTGTCATCTCTTCCCCTCTTTGGACGATGATCAGAATTGGTGGCCAGATTATTCGAGTTCCTTTTCAGTTAAATCCTTTTTTTGTGTGGAGCAACTATTGTGTTTCTACCCCTTTGGTTGACCCAACCATCTAGTCATGTAAAGCTGCCCTCGAGCCATCAACCTTTTTTCTGGACAATGGATCTTGACCAGATTTACACTCAAGACAACATCCATAAAAGGCGAATAATCATGGTTAGTGCTTGTCCTCTTTGTCTTCAAGCCTCAGAAGACGTGGATCATCTCTTCATTCATTGCCCTTTTTCCTCTTCCATTTTGAACTTCCTTCTTAGCATGTTTGATGCCCGGTGGTTGATGCCTTCATATGTTACTCTCCTATCTTATTCTTGGATGTTATTTGAAGGGAATTCTAAGTTCTCAATTCTCTGACACCTAGCTATGTTTGCCACATTTTGGAGTATTTGGTGCGAGAAGAACAACAAAATTTTCTGTGATACCAAGGAGTGTCCTTTGGAGGTCTGCCATAGAATTAAAGCAAAGTGTGCTGCTTGGGCTTTCTACTGTCCCAGAGTTTCAGTCGTATTATATTTCCAACATCTCTAGAGCTTGGAAAGAAATTATTGGTTTGCAGTAGTTTGCTTGTTTCCTTTTTTTTGTTTTTTGTTCTATTGTGAGGGCTGCTTTTCTTTCTCTATTTCTATTTGATCTTCTTGCTTGAGAGCTTTTTGCCCCCTCTGTTTGTACTGCTGAAGTTACCATTTCACAAACAAAAAGAGAGAAAAAACCTTCATATTATGATAATAAGATGCAAAAATATGACTCCTTAGCTAGGCCATGTCTGGATGCACGAAAAGGAGTAATTCATTTTTGCACAACCAGTTTCAACCAAAAGTGGTGAAACTCATTTCTTTTCTTAGAAATAAAAAATGATTATTTACCACGAAGTGCACTTCTCTCCTCATTTGTCTAATACTATGCTTGGATGATGCATTGAAGGGAAAGCACCTAAAGACCGTTAGATAACCAATTTCAGCCAAAATCAGATGCTTTTAGAAAATAATAATAATAATAATAATATAAGTGGTTATCTTTCCAGTAATGCCACCTTTCCAATGCATCCATACCGCATACATCATGGCAGAAAGGCAGCAATTGAATGGAAAATGAATTACCAATTCGTAAGTCTCAAGATCCACATAACCAGGGGCATCGATTTTGGTAGTCTGCAAGGGGGCGCCACAACCGTAGCAAGAGGGGACTGAGGTGGAGAGCTTAATTTCGGGCTTCTTCTTCGTCTTCTTCTTTTCCGTGTTCGCTTTTGTTGGGGACATGGACTGGTGGCGCTGAAGGAAGAGGGCGCCTCGGGTGGGTGAGGCAGCCGCAGTGCCCTGAGGCTGTTGTTGTTGTTGTTGGTGGCCATGGGAGTCAGCAGCAGTACAGAAGATGAGAGGAAATCTTTGTCGAAGGGAAGAAATGCTTTTGAAGAGCTTCTTATTATCAGCTTTAGGGATAGGAGAGAAAGGAGACGAATAGAAGAAGGAGCTCGAGAGCACCGCTTGGGGCGCCATGGGAGATTCTGATTTGGTTGTTCAGTGCAAAAACTGTATATAAGATAATGAGTTTGGATTCTAATATTTTTACAACTACGAAATAATCCCGCTTGCCCCCACTAGAGTGCAAAATCTAATTTTTCACTTCTTTTCCACATTCATTTCTTTGTTGAATTTCAATTTCAGTTCATCCTAAAGTATCTCACCATTAAATTAAAATCTATTCAAAATCGACATTGTTTTAATTGTTGATCTTTAAACTCTTGGGGCATGTTTATACTGCAAATATCGGCTGGATCAAGATCTCGACAAAATTTATTTCTCTCTTAAAAAAAAATTAGGATATCGGTGATTTTTTAAGAAAAAAATTCTGAAAAAAATTAAAAAAATTGAAAAAAAGGCTGATTTAAAAAAAATGAAAATGTAAATATCGGCCGAGATATTATTATTTAAAAAGAAAAAAATGAATTCGTTGGATATCGGCTGATATTTGGCCGAATTATCTCGCCAAGATATCGACCAATATCCACCAGCTTCGGCCGATAAGATACATATAGGCCAAGATTTGTTACCCTAGTTTATACACAATTACTTATGAAAATTGATTTTCTTGATTTTTTATAGATTTTATTTTTATTCAAATAAAAGTTATTAGTTTATTGCGATTAATTCTAGATGATGATGATAATGGTCATAATTAACATAATAATAAAAGTAATAATTATACACATTAAATAATTGATTCAACCTGTGTTTTACTTGAAATGATAATATTTTGTAATAAAGAGTATAATTGGTTTAGATATTAGCCTCACCCATTTCAATTCCATCTAGAAATTTATATGTTAGGTTGAACTGGGTTATTTCATTGATCGAGCAATCGGTAACCACAAGATATAAATTGGGTTTGGCCATAAATCGAATAATAAATTATACATACTATATTTAGTTAGGTTAAACCATCAATTAAGTTTTAAGTCGCTGATTGGTTTATAGGATTGATTAAGTTAACTATAAAACAAGGGTTTGATTGGTTGAATCATGGATTGAGTAAAGGATCAAATCAATTAGATCATCGAATGGGTCATCAGTTAAGTTTAGGTTGGGTCTTGGGTCATGGATTAGTTTGGCCATGATTAGTACATGAGTTCGGTCATATACTTTGAGATCCATAAGTCATGGAAAATTGCTTTCCAACTCCTCTCTTTAGAATTTCAATTTCCACACTTCTTTTGAACAATGACCAAGCAACATAAACTATTTTCTATAGAAAAGATTTGCATAGAATAATGGAAAAATAATTTCAATAATCTTAAAAATTATGAGTTTTCAAATTCCATAAATCTAATTTTTCACAAGAAATATCATTATAAAGACTTTTCAAACATGTCCATCTTCATACATTAAAGTACACTTTGAGCCCGAGAACTCAAGACAAAAGATACCTTATTTTTCATATTATATTGAAACTCAAATATATTATTAATTAAAAACATTCTAATTGACAAAATAGAATTTGCTTCTAAATTTTTTTCTTACTTCTCTAATTAGTAAAATAGTTTTATCTTTTACACAAGACTAGTATACTCTAGCTTTTCAAGTATCGGTAATCCAACAAATAACTTCGATGACATAATCACCTTTTTCTTTTTTAAATAATCACAATTTAACAACAATGCTTGCTTCAAATTCACTTCAGTCTTTCTACAATGCATGCATACATTTTTTTTTTATTGTCAAATAAAGCTATTACACATTAGATTTACAGTAACTATTTCATTTGCATCTTAAATATGAAAATATGTAACTTACTATAACAAATATGTTTTGATTGTCATTTTTTAAATAACTTGATGCATTAAAGGAAATATCATAATTCTAAGTTAAAGGGCTAACGTAACATGAACCTTCCTTCCTCAAGCATCTCTTCTAATAATTATTCCACAAATTTTTGCTATATTTTATTTAAATAAATTTTTATTATTATATGAAAATGAGTACACTTTCTCAAAGTCAATTTCCATTATCTAATAACTAACCCATCAATCAAAGAGTAAAGTGAACTATAATCAATATGTCAAAGAAAAGATTGAGTCGTGGAAGTGTGAATTGCTAAACATGAAAAACAAATAGCTTTTATAATTTTCCCCAATTTCCTCTCAAGGTTCTTACATGTCCAAGTTTTTACTTCTTTCCTCAAAATTAAATCTCAATTTCTCCCAAACCCTAGAATTAAATTTGACAATTAAATTTCTAGATGTTATATAAATTCATGAGGATTAACTTACTAAGGTTCATGCATGAGGAGGATCTTATCCCATTTCTCAAATTTTATAATTTTTCTCATTTCCTACCTTCCCAAGTCTACCTATATTGCAAATCCATCATTCCCAACACAAGATTTCCCAAACCGCCCCCGGGAAATCAAAGAAAAGAGAAAATTACCTAGAAATAAGAAATGAAAAGATCCCAAAGTAGAACAAGGCTTCAAATTTTTACATGCAAAGGAAGAAGATGGAAAGAAAAGGGCAGTTTGGGGTTTAAATACCCTTTGGTTTCCACAATGTCAGAATTGCGACATTTAACTGTCGGACTTCTGACAGTTAAGAGTCAGAATTCCGATCCTCTATACGAAAGAAAATCTTAATTTTTATTTTATTTTAAACCCACTCAAGAGACTCTCCGTGTCACGCCCTGCCCCGTCAAGGCCAGAACGCAATTTTTTCTAACTGAACCCACATGAAGATACCTAAGGGTTTCTATGTTTACCCTTCTTTAACATGCAGTGGAAAATCTAAACATAAAATGTCACACATGCTCTATCATGTGAACTCAAACATGTACCATATTTCTCACAGAGGATACACAAAAACATTAGAATTGCACATCAGAACCATAATGGTTTATTACATGTGGCTCAATCGAGCACAATAGTTATTACATAACAAGAGTTTTTAAAAGCAATATACAAACATAACAAAATTCCCATCTACGGGGAATAACAGAGTCTCCATCCCTATTGCAGCGGGGATTCATCCATCCCATCCTCAGCCAAGTTTCCTGCAATGTAAGGGATATGAGCTAAACAACCCAGTGAAGAGAATAGATAATAAAGCATATTATCATATAAACATGTTATCACACCAACAGTTTATACACTTAGAAATCATACAACTCTTTCTATGGGATCAATACCCTAACATGGCCAATCTAATCTCAAATGCAAGATCTTTTCTTTTCAAAACCAATACCCCTGTCAATCGACATCTGCGGTATACACCTGGTTACTCTGCCCCAGTGCTTCACGGAGTTCGCGAATACGTTATACACATTCGACCTGTTATGGCCCAGTGCTTCACCTAAGTACGTATATGTGTTCAACACTCGAGGCTATTCACAACCTAGTACCTCACATAGTGCGTGAGGGTAATTTCTCTTGATATGCACATTATATCAACCAAATGCACATCAATGAATAGATTAAATCCCCAGTTTAACCCGTTAACATATCTCACGTGATCATGATATACTCTCAATCAGCTAACATAGATTCCTATAACCTACCCGCATGGAATCATATTCAATATATAACAAATCAGTAGTTGTATCAAGCTATACTATGCTGAAAACTTATTACATCTTAGTTCAATTCCCCACAAGTTGGGGTAAATAAATTGTTGTAAATAACGATTGTAATTGAAAACACATAAGAGAGTAAGGAGAAGGCAGTAACATCCTCTTTTACCTTTTTCGAAGACCAGGTACGTCTATCCCTTTAGTTAACGCATTGCCAGATTCAAGTCTGGTTACGGATGTATGCCTGTACAAATTAGCTAATTAGTTTCGAGACTGAGGCATTTTACTGCGGATTCACACAAGCCCTGCAATACATAACTATACACAAATATACAATGTATGTTCCCATTGGAACCACGACTTGGAAACTGACCTTTACACAATCACCAACTTTGACCAGTTAGCCTCTAGGCACATAACTAGGGTCCCATACTCTATTTCAAGATGGCTAGGCCTGGACTCCCGAACACTTTCATATGCTCATGTTTCTCATTCAGAAATCTCAAAATTATCCCTTTATGTGTGAGTTGTAATGACCCGACCTGATTTTTCAGGATTTTAGGGTCTTAGTAGAAGTGGGGAGAGAGTGTGGGTCCCACAGTGGACCTCGGTTTGCCTAATTTAGAGTTCGGCGACTCAAAGGACATTTTGGTAATTTGAGTTATTTAATGTGTTGTCATGCCAAGACATTTTAAAATCACACATTTTCTCCTCTGAGGTTTGACATTTTATTTTTGTCGGGTTTTAAAACATTTTGGAGAATTGAGATTTCACTTTTGTGTTTTATAAAAAAAAAAATGAATTAATTTCCCTAAACCCTAAACCCTAAACCCTAAACCTAACTCACCCTCCCTTATAACCTCTATTTTGGCAGCACTGTAGTACATAGCTACAGTGCTAGCCACACCTGCTGTTGTTGCTCTCCCTCCTTCCTCTTCTTCGATATTCTCCTTGCATCAGCCAGATTTCCCCATCTTCCGTCTCCCTCTGCTACCTCTCCTTCTCCTCTCGCATCTCTCTTCCTCTCTCTCGATCCTGACTTCTTCTTTTTCTTCTCATTTCTTTATTCTCTCTCCTAATCTTAAAATGTTGCCGCCGCCATCTCTCCTCTCATGTCGCTGTTCCACCTCGACTCGCCCCTTCTCGCTGTTCTGATTATCTCCTCGTCGTCGTCCCTCTTCTTCTCCTTCTCCATTGTCCATTCTTCCTCCTCTTTCCCTATTTTCCTTTCTTTTCCTCTCGTTTTCCACTCTTTTCCCCTTTTTTCTCTCGGCTTCCCCGGTGGGTTGCTGAGCCAACTCAGCCGAGTCGTTGAGTTGACTCGGCTAAGTTCAATTCCAGACCTCAGCAGCCCAGTGGATTAGACCCTTTAGCCAGACCTTGTTGTCAGGCCAAGCCTAGTTTGGCCCAGCTAGGCCCAGCGTTCGACCTGACCCAATTTTGGGGTTCGGCCTAGACGTTGTCTGACCCAAATCGCCAGTTTTTGGCCCATTTCAGGCTCACTTTTGGGTTCAACCCGGACCTGTTCTAGCCCAACTCTGTTCAGCCCAGTCTTTGGCCTAGGCCCAGCCCAACTCGACCCAATTTCTAGGTCCGATCCGTTCCGGTCCAATTTCCAGGCCTGGCCTAGTTTTAGGCCCTATTTTCAGACTTAGACCCAGTTTTAAGTTTCAGGCCATGTTTGACTCTGTTTGGGCCCGACCTTGTTTACAACCCATATTTATTTTGGCCTGTTTTAACTCGTTCACTTATCCTTGTATTCCTCTTTTAATAGATAGAGATTCCTTCAACCCCTCGGACCCGCTTTCTCTCTTTGGATTTCAAGGGCACACATAGGTGAGGGGACTCATCACACTTGTTTTAGCATACATGATTTGCATATACCTTTCCTATGACTACTTGGACATGGAGTATGAGGAATGAGGCCCTTTTGGATTACGAGCCACTAGGCAAGGGAACCATTCTGATAAATATGTGGCCAGGGGCTCATTCGGGTGCACTCGTGTCGGACTGCTTGTGATTGTATGTTGGATAGTATCTTGATAACATGTTGGTGGAGTAACTTGATGATGTGCGTTGTGTGATAACATGTCTATTTGATTATGTAATAACCTGTTGAGTTGCCAAATGTAATAACATGTTGATCTCGACAATGTGATAACATGCTGGATGGACTGTGTAGTATCATGATATGTATAACATGTGGCCATCAATTATATGCTTTAGATAATAATACGATACATGTTTGTTTGATAACATGCGATAGATGGTAGTATAGGCATGATGATTATATGATATGCCATGTTGATAACATGCGTAGAGATAACTGTGCATGCATGTAACTAGTACACATGCAAAGTCAGGTAGGGCAAAGGTACTAGGCTACATAAGGATTTAGAGACTCCTCCTAGCTTGTCAGGTAGTTAGAGTTAGGAAGTCATGAGAAACTGCGCCAGTGGATGCGGTTGAACTATGGATTACTTGTTGGTCGGGCCCATAGGTGTGAGAGTACCTGGATGGTGTTTCTTTCTTGGGTATGTGGGTCTTTGGCAGAGTCGTGGCCATGTTAGGTCTACCCCGGTGTGGTTTTGGTACTTACTGTAGTGATGGGTGGAGGTACTCCCTAGTGTGGGTTTGACTGTCAGGTCTATTTTTGTAATCTTTCGACATGCCTATGAGGGAGGTGTGGTCCAGTTTGGAGGGCGAGGTGTCTAAGAGTCCTAGAAGGGACATGTTGTGAGGTGGTCATGGAAACCTCCAAGAAGTTCTTGGGTTGAGTGTTAGCTCGCCCAAGACCAACTTAGAGGTCATCATAGATACGGTATCGGAGTATGTGGTTGTTTGCAGAGGTGGAGGACTAGTTCTCGCTGGCACGGTGGAGGACAACTTCCGTAGGTTATTAATACGGTGGTTGATAGCTCCTGTTGTTGTTTGCAGTAGAGGACAACTCCCGTGGTCAATAGCACGGTGGAGGATAGCTCTCGTGGTTGTTTGCATGGTGGAGGACAACTCCCATGGTTATTAGCACGGTGGAGTATAGCTCTAGTAGTTGTTTGTACGATAGAGGACAACTCCCGTGGTTATTCACAGGTATCGGTCTGTGGTGTATGTGGGTTTCTGTGGAGGTGACCCTAGAGGTAGGGTGGTCGTGGAGTACGTTGAGTACATACTGGCTTCGCCCTGAGAGTCAGGTGGGTTCAAGTGTCTGTTCGCCCACATTTTGGCTGAGGGGTGTGGTAGTGTGATTACCAGTGGTTATGACCCTGGGGTTCATTGTTGAGACTTGTGCTGTGAGTGTTGACTCATAGGGAGTTTATGGGCACCTAAAGAGTGAGTTCGGTTGGCTCACTCGGTAGAATGCCTATGGAGTTCCATGAAGGGTGTATGTGTCAATTATGTGGAGACCGGCGGGCGGCTGCCCGAGGTTACTAGCGTGAGTACCGAGGGTCTGGTACTTCTTTGAGGAGACTACAGATGAGTCTGGTTGGTAGTCCGTTGAGGACTGACGCGGTAGTTACTCCCGTGTAATAGTCTGTTTGGGACTCCAGTGAGCTCGGCTGATGGGTTGGTTGTGGTATGTGAACGGGTTGTCCTGAGAGAGTCATAGGACTGGTTGAGGGCTAGAAACCTTGATTTGGTTGAGGATCGATCTGTGTACCCGTGGGTGGGTCGATTGTAGCGGATAAGCATATTGGGTTGGTTAGAGGATGTGCTGGAAGCCCGGTGGATGTGGGCCCGTGTGTTAAGGGTAAGGCACACGTTTGCCTGGTCGTGCATTTAGACATCCTAGACATTGATGTATCCATATGATTATATGCAGTGTATGCTTTGTGACATATGTTGCATGTGTTACCCTCACTGATGTAGAGCTCACCCCTTGCCTTACAGGTGCTTCTCAAGGAGGGGTCGACGGGACCCTCAATTAGGCGTTGGACGTGGAGCTTCAGCTTTATATTCTGTCATAGTTCCATTCTGTATTTGAGGACTTGTTAATGTATTTGAGATATGTGTACCTTTCATTGAGCTGGATGAATGTAATAATGGGATAATGTTATTGTTTTCAATTATGATTAATACCCTATTAGTACTATTGGTTATTGGTTTATTTTGTGGGTGGCTAGTGGTTAGCGCGATTGCCGGTAGAGGTATCTCCTTTAAAAAGAAAAAAATACCTGAGATAGTATTAGATCGGATTTGGGGAATTTATATCAGTTCTAACGTGCCCGTAGCGGGACGAGTCGTTACATGAGCAGTGTCAGGTATCGCATTATGGTCCCGTTCACATATTTTCCATCAGTATGTTCTCCATGGACCCCCCATTATTGTCGTAAAATCAATAGTATAGAACTTTGGATTAAATACAATATGCGATGCATTTCAAAATGAAAGTATTGTAGTTGAATCTCCTCACCATTAACTGACGAGTGTTTTGAAGAAGACTGTAAAAAATTAAAATTGTATAAATACACGGGTGCAAAAAATTACCGTGCATCAACACACACGGAAATAATTAGACATTTTACATCTTTAAGGTCCTTTAGTAAAAAAACATGCAAGTACACGTTAAAAAGAAAGATCTCGAAAAGCAAGGCATGCACTATCACACGTTAATAAATGTAGAATAAAATATTTCAAGTGAAACGAAAATGAATCAAAAGTAACAAAGTTAAAATAACATCGATAGCGGGGTGTTATAAAAAGATTCAACAATCAAAACACACAAAGAATAAGATAACACCCAGACATGGTGTTTTAAAGCATAAAGTAAATAAATTATTCAGTACCTGGTGCCAAATCAAAGATTCATGATTTCAGCCCAAAGAGTATAGAAAATAGTAAATGACAGTAAGTAGTAAACTCCAAAACGTTCTACAGGTGTTTCGGCGCAGTTCTCAGGTGTCGGTGCATGCTTAGCCTCCAATGAGCAGAGTCGAACACGAAACACTTGTGAAATAGGAGATATTCATATCTGTAGCCTTGGACTAGTCTCAAGCAGAACATTATGCAGTAGAATATGCTCTTCATTGATACGGCATATGGACTAAGAGGTCTGCAGATGGAGATGTTCCATTAGTAATAGGTGCATAGGTCTCTAAGACATTCTGAACGAGTGTTTAAGATTCTAGAGCTTATCCTTCGGAAAAGAATCCGAGAGTGGACCTAAATTTGCACGAAGTACATATGGAAACAATAAAATTGACCATTTTACCCCTGTAATTAAGATTAGTTACTCTTGAATTTTGTTTAAACTGTATAATAAATAGAATTTCAAGCGTTGCAGGAATAAATGGAGATTTCAGAGGAAAATGAGTAAAATGGAAGAAAAGAGCAGGAAATTGGCCAAGAAAGCTATTTTTGAAAAATGTTGGTGTATTGTCGACTTGAACTCAAGTGAAGACAAATCAACTAGTTAAGCTCTGTAAATACACGGTGCTAGAACAAGATTTTTCCTAGAGAGGGGATGAACAAAACAATCCCTAATTTTAATGGTCTTTTCAAATTTCTTGATTAATCAAAATAAATGCAGCGAAATAGACAAGATTAATCAAGAAAGATGTGTTGTGTGATCAAGAGATGTGCAAGTAATAAGAACAATCACAACAACAAACCAAACACCTGATATATAGTGGTTCGAAGTAAATCCCTCCTACATCCACTGATAGACTCACCCAATCTTGGGTTATCCCAAATTCACTAGATATGGGAATTACGCCCACACAAATATAGTAGGAATTACGCCTACAAAATAGAGTAGAAATTATGCCTACATAATCACCTAAGATTTTGAAAGGTTCAAGCACCCCGGTTTAATCTTTATTCCTCTATTTTTTATAGTGGTTCTATCTCCTTACTTTAATCCACTTCACAAGATGATATGAAAATTAGCACAAAAAGAAGCATTTTCCTTTGTAGATCAAATCTGATGTTGATGTGCTTCTTGAAGAGTTCTCCCAATTTGATATTCTTAATGTCGAAGATGTAGCACTGTATAAACAATCACAAGCTTAGGAGGAGGTTTCTAGGATATGAGATTTGACTATGGAATCCTAGATCTATTTTGAAAGTTCTTGGTGCAAGAACACAATTGATCCTAGAGAGGGGAGAGGGAGAGGGAGAGAGACAGGGGAGAGAGAGAGGGGAGGGGGGGTGGTGAATAGGGCAATCTCCAATTTTAATGGCCTTTTAAAAATTCTTGATTAATCACAATAATTTGCAGCGGAATAAATAAGATTAATCAAGTGTGTGAAAATAAGAGTGTACAAGTTAATGCAACAATCACACAATCAAAGAACCAAACACCCTATATAGTGGTTCGGAGTAAATCCCTCCTACATCAACTGATGGACTCACCCAACCTTGGGTTTTCCCAAATTCACTAGGTGGAGAATTACGCACTCACAAATAGAGTAGGAATTACGCTTACACAATAGCGTAGGACTTTCACCCAGCACCAATCTTAATTTTGAAAGGTTCGACCTACCTCGGTCTAATCCTTATCCCTCTACTTCTTAGAGTGGTTCAAGCACCTCGCTTTAATTCACTTAGCAAAATGATTTAAATAAAATCAAACTTAGAAGCATTTTCCTTTTTGTATCTCACAAGATGTAGATGTGTTTCTTTGAAGAGTTCTCCCAATGTGATCTCGTTGATGATGAAGATGCGCCTTTGTATGAAAAATCACAACCTTGGGAGAGGTTTCTAAGATTTTGGATTTACAAGTTGAATCCTAGACTTGGTTTCCATTTTCTCTCTTACTCACAATTAAGGGTTTGATTGGATTCTAAAGTGATTCACAAGAGTGAAGAGCTTAGAGAGATTGATCCTCTGATTTTGCCTCTGAATTTTCTAATGAATTCAGGTAGGTAAGGCTCTTAAATGATTCTCCAAGGGTCCTTAAATTCTCTAAAGCATGAAATATAGGCAAAATCAGATTTTTCAGAACAATAAGTTCACGATGGGTAGTGTAGTTTGAAAGTGACTTGCCACCAACCAGACCATTGCACATTAATGCACTCCAACGGTAAAAAAAGGTCACCCATGATAGATCGTGTTCCACGATGGCTCGTGAAATCCAAAATCGATGGGTCATGAACTGACGATAGTATCGTCCTGAGGCCAACAGTATTTTACAGAGTGTTTCCCACACAGAACTCTGAAAATATTAGCCGACAGGTCGTGGACCATGATGGGTCTACCCTGTCACTCACGATGGGTCGACGCACACGATAGTATCGGCCTGAGAGTGGACCAATTCGACAGTGTTTTTCCAACCATAACTCATGTCAATCCGGACGAAGGATCGTATACCACGATAGATCTGTCATGTCCTTGACGATGGATCGCCAAACACGATGTGTCGTTTTGACAGTTTATCAGTTTTTACAAGTTTGAGTCACTTGTTTTGTTGGATGTCAAAGTCCACTTTTATTTGATTAGATTAACCAGATATAATCTCTATGACTAGTCAAAGTCATCCTAGAGATGTGGGGTCCACCCTAGAGTCATCTGTGGTCAATTTACCTTAGTGATTGCCATACATTTGGTGATGTTGAATCTTGAAATGATCTTCCAATCTTGAGCTTGATTCAACCTTCACTTGAGTCTTTATTCATGTCTTCAATCTTCCAAGGCAATGCTTCTCTTGAGTCACGGAATTGATAATTAGGTGACTTAGTCAAGCTGGGTACTAACAATCTCCCCCTTTGTCAATTCATGACAAAAACCTAAAAGCTATGAATTACAAACTCAATGACATATCCCAAACCTATTACAATTCATTTGAATGAAAAAATATTATAATTTTTACAATAAGATTCAAATGACCTTGACAACTTTGGGCTTGTTTCATATTCTTGCTCAGCTTGCTTCATTTTCAAGATTTTCCTGTGTACACACCATAAGCAATCTTGATGGAAGCTAGAGTTCGCCATTAGTTCATTAGTCCAAAAACATGAGAAATATAATCAATAAGACTCTCCCATAACATATGAACTAAGGATTAAGAAATGTTCTAAAAAATTCACTTCATGACTCCCAATATAAAACCAACTCATGCATGCTTACATGAATAACTATTCATCAAAATGAGATCAACAAAAGCATGCAAATCTTATCATGAAAAAAAACACGGCATATATGTAGCAAGATCATGTAAACCAAGCCATAAACATAAATTCAAACCATTCATAGCTTAAAATATGGTATGCACCAAGGGTGCTTAAGGTTTACAACACAAAATTTAGTTTTTCAAAACTCAAAAACACATAAAAACACTAAGCTGCATCTGCTGGAGAGGTGATGGAGAGGCTGCATCAGCTGATTTGCAAAAGGAGGAGTAGCTGAGATGATGCTCTTGACTGCCTTCTTCACATATTCAGCCAATTCAGAGTGAAGGCGATTCATTCTCCTTGCTGTTTAGAGAGCTTCAAACCGATCCTCAAAGAACTGTCTGTTGGCAAGCACAATAGGTTCTTTTTCTTCTTTATCATCATCTTCTTCTTCAAACACAGGAACAGAAGAGGAAGAAGGAACAACAAAGGATGAGGAAGGGCCAGCAGAGGAGAATGCAGGTGTATCAAAGATAGACTCATAAACTGTCTCACCCAAGCACTTTCTAATGGCAGTAGCATCAAGAACTCTGATGCAAGTTGGGACTCCTTCTTGGGAGGCTTGACACCAAATGTTGGGCAAGGTGAGACACTAGAAAACAGTAGGGGGATGGCTTGACTTAGAAGATTTCCAATATTTGATAATGGTTGAGCACATCAAGCTTAGGAAGCAAATTTTTTTTTTCCGGTGGCAACAAAATAGAGGATGTGCACCATGTGACTGTTAAGATCAGCTCTGTTGCCATACCTGGGATAAACATTGGAACAGAACAACAAATGAAGAATTTTGTACTTAGAAAGCAAATCCCCAGCTCTTAACCAAATCTCATTTTTTCCACACAACTACTTTTCCACAGAGTTTCTTGGCAAACTTATCTATCTGCTTTACTGGTACAGTTTTGGGAATTTCAGGAATATATCCCTTTTCGTAAATGGGTTTGCCAATGAGCTTAGAGACTAGTTGAGGGGTAATCAAGGTAGTCTCCCCATTCTGAAATTCAATTTCAATGCAGTTCCTTTTGGGGTACGTTCTAATGGAGCAATACATTCCTTTGGCAAAAGAAGGATATGATTTTCTACCCCAATGCATCAAATTTTCCCATCCCATTTTCTGGAGGTGGGGACGAACATTGCACTTAGACAGGTCTAGAACATTGCAGGTTCTTTCAATGTTTCGATTTTTAAAGGCAGCCAAATCTTTAATGGGCTGGATGAGGGGTCCTTGGGAGAGCAGTTTGTTCTTCAGAATTTTCATTCCCAGTCACAAATTGAGTCTCTTCTTCTGACTCAGATTGAGCAAACTCAGAGGGGTTCTCTTCAATTTGTTCCTCTGAATGGGCAGGAGAGGAGGGAGTTTCCTTTGTTTCAGGTTGAGGAATAGGTTGGGATGGAGCAACAAATCTTGGATTTCCTAATAGAGATCTTTTGGGGTCTCTAAAGAGAAGGAGGAGATTTCTCTGCTGACTCAGGAATGGTAGAGGGTACAAGTTTCTGAGCTCGAATTTTCTTGGGAACATGCTGCCCTGGTTTGTTGTGAGTCACAGACTTAGCCCTTTTTGAAGGAAGAGAGGAAGGAGAAACATTTTCTGGGTCATCCCATTGACATCCACAGCTTTGAATGTGGCATGCTTCATCATTGGCATTTTTCCCGAATTGATTTCACATAAAAATGAAAAAGAGGGGAAAAGTTGAGGCTTACCTGAAAGGTAAAGATGCACAAATCTGATACATAGGAAAGCCAGGAGACACGTTTTCCAGGGAGAAACGCCGGCGAGATTGATTGGAGAAGGAGAGATGCTCAGAGAGAGAGAATAGGTCACGAGGTATCACGGGAGGAAGGCAGAGCAGCGAAGGAAATAAATCCAAATCGAAAATGAGTAGGAAAAAAAAAATTGAAAGAGGGAATTTAACTTAAACCTTCTACGCTCTGGCGAGGCATCGCCGCGATCCATCGTCGTTGGCGATGTATCACCAAGCAAGAAAAAAATTCCCTTTTAAATCCCTTTTTCATTTTGAGAACTCCCTCTTCGTTTTCAAAACATATGACATAAATAGAACGTAATCATACCAATAAAATATGATATGCCACATAAACATCTTGCACAAATTCAATCAATAAATGACGTATAGAAATTAAGTAGATGGAATGAAATGAAGCATAATACATGCAAGAACACAAGGTGATTCCAAACAAGTTTCAAATGTGTAAACCATATCTGCAAGTTCAACACATCTGAGATACAAATGTAGGACTTTGGAATCATAAGTCCATTACTCTATGACTCTCCAAGCATGACTAGTACTATAGCCAAGAACAGTACAGTCAAGGCTTGTTTTCAGCCATATTTTCCATGCCACAACACATAGGCTATTTGAACTACTAATTGTCACGGCCCGACCCAAAGGACATGTGAGAAACAATAATAATTTTTTTTTTAACTCGGACGAATGAACAACTCATAGTCCAAACACTGTGACACGTACACGTGTTGCGAGATCCCTATGGATCCTAGGACTTATTGGACCCTTGATTTGATCGAACTGAATTATCAGCTGCCTACGTACTCCAATGGAGATCAGATCCTGCGTAGTTCTCAATTCATTTATTTCATGGCACTAACCCCGTGCTATTCATGATGTCACATCAAGACATTCTAATTACCCTATCGTGGGCCTCATCAATAGAATAAATCTCATCTAACACGGGTCTATATCAATCATGGGAACACCGTCAACCATGGGGTCAATGTCACACATGGGATAAACCTCAACCATGGGACCTATACCCGAACATAAATATATCCCTCCTCGGGGACAATACTCTAAATATGGGTCCAATCCTCTATGGAAATCAATGCCCTCCGTGGGAATATCTATCCACGGTATACAATACTCATCCATGGTCACAAAGACCTCCATGGGAATAACCATCCATGGGAAAATAATATTTATCCATACAATCGTCACGTCCACCATAAGACCAATACGTCTACCATGGGACCACTATATCTATCATGGGGTCAATATGCCCATTGTATAATCAATATCTAGGCATGAATCCACTATGTCTACCATGGGAACAACATCCCTGGGATTCATCATCCATCCCTGGTAACTCTCCATCAGTGAGTATCATCTATCCATGGGTAATAACCATCCATGAATATAATCACTCCATGGGTATAATCCATCCATGGGCATAACTCATACATTCATAAAACCAATATGTCTATCATAGGACCAACAAGTCTACCATAAGACGAATACGTCTACTATGGGACCAACATGTCCACCAAAATACCAATATGTCTACCATGGGACCAACATGTCTAACATAAGACCAATACATCTACTATGAGACCAACAAGTCTACCATAAGATCAACATCCGGGCATGAATCCAAACCACCATGGGAAACATCATCCATGGGTATACACATCCATCCCTGGTAACACTCTATCTGTGAGTATAATCTATTCATGGATATAATCCATGAATATAATTCATCCATGGGTATAATCCATCCATGGGTATAACTAATCCAGAGGCACATCATCTACCATGAGATCTTCTATCCGTAGGAACAACACTAGAATGAATCACTATTTGACTGTGGCAACAATATCAAATCATCATATCATATTATAAATATATCACGGCCTCTAGCAAGACTTAGGGCCCATGACTTACTAAGCGGGAGACCCACGACTAGCGTGATCAAGTCTACGTCGCCCTGCATCCCTTCACCTTAAAGGTGATTCAGTCAAGCTCTAAGGCGGTCGAACCGCGTCTAATGAAGCTAACACCACTCCCATGGGGTAAAAGAGTATCTAGCTTTGTTCATCAACACACATCAAGTGTGCTAAATAGCCATGATAGCACCCTCCAGCGCGTAGCATGTGAGGGATCTACTCCTCGACGGCAACCCTACGGGACCAAGTCTCCGTAGCCTACCCCATCGTCCCGAATACCTCTCTAGAATGGTCAGTCAACCATCATAATCACGTGAGGGACGTACCCATACCACGTCTCAATATCAAGTGACCAAGTCACATATACATCTCAATGCCACAGTCTTTGTATGTTCATATCGAGGCTTCCGCGGTCTCACAGCTACTCTAGGCCTTACTCATGGAATCTATATACTTATCTCATCCTTTTAACTATACAAAGGTAAGACACAATGATCTACTGATAGGACAATTTCTTTTTCAACGGACTGAGGCAAAGCATTATCAATATCACGTGAGGGACATACTCATACCACGTCTCAATCATCAATATCACGTGAGGGACTCACCCATATCACGCCTCAATATAATCAATATCACATGAGGAACGCACCCATACCACGACTCAATCATCAATATCACGTGAAGGATACACCCATACCATGTCTCAATATAATCATCACGTGAGGAACATACCCATAACATGTCTCAATATAATTATCACGTGAGGGCCGTACTCATATCACGTCTCAATATAATCAAGTGACCTAGTCACTTACATCTCAGTGGCAAAGTCCTCATCTGTCCATCTTAAGAATTTTCACAGTTCTCTAGCTATTCTAGGCTTTACTCAAGTAACAAATATATATGTCTCATCATATCGGGACTCCTAAGGCATCATAACCTCTTCGGGCCGCCTTCGAAGGATCCAATATCTAGCATTAGGGTCTATATTAGAGAAAGTATATCCCATTAATCCCTTTATACCCTTCACATTTGCTCAACATCTTATATCATCCTTTATATAAATGGATGACACAATGCATCTTTTAATCAAGCTGAGGCATAATGCTTTCAGTTGCCTACGTACCACATACTGGATCAGATCAACCGTAGTTCGTTTTTTTCACGTTTGGGTTGACATTGGGGAGTGGTCATATTTTTTACTTTTGGGAAATTAAATAAGGCTTTCCTACCATTTACATTGCATTCCATGCATTCTCAATCATGCTAGCCCATCCCCATTGTAGCACAAGTTAACCCCCCTTGGGTTCTAAGATACTTGACCCTAACTCACCCATATCACTTAGTCTAACCTTTACCAAGTTCCTGTTTAAATCATGGAAATTTGTTCTACACATGATTAGGTCGATCCACCACAACCATTATCAACATAAGTACTCATTACTAATGTACACATCATCATATAATCCAAGCATGGCATTAAAACGTCATTCATCATGCTTATTATATGAGTTACCCATCTAAGAATTCCAATCACAATCATGAGAATTCATTTGATACATACATTACTCATAATCATACACAAGTATGGGAAGTTATCAAGGCCCTACATTACACATCTTGGGCAATCTTGATTTATCATACATTCTATCACACTTTAACACATCACAAATCTATGAATTCTCAATTATAGTAAACTATCTAATCATAGGGAACTTGGGAAACTCATACATATGTATCTGATACAATATATTCACGTCAATCACACATTGGCATAAAGAGGTCAAACCATAACCTTACCCAACTATGCATTGGAATTGGCACAAGACAATTTTCACTCAAACATATTATCACACACCTTGTGAGCATGAAATTTTACAAATATTCCCAATGCTCTAAGTGTATGGCATTCTCTAATTTTACCCAATATTATCAAACTTGAATCGTATCGAAATTGATCTAGGGGTGTGAATCGTGAATTGTGAATCGAAAATCGTAAAATCAGTACAATTCATATATTCTCTCATTCCCATAACTATTTTGTTGATTTGGATCATTACACTAATGAATGAAGCCGAGGTTCATCTACACTTGGTCTTAAAGATACACAAATTAGGCTCAATTCTTAGACCAATGTAGGACATGAGTGATGATCTACTTCGTAGGAACCCAGATTCTTGGGTTTGGGGGTTCAAATACTCTCTTCTGAACATGCCTTTGACCATTGAACCTAGGAACCTTTAGCTCCTTTAGAACGTTTTCCAATGTAGGACATGAGTGATGGTCTACTTCTGAACATTCTTGGGTTAGATTTTTCATCTTTGTTTTGAGTTGGTTGTTAAAGGCTTGATCACTCAAGCGTCTCTTTCTAAGATTGCATTCATACTTGAAATGCCCAATCTTTCCACAATAATAACATTTTCCTTTTTGAGCATGAGACATATGTCCTTTAACAAAAAACAAGTTGGTTCATAGGTCTATTTGATTTGACTTAGAGGAACTAAGGCTAGACCTATCACCATAGCTTTTACCCGAATTAAATAGTTTTTCAAGTTTTTGTTCTCCATGGGTAGACTTGTCTTGAAATTTCTCTTTGTGATTATAAAGATATTTCAATTCAGAAGTTAATTTTAGAACTTCTTCTTCAAGGTCTTTCCTTATGTCCCATAATTTTTTGTTATCATCTTTATGCATAGTTATTGTGCCTTGAAGAAATTGTGAAATTACCCGGTGGGCTAGAAAAGATTGACTGAAGAGGAAAAGAGGGAGGGGGGGTTTGAATAGATCAATCCCAACGTTAATGTTCTTTTCAATATTTTCTTGATTAATGTGAAATTGGGTAGATTTAAACCTTAGTTAATCAAGTGTGTAATTTTGGAAGTGTGCAAGATAACAATCAATTGATCGCACAAAGAGACAATGCACACGATGTATAGTGGTTCGATTCGTCAACCTACATCCATTGTTAGGACTAGCTCTACCTTGAGCTATCCCCAAATTCACTATGTGTGGTCTTACACCCTCACAATTAGAGCATGAATTCCACCTCACTCAATCGGCTGGGAATTCCACCCACCACTATGCCAGAGACGACGCTCTAGAGTTTTTTATAGTGGTTTCAGGAGCAAATCCCCCTTAATCCAGTTTACATCGACCGTCTGTGTTTGAATTCATGCTCACGAACCCGACCATTGCGTATTAAATGCACTACAATAGCACAATAGCAGGTAACAACGCGATCAGTCGTATACACGACTGATCCTCCGTATTCTGGATAACAGATTGTGAGTTTACGATTGAATTGGCCTAGGGCTATTCTGTCATGACAATTTCTTTGTCAAGATAGACCTCACCCGAACCCAGGGCGACAAATCAGTGCATTGGAGTCAAAGGCTTGCAGGTTACAGATCCCTTCAGATTTGAGAGGGAGGATCAGATTGGTGTGCGGCGGCAGAATGGTTGTAGCAGCGAGGCAGGTGCGTAGGCAGCACCAAGCTGCCACCTGAACTGTAGTGATGCTTGAGGCGACGAGAGCGAGAGAAGGGTTGGCGATTGGAAGGAGGCTACGACATGATGATAGGGTCAACTCGTTTGGGGTAAATGAGTGGAGAGGGAAGGATTAAAAAAAATAAAAAAAATGCAGTGGTCTGAAGGACCACGCTTTTGGGTACAACCGCTGGACCACCATTTTAGGTGCACCCTCGAGACCACTTTTTGGGTGATCGACCGAGGGATTGCAAATTAGGACAGTCCTGCAAAACTACTGTACTGCGAGTTTGGTGATCCCGCAGGACCACAAATTCAGATACTTCTTCAGCAAGAAAAGTCAACGATCAAATTTTTTTTGTAATTCCTAGAGTCATCGGGACTCGGAATTGAGATCCGTCTTCACCTGTGCGATCATAACGAAGAGATCTACGCGGTGACAGGTGTGGATTTGGAAAAGGAGATGAAATTTTTTGGAAGAGTCGGGGAGTGGTCGACGACAGTGGAAGGAGCTCGGGCGGCAATGCTTGAGATGGAGCTCAGTTGGGCTATACAGTCTTACTCAAGACTGGTGGATCATCCTAAGGTATGGGATGTGCATCTCACACAGAGATGCAGAAGGATAGTAGCTGCAGGTGGAGCTAAGCCGGAGCGGCTAGTGTGCACGGAGGTGCAAAGTTGCAAGTGCAGTGGAGGATGGTGTTTCAATTCATATCCGAGGTTGGTGAATTCTCGCCAAGGTGGAGATTGTTGGGATTGTGTGGCGCAAATACACGATGCTGAATTGGGCAAGACTCCAAATTTGGTCAATGACTAGCACACGACAATTGATAAATTTGGGACTCTAATTACATTAGGAAACTTCTATGTATCGGCTGAAAAGTAAAATAGCAACTGCTATGTTTGTGATACAGCAATTGCCAATTTCGAGGGATCAACCGACTGAATAATATTTAAAAAGGGGTCAGTGCATTGTGCTTTAAAGTGACACGGCGACAAGATGTAGCCAAGAGCGTTGCTGCACGGTGAAGGGCCTTTGGCCGAGTGCCTTTCGAGGCCACGATTAGGGCCTTTTGCAACAGAGGTGTAGTGAGGAAGATAGAGAGAGACATGAGGCAAGATACTGAGAAACTTTGGGTCAAGGGTTCCAAATCTTACATCTATGTATTCTTTCTCTATGGATAAAATATATACTTCCCCGTAGACATAGGGTAGAGTGCCGAACCACGTATATCTCGTGTTGTTTCTTTGTGTATTGTGATCTGTGACTGTTTGCGTATGTGGGTTAGGGGCCTAATTTCTTAACAGCAAGAGCACTAAAGGAAGATCTGTTTGTGCAAGAGTCGGTGAACGAGGACAAACAAAAGCAAGATCTGGGATTGAAGTATTACATGACAAGCATAAGCAGCGATTAGCAAGGAAAAGAAGCAACGTATAGCAGCATTGCAAACATCAAAATCAAATCAGCGTTGAAGCACTTCAGTCAAGAAGAAAATAAATGAAGCATTAACAATTTTTAAATCACAACATGTTGGGTGGGATTGATATGCTGTATGAAACATACAACACATGAAATATTTGATGAGTTGTAATCGGCCCATGCAACACATGCAATGTATTTAGTGCATCAGGTTGGACGTGTTGTGTTAAATTAGTTAGCAAAATAAACAACAATCAAAAGCGGAGAAAAAGAAATCAGAGAGAAGCCATTAAGCATCTAGAACAGAGAACCCAAATATGGAAGTTTCCTTTTCTGTACAGTCAACAGAGAGAGAGAGATCGAAAAGGACTATTTGTTTTTTTTTTGGGTCGTTTCTAAAGATGAGCCGGGCAGCAAGTAGCAGAAGCACCAAGCTGCAACTTCTGAGACAGCAGAGTAAGAAAGCAGTAGTCGGCGTGGGAGAAACCTGCATATCTAGCAAGAGAAAATAAAAAACAAGACCAGCAGTTGCTGTAAGAAAAGAAAAAGAAAAAGAAAATAAATACAGGAAGTTACAAGAGGACGAGAGCATGAAGAAAAGAAAGCGTGAGAAACTTCTCATGATTCAGACAAGCGGATATACAGAGAGAAAAGGGGAGGATAAGACAGCCCAGTCCACTGTTGTTTATCCAACCGTCAAAACCCACATAAGGAAGGAGTGGAAAGTAGAAAAAAATTGGCAAACAGTTGAAAGAATGCTCCATCGCTGATTTCAGCCAACTCAGCAGAGAGAGAATCTAGATAGATTTGCACGATGGGTCTGTGTCTGATTTTAGGAAGCCCAGAGAAAGAAGGTAAGATTGGACGAAGGAGAGATGAAGGAGATGGTTGTCCAACAGACTGAAAATAAATAAATAAAGAAATAAAAGTTGCCGTTAGATAAAAAATAGAGGAAGGCTGGGATGGTGGAATCAAAAGAATATGAGGAACGGTCCTGAGCATTGCTAGTGAACCCTATAAATAGAGGCTACGGGTTAGAAAAAATTCATTTGATAAAGAGACCAAGGTGTAGCATTGAAGTTGGAAGCCAAAAGGAGAGAGGAGACAAAATTAGTGGAAGCTTTTAGTTTTCTAGGTTTTTTTTTTATTTTCTTTTATTTATTTCTAACAAAATTCCATGTATTGTAGTTCTCTATTTCTTCCCATTAATAAATTTAAGATGTGCTTTTAGATTTATGGTCTTCTAATTTTCAATTTTTATTGTGATGGTTTGATTTATTTTAATTTCCAATTATTAATTTAATTATTTTGAACGTGAAATATTTAGATCTTTGATTAACTTGATTATTCTAGATCTAAGTTCTTTTGGGATGTGAAATATTTAAATCTTAGAGTTGCCTGATTAATCTAGATTTAAAGTTCAACTTGATTATATAAATTTTAATCTGGGAATTAATTTGATGAAAGACTTGAATTAAAATTTGGATTTTTACGTGAGTTTCGTAGTCTAAGTCTTGATTTTATATTTGAAATTTATAGGATATGATTGCCATCTTGTGTTGATTGATCAATTCACTTGTAAATATGTGTAGAAATTTATTTTTATTTTTATTTTGTTAAATTTATCAAAATTCATGAAATTTGTGTGAACTAAGTTAAAATTTGATGTATGATTTTCAATTTCTTATTCTAAGTAAATTTGTGGCCATTATAAATTTCCTAATTTAATTCTACCATTTTAATTGGATTTTTAATTTTCTAGATCTAAGATTAATCTCCATTGAGTATTGATTTTGGATATGTTTTACTATGAATATGTTTTCTTAAGGATATATTTTTCTAATTTGTTGTGGGTTTAACCTCGTACTCATAAATCTATACTCCAATTTGATTCGTGTGCTTGCAAGTAATTAAAATTTCACAACAAAAAGCAGAGTGCTGCAAGTTTCCTAAGAGAGATAAATTTGGCCTAAACGGCAAGGAAGAGAAAAAAGACGACGGTATGTAAAATGTAGTAAAAGGCCACCACTTTGAATAAGTCAGAAGTTAAGTTTAGGGTTTAGAGTATGTTAGCCATTGTTAGAGACAGTAAGATAAACACACAATGCTTTAAAGCTTTAAAGGAAACAATCAAACTGTCAAAAACATGAATTTTCCTCAACAAAATCTGATTTCTAACTTTTGAAAACTTTTTCAAAAATTCCCAATTCGTCCCCAAATGTACAGATTCTCGACCTGTCGAGTTTTCTGTATATTTTTTTTCTATTTTTGAAGAGGGCTTCACCATCACCTAAACTAGGATTTTAGAGAGAAAAAGTAGAAGAAAACACACATTTTCTCTTAAGCAAATAACCACAAAAGGAGGGAGAGAAAGAAGAAAACAGAATAAACAACAGAGAGCTAAACAAAGCCTCTAACCGTTTTGGAATTAAAAAAACACAGGGGAATGGTTCCTTTTATAGGAAAAGCTTCGGTTATTTTGGGAATTTCGTGAGATTTACTGGGTTTTTCTGAAAAAGGGGCACTCGGGGTTTCCTACTGAAAAATCTGACTTTATGACATTGTCTGGAACACTGAAGGCAAATTGATGGTTAAATTCTCGTTGAAAACTATCACCAAAAACCACTTGATTCTAAATGAAATATCGATTTCATTAAATCCAAACATGAATACAATAATATTATAAAATATCTAGATATTTTGAAAACTTAGCCATTAAGAAATCTTTTCCGGTAGTTTGATTCGGGGGTTTTACAGAGCGTACCCCTGAAATTGGACTTGGAGGTGACAAATATGAAATTTGACTTTACGAACGGTCGAGATTATTGAGAAAAGACTAAAAGTATCAATTTTGGTTGAAAGCTGAGACCGAAAGCCACTCGATCTAAATTAAATACACTGTTTTGAAATTTAAAACAAATTGACCATTGAAAACACATGATTTCGACGTTAAATACCGAACCCTCAGAAAATCCAAATGGCGTCTAAAATGTCTGGAAAGTTGTAGGCAAATACAGATCTTCTATAAAACAACATTCAGAAATTTTGGATTTCAAAGATATTTTAAAACAGGGGTTCTGCAAATGGGGTTTCGTAGACACAAAACTTTCTGGAAAATTGGTAAACATTTGAACAAACTTTGAAATTCATCCTTGTTTGGTATGAGAAGACAATTCGTGTATGCAAGTTTGAACGTCCAAATATTTTAAATGAGTGGTTTTACACACAGAAATAGTTTTAAGGTTATTATTCAGTATAATTCAATTGAGACGAAAGACATTTAGTAAATGACTATTTTACTATTCCAACTTCAACGAGTCGGATTCTTGAGATAACGATTTTAGATCGAGTCAAACTTGAGCTTTTCGGAAAGTTCAACAAAATTAAGAAACAATTAATTAATAACCAACCTAATTCCATAATTTTCAAGAATATTGAATTTATAAACAAAAGAAATAAAAAATAAAAACAAAATAACATATGTACATATTTACAGTGGAACTGGTTCAAAGAATCAAGGAGGTATTGTTATCCATATTTTAGTAATAAAATAATGGCCTAGAACGTGGAGCTCAAGTAAAATTCTAATTTTATTCAAGTATTTCATCAAATTAGTTCCTTAATTAATCCGAACCTTAGATCTAGATTTTTCATGCAATTCTTGATCGAACTATTTCATATGCTCCAAAGAACCTTAGACCTAGAATAGTAATGTTAATCAAAGATCTAAATATTTCATATGTCCAAATTAATTACCAAGGGAGGAATTAAGAACTAAAATGATTCAGACCATCATCATAAAAATCAAAATTTAGAAACCCATAAGAAAAATACAATGGAAATAAAAATCCACCAACCTTAGAGCATCCAGTATGGTGAATATATGGCTAGCTAGCCAAACATGTGGCCACAATGTTTTAACCGTGTGGTGTTAGCCATCAGTGGGGCCCACATTAATGTTTGTTAAATGGCTGGCCACAAGTAACACAAGGGTAGCCAGCCATTTAACATTCTCTCTCCTACTTTTCTTTCTCTCTCCTTTTGTATATATATATAACTTGTATATAGTTTTTGATTTTTTTTTATTTTCTCTTTTTATTTATTTATTTGATTATTTTGGATTTTTTTTTTGTTTTTGGGTATAATTTGTATATTAGGGCAAATAATTTTTTTTTACTTTATTATTTTATTTTTTATACAAAAAATAAAAAATAACTCTTTACCTTTTGATTTTTTTTTCCTTTACATTTGTAAACAAAATATATGAGAAACAAAAAATTAAAATTATTCTGTACAAAAAATTAAAATTATAACTATTGAGAAATAAAAATATTAAAAATAATATTTTATTCATCGCAAACAATATGAAAATTACATTTCTAAAAATATTCTCTTTAAACTTCTTCATTACCAAATTTATTTCATAAATGTTCCATTGAGATCTCTCCTTGAGATCCAGATTGTTATCTGCATTGCGAATCCTGTTAAGCCGAGTGGAAATGTGTGCCGATAAAAATGATCGGTCTTGATTGTAGTGTGGAAGACAAACTGGCTCATTTGTCGGATGTGTCCATTCTTCAATGTTGGTGTCGTGTTCATCTTCTATGATCATATTATGCAGAATGATGCACCTTTTCATTATCTTGCTCAGGTCTTCTTTTTTTCAATAATACACTGGTCCATGCGTTATAGCCCATCTTATCTGCAGCATGCCAAACGCCCAGTTCAACATCCTTCCTAATGGCTTCTTGTCTTTGGGTAAACAATTTCTCTTTTCTAGTAGTTGGATGCGGGATGGTCTGCACCAAAGTTGCCCACTTAGGGTATATACCATCAGATAGGCAATACCCCAACGTACGTTGGTTCCCATTCACCTCGTAATTAACCTGAAGGCATTGTACCATTGATGATACATTTGAATACTGGGGAATGATCTAAGACATTCACGTCATTGTGTGACCCATCCATACAAAAAAAAGCATGCCAAATCCACAGATTTTTTGATGCAACTGCCTCCAATATGAGGGTAGGCTTACCACTTCTCCCCTTGTGCGTGTCATGCCACGCTGAAGGACAGTTCTTCAATTCCCAATGCATACAATCTATAGAGCCAAGCATACTTGGAAATCCTCTTTCCTTCCCTTCTTCAAGCAAACACGCAATGTCGTCTTCATTTGGTGAGCGTAGGTACTGCTCCACATACAATGCAATTACAGCATCACAAAACCTCTTCAAACTTTTGATCGTAGTGCGTTCGCCAACCTTTATGTACTCATCACAAAGATCCTGCTGAAATTCCATATGCGAGTATAGCGTATCACAGCTGTCATCTTCTATATAGGCGTGCACTCCATACGACAGTAGCATCAGGATTTATGTTTGAAAAAGTTGTCATAAGCTTTAACATCGCTCATAATGCGAAGAAACAACTCTCGTCGCATCCGAAACCGTTTATGAAAGTACTCAGGTGGAAAAACTAGGATTTTCGGCGAAGTAATCTTTAAAGAGTTGTTGGGCTGCCTCCTCTCGATTTGCGCCTAATATATCTTCTCTTTGGAGGTTGACATAATACTTTTATTACATCAGGCGTGAACATGCCTAGAATTGTTTTCATCCAGTTTCTGATGGAATTGAAAAACCGTCTCTCGATTAGAATCTGATGAATTTTCTGAAGATTCAGACTCAGACACTGGAAGAGAGCAGTGATGATGAAGCCATATTGTATATATAATGAAAATGATGATTCAAATAAGAGAATCTGGAGTTAAGGAGTCAAAGTAGACAAGAATGGATCTAAGGGATCAAAGAAGATGAAGTGGATTTGAGCAATTACAAAATAGAAAATGAGTAGTTTATATAGCAATTGAGAATGTAGCCGTTGGAAATATAGTCGTTGAAATATACCCATTGGAATCTAGCTGTTGGGAATCTAGCCGTTGGAAAATAGTCGTTGGGAATCTAGCCGTTGGGAATCTTGCCGTTGGGAATCTAGCCATTGGAATATAGCCATTGGGAATCTATCCGTTGAATCTAGCCGTTGGGAATCTAACAGTTGGAATATAGCAGTTGGGAATCCTAGCCGTTGGGAATTCTCTATAAATACCACACTCATTTCACTCAATTCTTATCCTTCAACACTCATTTCTCTCGATTAGCATTCTTCAGCACTTAACATTCTTCAAAACTCTATGGATCATCGACCTCCATTCATGAACCCTTACATTAACCAATCTGGAAACTCCGAACTACCACCAGAATTCAATTTTGGGTGGCAGCCTCAAGATTCAGCCGAATTTGGATACATATCCCAACCCCAGTTCCAATACTCACAATATCCCCAATACGCATCCCAATTCCAATTCCCACATCGTCCCCAATACGCAACTCAATTCCAAAATCGATCTTATCAAGCTTCTCAATCACAACCCCACAAAAGCAAAAGAACAAAAATTGGTCTAATAAAAAAGATGTAGCACTGTGTAAAACATGGATCATGATTAGTGAAGAACCAGTGGTAGGTACAGATCAAAATAGAAGTCGACTGTGGGAACGAATTCACATTCATTTAGTTAGCCAATTTGGAGGCACGACAGAAAGAAATAACAGTGGTCTGATGAATCGTTTTTCAGTCTTCCAAGCAAAAGTAAACAAATTTTCAGGATTCTACCAAATGTCAAAGACACTTCGGCCAGTGGTTTCAACAATAAAGATATAGTAAGTTTATTACTTTGTTTTTTTAAAACCATATTTTTATTTTCATTCAAATTCTTAATTTCAATTATAGATTATTTTATATAGATGGAGTCTGCCAGAGAAGTATATAGAATTCAAGAAGGTCATGAATTTAAGTTCGAACATTGTTGGAATGTGCTTCGGGATTCACCAAAATGGAGGATCCATTGCAACGCTAAACAAAAACCAACTCAACAAAGAAGTAAGGGAGGTGTTATTGATCTGGATATTAATGAGATTGGAGATTTCTCCGAATTGATTCCAACAACACCAGGTTCATCAACTCCTGGTGTAGGTTCATCAACTCCTAGAGTATCAACTCCAAGTTCAATAAACCTTGGCGATGACGACCCACCAGCCGATTATGAATAAGAGCATGACACACGCCCTGTTGGACGAAAAGCAGCGAAGAAGAGAAAAAATAAAAATACATCTTTTGTATCATTGCAGAAGGACTTGATTACAAAAATGCAAGATTTAACTGAACAAGGCCGCATGTTTGCCGAAGCAGGAATCGAAGGAGAGCAATTGAGATTTAAAGTTAGCATGGAGAAAGAATGAACTAAACAGCTGGAGATATAATCAACTTTGGAGCAAAATTTGGAGAAAGAACGGACTAAACAACTAAAGATAAAAACAAAAGAAAGGATAGCTGATATAGAATTTGAAAGATATATAATGAGTCGAGATCCATCAAAGACGGCAACAGAAATGGAAAAAGCGTGGATCATTGCACAACAAAATGCAATCATAAATAAATTAACTCAAGATGGCGATCATATGTAATGTATTTTTATTTATGCTAGAGTATGTAATGTCTTTTTAATTTATTTATTTCCAGCATCACAAATATGTATGCCTTTTTAATGTATTTAATTTCTTGTGAGAAAATATATACGTTTTTTAATTTATTTAATTACTTGTGAGAAAATATGTATCTTTTGTTAATTTATTTAATTACTTGTGAAAAAATATGTAATGTCTTTATATTTATTTTCTTTTAAATTTGTTAAAAAAATGTACATAAAAAATAATAATAAAATATTAAAAAGTAATCATTCTAGTTAACACTATATCGTGTGACGAGGTTGGCTAAAAATTATAGCCAGCCATATCATCAAAAGAAATATTATTTAATTATATGGCTAGCTAAATTATGTGGCATAACCAACCACAATTATGTTCACCATACCGGCTTAGAACCCAATGTGGATTGAAAATTCACAACTTTTTTTTTTTTCCTCTCCTCCTTTGCAAAACCTTTGAATTCAATAGAGCCTTTGAATTCAATTCAGCCAAGTTCAATTCATTCTGCAGCCCAAGCCTTCAATTTATATTGTTTAGGAGGAATAAAATAAGTAAGCATTGGGTCCCACTCCATTACATCGATTCTTCCTTACTGGCCGACTTCTCCTCTTTCATTCGTGTAAGGTCCTTTTTTTTCTTATCTCTTGCTATATTTTCCACACCTTCTGTGTACGATAGCATTAGCCAAAAGACTACCCTTCTTTCATTCGTATATCTACCATCTCCTTCTATTCTTATCTTCTTTCCTTGCTAAACGCACCTTCCCAAATCTCATTCTTGCCAATTGAATTACTATTTTTTTCTTCGCCCCATCATCCAAATCTACTATGAAGATTTAATATAGTAGACTCTTTTTCAGCTGCTGAATGGATTGAAATCAGTGATGGATTTCTCTACTGAGTTGGCTGCTTTGCTTTCTCTTGTTTCTCTCTTGCTTCAAATTCGCTGCTTCACAATGGAGCTTCCCTTCTTACTCTTCTCAGTTTATGATTTCTGCTCTACTTCAAATATCCCATCATCTGCCTCCGATTTTTTGCTCTAACGGATTCCATATCAACACCAATGTTTGATGTTTTTTTCATTTTACTGTTGTTTTCCTTTTTTTATTTGAAGCAAAACACTTTCATATAGTTGTTTGATGGTTTCCATCAGCAGGATGTAACTATTAGAGTTGCCTTTCTCCTTCAAATTAGCGGTGCTAATTTGAGGGCATTTATTTTGTTCTTATCCTTCATTCTATTTATTTAATTGTATATTATTTTCTTTCTTATCTCTTGTAATTTTTTATTAATAAGTGATTTTTTGAATCTATCAACACGCGAGAGAAACCAATCTTGTGTTCATTTTACATTGTATCAGCCAAAGTATGGATTCCTATTCATCTCATTGCTGTTTCAGCGCCGGATCACCGTTAATATGCAACCCTCAATAGTTACAGTTGCTTTTGCTGTGCCGTCCCTATTTTCTTTCTCTATCGCAGCCCTTGCATCTTGCTCTTGCTGCCGTTTCTCCCGCCGCACTATCATGTCGTCTGCCGCTATTCCTTGTGTGGTTCGCCCAGCACGTTGGCTGCTGGGTGCTCTGCCTGCTTCTCACCGATCTAGGAAATGCCCCACTTTGCAAAAACGGTCTTCTTTTTGACGCTCTGGATCAATGCTTCCCTCTGGTTGCGTCCACTGCCTTCTGTCTTTGATCTGCATCTCCGATCGACACTTGTGTTTCTCGCGGATCTTCTCTGGCTGTAATTGTGTGAACTGGAGTTCTTCTTCTCTGTGGCGCCCTGTTGATTTTCAAATTTGCTTACGGCGGCTTCGTTGTTTACCTCAAATCTCGCCGGATCTGCGACGTTGTACCTCCGGTTCCGACGCGCATTCAACATTTTTTTTGCCTCGTGTCGGGGATCTATTCTTGTTGCGAGCCAGACCCTTTCCACGGCTGCCCATTGTCCAACCTTATTACTGCCATGTCGTGTTTATCAGAGATGCCCCAAGGTTGCGATTATGATGTGCTCTGCTTCGGCCCGTGCCTTGTATCTTTTGTCTCCATGGCTGCCGCTCAATATGGTCCTACTCCAACTTCCTCTACAGTCGACACCCAACTCGGCTCTGGTATCTTATCTTTTGGCAGCTCTGGTTCTACAGCCGATTCTTTCACTCTTCATCATTCCGGTAGCCCCACCATGGTTTTTGTTTCACCCCTCTCAGCGGTGATAATTATGGTAGTTAGTTACGTGCTATTACGATAGCTTTAAGCGCCAAGAACAGATTTGGTTTCGTGGACGGTTCTTTTGCAAAACCCACTACACAACCTGATCTCGGCAATTGGGAACGATGTAATGACATGGTCATTTCGTAGTTCTTAAATTCTATTACGTTTGACATTCATAGCAGTGTTATATGCAACGACTGCCAATTAAATTTGGGTTGATCTCTTCGAGCGTTTCACCCAGTCAAAGGCTCCACAGCTATACCAGTTGACACAATCTATCACCCACCTCAAACAGGATGACTTGTCTGTTTCTGCATATTACACTCGACTCAAGGCTATGTGGAATGAGCTACATTCCCTTATTACTCTGCCCCCATGCACTTGTGGCCATGGGCAAGCCGTTGTCGACCATCTTCACCGAACTCTTCTTTGGAATTCTTACAAGGTCTACATGACCGCTTTGCCTCCCTTCGGAGTTAAGTTCTCCTCATGGATCCCTTTCCCAGTGTCAATAAGATTTATTCTTTAGTCCGTCAGGAAGAAAAACAACAGGAGATTCATTCGGCCTCCTCATTTTCCGGATGCAGCGACTCTTGTTGCCAAACCCACCAATCACGGGGGTACTTCTCAGCGTGGTCACTCTTCCAACCGCAAAACTCATTCCCACTGTACTCACTGTGGGCGACATGGCCACATTCGTGACTGCTGTTACAAACTCATTGGTTATCCTCCATGGAAGACTAATGCCTCAGTCCCTCCGTCTCCATTTCGTGATCACGCCTTCATTACTCAGCCGATGCCTCACCCTGGCGACCCATCCACCATGACTCCGCCATCTCTCACTCAGGAGCAGTATACTCAGCTCTTGGTTCTGATTTCTCCAGGTAGTAGCAATGTATCCCATGCTCATATCGCAGGTATTGCCCTCTATGTTCCTTCATATTCTGTTTGGATTATTGACACTGGTGCCAGCAATCATATGTGTTATTCCTGCTCCTTATTTTCTTCTAACGCACCATACCCTAATCCACCTTCTGTGCACCTTCCCGATGGTTCCACTACTATTGTCACTCATGTTGGGACCATCCATATTTCATCTTCCATTACCCTTGAGCATGTGTTATTTGTTCCATCTTTCAAATTTAATATTTTTTCTGTCACTCAATTCACTGCCTCCACCTATTGTTTGGTGACTTTTTCATCTACTCGTTGTTTTTTTCAGGACCCATCAACGAGGAAGACGATTGGACAGGGTAATGCTCACAATAACCTGTACTACCTGCATGCGGAGTCGGCACTCGCAGTAGTCACCCCCTTTCTATTGATCTCTGGCATTTCAGGCTTGGTAATTTGAATAATCATAGCTTACGACTTTTAGCTAAAGATTTTCCTTTTATTTCATGCTTTCAGAATAAACATTGTATTATTTGTCCTCAAGCTAAACATAAGCGATTGCCATTTCCATCTAGTTTTATTACCACTAAAAAACCGTTTGCTTTAATTCATTGTGATATTTGGGTCCTTTTTCTCAACCTTCCTTGAATGGTTCTAGATATTTTTTAACTATTGTTGATGATACTGCACTTGGATATATCTCATGCATGTTAAATTTGAAACGTCATCCCTTTTAGTAATTTTTTTTAACATGATCGAAACGCAATTTCGCTATCGCATTCGCTCTGTTAACTCAGGCACCGGTGGAAACTTCTTTTCCGTCGTCCAACAAGTTCGTTCGGATAATGGAACTGAGTTCCTTTCCTCCACCATGCAGCGCTTATTTTCTTCCCATGGGATAATTCACCAACGTTGTTGTGTTGTCACATCCCAACAAAATGACATTGTTGAACGCAAGCACCATCATCTTCTCGAAGTAGCCCATGCACTTCGTTTTCAATCCTCTCTACCCCTCCAATTCCAAACCAAATTATTCCCGTTTACGAGTCTTTGGCAGTCTCTGTTATGGTCACAACCACTCCATCCAACATAAGTTTGACCAACGAGCTAAACCAGGTATTTTTGTTGGCTACCCATATGCTCAAAAAGGTTACTACGTCTTTGACCTAGCCTCTAACATTTTCACCTCTCGTGACGTTACATTTTATGAAGGCATCTTTCCATATCGTGATCTACCTCACCCATCCACTTTATCTCCAGTCACCCCCTTCCTGTTTCCTGATGAACCCCTTTTGGTTTTTTCATCTATCATTCCACCTGTCTCCACATCAGACACCACCGCTGCTCCTCCCCTTCCGCCCACTATTGCTACACCTACTGCTTCGACACCAGTTGACCGCCCTCGCCGTACCCGTCGCCCCCCGCCACATATAGCTAATTATCAGTGCTCTACTACCTCTCATGAGCATCGACCCTCTCCATTCGATTCCCAGTTGACAGGTACACCTTACCCATTCCATCATTACCTTTCTTCTTCTAACCTCTCTATTGCACATTACACTTTTCTTTCTACTATTTGTTCATCAGATGAGCCTAGAACTTTCACACAACCTGTTAAATCCCCGTACTGGAAGGAGGCCATGGAAAATGAGATTGCTGACTTGGAAAAAAACAACACTTGGAGCCTTACCTCTCTTCTCGCCAATAAGAAACCCATTGGCTGCAAGTGGGTCTACAAAATCAAGTATAAATCTAATGGATCCATTAAACGATATAAAGCTCGCTTGGTGGCTACACTCAGGTGGAAGGGCCAGACTATTATGATACTTTTGCCCATGTTACTAAGCTCGTCATTGTTCGTGCACTGCTTTCCATTGCTGTAATTAAAAGTTGGTCTCTCCATCAACTTGATGTCAACAATGCCTTTTAATAAGGTGATTTTGATGAGGAAGTATATATGACGCTACGGCCCGAATTTTCGCGACAAGGGGAGCAGAGGGTTTGTCGCTTAAATAAATCTATTTATGGTTTAAAACAAGCTTCTCAGCAATGGTTTGCCAAGTTTTCGTCGACCTTTTTTCAAGTTGGTTTTTCACAGTCAAAATCTGATTATTCTCTGTTTACTCATCATCAAGGCAGTTCTTCCACATTTGTTCTGGTTTGTGTGGATGACATCATCCTGACTGGTAATGATGACTTGGCTATTCAATGCCTTAAACACTTTCTTGAAGAAAAATTTTATATCAAAGACTTGGGGAGACTAAAATATTTTTTGGGCATTGAAGTTGCCCGCTCTAAGACAAGTATTTTCCTTTCTCAACGAAAATATATTCTGGACCTTCTCAAAGATACTGGCTTCATTGGTGGCCGTATTTCAGACTTTCCGATGGAACAACAACTAAGATTGTCTCCTGATGATGGGACTTTACTGCCTGATCCCACCATATATAGTCGCTTTGTGGGTCGTCTCATCTACCTCACTATCACAAGACCAGATCCTAACTATGCAGTACACACTCTTAGTCAATTTCTGCACTCTCCTCGTACTGCTCATTTGGATGCTACACATCGCGTCATATGCTATTTGAAGGGTTCTGTTAATAAAAGGGATATTCCTATCTTCATCCACCCCTCTTTGCCTCAAAGGATATTGTCATTCGGATTGGGCTAGTTGCCCCACTACTCGAAGGTCCACTACTGGTTATTGTACATTTTTAGGTTCCAACCTTATTTCTTGGAAGACGAAGAAACAATCTACAGTTTCTCGTTCATCAGCTGAGGCCTAATATCGTGCCATGGCTACTCTAACGTGTGAACTTCAACAGTTAAAGTATTTACTTAGTGATCTTCGCATTGATCATTCTACCCTATCACCTTATTCTGAGACAATCAAGCTGCCTTACACATTGCCAACAATCCAATTTTTCATAAACGAACCAAACATATCGAGATTGATTGTCATTTTGTTCAGGAAAAGTTGCAATCTGGGCTTCTTCTTCCTCGCCACATTCCTTCTTCGCATCAACTTGCAGATATATTCACAAAACCATTGGGAAGAGATTTGTTTCATGACTTGATTGGCAAGATGGGCGTTATTCACATACACGCTCTACCTTGAGGGGGAGTATTAGAATTGACATTCTCCTTGAGTGAATTTATTTTGTTCTTATCCTTCATTCCATTTATTTAATTGTATATTCTTTCATTTCTTATCTCTTGTAATTTTTTATTAATAGAGAGTGATTTTTTGAGTCTCTCAACACACGTGAGAAACCAATCTTGTGTTCATTTTACAGGAACGAATACTGGCTGCTGTTTGGAATGATGGCTGCCTCTTTATTACAAATCTTTGTAGCCATCGACTCTTAATGTTACACAATCCTGAGATCAAGGCTCACTGCTTCTGCTTCCTCTGCTTCAACTGCTTTGGATTTTTTTTTCTTTTGAAAAACTGCTCGTTGGCTTGATCTCCTCAACGGGTGTTGCTGTTTTCTTTTTGGTTTCTGAACTGCAAGAAAAATTCTGAAGATTTCTCTCTACTGTCTTGCAATTTTTCCAGCTGATTCGATTGAAGAACGACAAGAACCAACATGGGCAGATTTCTTTCTCTTTTGCTGTTCGTTTTCTCAACTTTAATTGCTAATTTTCCACAATCTTTTCTCATGGTCTAATGCCTTTCTTACTCGCTACAACTGCTGAATTTTTCTTCTGTTCTTAATTGCAACATTTTCCTTTCATTTTATTCTGCTCTTCATGTATTCTTTTATTCTCACTTTCATGTCAAAGCTTGGGTGTGTGCTGTCCTTGGCTAGTAGTAGATTCTCTGTTGGTTGTTGTGTACGTATTGGAACGTATAGGCCACCTTTCATGAATCCTTTGACGTTCACCATTCTCTGATATGGCAAGAATGGTAATTGACAAATCAATTGCAAGAGGAGAGTCACGTTAGAAGGAAAATCCCAATCTGCTTCTCTTTTGGCGCTTTCCACAGAATTTCGTTCATCTATGAACAGTGAAGAAGGCCCGTGATTGTATGAGCTTCTTTCTTGGGCCGTGTATCAAGAATGGGTATGGGCCCTTGGGTCATGCACATGGGTCATGGGCTTGGCTCATGAGGCTTCTCTCTCTATTCTTGATCAAGAAAATTCAAATGATGCATGTCTCCTCTTCATATTTTCAAGTCTTGCCACTACTTCAATCTTCTGGGTTTTTGTTGGGCTTTGACTTGGGCTTCAATTATGGGCCTGGGGTCTTGATGGGCTTGGACCTAAACATGGGCCCACTTTCTGCATTATTTCACGATTTTAATCATCATTTCATGTATTCTATTGGATTCCCTACAAAACTCTAAAATACCATCAAATATATTAAATTTACACAAAACAAGGACTAACTAGTCCAATATCTAGGGGATAAAATTGTCTATTTCCTGTTTACATCAAGGGTCAGCCCAGGTTTGTATGGTGGATGATAGTGGAGGTGTTAGAGACATGATGCTTGTGGGACTCCATGTGGGACATGTGTACGCATGGTTGTAGTCGTGCATGTAGATATCCTAGACTCTGATGTGATAATTCATGTACGTGTGATGTGTTGATTGCATGTGATATATATATACTTGTGTTTTTCTCACTGGGTATGTCGAGCTCATCCCTTACCTTTAGGTGCTGCGGTGGATGAGGGGCCCGTTGGACCGCTTGATCAGGCTTAGGGAATGGGGCGGCTATTTTACAATGCTTTTCAGTTTATGTCTATTTTGAGGAAACACATTACCTATTTGGGATAACATTATGACATGCTTTATGGATGACTATAATAACCTAGATTTTATGTGTTATTACTGTTGATGATGGTGTCTTATATTCATTTCATGTTTAATGCAATGTGATGCATGTTGGGTTGCACTGTAGAGATGGGAGGAGTGTTACCTCTGCCAAACAAAAGAGATTTCTTCTGAAGGTTGTGTTGGAGATAGCATTCCCGTGGCAGTATTATTGGGATGTGGCTCGAATTAAACAAGGAAACTTGAACTTTTCTCTCTCCTAAAAACAAGATGAATATGCTGAGTGAAGTTGCTTAAAGATGTGGGTCTCTCAAGATAGGGACCAAGATTTTCTCTTTACGTAATTAAGAGTTGTTTAATGTGAAATTAGTAGT
The DNA here is from genome assembly GCA_013350335.1 of Chimonanthus salicifolius. Taxonomy (NCBI): domain Eukaryota; kingdom Viridiplantae; phylum Streptophyta; class Magnoliopsida; order Laurales; family Calycanthaceae; genus Chimonanthus; species Chimonanthus salicifolius. The sequence goes on along the minus strand of CM023539.1, from coordinate 23,578,959 downwards.
TGATTATTACATGAAAAACAACTATTGTCTACGGCAATGGGACCGACTGTATGGGGATTCAATACACGGCAGGGAACTCTATAAATAGTGCGTGAATGAGCATCTTGAGACAAAAAGATACACGAAATGAGAGTGTGATTCAACAGAGAGATACAACAGGTTACAAAAATCTCTCTGTTTGGAGATCAACAATCACACGAGAAGAGGTTTGGATGACAATCACAAACTGCAACGTGGGAGGAACTCTCTGTGCTGATACACCATGAGAGGAGACTGATTGCAGCCAGCCATAGTAGACTGTCCAAAGACAAGGACATATTAGAACATGTGAGACAAAGGCAGGTTGAGCGAGAGTAGCAAACACCAATCTGATAGTGTTGTTGTCGTGTGTGTATTACAGAGGTGTTGCGCCCAACTACACCATTCAGCAGATCTGAGGTGGAACAGAAAGATACACGAGAATCTGTAAGAGGCTCTCTTCATACAACCAGACGTGCAGGGCTGGAGAAACAGAGAAGTGGCAGCTGCAAAGGGTTGGTTGAGTTGCAAATTCTTCTGAATTAGAGGGTACGTTTCGAAGGCAGCCGACCACACAATCAAAGAGAGAAAGTAGGCAATTTCTCTCTCTGCAAAACGACAGATCTAGGAGCTTAGAACAGTGATTGGCAAGAGCACGAAAGGATTTGATTGCTACTTGATTACATGAAGGAAGAGAGGCTTGTGAATACAAGAAGCAGTAAAGAGGTTTACATCTCAGTGCTCTAGTTTGGGTTGGATATTCAAACTCATTAATATCTCGTGTAAATGTATTGTTTCTTCTCTTAATATAAAAGAATTAGACGCTTCGTGGACGTAGGCCAAGGTTGGACCGAACCATGTAAAATCTGGTGTTTATTGTGTGTTGGATTCCGTTTATTAGTGTTATTCCGTTAATAATCCTAACAAGTGGTATCATAGCTGATGTAGAGATCAGGGAATAAAGGGAGATCGAAATACAACACAATGGAAATTAGAGGAATCCTAGGGACAAAGTTCAAGTTGGAGCCCTTCGACGGGAATAATAACTTCAGCCTGTGGCAGAGCACAATGAAGGATATTTTGGTACACTAAGGGCTATATAAAGCACTGAAAGGGAGAGAGAAGCTAGGATCTTCCGATGAGAAAGGGAAGGAAAAATAACAGGACGCCATGTCAGTTGATGCATGGGAGGAACTAGAGGTGAAGGAGGTGAACACTATCCAGATGTGTCTAGCACCGGAAGTAAAATATCATGTCTTCGATGAAACTTCTGCAATTGTGTTAAGGAAGAAGTTAGAGACTTTGTACATGTTAAAATCGCTCACAAACAAGTTGTTCCTAAGAAAACAACTATACCAATTGTGGATGGAGGAAGGAACAAATATTCTAGACCATTTTCATGTGTTCAATAGAATCATCACTCAATTGGCCAATGTTGAAGTGAATTCGAAGAGGTTGACAAGGATGTTATTTTGTTAGCTCTCGTTCACCACCTTTTGATACATTGCTGACCACTCTATTAGTTGGTAGAGAAACTCTCACAGCCAACGAGGTCACTGCGTCGTTGCTCCAGACAGAGACCATCAGGAAACCGATAAACACATCCAATTCAGATGGGTTGGTGGTGGCTATGGTGAATTAGCAGCGTAGAAGGGGAGTTGGCAGAGACTCCAAAAACCCAAGGGGGTCAAGGTCAAAATTGAGGAGTGCTGAAAAATTTAAATGTCTCTACTGCGAGAAAGAAGGACATAAGATGAGGGACTGTAATCAACTAAAACGCGATTGGAAGGCCAAGTCGCAAAATCCAAACCAAACGAGCGTCGCACAGGGTTCTTTAGCAGAGGGTGTTGCGGAAGTGTTAATAGTCACCAAAGGTACGGATAATCTAATTAATCGGTGGAATTTAGATTCTTGATGTTTATATCACATGTGTCCGCGCAGAGCATGGTTTGAGACATAAACCCTGTAATGACGGAGTTTTCCAAATAGGTAATGGTGCAACTAGCATAACCATTGGAATTGGGACAATAAAAATCAATATTTTGATAGTATGGTGACAACACTAGAGAATGTGCCATGTCCCTTATATTAAAATGAATTTAATTTCCTTGGGAACACTTGAATCTGATTGGTTCGCCTTCAAAGCAAAGGACAATGCTCTTAGAGTTGTTAAAAGAGCAATGATTGTGATGAAGGGAAAGAGGCAAGGAAGTTTGTATACACTGGTAGGGAGTACATTCATTGATAGGCAAAATAGACCTTTTAGTCTGATTGCGGCTAGAAAGAACAGAAACAAGAGGTCCGGCTTGAAAGATAAAGTTACCTTTACATTAGATAGTTGTGGTGTTTCGTCTAGTTTCCATGATGCAGGTGAAAACAACAGGAAAGGCGAAAATGAAGATATGCCACACAAAAGACAATGAGACGACCAAGCCAGTGACTATTGTCAAGTTCAAGTGAGGCTTGGGTTTAGCCAATTCTAATAATTGAAGAAAACAGGTGGAACATCCCTAAGCGTGGGGATGGACATCTCACACAGAGATGCAGAGCAGCAGGTGGATCAAGGTTGAGAGTGGCCAGAGATGCACTGGAGGAAGTTGTTACCGTTATCTCCGGAGGATTGGTGAATTCTCTCCACAGTGGAGATTGTTGATGTTGCTCGAATTAAACAAGGGAATCTGAACTTTCCTTTCTCCTAAAAACAAGATGGATGTGTCAAGTGAAATTGCTTAAAGATGTGGGTCTCTCAAGATAGGGACCAAGATTTTCTTTTTACGCAATTAGGAGTTTCCTAATGTGAAATTAGTAGTTTCTTATTACATGAAGTACAACTACTATCTACGGCAATGGTACCGACTGTATGGGGATTCAATACATGGCAAATAACTCTACAAATAGTGGTGTGAATGAGCATCTCGACACAAAAAGACACATGAACTAAGAGTGTGGGTCAACAGAGAGATACAACAAGTTGCAAAAATCTCTCTGTTTGGAGATCAACAGACACACGAGAAGAGGTCTGGACGATAGTCGCAAACTGCAACGTGGAAGGAACTCTCTATGCTGATATACAGCGTGAGAGTAGACTGATTGCAGCCAGCGTGGAAAACAAGCCATAACAGATTGTCCAGAGACAAGGACAGAGCATAACCTGCGAGACAAAGATAGGTTGAGTGAGAGTAGCAAACACCGATCTGATAGATTGTTGTTGCAGCTTGAGTATTACAGAGGTGTTGCGCCCAACTACACCATTTAGCAGATCTGAGGTGCAATAGAAAGATACATGAGAACATGTTAGAGGCTCTCTTCATACAGCCAGACGTGCAGGGCTGTAGCAATAGAGAAGTGGCAGCTGCAAAGGTTTGGTGGAGTTGCAGATTCTGCTGAATTAGAGGGTGCATTCCGAAGGCAGCAGACCACACAATACAAGAGAGCATGTGATACCCCAACCCAAATTATAAGTTAATTGGAATTAATTTTGATTAATTAAAGAATTTTTAGCTATTGATTGTGATTTTTGTTCTTCTGATCATAAAGATTATTGAATAAGCTTCTCAACGGATCCATGTTTGACTCGATCCGAGTCCAATAGCTCTTTTAATTAAGTCTCATAGGTATAATGACAAATTATGAATATTTTAATATTAAATTAGGCCTAAACCTAAAATGCTCTAGAAACTTAGTCATTTTACCTAGTTAGAACTCCACATTTTAGAACAGTCAATACTTTTAAATTCCGAACCTAATGGAATACCAAGCTCGTTCTAATTCCGCATATTTTTACTGCCTAAACTTTCCTAAATGGCAAAACTCCAATTTGATAGGGGAGGTAAAGTCCTAAAAATATACGGAGAGAGTCAGTACTGGATCTGTGTCATAAATAAACCTCTTGCATTTTTAGATTTTCAAAATATTGAGTTTTTAATATTTATTTTCCATCGAAAAACGTGAGCCGTCGATTTGATTAAAAACACTCTTTCGCTTAGATGGAATGGTTTTTTACTTCGAAACACTATGAAACTTTAGAATATTTTTACGAAGCTATTTTAATCTATCCAATTGTAAAATTATATTTTCCTTGAGAAATTCTTTAAAATTTAGAAATTTTACTTCAATAGTGATTTTTTATTAAAATACTGAGTTTTTGACCGAGTTTTATCTCTAAAATTTAATTCTATGTTTATCATTTTATAGGTGACTCTGTGGACTGATTAAATCATTCAAGTGGGATCTTGAAATACCTTAGATTTAACAAAGGACATAATGGGAATTAGGTTAAAGAATAATAATAAAATAATATAATAATCTTATAAGATAAATATCAAACCTAAGGCTACATTGTTGTAGCCGTGCAACGTGGATACACCCCCGTTCGTTTTTGGCCTACGGTCATTTCCTTATTTAAGGCAGGAAGGGTCGAGAGACGTGGAGGAATTAAAGGAGGGGAAAAAAATCTGCAACTTCAGTCGTTTTCTCCTCTCCTAGTCGCTCTCTTTTCCTTTCAGTCAAATTTCAACAGCTTTCATATATAAGGTACCAAAACAAGTTTTTCTTGATTTTATTAACTCTGTAGCAAGTTAAATTTAATTTGGATTAGTGTTGGACTTTAAAATTGAAGTTTTCAAAATGAAGAAAAGGTAGGCTTCTCTCTTAAATTTAAAATTACATCCTTAAAATCGTTTTATTTTTACATTCAAAAGTTATTTTTCAGCCTTTAATTAAAAGAGGGAAAAACGATTAACCTCATCTAACAATGATATATTTAGTTTTATGCATTGTGTGTTTAAATTCCAGTACTATAACCTCTGGGCCAAACTATCATCAGTAGCGGCACTTAGTCGTTCGGTGATACCATCTGAGGTGGCGCTTAGTTACTAAGTGTATCATCCGTAGTAGTGCTTAGTCGCTCAGTGATAGCATCTGAGGTGGCGCTTAGTCACCCGGTGGTCTTGAAGTGGAGCACTGAGTAATTTATTTATTTTTTGTATTGCACCCTCGGGTCGGATTCTCAATACGTTTCCCTACTCGGGAGAAAATGTAACACTCCGACTCAAAAGTGGGACCGGAAAGTCACTGATTTTTTTTTTTTTGAAACTAATCTCAAGATTTTAACTGGACCGGATCAAAGGTTAGGCCTAGAACAAAAGCCACACATGAGCCCAACATGTGGATTCAAACATATACCATAAGCCTACCCAAAAACACAATTACAAACACATAATTCCATAAATGAAATATTATTAAATCATAACCAGAGTAGCTACGGAACACAAAACGGTTTAATACATCACATCAACACAAATTAAGTACCACACATGGTACTTTGCAAAAACATATGGTTCAAAGAACCAAAAGACAAATATAACGGAATTCCCCTCAGTGGGAATGCCAAGGCAACGCAGCAACTTATCCATCCTAAGCTTCATACGGATGGTTCTCCTCCTCGGGCACATCTCCTGAAATGTGAGTGGTGTGAGCTAACTAGTCCAGTGAAGGAAATATAACAATGTAGTCTAATGAAACATCAGATTAGTTAAATAATCAACATTTACAATGTGATATCTCAAGCTTGTCAAAGAAAATCTCAACATCATTCCACCACTACTGTCATCCATCGTAACGCCTACATACTACGCTGAGACAATTGTATTAGGTCCTGACACGGTCAAAATATATCATTGCAAGTACATCTTCGACCTTCACATGGCCGGTACTGACACTCTCCAAATCAGCAACTGTCGACACCCCTGGTCCAGTAGACGTAAACCAACACACACATGGCTGATAATGGTTCAATAGTCAATGGTACGTAGAAGCAGTATTACATAACTCATAATCAACATCATCACATATAGTCATCATAAGCACTTCTTACAACAGTGCATCATGTCCAGGCACATGGGTGGGTTCATCAAAATTTGAAACCACTCATTGCTTAAGATCGATCTCATTAAACCTGATTTACACCTACTGCAAAGTTAAGTCCCCTCACTTAAATTGTGTGGTCTCGAAGTCTCTGTCAACATACAAACAAGTGTGCAATCAATCTGAGAGCAACAATTGATGAAAAAGGAATAACAGCAAGGGAAGGACAATCACTATAAAAATGAATTTATCAAACATATCAAAGTAGGATATATTTCTCCGAAACATGAAACATTAGGATTTCCCCTGTAACACCCCGCCCTTCTCTCATCGAAATCAACGCCTGTTTTTTTTTTAAATATCAAAGTTTGAGCAAGATCGAAATGTCACGACGCGAGTTAAGTCCGAACTTCCAAAGTCCGACTCTTAACTGGCCAACCCTATGTGTGCATGGACCAAGTCCAAGAAAATAGTTCACACATAGCAATACGATATACATGCCAAATAAAAACCGTAACATGCGGTAAACAATAGAACTAAGTTCCATTCAATTGATAGCAAAGTACTTAGTCAAATAAAATCACATTAATCATTATCCAATTAAAACATTGTATCCAAAACAGTGTATGATAATAAAGATCCAATCATACCGATAAAACCAGAAACCTTGCATGATAATAAAAATCATAATCATGCTGATTCAATGCTATACTATGCTATCATATGCAATGAGTCCCGCCCATCACAAAATATAGGGTATACTCTTGATGGAATTCTCCTCATCAAGGTATCTTCTTGGTGGAATTCTCATCACCAAGGTCTTCTCTCTTGATGAAATTCTCTTTATCAAGGTATTTCCTTCCACGAGTGTTTTACGGACGTCCTATCGGAGTGTGGATCTCCGGATATATAGTATCCTCTTGATGAGATTCTCATCATCAAGGTATCCCCCACTAGTGCTTTACGGACGCCCCGACGGAGTGTGGGTTCTGGGTACCTGTCTTCCCTCCCATGCCATGCATGAGATGCAAATGCCAACATGCTATGCAGAAACACAAATCATAGCGTTTAAAATCACAGTTTAAGACATATACCGCACATGTTATTTTATCATATAAACATAGCATTTAAAATCACAATTTGAAACGTATAAATTCATCAAAATAAGATAGAGCAATTGTACATAAACCCATGGTTTCAATGAGGTGGAATCCTACCAAAGACCGTTAACGCGTGCTTGTGTCTTTTGTTCAATAATCATCGCCGATCGCGCACCACTTGCGAGATCCCGTTACCTTATAATATAATATTAAGTCAATACCAAGTCCTACTTGATTTGCAATATTTAAATCCATAAACCATACTTGTGGGGTTCGGCCATACCTATGGCCGAGCTTCACCCTTTTTGTTTATTTATTCCATTAATTACCAAAATGCCATTGGTCTAACCTTAATTAATATTCTATTTATTTTAATCCAAAGTACATAACCCTAGTCCGCCAATCAATTCCTATGTTTAGATCCAAATACATAGATCCTAAACATCTAAGTTCTCCAAATAATTTCTCATATAATTACCTTATTGCCATACAAAGCTAAACTTCCATCTTTAACAAATATTTATAATTTTTTGCCACTCATGGCTTACATAACCCATAGTTTCTTTTAAAATCTTTCACCCGTTACATGGTCTATAATAATTTCTCAACAACTTAAGTTTATACTTAGAAATTCCACATTTAGAAACTTTCCAATTTCATTAACCAACTTCCATACTTAGAAAGTCCCTAAAATGGAAACTTTCTAAATTTATCATTTCCTAATCTTGGATCCATAATTCCAAGTTCTTTCCATAAATAGGTCATTTCTAAATTAAAGATTTTCCATTTTAATCCTACCTTCCAAAAACAATTAACATACTTTAAAATGCCATTACAACTCCATGGGGTTCGGCCATACACCATGGCCGAACCCTATGGTTCATAAGGTTCTCTTTTAAAATCCATTCATAGTATTCAATGGCTTTCAGCATTCACATTTCCATAAATAATTAGTTTCCAAATTTAATCTCCACCTTTCCATAATTGGAAGGTTTCTATAATTAAACTCCACCTTCTGTTATTAGAAGGTTTCCATATTTTACCATCCAAAATTAGAAGCTTTCTAATTTAGCCAACTCCTTCAAAAATAGAAACTTCCCAAATTAGTAACCATTTTCCATACTTAGATAATTTCCTAGATTAGAAACCACCTTTCCTTAATTGAATGCTTTCCAAATATAGATTTCATAATTAGATATTTTTCTAATTTCAATATCTACTTTCTAAGAATAGACACTTTCCTATCTTAAACAAACTTCTATAGATAAATAGTTTCCTAAATTAGAAACTATCTTTCCATTATTGGATGCCTTTGAAGTTTAGCAACTCCTTCCATATTTGGAAGCTTTCCATATTAAGCGACCAAATCCATCTCCATTCCAAAAACAACCCCATGGGGTTCGGCCAAACACCATGGCCGAACCCTATGGTTCATTACCTTCCTCAATGGTTTAGATCCATTAAACTCAACCACCAATTCATTAAATATTTGGTGGGGTTCGGTCATACACCATGGCCGAACCTCACCCATTCTTTTCATTAGTATGGATCCAAACAATTAGCCATAAAACAATCCATATTCTTTCATTGATTTCTTGAATCTAAAACCGACCACCATCAAAGGTTTTTATGATTTAAAATCTAAGATCATAAACCCAATGAATAAATCAAAACTCTCGATGGTTTTCAATCTTAAAACCCATCAATTAAATAAAATCTTTCCATGGGATTCGGCCATGCACTATGGTCGAACCCTATGATTCTTTCTTTCTATTTAAACCATTAAATCATCTCCAAACTCCCTCCACGGGTTCGGCAAAACACCATGGCCGAATCCTATGGTTCTTTTTGTTTAAAAAATAAAACTATACCATTAAGATACTAATCTCTTTCCGATTGATTTCTTGTTCTCTCCTTGCTTGATCTTTCTCTTCCAATCTTCTTATCCTTTCTCCTTGTTCTTGCCGTGTGGAAGAGAATGATGAATTGAGAGAGGGAGAGAGAGGAATAAACTCAACAATAAAGGATGTCAAAACCGTGTATCCCTCTTGATCTCTCCTTTTATAGCCTTTTTTAATCCCACATTAGAAAGTTCTTAAGATAAGCAACCCTTAGCCGTGCGCCCCTTGTGTTCCCCATTTTTATACATATACCATATTATAGCTCAGTTTTGACCTTGTTAACTTCCGAATCAGAAAAAGTGGTAAACTACAAAGTTGTAGCCCTTGAAGTCTTCTTTCCAATGCAAAAAGAATCAAAACAATCCAACATTAGAGTGGAAATTTATAACCAAAATATTGAAATATGTCAAACCTTCCTTATTTAATGATGGCCGACTTTCCCTCTTTAATTTGCCATATCCGACTTTCCCTTTCTTAATTTAAGACCTTCCAATCGGCCAATGCTAAAATACATATAACAATGTCGTGTACACTTGTTTGCCTCTTATAAAACCTTCTTTTTAATTACACTTCCCTTTTTAATTTCCAACTTCTAAACTTAGAAACTTACTAACTTAATAATAATTCTCCCTATTTAAACACTTTTCAAATTTAGCTTCAATGTTTCCATATTTAGGCACCTTCCAAATTTAGCCATTGCCTTAACTTAAATCCATCCACATTATGCGCATATAATTAATTATAGACATCTTATTGTTTGGCAATAAGATATCATTACCTAAACCCAACGTGTAACCTATTTTAGGACCATCCTAAAATCTTTTCACTTAATCTTAAATATCTCATCTCATTGAAAATATTATGCGCATATAATCCCCTTGATTTTTGTGATATAAAATCTTATATTCGGCCATGCAATCTTTTATCTATTTAATTTTGGATTACTAAAATAATTCAACCCATTTAAATTTATTTGAAACCATTTATCAAAATCGTTGGGTCTTAATTGGGCAACGACCCAATCACTTTATCCATCTAAAATCCTTATCTAAAATCCATAAGTTAAATGGGTAATTTCCGGAAATATTTATAACTTAAAAATCCGGGGTATTACATCCCCAAATTGAAAAGCAATACTTGATACATAGGAAAGTTCCCAAAAAACAAGAAATACAAGATGCTGATTTGGCAATTCCCCAAACTATGAAAACACAAAACTTTATGAGAAAGCTAAGTCAAACGATGTTTCAATGACTTGGGAAAATGCCTTCGAGAAGAAGAAGAACTCAACAACACCGGCATGTGGAGGAAGAGGTGCAACAACCACACCAGGAAGAGGAGCAGAACAACTTGAATATTCCTGTGGTACGTCTTGAGCAGCAGAACTTAGTGCAGGTTGTGGTCACTTCCGCTCTACAGCAACATATGAACGGCAATGGAAGTGCGACCACCAATGAGGCACAGGATCGAAGCATGGTTAGCGACTTCCAACAGCAGGGTCCCCCTCATTTCAAAGGGAAAGAAGGACCTGCAAGAGCGGAGAATTAGCTGAGAAATATCACCAAGATCTTGACATTACTGAAGATCATCAATAATAAAGATAGAATATTGCTGGCTACTTCACAATTGATCGATGATGCCGGCAAGTGGTGGGAAGTAATTGAACGACAACGGGCATAGATTCCAGCAGGGGAAAGGACTGAGTGTAACGCCCCGCCCTTTTCACTCGCTTTGCATCGAAAATCAGAGTCTAAAAATTTTCTTTAAAAGAAAATAGAGTGAACAAGAGCGGGAGCGCCACGACGCGAGATAAGTCCGGACTTCCAAAGTCCGACTCTTAACTGGCCACCCATGTGTGCATGGATTAAGACCATGAAAACCAATCCACACATGGAACTAAGTAAAACTTGAGGAATAAAACAAATATGCGGAATAACAATAGGGTAACAATCCTATTCCATATGAGATAGCAAAGTACAAGTCATCTATCCAAAATTACTTAAATCAAATGACCATCATCAAAACTATTCACAAACCATAGCAATGTTACTAGTTATTACATATCCATGAAAATTTTCCAAATAACAATATATAAGAATCCATTCCAACACCCAAGCCCTATGCTTGGCTTCCTTCGCGATCCTCGGCCTTTCCCTTTCCTTTTCCTGCGTCATCCAATAGGATAGAAGTAGGGCGTTAGACAACGCGCCCAGTAGGTATTCTGATTAGGGCTAACACATGGGTTAGTATATAAAATCCAGATATAATATACCATATCATACTTATAAAACATCGTATCAAAATCATGTATGATAACAGAGATCCAATCATACAGATAAAAACCAGTAAACTTGCATAATAATAAAGATCATATCATGCCGATTTAATGCCATGCCATGCTAACATATGTCTTATGCAATGAGTCCCACCCATCACATACATATAATCTCTTGATAGTATTCTCCTCATCAAATTACTCATTCTCTTCATCAAATTACTCATTCTTTTCATCAAATTACTCCTCACGACTTACGGACGCCTTGACGGAGCGTGGGTCTCCGGTTAAAGTATCCCTCACTTTACGGACGTCCCGACGGAGTGTGGATCTCCGGTTAAAATACCCCACACGACTTACGGACGCCCTGACGGAGTGTGGGTCTCCGGTTACATTCCATCCCTCCTATGCCATGCATGAGATGCAAATGCCAATCATGCTACATAATAATACAAAACATAGCATGAAAATCCCATAATTGCAACATATTGTTTGATACCAAAATAACTTATCAAATATGAAATAAAATCGTCAAAAGTATATAATACATATCCATGGTTTGAATGATGTAGGAATCCTACCAAAAGACCGCTCAAGTGTCCTTTGCTTCTTAATCCGACAACCACTCACGATCTTGTACCGTTTGTGAGGTCTCGTCACCTTATTTATATATCAACAAGTTAAACACATAATATTTGATTTCCCATTAATTTTAAGTCCCAAAAACCAACTTGTGGGGTTCGGCCATACCCCATGGCCGAACCTCACCCACTTGTATTTGATCTTTCTTTTCATTTAATCAACACCATAGAACACCTCCAACTACAAACATACTTTGGTAGGGTTCGGCTATACAACATGGCAGAACCTTACCACTTTGGTTTTGATCCCTCTTTCAATTCATTTGATCACTTCATTCCATATTTACAATATTGCCACTAGACAAAGTCCACAACAATCCACCTTGGTGGGGTTCGGCCATACAACATGGCCGAACCTCACCAACCCAAATTTGGTCTTTTTCAATCCTTCATTCATAAGATTACTTACCAATCAATCCATTTAATTATCTTAGTCCTTAACCATCTACTATTGTCATTTTATGGAGTTCGACCCTATACATGGCCGAACCCTATATTCCCTTTTATTCATCAAAGGATGGTTCTCATAACCCCATCCATTGGAATATTTTAGACCTTTTAACAACCAAACACCATACATAGCACTTGGTGGAGTTCGGCCATACCCCATGGCCGAACCTCACCCCTTTGGTTTTGGTGCTCCCCTTTGTCATCCTTTATGATGAGCATAAATATCCAAATCCCTCATTCTTTCAGCTATGTTAAACCCTTTTTAAACATCAAAGATTTAATAATAATTCTAACCATACTCATACTCCATTTATCCCATAAAATGGTCCACATGGCCGAACCCTATGGTTCTCTTGATGCAAATCTCTCAATAATTATACATAGTTTATTCACTGCAACTTAGCCATAAAAACAGTATGGTTCAGCCACACAATGGCCGACCCAAAACATCCATCATATCTCCATATTAAACACCTTAAAACCTTAAATCATTGTATGGTTTTTATCCCTCAAAACCATACAAATTACCATAAAACTTATCAAGTCCTTTCATGGGGTTCGGCCATCCAAAGTGGTCAAACCCTATGATCCATGATTTGTACCATTTAAAATATCATCATCCATATTTAAACCCTTGATAGATTCGGCCATACCATGGCCAAATCATGCTCCCTTTAACCAATTTATTTAACCAACTTTCATGGAATACTTACCAATCTTTTTAGCTTCTCTTCTTGCCTTTGATTCTTCCTTCCTCCCTTCTTTCTTGCTCCCTTAGCCCTTAGGCGATTGTGTGCTTGCTCAATGTAATTCTTCCAATCAATGGTTCGGCCAAGATGAAGGTAAATTTGAGAGAGGGAGAGAGATGAAACTCTATGCTTTTTTAGATAGAAAATTCGGCCAAAGAGGTAGTGAACCTCTTTTGTACAACAGCCCCCAAAGTCCTCTCTTTTACCCTCATGAATTTTGATCTAACCAAGGAGTCCTTTGACACAAACCAAGGCATCCCTTGGCACTCCAAACGTGTACACCTTGGATTGTGCCTCTTGGGTTTCATCCCATGAGATGGAAGATCCTATCTCATTGTGGCTTGTGCACTCCCATCAATCAACCCACCTTCATTGAAGTTTAAGCATGGGCTACCTCTCCAACATGTGTGCCATTACTTGTCCTTGAAACAAGTTCAACCCCTCATGAATATTGGTCTAACCAAGGAGTCCCATGGCTTAAGCTCATGCAACACCTTTCATCTCCCCAACGTTGGGCTCATGATGGAAACCCTCCAAATTTCCAAGGTAATTCTTATCTCATTTCATTAAGTTTTATGCATGGGATACCACTCCCAAGTCACCAATGTGTGGGTCTTTGCTTTGGGATCTTTAAAATCAACACAACTCCTCATCTTCCCACTTGACTCACTTGAGTTAAAGGTCTCCATGATTTCCAATCCAACTCATTCAACTCATTAGCTCAACTCACTCATTTAATTCCACTCATTTAATTCACTTGAGTCAACTCAATTGTTTGATTCCTTTCCAACACAATTCAGCCCCAACTCAACATAATCTAACTCAACCTTTTAGCTCACTTGATGGTCCACATGGTCAACGTAGTCAAACTTGACCCATTGGGTCCCAATTAAACTTCTTGACCCAAATAGGCATCATGACCCATTTAAATGTAACTTAACAATTTAAATGTAGCTTACCCATTTACATGTCACTTACCCTTTTTAAGATAGTTTACCCATTTACATGTAACTTACCCATTTAAATGTAGCTTCACCCATTTGATTCTCTTGAACCATATACAACATCCATTGGGTCTTCATTGACCAATTGACCCAATTATCAAGCCTTACCCATTCACTTCTAACTAGCTCATATATGATCCATTGGATCCCAATTGAACTTTTGACCCAATTGGCAATCTTGACCCAATTACATAATTCTTAGCCATTTGTTTCCATTGATCCACATCTACTATCCGTTGGGCAATTGACCCAACATTTATCAATCTAAGGTTCATATCTTTTTAATTCACCATCTCAATGGCAATTTTCGTAAATATCCCTAGCTTGAAAATATGGGGTGTTTCACTGAGAAGACATGGGACCAGTTCTCTGGAATGTTCCTGGATCACTATTTTCTAGAAGAGGAGAACGAGCGCCAGACACAAGCGTTCATATCTTTGGTTCAGGGCACCTTGACTGTGGCGGAGTATCATCAGGAGTTTCTCCGTCTATCATGTTATGCTTTATACATGGTGGACACTAAATACAGGAAGGCTCTGAAGTTTGAGCGAGGCCTTCGACCAAGCATCATGGTGAAAGTGATTATTTTCAGGTCACCTACATTGACGGAAGTGGTCAGTCGAGCTACCATAGCTGAGCAAGAGCTGATAGAGACGTTCGGTTGGTAGACAACCGCCGAGGCCAAAGCAGGGGAAGTGCTTTCCACCCGAACAAGAGATTCCGACCCAACTTTGGGAGACCCTCACCTTCTATTGGGTCAACTGGAGGTTTTCGTCCTAATCAGTCCTCCACATCAATATCCGTCTCTCAGGTTCCTCGAGGTGTTAACACTTGTTTTCAGTGTGGCCAGCAGGGCCATTTCAAGAGAGAGTGTCCTAAGAATAGTAAACCTTCTCACTCCAGGGGCTCATTTCGTCTTCCAACTCAACCAGCTCATTCACAAGTATCCAGAGCATATAACCAGACAAGACGGGCACCTAATCCGACAGGATCTGGACGACTATATACTTTGGCTCCTCATCCAGAGATGGTGGATTACTCAGTGATTCAAGGTATGACAGTAGTTGATAGTTCCTATGTTTGTGCATTATTTGATTCAAGAGTATCCCAGTCCTTTGTATCTGCTGCTTTCATATCTGCTACTGGCACTTTAGTACAACAATTGTCCACCGCACTTACTATTGTATCCCCCATTGGGGACACATCACTAGGACTGATATGCACAGCGGTAAACATTGAACTTGCTGGATTTAGATTTGAGTTCAATTATGTGGTACTCGAGATGACAAAGTACGACATCATTTTTGGCATGGATTGGTTGGCTAACTTCCAGGCTAGCATTGACTGCCATCTTTGTAGGGTGATACTTTGGTCACCCGAGGGAAAGCGATACGTGGTACATGCCGATAGACAGAGCATACCAACGACCAGAAGATTGCACGAGGAAATGAATTGTTTAGTACTGAACAACATCAGACTAGACAAAGCACCAATGGCTGAACTACCTGCGGTAGTGAAAGACTGCGCAGAGGTATTTCCGACAGAACTCCCTATTTTGCCTCCAAAGAGGAAGATTGATTTTGAGATTAAGTTATATCTTGGCACTGCACCAGTGTCATTGCCGCATTATCGGATGACCCCAACTGAGATGTCGGAGCTAAAGAAACAAATTAATGAACTGCTCAGGCTAGGATGCATCCGGAACAACACATCATCTTGGGGAGCATCGGTATTATTTGTGAAGAAGAAGGATGGTACGCTTTGGATGTGCGTAGAATACAGGAAATTGAACTAGGTGACAGTCAGAAACAAGTACCCTCTACCCAAAATTGATGATCTATTCGATCAACTCAGAGGTTGCAGTCATTTCTCCAAGATTGATCTGATGTCAGGGTACCATCAAATCCGTGTCAGGGATGAAGACATAGAAAAGATCGCTGTTAGAACTCAGTATGGACTATATGAGTATGTGGTCATGCCGTTTGCATTCACCAATGCACAAACTGTGTTCATGGATCTGATGAACAGGATCTTTCGTCCTTACTTGGACAGATTTGTAATTGTTTTCATTGACAACATCCTAATTTATTCTAAAAGTCGGGAGGAGCATGCTGAACATTTGCGGATAGTTCTGGACACCTTGAAGAAGAGCCAGTTGTATGCCAAAGCAAGCAAGTGCGAATTCTGGCTATCTGAGTTTAACTTCTTAGGGCATGTCATATCAGCCGAAGGAATAGACGTGGACCAGGCTAAAGTGGCAGCAGTTAGAGATTGGAAAGCTTCAAGGAATGTGACCGAAATCCGCAGCTTTCGGGGATTGGCTGGTTATTATCGGAAGTTTATTATGGACTTCTCCAAGATTGCATCTCCACTCACCCGACTCATTCAAAAATGAGTCAAATTTGAATGGTCTGAGGTGTGTAACCGAAGATTCGAAGACCTGAAGGAGAGGCTTACGATTGCTCCTATTCTGATTTTGCTGGAAAGAGGCAAGGGCTATGAAGTATATTGTGATGCTTCAGTAGAAGGACTTGGGTGTTCTCTTACTCAAAGTCAACACGTAGTGGCTTATGGTTCAAGACAGTTGAAAATTCATGAACGCTATTATCCCACACATGATCTGGAATTAGCCGCAGTGGTCTTCGCTCTTAAAAGCTGGAGACACTATCTTTATGGCGAGAAGTTTGAGGTATTTTCAGATCACAAAAGTTTGAAGTATTTGTTTGATTAGAAGGAACTCAATATGAGGCAACGCAGATGGATGAAATATATGCAAGATTATGAGTTTACGCTTCGATATCATCCTGGCAAGGAGAACAAAGTGGAGGATGCCCTCAGTCGCATATCACAACAACAGTGGCCAGTTTGATTATGAAGGAATGAGAAATGCTGAATACCATTCGAGAGCTCAATTTGTACATCAAGAATCATGGGAGTATTTATAACCTGATAGTACGATCTAGCATGGTTTCCAAGATTGAGCAGGAACAACGGACAGATTCGGAAGTAGAAGAGATATGGGCTAAAATGACTACTGGTGAGGTAATACCGGAATGGGAGTTACGACCGGGACAAGATCTTTTGTTTTGAGGCAGGACATATGTGCCTCAAAGCTGTAGAAGGGAGCTATTGATCGAGGCACACCAAACCAAACTCTCTATTCATCCGGGTAGCACCAAGATGTATCATGATCTGAAGGACACTATTGGTGACATGGGTAGTGTAATTATGATAATAGAGAATTATTAGATTATTGTTTTTTTTTTAAAAAAAAAAAATTAGTTGTGTCCTAGGCCCACACCAGGGTCGGGACGTGACAAAGCAGGCATTTTCTCTCTCTGCAAAACGACAGATCTGGAAACTTAGAATAGAGATTGGCAAGAGCTCCAAGGGATCTGATTGCTACTTGATTTACAACAGGAAGGAAGAGAGGCTTGTGAATACAAGAAGCAATATAGAGGTTTACATCTCAGTGTTCTGGTTTGAGTTGGGTAGTCAAACTCATTAATATCTCATGTGTAAATGTATTGTTTCTTATCTTAAGATAGAAGGATTACACGCTCTGTGGACGTAGGCCAAAGTTGGGCTGAATCACGTAAAACCCGGTGTTTATTGTGTGTTGTTTGATTTTGTTTATTTGTGTTATTCGGCTAATAATCCTATCAATTATGTGGTGTTACAAGGAGCGTCTTCTACTTCAGAGCTGAGAAAGAGTGGGGAACTCTTGTCTGTACGTGGTTTCTTCTCCACCCAAAGAAAGAGGAACAATAGTAGATTTGAATCTTTAAGAGGGGAGCTCAAGGCAAAGGATGTAGGCAAGGAGCCGAATCTCTTTAAAATCGCTGAGTCATCTTTCCATCTCCTCTCATCTTATCTATTTCCTTGTGCTTTTAATTGTTTTATCTTAATCTAGCTTTCTCAATTTGTGATTTTTATTAAGGCCAAATAATTTGCTTAGACCCAATGCACCCCTCTTCTTGGGTCAATATCTGGGCAACATTAACTATTAGGAAAGCTTTGATAATATGAATGTCTATGTGTAAAGGAAGGCTTATTATAAAATGTGACTCGGTAAATATGATTAAATGAGCGAAGGGGAAGAAGAGGCCCTTGTGGAAACCAGTGTTATCAGAACCGGACCAAACCATGGCTGAACCGGCGGTTCAGCCGCGACCGCGTGGTCCGTGGTTCGGTCCGGCGAAAAAATCGCCCAGCGGTCAAAACCGCATAAAACCGGTCAAAACCGCGGTTTTATGCGGTTTTGACACCAAAACCGTGAACCGTGAACCGCGGTTCATGGTTTTTGAATTTTTTTTATTTTTTTTTATTTTTTTTTAAAAATTTTCTCCTTAAAAAAATGTGTATATTTGAAATATAAAAATTTATTACTATTTCTATCCTATATATTTCACCGTTTTGGTATATTACTCAGAGTTTGAATGTTATTTTTAATATTTATATTAATATTATTAGTAAAATATGTCTTACTTGATATTATATATAATATTTATATTATTTTAATACTTGACCGGCTTTTACCGGCTTTGACCGCGGTCGAACCCGGTTGAACCCTGACCGCCTCGAAGACGGTTCGGTACACGATCCGGTTCTGATAACATTGGTGGAAACTGATTACAGTTAGGGAAATCAAGAACTTATGTTTGGGTGAGAAGGCTTTCTTTCAGTAGGTTAGGCGTACAACCAATGGCGCCATAAACTTTCTGGCGAAGTTGGGAGTAAACTCACCTCTCTAACACCACTTTTTTCTATGATTATTATAGGAGAGGGGATGGGGTATTTTCATTCTCTGTAGTCATCTGCACTTCATTTGCAAAGATTAGATGTTGGAATCTGCTACCATGTGCTAAAGTTCTAAAAAGGCTTATTAAATTGACTTATAATGTTCTCATTAAGCTTTTCCAAGTCCTCTTTTTAAATTCACTACGAATTGATGCACCTTTCTAATTACATCTCTATCACCTTTTCCAAAATATAGTGACCAACATTTGTTAGTTGATCATGCTTCGGCAATCCAAGTTTCAATCTCTCTCTTTTCACCAACCTCTGCACCCCCCAACGCATGCACCCTAAAAGAAAATAATGTGGTTTGGCAAGATTTTCAATGCTCCTTTTTAGTTCACTCATAGGTTAAGTCACCTATGAATCACATTTCTCCCATCTCTTCCAAATATAGTAATATTTATTTGACAATTGATATCATTAACTTATGGGTGCATGCTCTAGCGATCCACGTTTCAAACCCCTCTCTCTTTAACCAACCTCCATACCCTTGACCCAGCCCCCCAAAAAATATTGATAAATAAATTAAAAAATTCTTTCTGTCTTTATTGTGTTGTGTTTTCAACTACCTAGTTTCTATTATGTGTTGGTATCTATTTTAGTAGGACTATGTCTGAATTTCTTACACGTTAATAAAAAAAAAAATTGACAAATATGGTACGGTCTCACCGAATACAAATCCCAAAATCAAATCTACTATAAATATCCTTGCAATCAAGAATATCCTTGAGATTCTTGCATGTTTGTGATGTGACCATCTCCAATGAGAGCATGAAGATTCATATGAAGATGGTGGGACACATGATAATCAATTGGACTCCATAGATGAAATTGTACTTCAATAATATTCAAGAATAGATGAAGGGAAGAAAGGGTCTCACAAGCTTTCCCATTGATCAAATTTCATGCGAATCGAAGTCCAGGTAACTAAGATATGGACCTTGGACATTTCCATGATGTTAACCAAGGGAGATTGATGCAAAACATCCCAAGAAAAAAAGAGAATCACATCTTTAACATTGCCCTTGAATTGTATGACCGATTGGATGCCTTTAAAAAATCATCAATTAGAAAGTAGATAAATGATAAATTTATTAAATAAATTGACCTAGTCAGGTTGGTAAACGAGTCTTTACCTTTCCATGAAAATGAGTGTGGAACCATGTCCATAAGTCATTGGAAGAAAGGGAGGAGTGACAAATTTGCTTCCCCGAATTCATTGAGCCAAATTTCAATTTCCTTGGATTTAGATCTTAAACAAGTCTACACACTAATTCAAGTTGTGGCCATAGAGTTCCTTCAATTAGAACCTTGGGCTGCATCAAAGTGTTAGAAGACAAGATGAAAGCCAATTATCTTGAAATGATAAACTGGTCGATCAACAACACAAATTCTATAGCATTGCAATCTCCAATCCTATTAAGGGTGTAAACGGACTTGGATCTGGCCCGCGGACCGTCCGGCCTGGCTCGACAAATAAGCATACAGGCCGGATCCTAAGGTCCACGGACTCGGACTCGGACAGTCCGTTTATTCTTGGACGGGCCGCGGACGGTCCGCGCACGTTTCGAAATCAGAAATACTTCCGTAAATAAACCCTAACTGTTTATTCTTCCTTCTCTTTCGCTCTTCGAAAGAGAAACACTTTCGTCACTCTCTCCATCTCTCGCCGTCGCCCTTCGCCCCTTCGCTGCCGCTTGGGTTCTCGATCGCTTTCTCTCGCCGTCATTCTCGATCGCACAAAAACCCTTCTTTTGCCGTCGTTCTCGATCGCTTTCTCCGTCTCTTCCCTTCTCTCGTTGTCGCTCTGCTCGGATTTCACTTTCTCTCACTCAATCTCTTCCCTTCTCTCTCAGTTCTCTCAATCCTCTCCCTCAACCCTCTCTTCTCTGTTCGGATTTGCAGCGGCCAACGCAGTCGCCCTTCGCCCCTTTGCTGCCGCTTGGGCCGCTCCTTGTCGCCGCCCTACCCATCCGTCACAGGTAAAACTACTATTTTTGACCTAGTGTGCCCCTTAGTACGATTGTCATCTGGACCAGATCCCAGATTTGGACCAATAGTGTATAATGTTGGTGTTTTTTTGTGGTGGGTTTGCTAAGATCCAACCCATCACCACAAAAATTGGGTCACATCCCTTTTTTTCTTCAGATCTCTGTCTGGTCCACAACTCTTTTTGGAAGAGACAGAGAAGATCCATTGGGCCATTATTGTTATTCTAATATATAAAAATGGAGGTCTGCCGAATGCTACTCAGGTGATGAAGAACATGAAAATAGAGGCGACAATGAAGACAAGAAAATGGAATAGTTAATACAGCCCTTAGAAGTACATTTTTAGTGTACTGCCCACCCAAGGTACAGCAACCATGTTGCAATATGATCATCTTGCTGGAAGCAGCTGTGCCATGCTATGATTTTCGGTTTAGATCTAAGCATGATTGGTGTATTTGGGATTTTGGGCGGTGGTTGCAGTTTTGGTTCATTTGTTTATGTAACCTTTGATTTGAGATAAGGTCATGACTTAATTTTGAGTATGATTATGCATTTCTGTCTGAGACTTCCTGCTACTGATAGCTCAATTCAATCAAGTTGGTTTGACCTAGGAAATTAGGACTGATTCCAACATACTAGTTGTGCCTTCTGTGGTTATTGCCCAATTATTCAACAAGTTTTAGAAGCTATAATCTGTGACTTGCATGATATGTTTTGGTTAGTTAGCATAGTCTCTCATGTCACAAACTCGCAGATTGTAATGTTTGGGTTGTGTGAATCTATTTGCATGAGGCAACATATCCATAGACATGTAATCACCGAATTTAGAACTATGTCTAGCCTTCCTGATACCCAGGGGTAAACTTCACAGCTGGATGAGTAACCTTGGAAGTGTTGTTTGGATTGAGGAATATCTGAGGTGCATTAACAACTTAATGTTGATTATATATTTTAGGATGGTTTGAATTCTATGTCATGTCCCACATTAGAAAAGTGAATATGTTCAACTGATGTTTAGCTGATATTATTATAGTGGAATGATACTTTAAAGCATTTTTTTAAAAACTATCTTAAATGTGATTTGGGAAAATATCTTCCTTAGAAATAGCCTTGTTATGGAACATCATGTTTTAATTTGGGTTAAATGTATTCTTAAATGTGATTAGAACTTAACATAAATGAAATTTATTATACTTTTTCTGCAGTACAATGTCTAATTCTAATGAGATGAATGACTTTATTGCGGAGAATGAGATAGATACAACATCTAACTCTTCTAGATCCCAAAAAGATGTACATAGGAAAATGACGTCGACTGTTTGGAATGATTTCCATTATGTGAAGATGAATAGAGTTGGGACTGCAATATGTAATAATTGTTCGGGAGTATTTACAGGTTCGAGTAGTAGTGGAACTTCCCACTTGCGGCGTCATTTGCTTTCTTGTAAGAAATATGATCCAACACAATTGGTTGGCCATAATGAAACAGAGTGTGCCGATTCTCATTTAGAATTTGATCAACAACGTAATATAGAGGATCTTGTGAGTATGATAATGTTGCATGGGTATCCTTTTTCAATCGTTGAACATCAAGGGTTTATACATTATTCGAGGAATCTTCAACCTCAATTTCAGCTTGTCTTAAGGAATACCATCAAGGGCATTTGTATGGGTTTGATGAGAAGATGAAAGATGAGTTATATAGGAATTTAGATCCCCTAACTAGTCATATTAGCCTTACCACTGATATGTGGACATCAATACAAACTCTAGGCTACAGTTGTTTAACGGCACACTACATAGACGCCGAATGGAATTTGCAAAAGATATTACTCCGTTTTAAAGTAGAACTTGTTCCTCATGATAGAGAAAACTTATTCAATTCCTTTTTCAAGAGCATGATAGATTGGAATATCGATCGGAAGGTATTCGCAATAACAGTCGATAACCATAGAGTAAATGATTCTTTGGTTTCAAAGCTTGTTGGGAAGTTAGGGGGGAGCTTAGCACTTGATGGTAGGCTATTTCATGTACGTTGTTGCGCACATGTTTTAAATTTAATAATGCAAGAAGACATGAAGGTAATAAATAAGGATGTTGACAAGATTCGCGAAAGTGTCAAATACGTCAATGGATCACAATCAAGGTTGAAAACCTTCAATGACATGTGTAGGCAAGCTAGAATAAATTCCAGCAAGAAGATGATCATGAATGTCCTTACAAGGTGGAATTCCACATATAAAATGTTAGATGTGGCTTTGAAGTACAAAGATGCATTCCAACGTTTGGAACATTTTGATGCGAACTATAAAGAGAAAGCAGGAGTGCCATATTGGAGTGAGTGGGATAATGCTGAAAAGATTTTTAAGCTTTTAGAACCATTTTATATTGCTACAAATGTTTTTTCTAGTTCTAAATATCCCACCTCAAATTTATTTTTTTCTGAAGTTTGTGATATTCGGTTACATTTATATGAACAATCAATCATTGCAGACGATATACTTGCCTCTATAGTGGATAGATGTTTGGCAAGTTTGAGAAGTATTGGGACATTTGTAGCCTACCTCTGGCGATTGCACAATTCTTGGATCCTCAATATAAGATGAAGTTGATGGAGTTCTTTTATCCAAATTTTTTTGGGCCTGATGTTGCTGAGGATCAAATGTCTAAAATTCTATGTGATATTAAAGCTCTTCATAAAGAGTATGACGCTAAATTGCCAATTCATAGTGCAAGAAGTCAATCGCCCATTTGTGGAATTGCTTCATCAACGTCACATGGAACAAAACGGGTGAAAAGATTTTCAAAGTTTCTTGCTGAAAGTTCAAGTTCTATGCGCAAATCAGATCTCTATTTATATTTGGAGGAACCTGTCTTTCCGGAGTCCGAGGAATTTGATGTGCTCCAGTGGTGGAAAAGCAATGCTCCCAAGTACCCTATTCTTGCAATGATGGCCCGTGATATTCTAGTCATTCCATTGTCGACTGTTGCGTCAGAATCTGCATTTAGTGTTTGAGGTAGATTTCTTGACCAGTATCGCAGCTCTATGGATCCAAAAACTGTTGAAGTGTTGGTGTGTGGCCAAGATTGGTTGCGGAATCAAATGTAAGGTATTTTTAGTGCTTATTTAAATTTGTTGCCTTGCTTTCCATTTATTTGATTGTAGTGTGTAACTACATCTAAATTTCTTATTTTATGTTAGATGGAAAGAGTTTGAGTTTCCTTGAAGCTGAACAAGTAATATGAACTTGAGTTCTATATGACCTGATGAGTGGTAATCCTTTATGTTTTAAATAAATTTTATCGATCAATGTCATTTGATTTTATGATTTTTTTAATTTTAACTTACATGATCTTTTTTGTTAATGTAGCGCTGTGGATGACATGGATGCCTGCAGCTCAACAATAATATTTGTGATGGGTTGGTTGAAAATGTCTTTTGCTTGAAAATGTTTCTTTTAAAGTGTGAGAATTCCTGTGTTTTCCGTGACCATTAGCCATGGAGTTTGTGACTATATTGTGAAGTCAGGTTTTTGAATTTAAATCATAATTCATTTCAATACAAAGTTGGGTTACTTTTTATTAAGAAGAGGTTGTGTATTTATTATTTGAAGTAATCTGAAAATTTATGTGGACTTCTTTGTCTGTTGTTTGGCACGTGAATTGTAGGTGAAGAGGGTAAATTTGGTTTATGGTGGAGTACGTGTGGGACTGATGGGCTTGATCTCTCAAATACTTTATAAATGAGATCGACGCAGTTGATCAACAATTGGCACAGGCGATGCCAACCCTCTTTCTAAAGCTGATCAACTTCAGCATACATTTTATTTGAGTTTGATTTCAGTGGATTGTAAAATTATTATTATGTATTTGTCTATCTCTGATTTAGTTAGAGTTAATTTGATTGAACAAAAATTCAAGTTGAGCAATTTAAGAGTTATTTTAATTTTGTTAAAATTATAAAACTATTAAATCAAGTTTGAATTTCAAAATTTCATACTCTAATTTAGATTATAATAAAATATCTGATTTATTGGACTTATTCTAATAAAAAATGAAGTTAAAAAAATTGATTTTGGATCATGTAGCATAATGGATCGAAATAGACAAACGGGCTCTTATCAGGCCACAGACGGTCCAATAACCCAATCGGGCCGGGCCCGGACTCAATACTATACGGATCCTGTATTATCAGGCTGGGCCGCAGACGGTTCAATTATTGTTCGGGCCGGGCCAGATCAGGGTCCGATTACAGGCTTAGAACGTATTAAACAAAAAATCTTGATGGCTTGACAATCAACATGATTGAGTTCTTGATCTGAAGTGGAAATTGACTTTCAATCAAGAATGAAAGTCATCCAATATTAGAGATACTTCGGCCACACCCTATCTGAAAAAGGAGATGTATTAATCTAACAATTAACCTTGGTGAGAAGTGGGCACAGTCAATTTCGGTCACCTTGACTATCTGCCTTAATGCAATATGAACCATCACATGCCATAATAAAATTAATTAGATCGACACAAATATAAATACTTCAACAACATAACAACCAAATGTAACGTTTAGCAACAGGACCCGGAAATTTTAGAAGGCAAAATTCCATAGTAATTCAAATTAGAGAAAAGTTCTCCAGATACATCACAATTAATTAATGCACACCTGAAGTATAAGTGCAAAATTTTAATAGGAAGCATGGCAAGCTCGACTAATTTAGTCTTCGTTCTCCTGTTCGTCTTTCAGAAGCTTGATCATATCATCAATCCGAAGAATTGTTATGGTAGCCTCAGTCGCAAACTGGGAAGATGAACATGTAAGACGCTGTCATCAAATCTTCATTGGTTTGAATATCAATATCAGTCCTATTTGATTCAACTTACCTGTAATATCTTTACTTTACTCATTGCAGGCTCAATTGTAATGAAATATGAAATGCAAAATCACACAACACAGATCAAGCAACCACACAAGAGACACGGGATTTTACGTGGTTCACCTAAAGGCTACGTCCACGGAATGATTGCTCATTTCACTATGAAGAAGATACAAAACAGGATGCTACAATGAATCTCTCCATAGTCTCTCCTCTGCTTGACAGAGAGAAATCTTTCTCAGCTCAACCCTAAGGAGAATAACTTACCCTTATATAAGATGGATTTACAAGAGAACTTTGGCCCAATGGGCCCAACTTAATATTGGCCTTTTGAGCCAAACCCAACAATCTCCACCTTGGCGAAAAATGTCCAACCCTTGAAGACTGTTGAAATGATGTGTAGCACCTCCACCTGGTGTAGGAGTGACTCCCACCACTCCTGCACCTCAAAGGTGTAGGTCTAATCTCTATCATGATGAGAGATTGAGTAAGTCCAGGCAAATGCCTGAACTTCTCTGCGGTAATCGGCTTGGTAAGCATGTCTGCAACATCTCATCTGTGTGAATCTTCAGAATGGAGATCTCACCAGTTGCAGCCCAGTCTCGAACCCTGTGATACATCACTGCTATGTGCTTTGTCCTGGCATGATATACCTGATTCATTGACAAATAGATTGCACTTTTGACTATCACAATAGATGGAGATTGATTTCTGATTAATCTCCAAACCATTCACCAAACCTCTCAACCACACTGCTTCCTTAGAAGCCCCTGTCAATGCCATATACTTTGCCTCTGTAATAGATAACGTTGTAGTAGACTGAAGCACTGACAGCCAACTGATGGTCCACTGGCAAGTGTATAAACATAACTAGTCGTAGATCTCCTCATATCTAGATCTCCTGCATAATCAGCATCTACATATCCAACCACAATTTCTGACCCTTGATTTCTTTCAAACATTATACCCAAGTCTTTAGTGCCCTTCAAATACCTAAGAATCCACTTGACTACATTCCAATGCTCTTTTCCTGGATTCGCCATATATTTGCTAACTACACCGGCTGCTTGAGCAATATCTGGCCGAGTACAAACCATGGCATACATGAGACATCCCATTGCATTAGCATACGGCGTTCTTGACATTTCTGCAACTTCTTCATCTGTACTAGGACACTGTCTAGCACTCGAGCTGAAATGAGTTGCAAGTGGAGTAGACACTGGCTTTGCTTTCTGCATGCTAAATTTCTCAAGTACCTTTTAGATGTAATTCTTCTGTGATAACCACAGCTTGCCTGCTTTTCTGTCTCTCCTGATTTCCATCCCTAACATCTTCCTTGCTGCTCCAAGGTCCTTCATGTCAAAGTCCTTACTTAACTGGGATTTGAGTTCAACTACCTTGGACGTGTCCTTACATGCAATGAGCATGTCGTCCACATAGAGCAATAGAAAAATGGGAGCATCCTCAAACACTCTATAGTATACATAACAATCATACTCACATCGCTGGTAGCCAATCTGCAATATATGGGAGTCAAAGCGCTTGTACTATTGTCTTAGAGATTGCTTACGTCCATACAGTGACTTCTTTAATCTGCACACATGGTCTTCCTTGCCTGCTTCTTTGAATCCTTCAGGTTGCTCCATGTAAATAGATTCCTCCAAATCGCCGTGAAGGAAAGTTGTCTTTACATCTAACTGTTCAAGCTCCATGTCGAATTGTGCTACCATAGCCAACAACACCCTGATAGATGTATGCTTGACAACCGGAGAGAATATCTCATCATAGTCAATCACCTCCTTCTGTGAGTAACCCTTTGCTACTGGCCGTGCTTTGAACTTTGATTTCTCATTTTCTTGCAATGCTTCTTTTTTCCTGTAAACCCATTTGCAGCCAACTGGTTTTCTGTCATTCGGTTTTGGAACTAACTCCCAGACGGAGTTATGGTGAAGAGATTCCATCTCATCAATCATGTCACTCATTCAACCTTCTCTTTCACTATTTTCAATAGCCTCCTGAAAAGTGGTTGGATCACCGCTACTGGTGATAAGAGCAAAGTGTACCTCCTCATCATCCCACCCAAGCCTTTGAGGTGGCCTGATGGTTCTTCTTGTTCTTCCTTGTGCCAAACCGGTGGGCTCCTGCTAAGCCTCTATCTGTTCCTTACCTCATGGCGTGCTGGTCTCATCTTGACCCTGTGTTTGATTCTGAGTTGTGGTTTCTGTGCTAGGTGGAACCAACTCTGTAATCACCTTCTGTTTGCTATTTTCTTGAACTTCTTTCTCAAGTTCCCTCTTCAGCAGAGAAGCTTCATCAAACACTACATCTCTGTAGTAAATGACTTTTCTGTTTGTTGGATCCCATAACTTGTACCCCTTCACTCCCTTCTCAAACCTGAGAAATATGCACCTGAGTGACTTGGAGTCTAACTTGGATCGCTGATCACTAGGAATGTATGCGTAAGCTGGACAACCGAATACTCTCAAAACTGAGTAGTCCACTTCTCTACCTGACCACACCTCTTCTAAAGCTTTTAGATTGAGGAATGTATTTGGTGACCTATTGACTAAGTAGCATGCATGATTGACTGATTCTGCCCAAAAGCAATTGGATAAGCCTGCATGAATCCTCATACTCCTTGTTCTTTCCAGAATAGTCCTATTCATCCTTTCCGCAACTCCATTCTACTGAGTCGTCTTGGGAACGGTGAAGTGCCTCGTGATGCCCTCATCTCTGCAAAACTGTAGAAATTCACTATGTCGGTATTCACCACCATTGTCTGTCCTCAGATACTTGATTTTTCTGCCTATTTGATTTTCTACCTCTGCCTTCCACTCTTTGAACTTAGAGAAGACTTCTGATTTTTCCTTCATGAAGTAGACCCAGACCTTTCTTGAAAAATCATCTATGAAAGTCACAAAGTAGGAAACTCCACCTTTTGAGTTAGCCGGGGATGGCCCCCACACATCTGAATGGACATAGTCCAGAATACCCTTGGGTCTATAGTGTTTATCTGCAGCTTTAATGGTCACCTTACTCTGTTTGCCATACAAACAAAACTTGCAGAATTCTAGCTTGCATGATTTAACCCCCTTTAACAGTTGTCTTTTATGGAGTTCTAACATGCCCCCCTCACTCATATGCCCTAGCCGCATATGCCATAACTGAGAATCATCTGCACTGTGTTCTTCTTCTGTGGAGACTGCCGCTCAACCTGAAACTGTATCCCCTTTCAGTTTGTAGAGGTTGTTAGCCAATCTGATGCCTTTCATTAACACCATTGCACCCCTTGACGAGTGTGTCATCCTTTCCGATGATTGTGCACCCGTTTGCTTGAAGTGTGCCTAAGGAAATCAGATTTTTCCTAAGTGCTGGCATATGTCTTACCTCTCCCAATGTTCTCACAACTCCATCAAACATCCTGATTCTAATGGTCCCTATTCCTATGGCTTTACATGGTGTATCATTTCCCATAAGAACACTCCCACCATTATAAGACTCATATGATTCAAACAAATCACGATTAGGCCACATATGATAAAAACAACCAAAATCTAAAATCCATGAATCGGATAGTCGTACCTTACGAGACAGATAGAATACCTGCTTCGTGTTGTGAAGCGACACCGGCTGTGCCAGTCTTGTCAGCCTCCTTCCCATCTGTGTTCTTCGCCTTGAGCTTTCGGCAATCCTTCTTCCAATGTCCCTTCTTGCCATAGTAGTAGCACTTTCCTGAGTCTTTGCCTCTTGACTTTGATTTGGAGTTGTGTCTTTGTGTCCTACTCTTATCCCGAGTCCTGCCACGATCACTGAATCCTCCTTGCATTAGAAGAGCCTCTGCATGTGAGTCGCTTCTAGTGGACTTCTTCCTTGCTTCATTGGAGATGATCGCTTGAGTAACCTCATCAAGCTTGACAGTCTCCTTTCCATATAACAAGGTAGTCACAAAATGATCATAAGAGTCTGGGAGAGAGGTCAACAATATCATAGACTTGTCTTCATCGGTGAACTTAGCCTCTAGCCTCGACAGTTCACTGATTATCCGGTTGAATGTGTTCATGTGCTCCAACACATCATACCCTTCGGCCATCTTCAACCCAAATAGTTGCTTCTTCAAGTGAAGCTTGTTTGACAACGACTTACCCATGTAGAGCTGCTCAAGCTTTTCCCATAGGTCCTTTGCAGTCTTCTCCTCCATGACGTTGTACAACACTTCGTCAGAGATATAAAGTTGAATGAGGCTAACTGCCTTCTTGTCAACTCTTGTCCACTCTGCATCTTTCATCTCCACTCGCTTTTTATCTTTGCCTGACAATGCTACATCAAAGTCCTGGTGTATCAGAATGTATGTCATCCTCAACTGCCATAATCCAAGGTTACCTCGACCAACGAATTTGTCAACTTCAAATTTGATGCCTCCAATTGATCCCATTGATGTCATTGTCTGGATTGAAGAGAGCTCTGTGCTTCAAGTTCAAAACAGTAATCTACTCCGGTCACCGCATAGATCTCGTCACTGTGAGCGCACTGGCGAAGACGGATCTGAATTCCGAGTCTGTATGACTCTGAAAACTGCGAAACAATCTGGACCGTTGATTTTGCCTGTTGGTTTTGACTGCTCTAAGCCCTGTGGATAATCTGTCGAACACTTAGTGGTTGAACTGTAGCACTGTTGTTTGCTTGCTGCAAACTTGGGACGATCTTTTTCAATGAGGCAAATCACCAAACACTTGGTGTGCGACTGCTCTTTGACTTCACTGAGGCAATTTCACAAACACTTAGTGTGCAAGGATTTTTCTCTTCAAGTGTTGAAATGCATCTACAGAGATCAGCCTCTGCTGGCTGCACCACCGATCTGAGATGCTGAGATCTGCTCTTGCTGCATCGCTGGGCCCAATCTGATCTGTTCTGCTCGCCGGAGATTAAATCTATCCGGCAGTCTGAGTTGGAAAACCTTCTTCTTGCTGGCCCTTTTCTCTCTGACCTGGTCTGAGAAGTCAGATCTGGATCTTCACTGCAACCTGGAGCATAGATGCCCCGATTTGATTCGCTGAAACCAACTAGGTTTCGGCGCTGGGTTCTCTGCAAAACCCAACTGCGTTGGCCTGTGTTCGAGATCTGCTCCCGCCTGCTGTGCCGCTCCGATTTGGCTGCAGCTGCTCACTATCTGAGTTCTCTGCGGACGCCACCTCTCAGATCTGCTAGGAAAGATGGGGCGATGGCTGCCCCTTTGTCTTTCTCGCTAGTTCTACTGCTGAGTGCTGACTGATCTGGAAACGCAGGTTAGTCCCTGTTCTCTGCAGATTGACGCTCATGAGAGAGAGAGAGCCTCGGACGCATTGTGCTGGCTAGATTGATTACCACCCTCGATACAGCTTATTCTCAGCTTGTATGGCGGTGGCGAAAGAAGGCCTGCACACGCTTGAGTCATGCTTTGCAATCAGACATGCTGCTGGCTGTGTGCGAATTTGTCCCCTTTTGCAGCTGGCTATCAGCCTGCTGCTGCTTTCTTCCTTCGAACAGCAATCCGTTCTGGCTTCATTTCAGCCGTACCTTATGGAAGCAGAGTCTTCCATCAACAAACAGTATCGATGGAAAGCACGGATGCTCTGCTGTAGATGAAATCCCTTTCCAGTCGAGAACTGGTACAGATGCTGATCCAAATCTGTGTGATTTCTGCCCGAAGATCCTCGACGAATCCGACGATCTGACGATCTTGGCTCTGATACCAATTGTAATGAAATATGAAATGCAAAATCACACATCACAAGATCAAGCAACCACACAAGAGACACAGGATTTTACGTGGTTCACCCGAAGGCTACG
This sequence comes from Chimonanthus salicifolius, assembly GCA_013350335.1. Taxonomy (NCBI): domain Eukaryota; kingdom Viridiplantae; phylum Streptophyta; class Magnoliopsida; order Laurales; family Calycanthaceae; genus Chimonanthus; species Chimonanthus salicifolius. The sequence goes on along the minus strand of CM023539.1, from coordinate 23,547,465 downwards.
TCCACGGAGCGATTGCTCATTTCAATATGAAGAAGATAAAGAACAGGGTGCTACAATAAATCTCTCCATAGTCTCTCCTCTGCTTGACACAGAGAAATCTTTCTCAGCTCAACTGTAAGGAGAATAACTTACCCTTATATATGATGAGTTTACAAGAGAATTTAGGCCCAATGGGCCCAACTTAATGTTGGCCTTTTGAGCCAAACCCAACATCAATAACTCCAGCTTCCAAGTTGTTACGAATAGTTCCCTTCGACAGGTCCAGTCCCATGCTGCAAATCAATGAAGAGTTGCTTAATTACAAAGCAAATGCCGATTTTCTCACTGGACCATAAAAAAGCAGATATGAAAGCATAGTACTGTCATACAGTACCTTGAAAGATGCTGCTTATTTGCTTTTGACTGTGCAGTATGGTGATAAGCCCGTAGTGTTGCAACTAGTTCAGTTGCATCCTTTGCAGCATTTACAGCAAGAACCTGCAACCCAACGGGGTAAATGCTTGAAAATTTGTAAAAGAATAGCAAGAGAAAAAATTACAAAACCAATCAATCACTACCTTTGGTATAATTAGAAGAGATTCAGCAAACTCGGCGATAGCCAGCTGTTCTCAAGATCCTAAAGTAGTAGCAAGGTTCTCCAAGAACACAGACAACGCAGCCTCAACTGCACCACAACCAGCAACTACCTGCATCATCCACACAAAAATAAAAACCAATCAATTCATCCATCTTGAAAAGCATTTCCAATAGTCCTGCATCAATTAAAAAAAAAACCAATAAATTCATCCATCCATAGAGCATTTCCAGCAGTCCACTCTCTTACAGAACAAGTTTCCAGTAACATTCTCAGTTAAAACAAGCTACTCCAATCACAAGTAATTTGAATATTTTGGGGAAATTGATGCCTTGACCATTTTTTCTTGAAAAGGAAATTGATGGCTACATCTCAGCTCTGTATTTGGGGTGGTCTAGAAATAGGGAACTGCACTTCGGTGGCTTCGCTTGTTTTCTCTGTCGTCTTTTCTACCACATTAATGAAAAGAGGCCAAAGACAACTAGATAGAAGTGGATTTAATGTTAATCCAGTCCCGAAGACTTTATATCGGAACAAAATCTGGAAGAAAAAACAGATTCAAGATGGATAAAAGCAGTAGTGACAATGTATGAGCAAAAAATGGGCCTCACAGATCACGTAATGTGGAAGATGTAGAGGAGATCAAGACTAGGGCCCTAGGAGACTCCATTAGCGTTGGTTTCGAGGAGAAACAAAGCCCCTTGTAGTAGATCCGAAGCTCAAATGTGAAAAAATACAGTTCCGAGACGTCCCCAGTGCGATAAGAAAAATGCAGATAAGGGGCCCCTTAAGGCACCAAACCCTAGGATCGACTGGGTGGATGGAAGGAGGATCCAAAAATGATTAGAGTTGTGGGGTTTCGAGCACCAATGAACAGTATCTGTATGGATCGAATGTGAACAGTAAAGCTATTCTTGGAATTGTCGTTTTCATCTTCTGCAGTTTGAAAAAAAAAAAATAGTGAATCCATCAAGGAGATGATTCAACTAAGAAAGGAGACGAAGGGAGGTATACCAGAAGCCACAGAAAGTTGAAAAATACCAAAAATGGCGAGAGTAGAAGGAAAATTCATAAATTGAACTTGGCTGTTACCATGTTGCAATGAAATTAGGGAGAAGAGAAAGAAAGATGGAGGAAAAGGGAAGAAAAGAGAAAATTCTATGTGCATTGTATTGTTCAATTTTTTCTAACAGAGGAGGATATGTATATAAAGAGTACGGAAAGCCAATCAAGACAAGGAAAAAAGGAAAGAAAAATCACTTACAATCATTTACAACCAATGATATCTAACAATATCAAAAAGTCAACCCACATGTGTAAAATGTGGAACACCATATCCTATAACATACCCTACCCCGTAAATTGGATCCCTACCCCAATTTAAACCAATTTTGAGCTGATCTCACTGTTGTATTAAAATCCATCCAAAACTGCCCCCATTTTTACGGTTGATTTTGGGACCCTTAGAAATCATAGCTTTTAAAATCCAATGGACTTTCTTTTTTATAAGAAGCGTCATCTAGAGAATACCTTTCAAATGGACCCCACCCCACTCCTTGGCTCCTATCCATGTAGGCCCCACCAGGCCACTTGTGCAGATTGAAGAGGGCTTCTTGCATACCCCATAGCTTACTACACAATTTCAGCTTGTTCAGATCCATGTCACGATGGAGAGCCAATTAGATGACTCTTTTGAAATTCAGCCGGCCAAAGTACACCTTGATATGATGTTTTTAGATGTACACAAGAAACTCCCTACTGAAATGGTGTTTTGCCTATACTATTGGGAAACCACTTTAGCAAAAGGAGCTATTATTTGCTGCAAGCTAATTGTTTAATACAATAAGTAGTGGATTTGATAGAATAAAACTGGCATTTCAGGTAAGTGGGTTAACTGCTGCTGGCAATTGCAACCAGCTAGAGCGACATTTAGGCACAAGCCCATCCATTTAAGAGCATATCATCAACTTCATATCATAGTCCATCATATACTTATAGTAGCTTAAGTAAGGCAGAATATTTTACATCTATAGTGCAAGCATGTGATTTCATCCACTTCTAAAATCTTGGTAAGGTCAACACCCTTTTAAAGAGAAAAAGTTATGGTCTATCAAACCTGGATATATGTGTCTCTACATATTATATATGATGTAGGGGGCACACAACTTACATAGAGTATTTACTATTTCCGTATTTTACTATTTTTATTTTCGGAGTCCTCGTAAGGAAGCCAGGTCGGTGGCTTTCCTTGTTGGTTTAGGAGTCTAAGATAAGATTAGAAGTTGTTATATTCGTTTAGAATAAATCAGGAAGTTTCCTAGTGTGTGTGGGATTCTAATCCCTAGGTTTATTTCTAGATTTTCTTCTTTCGTTTTTTTTTTTTTTTTATATATATAAAGCTATGTAATGGGTTGAGAAAGAACACCCAACGATGAATATTGAATGAAAAAATTGAAGGCATAGCCCTTTTTCCTATCTTTGTCCTTTCTTCTTCTCATGTCTAGCTACGTGCATATCTTCTTCTTCCTGTCTAGTTGCAGATGTGCTCCCGCATCAATATATCTCTGTGTGTAGTTTACCAAATGTGTATGTATGTGTCTGCCCCCGTGCATAATGTACGTGTGCACACATTGCCCGTGCCCGTGTGTGTCCGCCCCTATGTATATTATATGTTTGTGTGTGCCCCCGTGCATATTATGGGTGAAGTTTTAAGCTCAAGAACATAAGCGAGGGGATGAGAGGTTACAATTTATATAGAACTTTTAAGTCCTAACTGATAAAATTCTTAAAAAACTTGCTAAAATTTAAAACATGATTACCCTGCGTAGTATGAAGAAGATAACCAGTAGTTCGAGTACAAATGTCATAATGTAAAGTTTAATAGATGCCAGTACTTACAACATTGGACTCGAGTTCTCTTGACAATGCACAAAGCATCATGCAAAGACCGCTCCATCTCATTTGGCATATAGTCATTTGCACCTCTAAGAATTAATGAAACCTAAATAACAGGTAAAACAAAAATACTGTGAAGTTTAAAAATATATGGAAATCTTTTTAGTTTGACATCATAATTCTAACAAGTTTGACACTCACTGCACTTGCTGTTTTTGTTCCTTTGACCAGAATTACATCATCATCAGAAATGCATTCTTCCACAGCTTCATCAGCATATCCCAGTAGTGCTTGATCGAAAGTTTCGTCTCCCTCCATATCAGCAAATGTGGAAACCTACGCAGAATTATTTTGGAAGGTCATAAGCAACAGAACACTGAGTTTTTCTCGTAAATAAGGTAAAGGACACAAATACACCAGTATTGGGCAATAGGGTCAATCGACATGAATGCATAGTTCATCCAAATAGCAAGAGTGCATCTTTACCAATGTTGTCAAACTTGAATCGTACCGTGAATCGGTTTAGGGGTCTGAATCATAAATCGTAAACTGTAGAATCGTAGAATTGTAAGAGTTTTAACATTTTTGATTTTTTTTGCTATAATTATTATTTATACTATAATTACATATAAAATGACATAGAATAATAAGAGGATTTGTTCAATTCCTCTTAATATATGAGTAAATATGCAAAGATATGAAGTATATGACAAAATGTACCAATGCAAACTTAAATCAAAATGTATTAGAAGTTAAGTTTTTACATTCTAACATTCAAATCATCATAATTCATAAAATTGTATTATTCAAAATTACAAAACATCTGAACTCTAAAGAATATCATTCTCATCAATGTCATCTAAAATATCCAAGTAAGATGAAGGTAAAGTGTCTCCTCCATCTGCTACATTCCCTATCGCTAATTTCTTCAACTGCTTTCTTCCTCTCCTTGCAGCGCTCTTTCACTTTCTCGAATAAACCCCTGTTAATTACAAAATTCAAATATTTTATAAATTGTGCATTCTAAATTTTAAATATAATATAATGGTCTTCTAGATTTTAAAATGCTTACTCGTTTCTTTTCTAAGATTAGTCTCTTCCTCATTAAACATCTCGTCCGCATCCAACCAAGAATTGTCTTGTGGAAGAGTTGGATCTTCCTTTTCCGTGATCCATTCATCATCAGATTCCACATCCGATAAGCAAATAGGATCATAATCTTACTTTGAATTCCTTAATGTCTGTCTCACTTGTAGTTGTAAATTGTAATTTACATATACAAGGGCATTCATCCTCTTTGCCTCTAGTCTATTTCTCCTCTTGTATGAATCTATAAAAGAAAACACAAAACATTAATAACTTCACTTCTTAAACATATGTTAAGAAATTGACATTAATCTATTTAAAGTTAAAAATAAAACATACTTGTTCAAACACACTCCCAATTCCACTCACACCCCGTTGCGCTGCAAGTTAAACTCAAAATCCTTATTGCAAGCACGTTGCAATTCTTTAGTATCCTCTCCATAATCTTCCCACCAAATGGCTATAAAACATGAGATAATAAATTAAAAAATTAAATTGAAAGTTTAGATACTAAATAAGTAAATATTAAATAACTAAATATTAAATACTTGGCTGTTTTCTTTTCCTTGTTAGTTTGGCCATGTTATCCCCAAAGAATCCTCTTTCAGTTCTGAATGCAAGCAATTGCTCATCGATTTTAATCCTGTCATCTATGTCTATAATCAACTTATCAAGACATGTATACTAGCCCTCTTTTAATTTCAGCATCAGGATAAAATGATTCTTCGTAGTGGAAAGAAGGATTCAAATAATATGCAGTGGCATGCAATGGATGGTGGAGTTGATCATTCCAACGAGCATCTATCAACTTCCAATATGGCATGTATTTCCTTTCATATTTGTTCAATCTCTTTGCAATTTTCTCCTTGGCTTGATCCATGCCCTCATATATGTATCCCATTGCCGGCTTGTCCTCTCCATCAACTAGCTGAAGCAATTTTACAATTGGCATTCCAACCTTCGTACAAAATTGAACACGTTTCCAAAACTTACTATTAAAAATTATATCATTCACTTTTTTCCCCTCTTCAGTCTTGGACAGCGGCATTTTATCCCATTCGTCCGAACTAAACATTTTTCGTAGACCAACTCTGCATATCAGTATGTTTTTCAATGTAATGTAGCATGTTGCAAATCTCGTTATTGCCGGCCTAACTAACTCACGATTGTTCGTGAATTTTCTCGTTAAGTTTAGCAACACACCATGGTTATAAATGAATTTTGCAATTGCTTTTACATCAGCAATAGTAGATGACTCCAATTTCCTTTTCCCTGTATCTTCAAGCATGAGCTCAAGGCCATGTGTTGCACATGGAGTCCAAAATAAATTTTTCCTTCTCCATCAAGATTTTTCCAGCCTTTACATATGGTGTTGCGTTATCAGTAACAATTTGCACCACATTTTCCACACTTATCTCTTCTACGACCGAATCTATAAGGTTGGCCATGTTCTATCCATTTTTGTAGATCGAAGATGTGTCAACACTTTTCAGAAATACACTCCCCATTGGACTATTTATAAGAAAATTAGTAATGGACCGATTCTTTCCATCTGTCCAACCATCTGTCATTATTGTGCACCCTTTTTTAGGTCCATTCTTTCCTATGCTTTTCCAACATGTTCTCCACATCTTCAACTTCACTTTTGAGTAAAGTATTTCTCATCTCATGATATGATGGAATTTTCAACCCAATTCCATATCTTGCAATTAATTCACACATGGGTTGGAAAAATGGACTCTTCACCAAATTGAAGGGGAGTGCATTGGCATAGAAAAAACGAGCAATGCCTTTGCAAACTGTGATTCTGTCTTCTTTTTTCCAAACTCTGTTAAGAGTTGTTTGTTTCTTATCATCATCTACATTAATAATTTTTTCCATCGGTCCCTTCCCTTTTGGATCTTGATCATCAAAATAATAATCAGGTCTTCCTAGCCTGCAGTTGTGCATCCTTTTTTTCTTCTTTTTGTGTCCAAATTATTCCCCATCAATTTAAGGCATTTTTGAGTCACCGACTAGGGACATTTAGGACATGCCCCTACGTCTTTTTTTGTTTTTACTATGATGTTTCATTCGATAAATACCACCACTCAATTTTTTTTTTAACAATAGTTGCATTGTACATGCACATGATTGTTCGGTTCCAATCTAGTGCAAAATTGTCATGCTTCATCTTGTCCCTCATTTCCATTGCCTTCGAACCATTTTAACAATCTTTACAAATTTCTAAGAAACATCCATTTATCATCCACAAAAAAAAAAAAAAAAAAAAGACAAAAAATATTAATCATAGAATTTTCATTATCTCTATCTTAGAAATAATATGCATTACAAAATTAAAGTAAGGACTATTTTGATAGAGACAATTTTTTTGTATAATATGAAATAATATGAGATAATGCGAGGTCTAAGTCTTCTTGATTGGGTACTCTATTCTAATCTAGCATTGAGGTAATGTAATTGAACAATAATAATATGAAATATTATGAGGTCTAAGTCTTAAAAAAAATTCAAACAGGCTGCAGAGATAGTTCATTTAATGATTTAAAATAATTGATTTGGTTTAATAAAATATACTTTTATAATATAGTAAAAAATACTATATTCAATAAAATATTTTTATAGTCGGTATAATCAATTAGTACTTAAGCACTATCAGTTCTACTTATTTAAATAAATATATAAATATTTTTCAATTAAAACTTATTTTTATAGTCAATATAGTAAAAAATAATAATTTATTTTGATAAGATGCTATGGTATTCTAAATTAAACATTTTATTAAAATCATTACAGTCCTCACACAACTGTATCTTGTACTCGTGTGAGGACTGTTTATGTAAAAAAAGTAAACAACAGTCACACGGATAAAAGGATTCTTCCACTTCGATGTCCTCGTACGAGGACCCTCACACCTAACACCAACTTGATAAATATCTTCCACTCTTAGGATATCTAAGTTTGCAAAAAATAAAAAATAAACAACTAATGCGAAATGAAATAGAGGAGGAAAGCCGAGAAGAAGAAAGCCGAACGGACAAGAGGAAAGCGAAACCGGTGAAACCAGAGAGGAGGAGAAAGCGAACCCAGAGGAAGGCGAAACCAGAGAGGTAGCCAAGAAGAGGAAAGCAAAACCAGAGGAATGCGAAAACCAGAGGAAACCGAGAAGAGGAAAAGAAGAAAAGAGGGAAGCATACCTCGAACTTGAAATCTCGAACTGTTGAAGGCTTGAAGGACTTCCACAGAGAGCAGACACCATGGCTTGAAGGAGAAGCGATGGATGAAGAAGGGTTTTTTTTTGTTTGCTTGAAAGAAACACAAGTAAGAGAGCTAGGTATTTATCAATCTTTTTAGACTTTAATAGGCAATCAAAAGATGACTTTCGATCTTCCCATGCACGTCCTTTCCTATTCTGCTGATTTCCCTCTATTTTTTTTCCCCTCTTTTTGCTCATTTTCCCTTTTCTTCCTATTTCTTCAACATCGCACGATGGTGCGATTGAAGAGTTTGGAATCGCACGATCTGCGATTTTAGAAAAAATCGGACGATTGATGACATTTTTCGAGTTGAACAGTGAGTTGAATAAGAGGATATATTTATCGTACAATTTTACGATTTTCGATTCACGATTCACACACCTAGACCAATCTCGATACGATTCGAGTTTGACAACATTGGGTAAAATTGGAGAATGCCATACACTTAGAACATTGGGAATATTTGTAAAATTTCATGCTCATAAGGTATCTGATAATATGTTTGAGTGAATGTTGCCTTGTGCACATTCCAATGCATAGTTGGGTAAGGTTATGGTTTGACCTCTTTATGCCTATATGTGATTGATGTGAATATATTGTATCAGATACATATGTATGAGTTTCCCAAGTTCCCTATGATTAGATGTTTACTATAATTGAGAATTCATAGATTCGTGATGTGTTAAAGTATGATAAATCAAGATTGCCCAAGATGTTAATGTAGGGCCTTGACAACTTTTTATACTTATGTATGGTTACGAGTAATGTATGTATTAAATGAATTCTCATGATTGTAATTGGAATTTTTAAATGGGTAACTCATTAATAAACATGAATGATGTATTTTAATGCCATGCTTGGATTATGTGATGATGTGTACATCACTAATATGTACTATGTTGATAATGGTTGTGGTAGATCGACATAACCATGTGTAGAACGAATTTCCATGATTTGAAGAGGAACTTGGTAAAGGGTTAGACTAAGTAATATGGGTGAGTTAATGTCAAGTATCTTAGAGCCCAAGGGGATTAACTTGTGCTACAATGGGGATGGGCTAGCATGATTGAGAATGCATGGAATGCAATGTAAATGCTAAGAAAGCTTTATTTGATTTCCCCAAAGTAAAAAGTATGACCACTCCCCAATATCAACCCAAATGTGGAAATAATGAAGTACGCTTAATCTGATCCATTCTGTGGTACGTAGACAACTGAGAGCATTGTGCCTCAGCTCGATCAAAAGACACATTGTGTCATCCATTTATATTAAGGATGATGTATGATGTAAGCAAATATGAAGGGTAGAAAGGGATTGGTGGGATATACCTTCTCTAATATAGACCCTAATGCTAGATGTTGGATCCCTCGAAGGAGGCTCGAAGATGTTATGATGTCTTGGGAGTCCCGATATGATGAGACATATATGTTTGTTACTCGAGTAAAGCCTATAGTGGTTAGAGAACTGTGAAAATTCTTAAGATGGACAGATGAAGACTTTGGCACTGAGATGTATATAACTAGGTCACTTGATTATATTGAGACGTGGTATGGATACGTCCCTCACAGGATGATTATATTGAGACATGGTATGGGTGTGTCCTTCACGTGATATTGATGATTATAGTGATTCATTCGATTGTAGAAGATCTCATGGTAGATGATGTGCCCCTGGATTATTTATACCCATAGAGGGATTATATTCATAGATGGTTTATACCCATGAATAGATTATACTCACAGATAGTGTTACTAGGGATAGATGTGTATACATATGGATGATGGTTCCCATGGTGGTTTGGATTCATGCCCGGATGTTGGTCTTATGGTAGACATGTTAGTCTCATGGTAGACGTATTGGTCTTATGTAAGACATGTTGGTCCCATGGTAGACGTATTGATATTATGGTAGACATGTTGGTCTCATAGTAGGCGTATTGATTTTATGTTAGACATGTTGGTCCCATATTATACGTATTTGTATTATGTTAGACATGTTGGTCACATGGTAGATGTATTGGTATTATGGTAGACATGTTGGTCGCATAGTAGACGTATTGGTCTTATAGTAGACTTGTTGGTCCTATGATAGACATATTGATATTACGAATGTATGAGTTATGCCCATGGATGGATTATACCCATGGATGGTTATTACCCATGGATAGAAGATACTCACTAATGGAAAGTTACCAGGGATGGATGATGAATCCCATGGATGTTCCCATGGTAGAACCCTTGTAGATGAGAAGGGTAGGAAGGCGTGACGCATGTGGAAAAAGCCTGGAGGGAAACAATGTTGAAGGGCAGATGATCTAAGTAGCAAACCAAAAAACTAGGTATTCTGAACCGAAAACAGTGTTGAAGGCTAGACAATCTAAGCAGGAAACCAAAAAACTGGGTATTCTGGACCAAAACAGACGCCAAAGAAGTAACCACCCAAAACCAGATCAGGTGAAGGTATATCAGCAAATCCACCTTATAGATGGATAGGCCCTCCAAAAATGGCCAGGAATGTTGGGGGTCCATCGTCAGAAGCCTCTCCAGTGAATGGATCGAAGGCCAAGAAATGACTGCTGCAAAGGAAAAGGACAGTCGAATCCATAGGAAGAATAAGAAAAAAACTCAAATTTGCAGATAAAGGAAGAAAGGAGAGAATCCGCTACAAAAGTCCTCATATAGCAGGAAAAGAGTCTAGAGTCCAGTGATGAATAGTAATTCCAGCGAGGAACAGTAAAACAAAGAAGAATCCTCCTTAAAGATCCTAGAAATTTGTTCTGGCTGATACCATGTAGAAAATAATAACAGAAAAAAGGAAAAGAGAGAATATTGGAGAAGAATTCTCTCTGTATTGTATTGAATAAATAAAACTAACTGTAGAAAACGAGTGCAAATCACACATGGACCCCACTTTTATTTTTATTTTTTATACTTAGCAAGCTAGTTTAAGATTCTTCTTCAGTTTTAATTGTCTTCAATATCTTCTCTCCTTGTTTCTGACATGCCGTTGAGCAAAAGGCCATCCTTGTCTCCCGTCCCTGCTTGACACGGACCATACGCTTTGATTTCCACCTTCTCTGACGTTGATCGGAGGCGTAGGCATTCTCTCTCCACATTAAGTGGTATCAGAGTTGTCTCCCTACGTTATCAAGGGACGATTCTATACTTGATTCTGGTGCAAGACAGGGAGCGTAACCTTAAATGCCTAATATGGTTCCCTAAAAATTAAAAGGGATGAAAACAATAATGCACCCTAAATCTAAAATGGGCTGAAATTAATCAATTAATTAATACTAACAATTCAATAATATAAGTTCGCCACAAATAATCACACAAAATTCTCCAAAATCTGATGTAAATAACTATAGAATTTACCAGGGCCAAAGAGATGCTCAAGATGGGTCCAGATTTGGGTAAAATAAGGGTGGGGCAGCAAGTGAGGACAAGGTCAGGGCTGTTGGCAAAATCAGATAGGCCCAATGGAAGTGACGGTAATGATGTGGGGCCTAAGGGGGGTGGCGACACAAATAATAGGACTTACGGGGGTAACGAGGGGGCCAAAAGGGTTGGGGGTATGCGGCAAAAGCCAGATGAGCCTAAGGAGGAAAAGGGGACAACATGGGAAGGGTTTTGGGTAGCAACGGTAGCCCAGGGGAGGCGTTTGGAAGCAACGGCAAGACTGGATGGGTTAGAGAAGGGTCACAGCAAAGCTAGAAAGGCTTTGGGGGTTTCAGTCTAAGGAGATAGAGAAGGAGAAAGAAGTTTGGGTGTAGCGACACTGGATATGGAGATCTGAAGGGATTGCGATGGCCTGTATGGACCTTGAAATGGCATGCGATGGCAATATCAGACTGGGGAAGGCTCGGGAAGGGGTTAGGAAGGGGCGGAAGTGAAAACAAGAGAGGGAGGAAGCAGCGGCAGCAAGATTTGGGGCCTAGGAAGGGGCGGCAGCAAGGAGGGAGGCAAGTGGGGAGATGGTGACAGCAGTGGGGATGGGTTTTGGACGTGGCGACAAGGGATAGGGATGGGATCTTCTTGTGGCAGTGGAAAAAAAAGGAAAAGAGAGGAGAAATAACGAAGAAGAAGAGTACCTGGAAGAGGACGGATTCTCACCCTTCTCCAAGGCTTCTCATCGTGGCTTCTCACCCTTCTCCAAGGCTTCTCACCGTGATTTCTCAGTGATTCGGCGGCTACTTCCGTTCTCTCTCCTTTCTTTTCTTCTCCTTTCAATAATCTTCGACTGCTCTTCTATTTTCTTCGCAGGAGGGTTATAAAAAACCTAACTTGTGGCTGGGCCTGGCTCGAGACTGGGCTTAGGCCCAGCAAGGTTGCTCTACATCAAATTCGGCTGTTTTAAAAAAAAAGGGTTTCTAAAAAACCACCGTTCTTATTGTCCCCAGCCACAACCCATTATCTCCGCTTCCAAACACTGGGACCCCCACCTCCAACCCTGATCCACACTATTGTCGCGTTGCACCCTGCTCTTTCGTTCCAAGACCCACAGACGATCACCTAGATCAACCGAGCAAAGCCTGCCGCTACCAAACAGAAACGGTTCGTGCCCTCCTCCATCCCCATCCACCTCCTCCTTTCCTCTTGCCTCCATCGTGCTTCCCTCCAACACATGTTCGTCCATACTCCATACCCCTGTACCACCCCAAACCGTTGAACCCATTTCCCCTCTCCCCAAATCTATCTCGTACTTCGCGACAATCTACCTTCTGCAAGCGACCTGTTGACCAATGTTAGACTCCCCTTTGACCAATTTGACAGTGCTTTAACCCATTAGCCTTTTACCCATTTACCCTTTTAAATCTACCGAACCCCATCTCGTCCCTGGACCCATCAACCCGCTGCGTCGCGTCGCCAATGGCACCTAATACTGGCCATGAGTATGTTACCCGGTCTAAGTTGGAAAAACGGCTTGCCGAGCTTCACGTGTCCCTACTCACATCCTTCAAGAGAAATACTAAACGACGAGAGATACGACGACATAAAGGGAGTGAAAGATAACTTTTAGCACTCCTATTAGGTTGACTCGACCCTTAAATCTCAACCTCCACCACCCCCACCACCACCATCACCACCACCCATTTCCCAACCCTCTCCCATTCATAGTACATATTGTGATTCAGATAACGAGAACCTCCCTATAGTTGTTCGTACAATATCTGTCTCTCCTCCTATCCTATCTCTGGAACACGCACTTTCCAGTGCACTTTGAATACCCTTTGCGACCAAATTGATTTGCCCTTGCTTGAGCACGTGCGCATTTACTGATTTCTTCGTCCCAAAGGCAGATAGCTCTCGTCGTTTATCCATTGATAGTTGTGCAATAAACAACATCGTCATACAGCCATTTAGAATTGGTCTTCACCTCTGTTTGCCGATTTCAATTCTAAGACAAGTTCTTTTCAAGATCGGGAGACTGATGTAGAACACAAGCACAAATCACGTGCGGACCCCACATTTATTTTTAATTTTTATACTTAGCCAGTTTGTTTAGGATTCTTCTTCAGTTACCTAGTTCATCCTGGATTCCTTTTCTAGGTGAGATTTCTTTATTTAGATGTTTTTCTTTTATATACAACTAGGTGGTAACGAGAGGTAGAACACTCGATGATACAAAATACTACTGGACTTTATTTTCCTTATCCTTCAATATCCTCTTTCTCTCATTCTTGTTTTTGGCCTGCCGTTGAGCAGAAGGTCATCCTTGTCTCTCATCCCTGCGTGACATAGACTAGACGCCTTTGATTTCCACCTTCTCTGACGTTGATCGGAGACGTAGGCATTCTCTCTCCATCAAAAACCATGATAGGTCACAAGTATAAGTTTGGCTAATTTTGGAAAGAAATAAAAAAAATGGCTAACTACAATCAATCATACATAGAGTTAACTTCAAGAATTAGAAGATTCTAGTCACTTTCGTTGCAAAAGTGGGTCCTACAATAGCAGAAATGGGTCCCACAACACGAGTTTGAGTACGTGGATAACCACCATTGTTAGAATATATTTAGATTTTACTAAATATTGTGTTTCCTTATTTTTTGCTGGACAACTATCTTTTTTTTTTTAATGGTTCATATATATATATTTAATAAAAAAAGCACGCATTACACTGATACATTACACTGGAAGAGAGACCCAAAAATGGGCTCCCAAAACTAGACAATTGCAAGACAACCGTCTTACGGCCACTGCCGTCGTCCGTGCCAATTTCTTTTTTTCAAGCTGCTATCTATGTTCGGTGGCTGTCATTTCGCAGCCAATCAGTGTGCTGCCACTTCAACAAATTTTTGCAACCAATCAGTGTGTTGCCAATACATCTTCATGGCCAGTCGGTGTGCCACTTTTCGCATTTCACCTACCATTTCTGCAATTTCCAAACTTCGCGTTCATTTTCATACACGCTTCAGCTCGTGGGGGAGTGTTAGAATATATTTAGATTTTACTAAATATTGTGTTTCGCAGTCTAGTGGTTTCTTTATCAGTACTTTTCTCTATTAGTTGATTTGCTTTCTTTATTTGTATTTCTCATTCTCTATAAATAAAATCAGAGTCTCTCCTTGATTAAGGAAGACACACCAAATCCAGTGTGTTATTCTACACACCTTGTATATTATCCCTTTTCTATAGAGGTGTGCTCCTCTTTCCCATCCCTTTCCAGTGCCAGTGGAGATGCAGTATGCAGCTACTCAGTTGATTCTTGTGTGGTGTTTCTATGAAGGCTTCAAAGTTTTCCATAATGTGGAGGTTATCTCTTCTCACTATCCATCATATGAAATAATTAAGGAAAACAATAACCAAATATTGAACAAATGGGCCAACTCCTCTCCAATGTTTGTGATCAAGAAACATAAAGATATTTAGTGTGTCGTCTGTTTGAAGGAGTTAATTGGTGTATCAAGATCTAACTTGCATAGAATGTGGGTTGCATGCCTATAGGAGTGTAATTGTCCTCCTATTGTTTTCTATTTCTTCTGAAAAAGTGGTCGTCCCATACAGTTTCTTGACAAGATGAGCTTGTTTTATTTTTTGCAAGGTTCCTAGACAGTTGTATATCACGACTGGCAAATCCTTCCTTGATTCAGCCCATGCAACACTCACTCGAACAGTCCGTCATCAAGCGATTCAAGCTTACCACCAATATGGTCATTCTTTGGACCAATATGATCAAAACAAACCACACACAAACTTGAACACAAGTTGAAAGAGAGATGGAACACCAAGAATGCACTTACTTGGATTGAACACAAAAGAACACAAGGCTTTGGAGACTCAAACTCACTTACACACTTAGCTAGAACTCTTTGTTAGCTTCAACACCTTGAGTTCAACTCTTTCCGAAATGTGTAGACCTTATTCTAGAACTCTTGTATAAAATATC
The DNA here is from genome assembly GCA_013350335.1 of Chimonanthus salicifolius. Taxonomy (NCBI): domain Eukaryota; kingdom Viridiplantae; phylum Streptophyta; class Magnoliopsida; order Laurales; family Calycanthaceae; genus Chimonanthus; species Chimonanthus salicifolius. Next base: position 23,532,264 of record CM023539.1, on the reverse strand, counting down.
CTAGATATTTTCACTCTCTCCTAGACACTCTTGAACACAATAAGAATATCTACACTACCACACCTTTCAACATTCTTCCATAGACTCTATACACTTTTCCAAGACTCCATACACTTCTACAACATTCCATAGAATTCTAGAAGACTCTACACAACTCTAGACACTTCTACACTATACTAGAGAACTCTATATTATGCTAAAGAACTCAAACATCACTCTAGCACCATGTAGAGTCTTCTTAAACCATCTGGAACCTTCTGCATTGTTTGGGACTCTTCTCACGTAATCCGGATTTCTCTTGACCATTCCGGGAATTCCTACACGCCCGAAACCTCTGTTTTTCGACTTCGGTTGTCCCTTGTGCACAATTTTGACACCAATCTTGGCTTTCATGGCTGATTGTTGGGTCACAGAGCCTCGACCAATGACATGTAGGTGTTTCTTTGTTTTTGTGTGTGTATGTGCCTTGTAAGGTGTGTCCCTTCAATACTCTTTTTAATTGATAAAAAAATAATATATATAGCATTTTCATGCACATAACGGGAATCAACAAAAATACAACAATGGGACCATAGAATCCCCATGAAGTTGTCAATAGAAGGTTTAATCAAGACTAAATTCTCAAGTCATTATTTCAACCAAGAGATGGAATTCACCTTTGACGAACTTTCTCAAGCTCCCTTGGGTCAGTGACTAAGACTTGGATCCCCATTTGCATATTTGTCTTCTGAAGATTGAAATCAAGGCAAGCTATCCTTGCTGGAGCAACTCTAGTTGGCATTCCTTATGCAGCACGGCCTGTATTTAGGGCATAACCATTCAACAAGTGGCTATCTTTTGCACTTTTTCCATGAGCTTTCAGAATATTGATAGCCTGAAATAATAAAAAGAAATTGTGATTGTTACATCTAGAATTCAGGAAAATGAACCTTTCAACAAACTTGAAATACTAATAGAAAAAGGGTAATATTATTTGATGTAAACTTTATAAGTAAATTTATTTTATTTTTATTGGTATTTTTTCATGATTATGTATAAATAGTCAACATTCACAATTTCAAATAAATTAAGTATTCTAGTTAATAAAAATGAGTTTGAACGAACAAGACTAGTTTGGCCTTCAAACCAATACCATAGCTGCACCAGTGAATACAAGCAAGTACCGAGTACAACAAGGGATCAAAACTTTCATAATTCAAGCAACAAACCTTGATTGGGTATTTAACCTCCCCCCATGCAGTAGTCACCTTAACAGCTTGCACTGCATCTACAACCTAGAAAGCTAAGTTATGTTAGACAACCAGAAAGGCAAATAACAAGAAAGTGAGGACAAATTTTCTCATCAATGGGAAACATATTAACCAAGAAGAAGGCACTTAAATACATAGCATTTGACAGAAATATTGATTCAATTCTCACATCATAATCACTCACACTTGAGACATGATTCATAATGTATAGAAACAAACACGGAGAACACTTCTCCAGAATTCTAGAAAAAGTTCTAACCATAAAAACTACTATAGGTGACTGATGTAAGTCTACACAACAGAAGAAATGAGCCTCAAGCTTGAAGAGGCTTAAATAGAGAACTGATCCCCCATACTCATATAGAGCATTTTATCTGTAGGAACACAATTACACTAGTAGCTGCCATGCATTGAGAAGAGCGAAAATGACCTCTCTGCAATGCACTAATAGCTGTCATGCATTGAGAAGAGAGAAATGACATCTCTCTCTCTACCCTAAAAAAAAGAGGAGTGAAAATGGCATGAGATTCACTACTGTGAGAGTTGAGGTCAGTTTGCTATAATGCAAGAGGAAACTTCCCATCATTGAAAACTCTCAATCTCAACCTGTACAGGTAGCTCAGTTGGTCTAAGCTTCTATTTAGACTAGAGGCCTTAGGTTCAACTCCACCTAGGCTAACCTGATACACGAAGCTTGTGGGTGATTTTGTGTATCCATAGGATTATTCTCACCTCCAATGAGGGGTGTGGATACCATGTTATCTCAAAAAAAAAAAAAAAAAATCCCAATCTCTAATAGAGAGACAAAGGCACTGGTGAAAAAGAGGCTTGTTATCGGAGCTTGGACTCGGACAAAGACCTTCACGTGCTAGATAAAGTTTCAAGTCCAACATAAAAGATGGGTCAAACACATATTGAAATGTACAAGTTAAAGTTTCTTCCTTTGTTCTGCACTCAATATACATGAGACCACCTGATGAGTGAAACAGCCTTACTTTCAGATCAGTTCACATTCAAGATTGGACCTTTTTTTGGAAAGGAAGATGACCCATTTGATTAGTGGCTTGAATCTCGCAATTGTTCCATAATAGAACATAGGTGCAAGTCAACTTTGCAGTTCTCAGGCAAATGTCCCTGAAGTTGCAGGTTTCCCCTTGCAAAAGAATAACTTACAGAAAACCTAAAACTTCAGAGAAAATACATCCATAATATTTTTCCTCACAAAACAAAGCCTTACTACTTCACGTCTTCGCACAAACCAGTGGATTTTAGAAACCAGTAATATTTTTCGGCTTTGAGAAACCAATAATTTTTTCTCTCCTATTTTTACCAACCCCAGAAAGGTGTTCAAAGAACAAGAAGTCATCATGAGAAGACAATTCATTAACATGTATAATATGAGGATGAGCAATCACAGATTGAACTGGTGTTATTACATGTTTGTTTAAAACAACCTATCCTAACTATAGACCAATGGGCATGTTTGTGGACAACATTTTGAGTAGAAATAGAAAATGCTTTCCACATTGAAATTGTTTTTCATGGAAAATGATTTCTGCGACTTGGACATTTTCCACAATTTTTGTAAGAAATGAATTCCAAAGGGGAGGAAACAGAAACCAATTTTCATGACTTACTGATTTCAAGGCCTATAACGCAGCCCATAGACTACACATGGCCTAACCTGAACCATGACCTAAGATCCAACCCAACCATGACCCTTGACCCAATCTATGACCCATGACACTATTCATGACGAAGGGAGGCAATGGGTCAGGTCAAGTTGGGTTAGGGTTGTGTTGGCTATGGAAAATAACAGATTTTTTACTTGACCCGACTTGATCCAACCCCAACTTTTTGGTTAGTAACTCAACCCAAATTTCGTTTAATTCAACCCAAACCTCACCCAATGCAATCCAAATTTCTATAAAAAATATAAAAAATTTGAAAATATGACGAAAATATTAAAGACGAGAACTTTCCTATCATGTGAGGCCATTGGAATTTGGAAAATGGAGACACTGGGCCAAGATTTTTGAAATTAGTGTGGGTTCAAACAAATGGGTAAAACAAGATAGTGCTTAAATGGTATTTTTCAAGTTGGGTCAAGTTGGGTTAATGATGCGGGATCGATGCTCACGACGGAGCGATCCAGCAAAAACGGGGATCCCGAGTCTTCGACGAGACTAGGAGAAGACAAACAAGCCTGCAGCTTAGGCAAGACGAAGAAGAAAGAGGAAGAAGAGAGAGAGAGAAAAAACTAACTTGCAAATTTTCATTTCATATTGAGGTAAATAGTGTTCTCCATTACATCTCCTTCATATATATATATATATATAGAAAAGATTAAATAACGAAACGTAAATAGAAATGGAATGCTAGATTTCTAGGAGACTAACTAAGAAGGAAATCCTAAGCTAATTAGGAATCTTAATTACATTAGGATACTAATTGAAATTGCTAAATAAAATATAAATATAAATAAATAGAAAGTGGAGTGGGATCCACTCGAGCCGTGTCCTACATCAGTCCCCCGATCTTGAAAAGAACTCATCCTCAAGTTGAAACCAGCTCGCATGGTACAAAACAGAGGTGGAGTCCAATTCTGAAGATGCGAATGACGAAGTTTGTAATTGCACAAGTTGCACTGCATGGACGAAGAGAGCTATCGGTCTTTGGGACGAATAATGCAGTAAACGCACACGGGCTCAAGCGAGGGCGAAGTAATTCAGTCGCGAATGAGTCTTCAAATATCGCGTGAGGGATGGCATAGTCCGAAGGTATGGGAAGGTCAGCACGAGGCACCAACGATAGGACTGGAGGCATGCAGGCCAATGTATGAATAACCATAGATGAATTCGCGGTATCCGTATATGGATCGCTCCTGGGTTTGAGAGAGGGTTGGGTAATCGGCGATAGCGATGGCGGTGGTACCGGTGGTGGTAGGGGTGGGGTTGGTATTGGTGGTGGAGGTGGTTGTATTTGAGCTTTACGAGTCGACTTGACCTAATTGAGGGCTCAAAGCTACCTACTGAAAGTCTGAGGCTAGAACAATACACGACCTAGAGGTGGGGTCAATAGGTCGGAAGCCAATTTTTATTAACCCTTTTAATAAACAATTAAAATTAAACTAAGCAACCAAACAGATTGAAATAACTCTATCAGATTAAGTGCAACAGCAACGAAACAAGGTGTGTGCTAGTGGCAAGAAAATCAACACATAGGCACAGGGATTTATAGTGGTTCGGTTTAAAAAAAACCGTTTAAAAAAATCTACATCCACTGATGGAATCACCCTCTCCTGAGCTATCCCAATATACTATGAATGGGTTTCTCATCCAAATAGTACAACCTAGTTTTTTGGAGAGGTTCAACCACAATGGTCTACTCCTCGACGCCTATTTTTTGAGATGGTTCGAAATAGAGTTCTAATCCACAGTACAAGAGTAAAGAAAAGTAAATCAAAAGAACACTTGAGTGTTGTGTTCTTCTGAAAAGATCTTCACGCTCCAACCTTCAATGCTTGATGTTTCACCAATGTTGCTTAACCACAGCGGAAGGGTAGTTCTAGCATTTGAATGTGCTACAAGTGATCCTAGAGGGTTCCTCTCATCGTCTTCTTCAAAGAAAGCATCAAAAGCTTTTTAACAATCCCATGAAGGTTGTTGAAGAAGAAAGAGGTCTATTAGAGTCTCTGAAGAATTAGGGTTTTAATCACAATTAAGGTTTGTGACTATATTAAACAATAAGCCATGTATTTATAATAATTTTTCCACTAGCTACTCCTCGAGGTCTCGAGGAGCGTGCCTCGTGCCTCGAGCCCTACATATGACAGTACACCTCAGAGATCTCTGAAAAAGGAAATCCAAATTTTACAAATCTTTTAAGTCACGAGGGCTCGAGATGGGGAGCAAGAAAAAATTACAGACTGTTTCGATTTATCTCTCAGATCATAAGGGCTCGAGCCTGAGACCAAAAGAATTTACAGACATTTTAGGTTGGTCTCAAACAATCAGGGCCTCGAGGCCTCAACCAGAGCTCGAGGGCTCGAGCCTGACAAACACAGAATTTTCCAGTTTAACAATTTTACAGATTTGGACAATTTGCCTAGGGTCGTTTGGGGTTTGTCCTAGGGTCAACTAAGGTCTTCTTACCAGAGTGGTTGCCAAGCACGTGGTGAGTTGCATTCAGCATACTTTCAATCTTCAAGTAATCTTCCGTGATCTTCATGCTTCCAAGGCAAGTGTCAACATGGTCACAGAATTGACCACAGGGTGAGTAGGTCAAGCCAAGGCACTAACACCTACCAATTTCTTCACGTCGTTGTATCTCTCGTCATGCAATATTTCTCTCAAAGATGCAAGTAGAGACACGCAAAAGTCGGCATATATTTCATCAAACTCAGATTTGGTAACACACCTATGACCATTGTTGGATTCCATTGAGTCCACTTGACGCGTTAAAGGTTGGGTAATAAGAATGTGGAAAATAATTGGGTCATTAACAGGGTGAATGGGATTGATGATGTAATGGGTTGGTTTAAAGGTAAAAGGGTCAATCAAACAAAAGGCAAGAGAAAGAGTGGTAAAAGGAAAAGAAGTAGGTTAATGGGATGTAAAAGGAAAAAAAAAAAGGGAATGAAAAGGGGTGGGGTGCCACGTGTGGGGGAATGTGGGAAAGGGTTAAGATACAAGACAAGGGGGAAAAGGGGGATGGCTGGCAGGGTCGTGCAACCTCTGTTAGAAAACAGAAGGCTGGGTAACAACAGCTATAGAGGAGCTGCCCCAGGGTAGGGAGGGTGGTTTTCTGTTTGGCGACGGTGGGTGTAAGGAGAGATCTGGGCCACAAGCGATGGCTAGGTGTACGAAGGGTTGCTGGCAAAAAGGAAGGGGATGGATGGCGGAAGCTTGGACGAGATCTGGGTTTGGGTTGGCATATCTGGTATGTCCCCCCCCAAAATGAGGGTGGGAGGATAACTGAGAAAAGGAGAAGGGCTTGTTAAGCTGTCTGCAACAGAGGTAGATCACACCAGGGATAATGCTTAGGATTTCGCTCTTTTTTTTTCACAAAAGATGGAGACAATCGGTCTCAGAGATATCAAAACCAGCTCTGATACAACTTGATATGGGATCGAAGTTCACGAGAGAGCGATCTAGCAAAAATAAGGGATCGCGAGTCTTCGACGAGACTGGGATAAAACGAGCAGGCCTGTAGCTTAGGCAGGAAAAAGAAGAAAGAGGAAGAAGAGAGAAAAAAACTAACTTGCAAATTTTCATTTCATATTGACGTGAATAGTGTTCTCCATTACATCTCCTTCATCTATATATTTTAAGAAAATATTAAATAAAGAAACCTAAATAGAAAAGGAATGCTAGATTTCTAGGAGACTAACTAAGAAGGAAATCCCAAGCTAATTAGGAATCTTAATTACCTTAGGATACTAATTGAAATTGCTAAATAAAATATAAATATAAATATATATAGAAGATGGAGTGGGATCCACTCGGGCCCACTCGATCCGTGTCCTACATCAGTTAAGGTGAGTTGACCCATGACCCAAGCTAACCGAATCTAGCATATGAAAATCCAAATTGGATCAAAGCGAGTTAGGCCAATACCTGACTCAATTGCACTCATTATTACATAATATTACCATGTTAAGTATAGGGTATTTTAACTATATAACTTGTATCATCATCTTGATCACCGAGAATCGAGTACCAAGTTATAACCAACACCCTTCGAAAGGAAACAACTTTAAGTTATAACATACACCTCATCCACCTAATAATAATTCAAAAAAAAAAAAAAATCTTAGATGAATCATTTGCAAATCCGCTGTTGCAACAAACAAGGAATTTGATATCCTTGATTCTTTTTCCAAAAATGAAATCAAAGGATTTTGGTTGCCACGGTTATAAAATCCATAGATTTGATTTTCGTAAGAATAATCAAGGAAATCAAATTCAACAGGAAATTAATTGTGAACAAACATGCCCAAAATGCACATCCACTAATTTAATTTCTTAGTATGGGCACAGCATGAACCAGTTATCCACGAAAGAAATTTTGCAAAAATCCAGACACGACAGTACAAGTCTGATGCAGGACATTGGATGGGGTAACCCCAAATGCCTAATGCAAGTATGAAATGACAAAATAATGCATTCTAGTTATAATATGGCTGAAATTAAAATCTAAATTAATAAGTGCAATGAAACGATATAAATGAGCCACAAGTAATCAAAGTAGTGTTTGGAAATCTAATGTAAGCAATTATGTGACTTACCAGGCCAATGTGCTTCTCAAGATGAGGATCTCTCAAAATTACAAGTCGTTGAGATCCAAGAAAGGGATTAATTGGGTTAATTGGGTAAATGGAAATGGGTATTAATGAAGGTGACCAAGCCTAGAAGGCTGTATGGTGAATACCGATGAGGGAGAAGGGCCAAAAGGGTCTAGCGTTAACAGCAGGTGGCTGTTTGGTAGTACCGTAAACAGTAGGGGAGTGATTTAGGTGAGGAAGAAGGGTATGGAATGGGTTTAGGACTGGGCGAAAGTGGAGGGGTGAAGTTTGGAGGGTAACAAAATCAGTGAGGAGTTTGGATAGGACGGTGGCTCAGGAAAGGCCAAGATGTTTGGTAGTACCGTAAACAGTAGGAGAGTGATTTAGGTGAGGAATAAGGGTATGGAATGGGTTTAGGACTGGGCGAAAGTGGAGGGGTGAAGTTTGGAGGGTAACGAAATCAGTAAGGAGGAGTTTGGATAGGACGGTGGCTCAGGAAAGGCCAAGAGGGTTGATGGGAGCAGATAATGGGATCTATGAGAGGATTTTTGGGCTGGAGGCGCAACTGGTTCTGGGTGGGAGAAGGATCGGCAGTAAAGGTTTTGGCTAGAAGAGGGAAAAAGAGGCATGAAGATAGGTACCTGGATTTTGGAAGAGGCTTCTTACCCCTTTTCGATGGCTCCTCGCCGTCCTCCGCTTCTCACCGAGGTTCCGTGATTTCTCACCATTGTCTGTGCACAGAGTCCTTTTCTTCCATAGCAAAAAGTGTCTTTTCTATTCATTGGAAAAATGCCCTAATGCTACAGAGAGTATTTATAATAAAATGCAATGAAAATGGCCAAAATATCCCTTATTACAACATTTATTAAGATGCCCTCAAATAAACAAAAAAAAAAAAATGCATCAACTCATAAACTAAATAAAACAAATAAACTGACAAAATAAAACAAATAAATAATCAATCCTCTAATCAAGATTTAGACAATGCTCCGCATCAATCTCCCCGTCTGAGAAGAACTCGACCTCGAGTTCAGACAAACGAGAAGACACCAATCTTCCTACACACGCATATTCCCAGTGTGGGGTCTTCATAGTGCAATCACGCGCATGTGAGGCCTTCAGTCATCAGCCACCGAGATCACCGTTGAGTATGATGTTAATGGAGTGGCTCTCCTCTGTCGTCGGTGAATATCTGCTCTGTCGGTGCCGTCAACTCATCCTAGATGATAAGACTGCACCTCTGGCGAGACAAAGCTCCAATAGCTCTCCAGAAGATCCAGGTCAAGCCGTTGTAGCTCATCCGCTGTCAACCACATAGCGTCTGTCTTAGGCTTGTGCTTCCACTTCACTAGATACCTTTGATAGCCTCCATAATGGGTTGAAACCACTTCCTCATCCAGGATAGACTCTATCTTATCTCTCTTGGGTGACAAGGAAGGTAAAGAAGGTAGGACCGATGAAAGTTGTATAGGTGCAGGACATGGGTTATGAAGTGGGTCCGGAAAGCCAGTAGGAGGGTCAAGGTGATGATCAAGATTGAAGAGAGTTCTAGGCTGTGAGGGTGGGCTAGGTGTTGCAGTTGTTGGGCCATAAAAATGAGCTAGATCCTCCACATGGAAAATAGGACTAGTACCCATATTTGGTGGAAGGTCTAACACATATACATGGGGTTCAACTTGCCTCACAACTTTGAAAGGCCTTGCACTATGAGAGAGTGTAATTTTTTCACAACCCCCTATGGGAACTGTCCAGGCCTAATGCAAATCATCACATAATTACCCACATTAAACTCTTTGAACCCGTCGTGAGAATTTGTAGCAAACTTGTACTTTTTCATCGCTCAATTAATTTGTCCTTTAATTTTAGCATGCGTATCATGAATGTGCAGTGCAAATGCATGTACAGATTCAAATGACTTAGATGACACTGACACTAGAAAGGGATATAGTTTGGGACTGAATGAGGGGACACCTAACCATGGCAAGGGGTTTTCCGTCAATCTCCTCAGGTTCTTCCTCACTGGGAGGGTCTAAACCTTCATAGACCTCTTCATTCTCATTTTCCTGGTCAATCTCATCATTGGACAGTTCGCCTGACAAAAGAGCTCTCTCCTGATTTCTAGTTTTGGTTCGACATTCGCGAGTAAAATGCCCAAAGCCTTGATAATGATAACACTGTAGGCCACTTGTAGTGGAGCTCACACCAGAAGCTCTTTTAGCACTTGTACTCTTGGCCTTACGTGGAGCACCTGTGGTTCTCCCAGGTTGACTCACCGTACTTTGTCGGGACTCCTGGCAGAGTGGGCTCGAAATTGATACCACAAGCGTCTAATTCTTTTTGTTTTGGAGGGTGTAATTTTAGGTAGTCCTCAAATTCTTGTACAACTTGATATGTTTCTTCCAAGGTATCAATACGACGCAAAATGAGCTCAAGCTGGAACTCGGGACGAAGACCTAGTCTGAACCTGGAGGTCTGACTAGGATCCTCCTCGATTTCACACCGCATGAAGAACTCGTCAAACTTAGCGATATACTCGCTAATAGTCTTACTTCCTTGGCGCAAGTAGTTCCACTGATCAAGGAGTCTTTCCCGATACCTGTGGGGGACATATTTTTCCTTCAACTCTTCTTTCATTTCATCCCACTGACAAGTTTAGGGGGTCATCTTCTAACCTCCTCATCTTCTGCTCCGCAGTGGTCCAAAAGAGCTAGCTTGTCCCACCAACTGCATCTTGGCTGAAACGGGTCTTACGGACTTCCTGGCATGTCATGCCACCCAAAGTAATGGTCCATTTCTGACAACCAATATAGGAAAATCTTAGGATCTAGACTTCCGCCATAGCTCGATTTCACGACACATTCATCATCCTCAATAGATTCACGTTGCCTAAGTGGTGGTTGGAATCTGCCACGACCAAATCTGCGGCCTCCACGGACTCTATTCCTATGATTCCCATTTTCTCCATCGACTTGGTTCTTAGGGGTTTCTAGGACTTCTACCCTTCTTTAACGTCAGCCAAATCATTTTTAAAGTCGGCCAAATCATGACTGATTCTCTCTACTTGGGCAATGAGCTTATTAGCCCAAGCTGGGGGTTGTTCTCCTGACATATTTCTAGGTGGCTTAGACTTTGTTTGATAACTAACCCCACTTCTAGTGGTCATGCATGGAAACACACACTAAAAGACCTATCGACTCACAAATAAGGGATAGGACTTGACTATGTTGTTACCTAATTCTATATGTAAAATGATGCAATGATGACACTTTTTTTTTAAATAATAAAAACAAATGCAATGCTTTTTTTTTTCAAAATATGAAGCAACCTATGACCGTGGATGTTAAGGAAACACCCTAACCTGTCTCAGATACCAAATCTGATGCAGGACAAGAAGGGGCAACCCTAAATGCGTAATGCAAGTAAGAAATGACAAAACAATGCATTCTAGTTATAATATGGCTGAAATTAAAATCTAAATTAATAAGTGCAATGAAACGATATAAACGAGCCACAAGTAATCAAAGTAGTGTTTGGAAATCTAATGTAAGCAATTATGTGACTTACCAGGCCAATGTGCTGCTCAAGATGAGGATCTCTCAAAATTACAGGTCGTCGAGATCCAAGAAAGGATTAATTGGGTTAATTGGGTAAATGGAAATGGGTATTAATGAAGATGACCAAGCCTAGAAGGCTGTATGGTGAATATCAGTGAGGGCGAAGGGCCAAAAGGGTCTAGCGTTAACAGCAGGATGGCTGTTTGGTAGTACCGAAATAGTAGGGGAGTGATTTAGGTGAGGAAGAAGGGTATGGAATGGGTTTAGGACTGAGCGAAAGTGGAGGGGTGAAGTTTGGAGGGTAACGAAATCAGTAAGGAGGAGTTTTGATAGGACGGTGGCTCAGGAAAGGCTAAGAGGGATGACGGCAGCAGATAATGGGATCTGGGAGAGGATTTTTGGGCTGGAGGCAAAACTAGTTCTAGGTGGGAGAAGGATCGACAGCAAAGGTTTTGGCTAGAAGAGGGAAAGAGAGACATGAAGATAAATAGGTACCTGGATTTTGGAAGAGGCTTTTCACCGTCTGTCTGCACATGAAGTCCTTTTCTTCCACAGCAAAAATCATCTCTTCTATTCATCAATTGAAAAAAACCCTTAGGCTACAGAGAGTATTTATAATAAAATCCAATGAAAATGACCAAAGTACCCTTATTACAATATTTACTAAGATGCCCTCAAATAAATAAAAAAAATTACATCAACTCATAAACTAAATAAAACAAATAAATAATCAATCCGCTAATCAAGATTTAGACAATGCTTTGCATCAAAGTCATCGCAAATCCCGTTATAATAAAAAAAAAATACAATAATGTGAGAAATGCATAAGAAGTTTTCCCACCATTTAGCTTACCAAATTTGCAAAGAAGTCACTGTCACCAGAAATCAGTTTTGAAGACATGCTTGTCTTGGCACAGTTGACAAGTGAATCTTCCCCAAGCTCTTCAACCTGAATACACATTGAATGTCTAAATGTACTTAGCTCACAGATAGAAAAGGGCATCACAGATTTGATGCTCTCAAATGAAGAAATGGACAGCTGCAAAACACAACACTCTCCCCAACCCGAAAAGGAAAAAAAATAATAATAATAATAATAATCATACCTTCACTGCCAGCTTCTATCAACATACTTACAAGCTTCTCTCATAGCAAGCTGTTAGAAAAGACAAAATACATCCATGAAAATGGTAGCCATTAAAATCACCAAATTTAAAACAATTCCTCAGGATCTGGATAAAAGAAATGCTGTGGAGATTGGACTCTCACCCTGTATCCACTAATTATAGAAGTTGGATGAATCTTGTTTCTCACTAAATCATTTGCTCTCTGCAAAGAACATATGGCCAGAGCATAAATACAACTTCTTTGATGGGAAAAAAGGAAATTGGGTCTGTAACAAAGCCCCTCTAATCATGTCCCTAGATATAATTACCTTAAGCAACTCTGCAGCCACAATAACCACTGACGTTGTCCCATCCCCAACTACTCAGTCTTGAAGCTCTGCCAACTCTACAAGTACCTAATACTCATCAAAGGGAGAAGGGAAAACATAAGAAAAATAAACTGACATAAGATTGTAAACAGGAAGAAAGGGGGAAATAGTTAGTAATAGTAGGAAGATATTTGGCTAAAACTATCAACCATCTACCTTTGCAGCTGGATGCTCCACTTCTAACATCTTCAGTATTGTCGTCCCCATCATTAGTTATTGTTACATCACCAATATCATCAACTAACATCTGAATGCTCAAAAAAAAAAAGTGTGGGGGGGGGGAAGAGAGAGAGTTCATGTATTAATATATAGATACTTCTGAAATAAGTTAGTCAAACTGGAACATCAATAAAGCATTAAAAGATGTCTGGAATGTGAAAGACGAGGTCAAATTTAACTGCTTGAATGTGACAACATCTGTCCACCACCCACTTAGTCAGCAAAGTAAATGTAAAAAAGGTGAAATAATCAGAGAAGTAGATGTAGAAAAAATTAAATTAAATAATTAGCGTCTCCACGCGTTTCAGGCAGGAATCAGTTAACTATAGAAGTCAAAAAGTCAACTTTAACAGCTTCAGAAAGGGCATTAGATATCCAGATTAGAATAATGAGTTAGAATGCAAAGCCAGCTTCATGGCTAAAACATAGCCAAATGGAGAACAATTACTCTTTTGCAAGGACTTCTTTTCTCTTTGGGGATGTCAATGAAATTGAAGTCAGTACTATGCAATTCATAATATGCACCACAGTAATACAACAAAATGGGCTAAATCCAGCATGATTCTCACACGCAACTCTTTTCTTTTGGGTTCCCATTCTATTCTAACCGGATCATAGTTTGGATACAGGAAGCAACTTATCATGATAAATTGATAATAATACATATGATCTCCAGCCAACTTTGTCAGTGTGACAAGGACATGCAACCCTTCTTATCTTGCCCATTATATTCGAAGCAAATCAAGGTGGAAATGTGGAATGGCTTGCACTTCATAGCACCCAGAATTGTGTCTAGGGGCCATAGAATATACAACCACCAATTGAATGTTGACTCAAAATCAGTATGATCCAAGATGAGACCAAACAACAACAACAAGAATCCAAAGCCATTATTGCATCTATTTGGTATTGGCTTTATAAGTTCACATTTTTTAGTCAACCTTTGTAAACATCACATCCTCCGTCATTTCAAAATTATCATATCCATCCAAAACTATCCCCCCTCTCCTCTTCTCCTGGTACATTTCATCTATAGTCCTTGAGTTCTAGGAATCGGAGCTACTTTGGCCATCTAGATTTTTTGAATAGTAAAAAAACTCATTAACAATAATAGAGAAGGTGATACAGGACAAAGGATAGGGGAACCCTAAAATGCTTAAATTTGATGGAAGACAAGGGATAGGGTGACCGTGAATGCCTATTGTGGTTCTCTAAAATTAAAGGAGATGAAAATAATTCATCCTAAATCTAAAAATAGCTGAAATTAAGTGCCAATTAATATTTGTAATTAATCAATAAAAGATTTACCACATATCACGCAAATACTAAGAATATAATATGTTTAATGGAAATAAAAGAAAATTAAACTAGGACTTAGGCACGTAGGTAATGAAATTGGGATAAAAAAAAAAAAGGGGCATACGAATGGCACTGGCAAAAAAAGGGGCTAGTGACGATACAGGAAGGGTATATGGGTTGCGGCAAGTATAAGGAATGGTTCGTGGGGTCACGGAAGCAGGACAGGGGCTAAGGAGGGGTTGGCGATAGCAAGGAGGGCCCAAGGAAGGGCTGGCGACACCAAGGAGGGACTGAGGGAGGTCTAAGACAGCAAGGGAGGGTTGAATATGTAGGGGCGAAAGCATGCAGATGGATCTGGGAGATGTTAGAAGGTTGATGGAGGGCCTAGGAGAGGGACAGAACTCAGAGAGTGGGTTTCTGGAGAGGTATGAAGGCTTGGAGAGGTACTGAAAGGAGGAACGAAGGCTAGAAGGGGGTATTGGAGAGAGACGGAGGTAAGGGGAAAGGGATAAGGGGACACGGAAGTGAAAGGCAGAAGGATTTGAGACTGGCGATGAGACTGTAGGGATATAGGAAGGTCACGGCTGCAATATATGGCTTGGGAAGGGTGTTGGCAACACTGGGGTAAGGAAATAAGGTTGGGACAGCACTGTGAATGTCTAAAAGGGGCTATGGCAGCAAAGGGGACTGGATATGGGGGTGGCAAGAACAGAGAAGAGGGCTGTTTGGGCTGACGATGGAGATGGGAAGGCCAAAAGGGCCTTGGGATAGCAACGAAGGGCAGTTTAGGGAGGGGCGACAACAGTGGAGGGGAGTTCGGAGAGGGGCGGCAGCCTGGGATGGGGTTTTGGGCGAAAACGGCGAGTGGGTGCTGGGCTAGAGGGTCACGACAGTCGCGTGGGATGGGGTATGGGATCAGGGCAGCAGGTGGGATGAGGGCCATGGGGTCGCGGAAGTCGTGTTTTGAACAAACAAATATACTTAACTTTTTCTTCTTTTTAATTTAACCACTTTTTTCTTCTTAGTTCATTAGTAATTTATTTTTCTAATTTTTTATTTTAAAATAACTTACTATTTATTGTTTTCAATTTATAATAATTATTTTCCTACCCCATAATTTAGGTTTTTATTTAAAAAAATCATATATATAGTTTCAAAAAACTTCAAATTCTTTATAACGTTTCTTTTTTCAAAATGGAACCGTCAAAACAACCAAAACACCATTATGTATTAAAGGAAAAGCAAAATGGCTTTTGAAACGAATTGACAATTATGGAGTAAAATTCAAACTTTCTTGAATTAGTATTTGATAATTACACTATTATGACCGGAGATTACAAACATGAGTAGTTATTTAATGTTAATTTATATTTTTACTATTTAGATTAGTGTAAGATGATGAAATAATCAATTGCAATATATTCGTAAGTTTGTTAAGCTATCTAAATTAACCAAACAATCCATTTTCACTTAGAAAACACATATTTCTATGGTTTACCATCTAATTCTGATGATCTTTTTCCTTAAAATTTAGCTGAGATGTATTTACTTCTATTTTATGTATTTACTTCTATTTTATGTATTTCCTAATGAGGGAGGCTTTCTCTTGTACATGTGCATGTGCATACATGTGTTTTTCTTTTGTTGGTTGTTTCCATAGTATGTTTTCTATGTCTTGTTTTCTAATATCAACCATGTCACAATTCAATGAGAAAAACGCATACACGTACATGTGCATTGCTTTTGCTTCATTATCACTACATTTGCAGTATGTCATATTCAACAAATATTTAGAAAATATCCTTGTTTATTGTTTAATTCCCTATTTTCACAATGAGCATTTAGTTTCATCTTTAATAATCTTAATCAAGCCTTTTGCCTATTTTGTGCAACTACCATCCAAGAAAATTGCTGTCCATTGACTCAAGTGTAAACTGTAAAGTGCTCTCTCTCTCAGTAAGGAATGACTGAACTTGTATTTAGCATATTGCATTATACAACTTAAGTCACAAACTACACGTAGACATGCAATATCTGATATCATTTCCATTTCTGAACAATACTGTCATTCGTTCAACTGGCCAAAACTAATTGTTATCGAAGTATACAGAAGTAAGTAAAGGCAGCTCAACTGCATCAACAAATTGGGATAATGTATAGTTCACAAATAAACAAATACTATTTGAACAGGTAAAAACAAAAAGAAAAAAAAATTACTGCAAAAGAGAGGCAACAACTTCAGAGAAGGAGTATGGATGTTCGCGATTGCCTTACAAGCCACGACTACCGATACATCATTAACAAATAAAAGAAACACAAATTAGAAAGCTCCGGGTTGATGTTATTGGAGACTGTTGAAATACAAATGAAATGTAAATGAAGGGCGGAAATGGGGAGGTGGAATCTCTTGTTTTGACGTGAAGTAAAGAGAAGGAGAGAGAGAGAGAGAGAGAGTACCATTTTGGGTGCGGACATCTTGGCCGGACTGGCGTTCTCCCAAAATATCAGGCGTTCGGGCTGCGATCGCCATTTTCAAGTAGGAGAAAATTAGGAAAAGTGAAGTGAAGTGAAGAAGAGAGGGAATGGGAGTCCTGAAGCTGTGGAGTCCGGTTTGGACTTTGGACTGATTTTGGAGTGACATAGGTGAGCCCAGAAGGGTTTGATTGCGCGTGCGACTTTAAGTACTTGATTTGCACGTGCCAAGCAAGTTAACAATTACATACCTCGTCTATTTATTATTATCATTTAAGTAATTTATCGAATTAATTTCAAGTTAATTTTTATATTTAAAATTAATATATTATTTTCATAAATCGAATGCCCTATCTAACGTCCATTAGACTTGAACTCACAAATGCTAAATTGTAATAATGAATCTTAACCAATTGTATTTCAAATTTTTATTTTTATAATAATTCTTCAATATCTTTTTTTTTTTTAATTTATGAGTGGAAACCACATCCCACGGGTGATAAACCAAAATCTATCATGTTTTCGTTAGGACATCGATTTGACCGAGTATATGTTTTGTCAATTCTGTGACCAAGCATGACTGTGTGTGTTGGACCTTGCCTTAGAAGAATTTGAAGATGTCAAAAGATCTACCATGCATAGAAGAGTCTACACCAAACATGTGATTGGAACACAAGTAAGTGGACTATAATGGACCTTAGGTCAAGCCTAAACATCCTATAAATCAATGGTTAATAAATTGGAAATTTGAAAAATATTTAGTCTCAGCCTCGAGGCCTCAAGCATTTTGTCCAGGCCTCAAAGACTGTCCACATCTGAGCCAAGATCGAGATAACTGGATTTCAGCGTGTGCTCTTAGTTTCATCTGTCATTTGACCAAATATCTTACAAATATGGTAAAAACATATGTAAAAGTGGGAAAGGCTCCTCATGATCTTTTGCCACATCATAGTTGGAATATTTGTAGATATAAGAAGATCCTAGAAGGCTCCTGGATATGATGAGATTATGAATAATCAATTTGACATCTCACATTGATGAAAGAATCTTTTGAAGGCTCTTCATTCTATAAAGGATAAACATCTCTGTGATTTGCCAGCACATGAAAAAAATGGAAATCTTTAGAGGCTCCTCTTGAGTTGAAAAAGATCATGGAAAATCTTTTTGCCCTCCTCATGATTTAGTTATTTAAATATTGTGATTGGCAATCACGGACAGGTAGCAAATTAGTGTGCTGGTCATTAAATAAATATTGTTAAACTTAAAATTTGAAAATCTAAGAATCTAGTGTGATGTATTGTCTTAGACAGTCTCGAGGCCTCGAAGGAAATCTGAAAGGCCTCAAGACTTAACTGTTCCAAAACAGCCTTATAAATACAAAGCTAGCTGATTTCAAAATACAGTCTTGAATATTAGAAAATCCCAACAGCAGCTAGAGACCTTTCTCTTACCTTTACTCTCTTCTTCATCATCCTCCTTTGCAAGGATATGAAAAGTATTCGATGCTTAAATTATGAAGAAGATGAGGATTAATTTACTAGGACCCAAAAATCACTAAAATCATTGTCCTATAATCCATATTCCGTTGTGTCAAAGCTCATTGAAGAATGGACCAAATCTGAAGGAAGAGGCGCAGAGACATCAACAAGAAGAACACACATTTTGAAGAATTGTTAAGGCCCAAGGTAAGTGTTCTTTGTTTACATTGTTTATCATTGTACGATGGATTAGATTAGTGTGATTGAACCACCTTAAAAAATAGGTGTCAAGGATTACACGAGGGCAGTCGAACCTTTCAAAACTAGGTTGTAGTAGTTTGGGTGTGACTCCCATACATAGTGGATTTAGGATAGCCCTAGAGAGGGTGAATCCGACAGTGAATGTAGGTTCAGGTGAACCGAACCACTATATATCGTTATGCATATGTGGTTTGATTTAATGGTTTGATTCATTTATTTATCACTTACACACACGTTTATTCCACTGCACATATTGTTAAATTGATAAATTATTAAAAAATGAAATAAAATCGGATCAGATTTATTCACCCCCCTTCTAGGTCTTACATACTTCTAATAACGGAATTTCAATTTTTACATGTACATTGTAAAGAACCCTCAATGCTTTGGGTCTTTGAGAATTGAGACAAACCACACTTATTTGGTAGATTGAAATGTGAATAGATAGATTCAGCCAACACTGAGAGGCTAAGAACGATGAATGTGTTTTTCCCTTTACATTCTTTCTCCTTCTAACAATAAAGGGTTTTCTAATGTTCAAATAGTTGGCCTCAATATTCGAGTCGTGCTTATGATTTGGACTTACCTGGCCACTTTCCTTTCGAAAATGGCTTAGTATCGACTGCCAGTTAACTTCTCTACGGATCTATAGATTGAGATGCTAGCACCGGTATCAAAAGAGAAGCATTCATCCCATTTTTCCTCCCCGTGTTCCTCTGTACCTTTTGTTAGCCACTTCCTTTGATGGGATATCAAGGTTGACTAGATAATATATAGTAGATCATTGAGAGGAAAGAAAGATAGCGCCGACCTCATCCCCTCTCTGGAAGGACATCGAGCAATGGAGCCAGTAGGTGTAGGTGCTCCGACTCCTTCTTGATTGATCCCGATATGGATATGTAGATGAATCCCGATAATGATCTTGAACTGCTACTGCTAATATGTTATATGCGCCCGAGCTTGAACATAAGAATCTACTGAGACTAAAGGTGTCCGGACTATGTGCAAGGATCGAGATACCAAACCCAGCTGCAAATCCCTAATATAGGTGGTTCGGACTAGAGGAGAAACTGCATGAAGGGATGAAGCCAGGCATACTAGTGGATTAGACATCCCATCTCAGCTAGAAGAAAACTGATAGCCTATTGAAAGGAGAGATAGTTGAAATTGGTTGTCCTCCCCACTCCATTCTCTCTGTTGACCCCAGATAGACAAAGTTCATTTTGTGATTGCTAAAATCCAATTCCGATTGAGATATATTCTCGTGATTGATAGATTGGTGTGTGCTTTACCCCGATCTCCAACTCTATGTTTTTGAGAAATAGATCCCCAATTCTGTATAAACACGGTCAAGGTTAAAAAATCCAACTAACGATCATTACGGTAACATCCAAAGATGAACAATGACTAAGAAAAATTCAGCTGATAAAAGCCAAAAACTGGATTGCTAAAATCAGAACTGTCTCAGGTCAGGTTAAATAAGATTTAACGAAGTTCAACCGTGGTCAAACCCAGTCAAACACGTGCCATGAATATTATAGTATAAATAAGATTAAATGATTAACTAATAGATACATGGTGAATAAAACTCTAAGTTCACTAGATTAATGAGTCTATATAGATTATTCAAGATGTTTTTTTATAAAAAATAATAAAAATCCATCCATAAGCTTTAAAAATTAATTATTATAATTTTAAATCAAAGTATTCTAATTGTTTCTTTCAAAAATAAAACCAAAGCTTACATCTTGTGATTATTAAAAAACTTAAATGATCTCAGTTATATGAAAAATGAAACACTAATACTTGTTAGTCTTTTATGCCATAGAATGGACCTACATGTACATGTTTAACATGGGATTCACATAACCATTAATCATTTACCAAATGTGCTTGTAGCACAAAAGTAGAACACTTTTTTTACAATATTAGGCTGTTGTTAGAAATTAATATTTTTTTGTTTTATACTAAAAGTGTAAGGACTCATCCTTCCAATAGCACCATACAGAGCCTTACACAAATTGAACACAATCCAATAATGGGAATAACGAAATCCATGACTCATTTTTTTTTAAATCAAATAATAATTCCAATATACTTAGAGTGTAGACTATCTCAATAAAATTGTCATGCCAAAATATATCATTCACATGTAAGATTAATCCTTATCTAGGTATAGAATCAAGCCAACTAAATCAACAATAATCTATATAACAAATAGGAGGTCTAAATCTCACATTTAGACAACTAAAACTAAGATCCAAATAAAATTCAAAAGCTTCCCCAACATAAAGTTGGAAACAGAAGCACAACCCACTATAAATATAAAAATATCCGACTAAATCAAATTGACACTTATTATTCCTTACAAAGAAGCCTCACATATATAGTCTAGAAATCTTAAGGAATATAATAACTAATATCCAGTCTAAATGCTCTGAACGAAATTTAAATACTACGGTTAAGCCTCACCGATCTCTATCTCTAAAGAATTTCCTATAATGTAAGGGAATGAGCTCCATGCCCAGTGAAGAAGCAATATACAATGTGTTAGTGCCCCTGGCTTGGCCGAGTCCCTATTTGTCAATTCCATAGGCTCGGGAAGAAGCACTTGCTAAGAAGCTTGAAGATTGAAGATGATCAAGAGCGAAGATCATGCTCCACCAAGTTCAAAGCTCATCCGTATAGCCATCACAAACACAAGTAATTGACCATAGATGACCTTAGGTGGTACCCACACCTTAGAGAGGACTTTCTTTAGGCTTAGTTGAACAAATGGTAAATCCATAAAGAAGCCTAAGAGAGGATGCTGGACAATGAACTTGGAAATATGAATTATATTCACTGTCAGCTTGACCAGTTGTTCTCACCGACCCCTCAGTGGATACAGGATCAACCCATTGTAGTAAAGGACTGGTCGGCCAGATTGATAGAGGATTATCTATCAAAGAACTGTCATTCTTGGTATGCCTCTGACCGAGAGTCTCGTATGCACTGACCTCTCGGTGATGAACTTAAACGACCCCTCGTGGTTGGCGACTCATCGGTATACAACTTGTGAGTTCTGGACTCTGAAGTCATGAGGGATCTCGATAAAACAGACATCTGGGTATTTAAAAACCGATCAGAGTAACAGGACCTGATCCATTGGTAAAGGGCGACAGGTCGTTCTGGGTAACTTGTTTCTAAACTAGAAACTACTGTCAGCATGTCTTTGCCCCAGACCGAGCCTCTCAGTATGGACCGACCTATTGGTACCATAACTATCGACCTATCGGCGACACCGACATGTCGACCGGGAAGTAATTATGTTGTTCGGAGTGCATTTATTGAGCAACGGTGGGGTGGTTGAACAGTAATAAATATAAACACCGACTTATCGATCATGGACAGTGCAGAAAGACCGTTAAGACTCCTCTATAAATATGAGTGTTGGGTGATCATTTTACTATCTTCATTGAGTTGAAAAGAGTTATACACTCTAAGATATGATCAACACTCTTGTGAATAGAATCATAAACAACCAATCTATTAATTGTGTTTGAAAGTGAGAAAGAGAGGAGGAAAGAAAAGCCTTTATCAACCAATTTATTGATTGAGTTTGTCAGTGAGGTTAAAGAGGAAGAAAAGAACTAATCTAGGAAAGCTTTGGCATTAGTCAAGTTTCCTTGTCACCCTGAGTTAGTGATTGCTATACGACGGCTATAAGGAGGAGCGTCGACAGTCAGTGGGTGGAATCTTCAAGAAGCACACATCAGCGAGAAAGCTTCAAGACAAGTGCTTCTTAGTTTTATTTTATTTTAAAACCTTTGACATGAAAATGGATTAAGGGGGATTTGCTCCGGAAACACTATAAAAAACTCTAGAGCGTTGTCTCTGGCATAAGTGGTGTGTGGAATTCCCACGCAATTGAGTGAGATGGAATTACTACTCTAATTGTGAAGGGTGTAATCCCCACATAATGAATTTAGGGATAGCTTAAGGTTGAACGAGTCCTAACAGTGAATGTACGTTGGCGAACCGAACTACTTGATATCTTGTGTCCTTTTGTTTGTGGTGTTAGAGTTATGTTCTTGTATTGATTGTTTAATCATATTTGCTAACATACACTTACTTGATTGGTATATCCACTACACTTAATTAATCAATCAAGATAATTTTAAAAAGGACCAACGATATTAGATTGACCTATTCACTCCCTACTCTAGAGTCAATCGTGTTGTTCTAGCTCCCAAAGGAACTTTCAATTGATATCTAAGCTTAGTGCTCATTAGAAGGATTTAACCATCCGAGTATATCCAAGTTAGAACACCTATGGGAGACAGTCATGCAATATCCAAACAGTCATACTTCGATGGAACAAACTATGCCTCATGGAAGGCTAAAATGAGAAGTTTTTTTGTTTCCATAGACTCATTAGTGTGGGATATTGTAAAGAATGCGTGGCAGGAACCGATGGAAGAGAAAATGGTAACATTCCGCGACAACAGTGTTGTTGACATCCAAACCTTTTTCCTCTTGGAGCCTCACTGTGAAAGCTGCTCAGACGGCTGATGGAAAAAGTCATGAATGCCCTTAATTGTGCAGTTTCTGATACTGAATACAGGCGGATCATGACCTGTAAAACTGCTAAGGAAGCATGGAAGTTCTTGAGAGAACCCATGAAGGCACCTCAATAGTCAAGAGGTCTAAACTTCAGATCCTTCAGAATCAGTTTAATACTCTTAAGATGAGGGAGAAGGGAGTCTTCATGGATTTCTATTCCAAGATAAGCAACATTGTAAATTAGATGTACGCTTTAAGGTATGTACCAAAATTGTCCGGATATCTTGCTGAAAGATTCAAACCCAAGGTTGTGACTATGGAGGAAAAAAGAGATCTCTTTAATGGATATAGATGATTTAGTTGGCTCATTATAAATCTATGAACTACATTTTGAACAACCAAAGGATAAATCTATTGCCTTAAAATCGTCCTTAAAACAGAAAAGATTAAAGAAAATTCATCAGATAATGAACTTTCAAGTGACGAAATGACAATGTTTGCCAAGAAATTTTACAAAAAATTTGTAAAAAGAAATAACTTAAGAAGAATGGGTAAGGGTGGAATGAGAAAAATTACCCAAAAAGGCAAGAAGAAAACAGAGGAAAAGGAAAGGAGAGAGAGGTGGTTAAAGAGCCGACCTGCTCCAATTGTGGGGGAAGAAGACACTTCATGAATGAATGTCCCTCAGATAAAATAAAGAAAGCTATGAACGTGGGCGTGAACCATGTGGAAACTTCTGAATCAGAGAGCGATTTAGATGATGAGACTCAACGAAAAGTTGACATATCGAAGCCTCGATCATATGTGATCAAGAAAATCTCTTAATTGAAACAGTGGATGAAAGTGAAGAAGATGAAAATCTTCAAGTCTTCTAATGCCCCGCCCTTTTTCACTGGCCGAAAATCAAAGTCTATTTTTTTTTTTTTTGATAAAAGAGTGAGAGAGAGTGGGATGTCACGAAGCGAGCTAAGTCCGAGCTTCTAAAGCCCGGCCCTTAACTGGCCAACCATACGTGTGCGTGGACTAAGTCCACAAAAACGGTTCACACGTACAAAGGCTAAACATGCGGAATTAAAAATAATGTGGAATTATAATAGAGTTCTATCCTATCCAATTTTAATTAGTAAGGAAGTCCATCACTTAATAATAATTATCTTAAGTTAAAATGTCCAAAATTAAAATCCAAACCATAGCACATAGTCTAAGTTATTACAGTCCCAACAAGCTAATTACTCAAATTACATTTTCCATAAATAAACTTAACTAAAATAGATCTAGCTCATCTAAGCTCCTAGGTTTGGCTCCGATCGCGTCCTTCGTTCCGTCCATTTCTTGTGTCATCATCTAAGGTAGAAGTAGGGTGTTAGATAACGCGCCCAGTAGGTACTCCGAGTAGGGTCAGCACATGGATTAGTATAACAAAAACACATAGATATAAATAATATCAAAACCATGCAAGTCAATACCATGCCACGGATGTCATATGCCATGAGTCCCATCCATCATCCATATCACAATCACATAGTATTCCTTTTGATGGATAATCCACATCAAGGTATTGTTATGACTCCCCGCGAATGCCTTATCGGTTCCACCGAACAGAGCGCGGACTCCGGTTACATTTCAAACACAGTATATCTCTCCCCATGAATGCCTTATCGGTCGCCCCGAACGGAGCGTGGACTCCGGTTACAATTCAGTCATACATCCATTGGAATCAGTGTGGATTCCTCCCCACGATTGTTTATCGGAAATCCGAATGGAGCGTGAACTCCCCTCATTTGATCCCTCCCATACCATGCATAAGATGCAAGTGCAAACATGCTATGTAATAATAAACATCATAGCATTAAAATCCCATAGTTGAAACATAGTACTTTGATACCAAAATTAACATAGAAGTAAAAACATCACATATACTTATTCCATGGTTTTCAATAAGGTAGGAATCCTACCAACGTCTAAATATCGGGTCCTTGTGTTTCCGTCCAAAAACCAATCACCGATCGCGTCAAGCCGATCGTACACCGTTTGTGAAATCCCGTTACCTTATTACATTTAACACATATACATACATCAATTTGGTGATCCATTTAATTCCATCAACCCCTACATCATCCTAGATTCATATCCATTTACCATCATAGTCTTTTATCCGGTTAAGTCCCCTAAGAGGTTTCCAGCCTACATTGGGGCTGAACCATATTTTAAGACCACAAAAATGCCTTAGTGGGGTTCGGTCATACAACATGGCCGAACCTCACTCTCTTGGTTTTGGGCCCCTCTTTTTAGTCCTTGATCATTTTAATCAATGTGGGTCCAAGATTATTCCATCTTTTGAGTCATTGATCCAATCACATAAGTTAATCATTTTACATTAATAAAAACCACCTAGGTCCATAAGACATTTTCCATGGGGTTCGGCCATACAACATGATCGAACCCATGGTCCTTTATTTTCACCATATTCCCATCTTAGTTATCACTCTTTCCATAGCTAAACACTTAACAACTTATTTACACATAACTTAGGTCCATAATGATTCATTAACATAACATAGATCCATAATAAATCCCTCCATTTCCTAGCTTGATCATTCCATCTTTTAAACATGCATGGATCTACCAAATGATCCATCAAAATGGTTCATGGGGTTCGGCTATACAACATGGCCGAACCCATGATGTCTCATTTTCGTCCTCTCCTTTAAATCATTTACAAACATTAGGTCCATAAACAAAGTCCCCCATGGGGGTTTAATCATACACTTAGGTCCATCATTTTAAATCATCATCTACCACGTTTAAAACCCATTAAAATCACCAACATTCCTCCATCATTTTCATCCTTTAAAACCCTTTAAAATCACTAACATACATCCATCTTTTTCATCCTTTAATACCCATTGAAATCAATAACCTACTTCCATGGGGTTTGGTCATACAACATGGCCGAACTCTATGGTTCATCATTTTCTTCTTAAAAATCATATACCCATGGTTAGATCATTTGATGGGGTTCGGCCATACATCATGTCCGAACCTCATCCAAATCCTTTCGTGTCCTCCATGATCCATATATATAAAAATCTAGGGTTTAGCCATGCAAGGCCCAAACCATGATCTTTGATAATTTTTCATGCTTAAGCCATATATACATATTGTCCTTAATGATCTTTATATATCTTGTCTTACCCATTAGGGTTTTGTCCATTTTTCCATCTTATTCCTTGGATGGATTTTAAAGCCATGGCCCATAATATTTTTGGCCAACTTTCCAATCCGAAATTGAACCCCATGGTTATAGCCAAAACCATGGTTCCCTTAACCTCCTTTTAATTTATAAATCTTGTCAAGTAATACTTACCGATTCCGCGACTCCTCCGTTTTCTTTCGTTCCTCCTTGCTCCTCCGCTTTTCTCCTTCCTTAGTCTTTTTTTTCTTCCTCCTTGATCTCTGGCCAAAGTGTGTTGCTTGAGAGGGAGAGGGTTTTTGATGAAAACCCCAAGAGAGGGTTCGGCCAAAGAGTGTAGGTTTGAGAGAAGGAGAGGAGGAGTGAGATGAAAACTCTAAGTTATTTCTTGTCTTGGAGAGAGGTCAGCCCTTAGGGCTTTTGGTGAGAGGGAGAGAAGTTGAGATAGAAAACTCCAAGTCTTTTCTTGCTTAATGAAAGGGTCAGCCAAGCTTGAGAGAGGGAAAGAGTGAATGAGATGAAGAGCTAACCCTTTCCATCTTGTGTAGGGTTTCCTCGGGTAAAACTCCACCTCCAACCACCCTCATCAATGTGGAGTCTTCCCCATGAGTCCTTTGACTAGCCAAGAGGGTGCATGCCCTCCACATGGCACACACCACCATCTCCAACGGTTTTGTGGCTGGTGGTTTCCATGAGATGGAACCTCCACCTCCCCTTTGACTCACCAAGTGGATGCATGCCTCACACATGGCACACACCACCCTCTCCAATGGTTTTGTGGCTAGTGGTTTCCATGATATGGAAACCCTCCACCTCCCCTTTGACTCACTCCATCTTTTCATCTCCCATGTGACTCACCCCCATTTGACTCACTCCATTTAAATGAAACTCAATTCCTAACTCAAGCATTTGAATTTATTTCCATCTAACTTAGGTGATTTAGTTAAATAATTTAATTCAACTCACTTCAATCGATCCCCTTTAATTCACCCATGAACTCACCCATGCTTGACCAAGTCAACCATGGTGGCCGGCCCCACATGTGCCTTAGTCCACACGCTACCTCACTTGATGAGGTGGAGTTGAGTCCCACTTGGCTATGCCACTTGGATAATTCCTCATACACTTGCCACCTCACTTGATGAGGTGGACCCCATGCCTTTGATCATAATTGGGTCCATGACCCGATTAAATTCATTCCTTACCCATTTACCCTAATCATCAACCCATCTTGACCCATTGGGTCCCAATTGGGCATTTGACCCAATTGACCACCTTGACCCAATTAAATAGAATTAATCCTTGTAATGCCCCGCCCTCTCCGAGAATTCCAGAGTCTAAATTTTTTTAAAATAATAATAAAATATCGAAAGAGAGCGGGCGGCGTTACGACGCGAGTTAAGTTCAGACTACCCAAGTCTGAACCTTAACTGGCTACCCATGTGTACATGGAATAGACCATGATTATGAATCACACATGGAACTAACATCAACATACGGAATAACCTAGATTAATTGCGGAATAGAAAGACTAGATAGCGAGTAACAGTCTCAACCATTAATTAAGAAAAATCAATGATCCAAAGGTTATTAACCTAATCAAACCATAGCAAAGTAATAACTTATTACATGTCCACAAACTATAATTCAAATGACAGTAATAAAGAAGTCCAGTTCAACATTCAAGCGCTTAGGCTTGGCTCCCCGCCCGGTTATCGACTTTTCCTTTTCCTTTACTTGTACCTGCATTCTCCTCTGAGGATAGAATTAGGGTGTTAGATCAACGCGCCCAGTAGGTTCCCGAATCAGGGCTACCACATGATTAGCATATAAAACATGCATATATATCATAGTACATGATTAGTAAAAACAGGTAAAACAATGCTATGAAGTATGCACATGCAATGAGCTTCCCCCATCATGTATATTCATAGCCACCATCATGTTACTCCTCCTAGCGTGACTTGCACCGCCGAAAGAGGACGTAACTCATAACTTGAAACACTGTAGAACCTCATCCATAATCCCATGTCTATGCATGAGATGCCAATGCCTGTATGCCATTTGTTAATGCATAATATATCATTTGAAACACATATAATAAAACAAGAGTCTCATAAGAAAACTGGGGTAAAACTGTGGTTACAAGTAGGTAGGAAACCTACTGAAGAATTACTTCAGCGTCCGTTCTTTCTTAGGCTTTATCTGGTCACCGCTCGCAGTCGTATACCGTCACAGAGATCCGTCACCTTATTCAGATAAATCATGGACCAACTTTAATCCCTTACTTTATTTGATTCCCATTTTTGAGTCTAAGTCCACAAATACCAACTCATGGTTGTGACCCTTATTTACAAACATGCCATTGGTCTGTCCAGTCTTTAATCCACCAAACTTACTCCATGGGGTTCGGCCATACATTTGACCGAACCCAATGGTTCCTTTATCCATTACCACACGGTTCTCCATTAGGGTATTTTAAACCTTTTAAATCAACATAGAACCATTACCAACTACTACTCATAAACTTAGGCTATTTAACCCATTCATTATAAATTAGCATAAAGTCCATCAACATACTTGGTTATTTACTGATATTAAGTACATAGATACCTACATGATTCTTGAATCAAAATCATACAACCCAATCAGTAAGCATAACCCTATGTAAACCAAATAAGAACCATAAAGTAACCCATGGGGTTCGGCCACTCACATGGCCGAACCTCATGGTTCTTTGAATCCAATTCTCCTAATGATCTTTCATCATTTATCATGCATCTTAGCCATAAAAGCAGCAACCATAATTCTATTTAAAATCCCATAGAAACCCCATGATATTGCATGGTTTCTAACTCTTTAAATTCATAACAATCATCAATCTCTTTCATGGGGTTCGGCCATTCAAGTTGGCCGAACCCTATGTCCATGAATTGATCCTTCAAACATGCATTAGGTGTTATTTAAACATGCAATATCAGTATTATATTGCTGCCTTTAAACCTCTTAGAAACCATCTAATTAACTTCATACAAAAACAGTCCATAAAGGTCCATGGTTTCCATGTTTCCCAACGTGAAAACCCACAATATTTTACATGGGGTTCGGCCATCGATGGTGGCCGAACCCAATGGTTATGTTTACTATTTTTAAACCTCCAATCATCATGTAATAAACAACATATTATTACCGAGTTTTACTAATTAAACATCATCCAATCAGTAACCCAATTTCATAGGGTTCGGCCATGCTTATTGGCCGAACACCATGCCCTTTGGTTTTGAAACATTTAATCATTCATCTTGGGTCTGAACCAAACATCTAAATCCATGTTTTAACCTTCTTAAAACATGCATTTTAAATCTATTACCAACATCTAATATCAGTCCCAACTTATATGGTTTTAACTTCCAAAAACCATCAAAACCAACCACTTGTTTCCATGGGGTTCGGCCATGCAAAGTGGCCGAACCCAATGGTCCATTTCCATCTTTTAATCCACTGATTTAGACCATAAAAACTTCAGCCTTTTCTGACATTTAGATACAGGTTTATAATCCTTTCAATTACATGTATTTGGTTCTTAAATCAAACCCAAAAATCAGTCCATAAAATCCATGGTTTTCATGTTTCAAAACATGAAAACCAAGCAATCTTTTACATGGGGTTCGGCCCTCCATGGTGGCCAAACCCAATGGTTATTTTTACCATTTTAAGTCCTCCACTAATCAAGGTTAAAACCCTGGTGTAATCGGCCATCACCATGGCCCAACACACACCCATTTTATTAACCAAAAGTCCATGAAACACTTACCAGATTCCAAACTCTTGTCTTGCCTTTTAATACTTGCCTTCTTCCCTCTTGTTTCCTTCCTTCTTTCTTCCTTTGTCTCAGCTGGTTAGAAGCATAAATCACTGGTGAAATCACCAAGATATAATTCGGCCAAGAGAGGTGTTCTTGAGAGAGGGAGAGGAGATGAAATTCCAAGGTTTTGCAATGATAAAGTCGGCCAAGTGAGGGTGCTTGCTGCTTTTGTTTAAACAGCCCCACATCACCCATTTACTCCTTATCAAACCTTGTACAAACCAAGGAGTCACTTGCAGCCAAGCAAAGCACCCCTTGGCACTCCCAACACACCCATTGGTAGCCCCATGCAATCTTATCTCATTCCCATGTATTTCATTTACCATTCATCATGGAAATCACCCCAAACAAGTCCCCAACGTGTGGGACTTGTTTTGGTGGTTAAAGCTGAGCCAATCTCTTCATATTCCCTCTAAACTCACTGATTTACAGTCCCATTGACTTCCATTTTGACTCACCCAACTCACATGTCCAACTCACCATACTTAATGCATTTCATTTAATGCACATGAGTTAACTCACCACTTGATTTAATTCCAACTCACTTCAGTCCCACTCAACTGGTTTAACTCGTGTTTTAGCTCCCTTGAGGGTCCACACGGTCAACCATAGTCAACTCGACCCGTTGGGTCCACTTTTAGCTCCTTGACCCGTTTTTGACTCCATGACCCAATTATGGTATTTTGGTCATTTGCAATTGGTTTTTACATGTGGATCAAGCCTACCCATTTTTGCTATAACTGATTTCCTATCAGTTCAGCTTGACCCCATTTAATTTGAGCTTACACAATGGTCAAATCATCCATTTTGACCCATTGGGTCCAATTGAGCCATTTGACCCATTTAACCATTTTCGACCCAATTGATGTTCATTACCCAACCAATCAAATTTGATATTTATAGTGTGCTCATATGACCTTAATTTGAGCAATGGGCCCCATCATTTCCTTATTTGACATCACCAAATAATAAATTTAACAACTCAGGGGCATTTTCATAATTTTTCCTTCATTGAGAAATCTTTGACCCAATTAACTATTTTGACCCAATTTGATGTACATTACCCATCCATTATAATTTGACCCTTATAATATGTTCATAGGATCTTAGTTTGAGCAATGGGCCCTACTATTTCCTTATTCAACATCACAACCATTAAATTTACCAATCCAGGGGCATTTTCATAATTATCCACATCATTGAGAAATCGGGGTGTTACAATCCTATCCATGGTCCATTGGACCATACTTGGGCCACTGCCCCAATTCTTATTCATTAAACATCCATTCCATCTATGAATCTTAATTTTTAACAATTAAAATAAATAATAGCCAATATATTTATTGAATTGAAAATCCAGCTATTACAAGTCTCCTACAGTGCCTTGTTCCTTGAGAGTGAGAGGTTGGTTAAAAAACTCAACAAGGTTAAAAATGAAAACCTTAACCTCTCCAATCAAGTGGAAGAGTTGAAAGATGAAAAATCTCTTCTAATCCCTAAGCTTAATCTCTCAAATGTTGAAAACACTAAGCTTAAAGAAGATAACAAAAGTCTTCAAGAAGAAATGAGTATACATTGCATGGATGTCGAAAATTTATGGCATCACAACAAACTTCTTGAAGAAGATGTTAAAAAACTGTCTTTAGAAGTTAAAGAATTAAAACTTCATAAAGAAAAATTCAAAGACAAATTTACCCAAGGAGATGAAAGACTCAAAAGACTCCTAGGTTCGGGTAGACAGTATGGTGATAGGTCTGGACTTGGTGCCTCACCCACCAAAGCACTTATGAACCATGGGGTGTTCAGAAAAATAAATATCTCTCACCCTTCAAAGGGTAAGTGCAATTTCTGCCACAAAGATGAGCATTTTAAAAGAAATTGCCATCATCTAAAGAGATACTTAGAAAGGAAAGCACAAAGACAAAATCAAATAAAGCCTTTTCTTAAAAGACATTCACCAACACTTAACCTTAAACGAAACCTAAGGAAGGTGGATACAAGGCAAGACTCTTTGTTAAGACAGATGAATCATGTCTTAAGAGAGTTGATGAATCCCAAGGCTGGTCATCAAAGGTACGATCGTAGGGGTGTGTATGCAACACCAAATGCCACTATCTTCGTACCTAAGAGATAGACCATTAATCATGTTTTGTTGGGGTTTAAGATTCACTTCCATATCTTGGACCACTACAAATGAAATCACAAGAGATCATGTGAGTTCACATAGCAGAAAAAATGCTATGAGATGAGGAAAAGAATTGGCTAAATACAAGTCTAGAATTTATTTTTCCTGGCTATAGTACATATTCTATTTGGAGAGCCATACATTTTATTAAAAGTATTTTGAATTGTGTGTTCCTTGGAATGATTGTGTGCTTGTTTAATGATTTGATGAAATATGTTTGGCATATTTATGCATTGAAATGAATCTCTGAATGCCACGCTTAGAATAAGACTTCATCAAGTTGCACATATCAAGGATGATTGCACTGCAATCTGGAATCTCTTGGTGTAATCGACATGTCGGTGAATAAGACCGGTCGGTGTGACAAACATGTCGATACTGTGCTAAATCAAGCACTGTTGAAAAGAGGAAAAAATGTCGAAAAAGTCGACCTGTCAATGGAACCGACATGTCAGTGAGACAAAAAGTTTGAATTAAAAGGGGACCCTCTCTGCGAAAATGACAATTCATTCGAATTCACTGTCTCCCCTCCCGCTAAGGTCTGGTGGTCCCTCATTCTCCTCCGATGCCCTAGACCAGTCGATAGGACTTCTCAGAGCGATTTCTGTGCTGGAAACCATAGGGCTTTCATTCCTCAAGTCCTTAGAAGCCAGAAAATCACTGTTTCTGTGATGCTCCTAGATCAGATTAGGTTTATTCTTCATCTCATACTCTTACGATCTACTGGCAGAGGATCCTCTCTAAGAAAACCATGCCCAGAAAGATGTCAGCTCAGACACATCCCGAGACCACTGTAGAAAGAGGAGAAACCAGTCGTGCTGGTCGATGGGCCAAACGAACCAAAAGGTCTGCCTCTCGGTCGTGCCCATGGTCGAGCTCTGAAAATCCTGTGTATGTTCAGGATCAACAAGAAACCCAACCAGATAAGGAAGAAGATTGCATCATTGACAAGGGTGTCATCTTCGTCGAAGAACAACGTGAAGTAAGGAGAAAAGATGTTGAAGAAGGGAATGGTTGTCGAATTAGTAATGAAGACCATGTTGATATCCTTGAAGACAGCAGTGAAGAGGAAAGCTTCAGTTCTGAGGACTTTGGAGAGACTCAGATGAAGAAGAAGAACACGAATATCCTTCTCTAGAAAATATCAATTTGGGAAGAAATGTCTCTAGACTAGAAAAGAGAATGAACTATCTTGAAAATAGTCCGGAGAGTATCCGGTTGACTGTCTGGGATTTAGTCTCAGCTGTCTCCCTCTCGGACAGAGTTCTAGATACCCCATCCCCTCCTCCTCCAACACCTCCTCAAGATGGCTCTGCTTAGGGCAGTTTTTCATGATCTATGTTTTTGGAAAAACTATACTTTTGATTGTAACACCCCGCCCTTTTCACTCTAATAATCAGAGTTTATTTTTTTTTTTTATAATAATAACCAAGTGATCGGGGCAGAATGTCACGACACGAGTTAAGTTCGGACTTCTAAAATCCGACCCTTAACTGGCCAAACCCATGTGCGTATGGACTAAGTCCATAAGGATCGATCCACACATGGTACAAATATAACTTGCGGAAAAAACTTAACCTTAATCTAACTGCGGGTTATAATAGATCCTAAGACTACTCCATTTTATAACTTTAGATAGCAAAGTACATATTCATCCAAATTACCAAAATAACCTTAACGTAAGCATTCATTCTAAACCATCTAAATCCTACCAAACCATAGCAAATAGTTAACTACATTATTACATGCCGACAACAACTAACTATCAAATTACATTGTCCATATAAAAAGTCCATAAATCAATCCATTAAAAGTCCATTCAAAGTCCAAGCTCCTATGCTTGGTTTCCTTCATGATCCTTTTTCTTTCCCGTTCTTGCGTCATCCACTAAAGATAGAGATAGAGCGTTAGATCAACGCACCCAGTAGGTCTTCCGTTTAGGGCTACCACAAGGTTAGTATAAAACAATGCAAATATCATAATAATACATGTACATCAAAATCTCATAAAAACAATGCTATGTATGTAATGCACATGTAATGAGTCCCACCCATCACAAATATACATAGCCTCCTCTTGACGGGATTCTCATCGTCAAGGTACCCCACAGTGGTCTTTCGGACGCCTCGACGGAGTGTGGCCTCCGGTTTCCTCTTGATGGGATTCTCATCATCAAGGTACCCCACAGTGGTCTTTTGGACGCCACGATGGAGTGTGGCCTCTGGTTTCCATAATCATCACCCCATCCCATGCATGAGATGTCAATGAGTTCATGCCATTTGTAAATACAACTTAACATACAAAACCATTTTGAAACAAAATAACTTCGACAGAGTGTGGCCTCCGGTTTCCATAATCATCACCCCATGCCATGCATGAGATGTCATTGAGTTCATGCCATTTGTAAATACAACTTAACATACAAAACCATTTTGAAACATAATAACTTAGGACACATATTTCATCAAAATAAGATAACACATCAAATATAAGTGTGGTTACAAAAAGGTAGGAAACCTACACAAATGTCACTTAGATTAACCATTTTTTGAACCGTCACCCGTTCACGACTTGTACACCGTTCAAGCAAGTCCCGTTACCCTATTTATATAACATCAAATCAATCATATGTCCATGTAATTTCCAACTTAGTTTAAGTCCCAAAATCCACTTTGTGGGGTTCGGCCATACCCCATGGCCGAACCTCACCCATTTTGAATTTTGTCATTTCTTTTCATTTAATCACATTAAACCACCTCACACTTCAAACACACTTTGGTAGGGTTCGGCCATACAACATGGCCAAACCTTACCACTTTGATTTTGGACCCCTCTTTTCAAGTCCTTTGATCAATCCATTCATATTTACAATTTGTCTTGTATTTACGGTTTTGACATTGGTCTAACCAATGCTTAATTTTGCTAACTTCCATCATCCAAAACAAAACCATCTTAGTGGGGTTCGGCCATACACATGGCCGAACCTCACCACTTAACTTTTGATCCTTTAAATCTTTCGTTAACCCATCTCCAATTACATTATAAATTAGCACTAAGTGCACCAAATGACCCTTTAGTGGGGTTCGGCCATACTACATGGCCGAACCTCACCAATCTGATTTTTGTCCCAATTTCCATCATTTATCATGATTGATCAAAATAATATTAAATCCATAACTAAGCATAGGTGATTCTTAAATCAAAAGCATAAAACAAATCATAGTTTCCAACATGATTTTAATCCAAATATCCCATCAAAACAGTCCATGGGGTTCGGCCATGTGGTTCTCTTAATTCAATTATCTCATCATTTATCCATGGTTTATGATCAGCAACTTAGCCATGATAACAACATGGTTCAACCATGCAATTGCCGATCCAAAACAGTAACATTATCTCCATTAAAATCCTTTAAACCTTCAAAACATAATATGGATTTTATCCCTTAAAAACCCTAAAATTCACCAAGTCTTTTCATGGGGTTCGGCCATCCCAAGTGGCCGAACCCTATGATCCATTTCTTATCCTTTTTACACATCATTATCCATTCATTTTCTTCCATGGGGTTCGGCCATACTCATAGACGAACCCTATGGTTCCTTTACCTCTTCCTTTAGACTTCATAGCCATGATCATACCCTTTGATGGGTTTGGCCATTCATCATGGCCAAACCCAATCACCTCCTTTTCATACTCAATGGTTTTTGTACATCCCTTTTTAAGATTTGGATATACAAGGACTGATCATGTTTCTTTGGTTATCTTACTAAATAAAAGTTATAGAACACCTACCGTTTCCGCGACTCCACCGATTTGATCTTTGTTTGTTCTTCCGTTCCTTTTGCTCCTCTTAGATCCTTAGCCTTCCTCCTTCCTTCCTTGTCCTTTAGCCAAGCCTAATCTTGCTGGAAACTCCTTGAATTGGTTTAGCCAAAGTATTGATTTGAGAGAGAGAGATAGAATTTTGGCCTTGGATGAGAGTGATAACCTTGATGCCAAACTCCTTTACTGAATTTTGTCTTGGTGAAAGGATCAGCCAAGGACTGATTGGAATGAGATACAATCAGCCAATGCCTTTGGTCTTGAGAGGTGAAAACGTCTAAGAGAGGGAGAGAGAGAGAGAGAGAGAGAGAGAGAGAGAGAGAGAGAAGA
The DNA here is from genome assembly GCA_013350335.1 of Chimonanthus salicifolius. Lineage (NCBI taxonomy): Eukaryota > Viridiplantae > Streptophyta > Magnoliopsida > Laurales > Calycanthaceae > Chimonanthus > Chimonanthus salicifolius. The sequence goes on along the minus strand of CM023539.1, from coordinate 23,496,010 downwards.
TGAAACTCCTTTGGCTAATGAAATTCAGCCTAAGGTTGGCACCACATGTAACTCCCCTCCCATTTACTTCCATAACTTATTTCATTTGGGGGTTTCATCCTTGAGATGAAACCCTCCAACGGTTTCTTGGCTCTTGGCTGCCCTAGATGTAATCCTTCTCCATCACTTCTCCAAATGTGAACCCACTTGTAACTCCCATTTGTTTAATACCTTCCTTGGGGTTTCATCCTTGAGATGAAACTCCCCAAGGTGCCCAACGGCTTCCAATAGTGTTTTGGTGTATCCTTTCCTCTCATCATTCATCTCTCATTAATCTTGTATGTGAGAGTTTCATTTTAAAATAAAACTCCCATAGGCTCTAAACACTAGATAGTTCACACTTAATCACATAGTGTAACACCTCAGATTTTCAGTTAATTATTTTGTATGAAAATAATCCATTTAATTTGTGAATATTAGTTATGGATCCTAAATTGGGCAAAGAGTTGAGTCATTGGCCCAATTATGACCCAACGGATTATGGAAAAGGTTTTAATAAAATTAACTGGGGCTGAATTTAAATGGATTATGATATGCACATGGAGTGGAAGCCAAGGAAGGATATGTGAATGAGATATATGGATTAATATGGCCGTGTATGGGAGGTTAACATGGAAAGGATATTAATATTTTAGGAATATACATTGCATGGCCGAATTTTAGATAGCCATGATTATATGGTAGAATATCTTTAGAAGATGTTTAAGATTAAATTGAGAGATTACATTGGCTGATTGAGATTATTAATTAAGAGGGCCGCATGGTAATTTCATGTTTTTGGTTAACCTTGTGTAACCTCCACAAGTCCATTCATCTCCCATTATTTACCCATGTGGGAGTTTCATCCAAGAAATGAAACTCCTACATGCCAACGGTTTGATCTTAAGTCTTTGAATCTCCCAACTATCCATTGGCTGTCCCTTTGAAAACCCATGCATGGAATAAACCCTCATGCCATACCAACGTGTATAACATCTTAAATTTAAAACATACCCCCTCACCACATGTAACTCCCATAAACGCCATTATCATTCATCATTTGTCTAGGAGTTACATGCATGGGATGACCTCTCCATGCAGCCAACGTTTTCTTTGTTTTAAAATTGGAATTAAGACACTCCACTCTCATTCACACACTTCACTCACTTACAATTAATTTAACTCTCTCAACTCAACCCATTGAACTCATCAATTTAATGCAACTCAACTTATAAATTTAACTCAACTAAACTCCACCATTTACTTCAATTCAACCCAAACTCAAACATTTAATTAAACTTAACCCAGTTAAGCTTTGAGCTCATCCAATGGTTAATCATGTCCACAACGACCCATTGGGTCCCAATTGGGTAATTTGACCCAATTAATCACTTTGAGCCAATTAGTTGCACATTACCCATTTAATTTACTTTGATCATTATAAGATGTACATTGGGTCTTATTTGAACAATGGATCCCACAATATACTTATCTACGGTCATATCATTTTAATTTATAATATCAATGGCAGTTTCGTAAATATTGATATATTGCAAAATCTGGGGTATTACAATACAATCCTCTTTTTGAAATTTTCGTCTCGAAAATCGAACGAAGTATGATTCTAAATAAATTACACAAATAATTCGGGGTGCACTGTTCTCATCTCCGATTCGAGTTCCCAAGTGGCTTCCTCAATACCATGTCGATCCCATACCACCTGACAAACTGAATTGCTCTGTTTCGTAACACCCTTTGCACAGTTTCCACTATTCGGACAAGCCTCTCGACTTATGTCACGTCGCTTTACACTTCTATATCTTGCACATTCAATACGTGAGACGGATCGGGATTATACTTCCTTAGCATCGACACATGAAACACATCGCGTAGAGATGCCAATTGTGAAGGAAGTGCTAACTGATAAGCTACATCCCCCATCCTTCTTATAATTGAAAACGGTCCCACATATCTTGGCGATAGTTTTCCCTTCTTCCCAAATCTCATATGTCCCTTTCGTGGCGAGACCTTCAAGAATACCATGTCCCCCACTTCAAATTCGAGAAACCTCCTCCTTTTGTCAGCATAGCTCTTTTGCCGATTCTGTGCAGTCAATAAATGCTGACGTATCAACTGAATTTGTACTGTAGTCTCTGCGACTAGCTCGGGTCCAATCAGCGCAGGCTCGCCGGCCTCGGTCCAGCACACTGGTGACCTACATGGTCTACCATACAAAGCCTCAAATGGAGCCATCTGAAGGCTTGCTTGGTAGTTATTGTTATATGAGAACTCTACCAGTGGCAAATGATCCTCCCATCCACCCTTGAAGTCTAGCATGCACACCCTCAACATGTCCTCCAGTGTTTGTATTGTCCTTTTCAATTGTCCATCAATTTGTGGATGGAATGCTGTGCTAGTCAGTAGATCGGTCCCCTTGGCCGACTGCATGCTCTGCCATACCTTGCCGGTGAAACGGCCATCTCTGTCGGACACAATAGTCTGAGGAATACCATGCAATCTGATAATATCCTGGATGTACAGTCGCCCAATGTCTCCGACGAATCTGTCATCCTGATAGGCAGAAAGTGGGCCGACTTAGTCAATCGGTCTACTACGACCCATATAGCATCATTGCCCTTTGAGGACCTTGGCAACCCTGTCACAAAATCCATGGATATGTGTTCCCATTTCCATTCTGGCACTGGTAAGGGTTTGAGTAACCCTAGTGGCTTTTGATGTTCCGTCTTGACCTGCTAACAAGTTAAGCAGTGTGCCACAAATTCCGCCACATCTCTTTTGAGCCCATGCCCCCAATAATGCCTCTTCAGGTCGTGATACATGTTGGTGCTGCCCGGATTATGAAGAGCTTGGTCTGATGTGCCTCAACCAACAACTCTTTCCTGCAGCTTTTTGGCACATATATTCTACCCTGGAATACAAGACCCTGTCCTGGTCGTAATTCCCATTCCGGTACGACCACGCCAGTGGACATCTTGGCCCATATCTCTTCCACTTTCGAATCTGCTCGTTGCTCTTGTTCAATCTTGGTAACCATGTTGGACCTTATGATTAAATTGTACATACTTCCATGGTTGTTGATATATAGATTGAACTCTCGAATGGTATTCAACATCTCCCATTCGGTTCTGATCAAACATGCCACTGATGCATGTGATATGCGGCTGAGAGCATTCGCCACCTTGTTTGCTTTACCCGAATGATATCGAGCGCGAACTCATAATCTGCCAGATATTCCATCCATCTGCGCTGCCTCAGGTTGAGCTCTTTCTGATCAAATAAATACTTCAAGCTCTTATGATTTGAAAATACTTCAAACTTCTCACCATATAGATAGTGTTTCCAGCTTTTGAGAACGAAGACCACTGCAGCTAGTTCCAGATCATGTGTGGGGTAGAGGCGTTCATGAATTTTTAACTGTCTTGATCCATAAGCCACCACATATGAGATTGACTGAGAACACACCCAAGTCCTTCTCCTGAAGCATCGCATTCTACTTCATAACCTTTGCCTTTTTCCGGCAAAATTAAGATAGGAGCAGTTGTAAGTCTATCTTTCAGCTCCTCGAACCTCCGATTGCACAGATCTGTCCACTCATATTTGACTCCTTTCTGAGTGAGTCGAGTCAATGGAGATGCAATTTTGGAGAAGTTCCTGATGAATTTCCTGTAGTAACCAGCCAATCCCAAGAAACTGCTGATCTCGGTTACATTCTTGGGTGCTTTCCATTCACTCACTGCCGCCACCTTAGCCGGATCCACTGCTATACCATTTTCTGTTATGACATGCCCCAAGAATTTGACCTCAGATAGCCAAAATTCACATTTACTTGCTTTGGCATACAACTTGTTCTGCCTCAACGTGTTTAAGACTATCCGTAGGTGCTTAGCATGTTCTTCCTTACTTTTGGAAAAGATCAGAATATCATCAATAAACACAATCACGAACTGGTCCAGGTAAGGTCGAAAGATCCTGTTCATTAGATCCATGAACACAGCCGGTACATTGGTGAGTCCAAACGGCATGACTACAAACTCATATAGTCCATACTGCATCCTGAAGGCTGTCTTCTCTATATCCTCCTCCCTAACCCGGATTTGATGATAACCGGACATCAGATTGATCTTCGAGAAATGACTGGAACCCCTCAATTGATCGAATAAATCATCGATCCTGGGTAAAGGATACTCGTTCCGGATAGTTAGCTGATTCAGTTTCCGGTAATCCACACACATTCGGAGTGAACCCTCCTTCTTCTTCCCAAACAACACTGGAGCTCCTCAAGACGATGTGCTGTTCCGGATGCAACCAAGTCTAAGCAGTTCATCAATCTGCTTTTTTAGCTCAGACATCTTCGCTGGTGCCATCCGATAGTGGGGTAATGACACTGGTGAAGTGCCAGGGTACAGCTTGATTTCAAAGTTGATCTCCTTCATAGGCGGCAAACTAGGGAGTTCTTTTGGAAAAACATCTGCATATTCTTTCATTATTGCCGGGAGTTCAACCACCAGTGTCTTGTTGATTCTGATGCTGTTCAATACCAGATGATTCAACCCCTCCTGCAGTCCGCTTTGCTTGTCTGTACGAAACACATATTGTTTACCTTTGGTGACCAAAATGTCATTCTGCGGCAATAACAATCAATATTGGCTTGAAAACTAGCCAACCAGTCCATGCCGAAGATAATGTCGTACTCATTCATATCGAGTACCAGATAATTGAACTCAAATCTGAGTCCAGCTAATTCGGTATTCACAGTCGTGCATATGAGTCCCAATGACGTGTCTCCGATAGGGGATACAATTGTGACTGATGTGGGCAGTTTTTGAACTAGAGTACCGATAGCAGTTATAAATGATGCAGATATAAAGGAGTATGAAGCTCCAGAATCAAACAGTGCATAAGCATAAGAACTACTGACAACTGCCATACTTTGAATCACTGAATGATCCACATCCGCTGGAGGAGCTAGAGTAAACAGTCGTCCAGATCCAGTAGGGTTAGGCACATGTCCCGCCTGATTATATGTCCTGCCTCCTCAGGAGTTAGTTGGCCTAGCTAGTGGACGGAATGATCCTCTGGAATATGAGAGCTTGTTGAGCTTGGGCAATCTCTCTTGAAGTGACCCGGCTGATCATAGTGGAAGCAGTTGTTCACCCCTCTGAATGACTGAGTCACTGATGCAGATGGGGAGGGCTGGTTGGGACGAAAGCTCCCTGTGGACCCAGTAGATGGTGAGGGTCTGCTGAAGTTCGGTCGGAACCTCTTTTTGGGCTGGAACCCACCCCTCCCACTTGGAGCTCGGCGGTTGTCAAACCGCACCATCTCATTCAATTCTCGCTCCGCTATAGTGGCCTTTCTGACCACCTCTGCCAGAGTAGCTGCTTTGAATATGGCCACTTTGGGCCTGATGTTTGGCCGTAGACCCCTCTCAAACTTCCGTGCCCTGCGATGCTCTGTATCCACCATATAAAATGCATAGCAGGACAGACTGAGGAATTCCCGGTGATACTCTGCCACCGTCATAGAGCCCTGTACCAAGGACAGAAAGGCTTGAGTCTCCTCCTCCAAAAAGTAGTGTTCCAAAAAAGGTCGCTGAAAACTCTTCCCAGGTCATGGTCGTTCTCTCCCTTACTGGTACGAGTGCCCACTGTTTCTCCATTACCTCCCACCATTTGCCGGCATCTTCAATTACTTGTGATGTTGCCAGTAGAATCCTATCAGCATGACTCGAGATCTTGAGTAGAGTTAAGATCTGAGTGATCTTCTTCAGCCAATGTTCAGCTTCGACAGCCCCTTCCTTCCCTTTGAAGTAGGGAGGGCGTTGTTGCTGGAATTCCCGAACCATATTCCGGTCATTGACGTCTTTAGAACTTTCACTTCCATTCATATGCTGTTGAAGTACATAAGTTACCACCGCTTGAACTAAACTCTGTAGTTCATGCGGCACATGTGGTATATGTACGCCACTGTTCCCCTCTTCCTCCTTCCGAGATGAATGTTCACTCCCCTTCTCTTTTCGCCAGGAGTGATGTGATTCTTCCTCATTGTGTGATTTTTCATGGAAAGAATGCTCCTCCTCAAGTTGGGTTACCTCTTTCTCATGTATAGATGGCTCCTTTTCATGCACAGATTTTTCGTGTTGAGATACCACTTTCTCATGTTGAGTGATTTGTAACACTTTTCCTTCCCTTTCTGGTTCTGAGGGATCTTTTTCTTTGGAGCCATTTTCCCTATGTCATGAAAACATTAAGGACTTAGTTTCTTCGTACAGTTTGTGTTTTTTACTATTTTGGGGAGATTTCCAAATAAGCAAACTTGGTTTTCCTTTGTTTTTGGGGGAAATTTCTAAAAACCTATTGTTTGTTTTTCTCCATTTGGGGAAAATCGGGGAAGTATATCCTATTTTGCTATGTTTGGTAGATAAACTACAATGACTGTACTTTTGCTATCTTTCATTGTTGTTCTCAGATTGATTGTTCAGTTTGAGTCTACGAAGTAAATTAATCCGGCCCCCAATCAGCGGACTCCGAAGAGTCTGTCAGTTGGGATTCTTATCTTTCAGTGAGACATGAAACCGTCTTAATTTTATTTCGGAAGATTCAACTTCCCGTTTCGCTCTGATACCAATTGTAACGCCCCGCCCTTTTCACTCTAATAATCAGAGTTTGTTTTTTTTATAATAATAACCAAGTGATCGGGGAAGAATGTCACGACGCGAGTTAAGTTCGGACTTCTAAAATCCGACCCTTAACTGGCCAAGCCCATGTGCGTATGGACTAAGTCCATAAGGATCGATCCACACATGGTACAAATATAACTTGCGGAATAAACTTAACCGTAATCTAACTGTGGGTTATAATAGATCCTAAGACTACTCCATTTTATAACTTTAGATAGCAAAGTACATATTCATTCAAATTACCAAAATAACCTTAACGTAAGCATTCATTCTAAACCATCCAAATCCTACCAAGCCATAGTAAATAGTTAACTACATTATTACATGCCGACAACAACTAACTATCAAATTACATTGTCCATATAAAAAGTCCATAAATCAATCCATTAAAAGTCCATTCAAAGTCCAAGCTCCTATGCTTGGTTTCCTTCATGATCCTCGTTCTTTCCCGTTCCTGCGTCATCCACTAAGGATAGAGATAGAGCATTAGATTAACGCGCCCAGTAGGTCTTCCATTTAGGGCTACCACAAGGTTAGTATAAAAACATGCAAATATCATAATAATACATGTATACTAAAATCTCATAAAAACAATGCTATGTATGTAATGCACATGTAATGAGTCCCATCCATTACAAATATACATAGCCTTCTCTTGACGAGATTCTCATCGTCAAGGTACCCCACAGTGGTCTTTCGGACGTCCCGATGGAGTGTGGCCTCCGGTTTCCTCTTGATGAGATTCTCATCATCAAGGTACCCCCACAGTGGTCTTTCGGACGCCACCATGGAGTGTGGCCTCCGGTTTCCATAATCATCACCCCATGCCATGCATGAGATGTCAATGAGTTCATGCCATTTGTAAATACAAGTTAACATACAAAACCATTTTGAAACATAATAACTTCGACGGAGTGTGGCCTCCAGTTTCCATAATCATCACCCCATGCCATGCATGAGATGTCAATGAGTTCATGCCATTTGTAAATACAACTTAACATACAAAACCATTTTGAAACATAATAACTTAGGACATATATTTCATCAAAATAAGATAACACATCAAATATTGAAATTCCGTTACTAGACGTATGCACCACCTAGAGGGGGGTGAATAGGTCGGTTTTCAATTTTAATTCCCTTTTAAAATTTTCTTACCAATTTATATCTTAAGTAAACAAAACAATCAATCCATGCATTCAATCACATATAACACAAATATTTTATAGTGGTTCGGTTTCATGAAACCTACATCCACTGTTAGACTTCCCGACTCTAGGGTCATCCCAAATATACTATGTAAGGGTCTCACACCCAAATAGTATAACCTAGTTTTTTATAGAGGTTCAACCCAATTGGTCTAATCCTCTACACCTATTTTTTAGAGTGGTTCGAACACACTGTTCTAATCCACTTTACAATATTTAAAAATAAAACAAGAAGAAAACTTGCCTTGGGCCTTAACCGTTTTCCTTTTAGCTGTTTCTTCTTTACTGAATCTCTGTGCTCCTGTCCATCAACTCGGCATCAGCAGCATATTTGTAGGCACAACAGTAGGACATGGGTATGATTGATTTTAGTCCTATGTAAACACCTTATTCTTCATCTTGATTACCCGAATATCATTAAGAAGAATGATGAATAATAATGTCTAGAGGGAAGGCCGAATGCTCTCTCACTGATAATCTTATTCCTCTGTATTTTCTCTGTGGATTCGGTACATTAAACATCCCCCTTACTGTTATTTTATAAACAGTTTCAAACTGTGCTGTTAGTCACGCCTGCGAGGCCTCGCTGATTCTGATGAGGCCTCGCCAGCGTTAGAATCTGGAAAGATAGCACACGTATGTGCTGTGCAATCTGACAAACATAATCCATATAGATACCAGCCAGCTCGTGTTTACTGTGCATGATTTGCAATACTTTCATTATCTATCAATCAAGGATTAGATGGAAGATTTTCAACATTTACCTTAGCCATCAATTAAGAATTAGATGGAAGTTTTTCAACATTTTCCTTAGCCATGGAGGAGCCTTTCCATACTTGTCATAGACAGCTCCTCAAGGATATCCAAATTCAAATTTCAAATGAGGTGGCAATATCTCACAATGGGTTAATTTGTTTATCATAATAGATTTACCATAATTGGCTTCCAATTGATTTCTCATGATTACCTCTTAATTAAACAGTCATAGATTAGACTGAGTCAGCTCGACACAGGGTCAGCTGCAATCAACTCAGCATAGCTGGTTGCGAGGCCTCAGCAGATTACATGAGGCCTTGAGGCTGAAAGTCATTTATTTAATTTATTTTCCAATTGAATACTAGGTATATGACTTAGCCTAAGGTCTCCTACGGGTCACTTACCTGTGCACCAATACTGTATTTGATGTAGCCGCTTCAACTTCATAGTAGATCTTCTTATTCATCCAAGACAAGTCCAACTGAGTCACGTAATTGACAATAAGGGTGACTCAGACGAACCGAGGCACTTACAAATATAAGTGTGGTTACGAAAAGGTAGGAAACCTACACAAATATCACTTAGATTAACTGTTCTTTTGAACCGTCACCCGTTCACGACTTGTACACCATTCAAGCAAGTCCCGTTACCCTATTTATATAACAGCAAATCAATCATATGTCCATGTAATTTCCAACTTAGTTTAAGTCCCAAAATCCACTTTGTGGGGTTCGGCCATACCCATGGCCGAACCTCACCCATTTTGAATTTTGTCATTTCTTTTCATTTAATCACATTAAACCACCTCACACATCAAACACACTTTGGTAGGGTTTGGCCATACAACATGGCCGAACCTTACCACTTTGATTTTGGACCCCTCTTTTCAAGTCCTTTGATCAATCCATTCATATTTACAATTTGTCTTGTATTAACGGTTTTGCCATTGGTCTAACCAATGCTTAATTTTGCTAACTTCCATCATCCAAAACAAAACCATCTTAGTGGGGTTCGGCCATACACATGGCCGAACCTCACTACTTAACTTTTGATCCTTTAAATCTTTCATTAACCCATCTCCAATTACATTATAAATTAACACTAAGTCCACCAAATGACCTTTAGTGGGGTTCGGCCATACTACATGGCCGAACCGCACCAATCTGATTTTTGTCCCACTTTCCATCATTTATCATGGTTGATCAAATTAATAGTAAATCCATAACTAAGCATAGGTGACTCTTAAATCAAAAGCATAAAACAAATCATAGTTTCCAACATGATTTTAATCCAAATATCCCATCAAAACAGTCCATGGGGTTCGGCCATACACATGGCCGAACCCTATGGTTCTCTTAATTCAATTATCCCATCGTTTATCCATGGTTTATTATCAGCAAACTTAGCCATGATAACAACATGGTTCAACCATGCAATTGCCGATCCAAAACAGTAACATTATCTCCATTAAAATCCTTTAAACCTTCAAAACATAATATGGATTTTATCCCTTAAAAACCCTAAAATTCACCAAGTCTTTTCATGGGGTTCGGCCATCCCAAGTGGCCGAACCCTATGATCCATTTCTTATCCTTTTTACACATCATTATCCATTCATTTTCTTCCATGGGGTTCGGCCATACTCATAAACGAACCCTATGGTTCCTTTACCTCTTCCTTTAGACTTCATAGCCATGATCATACCCTTTGATGGGTTTGGCCATTCATCATGGCCAAACCCAATCACCTCCTTTTCATACTCAATGGTTTTTGTACATCCCTTTTTAAGATTTGGACATACAATGGACTGATCATGTTTCTTTGGTTATCTTACTAGATAAAAGTTATGGAACACCTACCGTTTCCGCGACTCCACCTATTTGATCTTTGCTTGTTCTTCCGTTCCTTTTGCTCCTCATAGATCCTTAGCCTTCCTCCTTCCTTCCTTGTCCTTTAGCCAAGCCTAATCTTGTTGGAAACTCCTTGAATTGGTTTAGCCAAAGTATTGATTTGAGAGAGAGAGATAGAACTTTTGGCCTTGGATGTGAGTGATAACCTTGATGCCAAACTCCTTTGCTGAATTTTGTCTTGGTGAAAGGATCAGCCAAGGACTGATTGGTATGAGGTACAATCAGCCAATGCCTTTGGTCTTGAGAGGTGAAAACGTCCAAGAGAGGGAGAGAGAGAGAGAGAGAGAGAGAGAAAAGATGAAACTCCTTTGGCTAATGAAATGCAGCCTAAGGTTGGCACCACATGTAACTCCCCTCCCATTTACTTCCATAACTTATTTCATTTGGCGGTTTCATCCTTGAGATGAAACCCTCCAACGGTTTCTTGGCTCTTGGCTGCCATAGATGTAACCCTTCTCCATCACTTCTCCAAATGTGAACCCACTTGTAACTCCCATTTGTTTAATACCTTCCTTGGGGTTTCATCCTTGAGATGAAACTCCCCAAGGTGCCCAACGGCTTCCAATAGTGTTTTGGTGTATCCTTTCCTCTCATCATTCATCTCTCATTAATCTTGTATGTGAAGTTTCATTTTAAAATAAAACTCCCATAGGCTCCAACGGTCATGTTTTTGGTTAACCTTGTGTAACCTCCACAAGTCCATTCATCTCCCATTATTTACCCATGTGGGTGTTTCATCCAAGAAATAAAACTCCTACATGCCAACGGTTTGATCTTAAGTCTTTGAATCCCCAACTATCCATTGGCTGTCCCTTTGAAAACCCATGCATGGAATAAACCCTCATGCCATTCCAACGTGTATAACATCTTAAATTTAAAACATAACCCCTCATCACATGTAACTCCCATAAACGCCATTATCATTCATCATTTGTCTAGGAGTTACATGCATGGGATGACCTCTCCATGCAGCCAACGTTTTCTTTGTTTTAAAATTGGAATTAAGACACTCCACTCTCATTCACACACTTCACTCACTCACAATTAATTTAAGTCTCTCAACTCAACCCATGTAACTCATCAATTTAATGCAACTCAACTTATAAATTTAACTCAACTAAACTCCACCATTTACTTCAATTCAACCCAAACTCAAACATTTAATTAAACTTAACCCAATTAAGTTTTGAGCTCATCCAATGGTTAATCATGTCCACAACGACCCATTGGGTCCCAATTGGGTCCTTTGACCCAATTAGTTGCACATTACCCATTTGATTTACTTTGATCATTATAAGATGTACATTGGGTCTTATTTGAACAATGGACCCCACAATATACTTATCTACGGTCATATCTTTTAATTCATAATATCAATGGCAGTTTCGTAAATATTGATATATTGCAAAATGTGGGGTATTACATTGATATTTTGACTAAGCATCCATAACGTCCCTATCTAAACCATATGTACTGCATGCACATTTTGTTTTAATGAAATGATATGGTTTGGTATGATGTGTGTATTGCTGTATTTGAATGCCTTATATCTCTTGTCTATAGTTAACATGGTTTTTGTTAAATAGACTAACATGTAGATTTGAATGAGTTGGTTTTGTATTGGCTTGTTAGGGAGACAGGGTTCGGAGTGTGATGATACACACATCCTTGGAGTATGGGGAAGCACAAAAAATGTGATGATTAGCTGCTGTCACTGGTCATGACAGTGTATGGAGGAAGGTGAGTGCAAGCTTAAAAGGAAGCTTGAACTTAGGGGCAGCTAAGTCTATGGGGGAGCTGGGGAGAAAAAGTTAAGGGCATATCTTAAAGAATAGGGGAGGAAACTCAAAGGAAGCTATGTATATTAGCTTAACCCATGAAGAAATCAGCTGGAACTCAGCTTGAACAGGGGCAAATAAACCTTGATGCACGAAAAGTGTGCACTGAACCATGGGGGTGAACTACGAGTTGGAGCACAGCTTGTTAAGCACTAAATGCAAGAAGCATGGGGGAGTGCTTGAACTCGATGTCAATTTACTTAAATCTTTGTCAATCGAACGACAAAATGGGGGAGAAATTAGTAGAAGCTGTAAGCATAGTGGAGTGCATGGTAAAGTCGAAGTGCTTGGCTTTTAGAAAGAGAGAGCCATAAAGGGGAGGAATATGATGAAGCCAATGGACATGGGGAGAATGTCTATGCTTGCTTGGAGTTTGGGAGTTCAACTTAAGAAGATTGGGGGAGAAAATCTTCTCAACACTAGGTAGTGTTGTTGGCTACGAAATCTCGTTAGTCCTTTGATTTATGTTTTGGACTAACTCCTCTAATGATTTTTTTAGTGTTGTTTGCTTGTGTGCTTGAACATGGAGTTATCATTTGTAGCAAGCAGAACAAGAATATGTGAAGATCATAGTCTTGTTGTCCATTTGAATATGTACATGTGATGTAATATTTTGTATTAAAATGTGTTGTAATAAGGGTGGGCGTGTAATTGGGTTGGCTTCTAGGTTTTGTCATGAAATTGACAAAGGGAGAGATTGTTAATGCCTCGGCTTGGTTGAGTCCCTGTTTGTCAATTCCATGGCTCGGGAAGAAGTACTTGCTAAGAAGCTTGAAAACTGAAGATGATCAAGAGTGAAGATCATGCTCCACCAAGTTCAAAACTCATCGGTATGGCAATCACAAACACAAGTAATTGGCCATAGATGACCTTAGGTGATATCCACACATTAGAGAGGACTTTCTCTAGGTTTAGTTGAATAAATGATAAATCCATAAAGAAGCCTAAGAGAGAATGCTGGACAGTGAACTTGGCAATATGAATTATGTTCACTATCAGCTCGACCAGTCGTTCTCACCGACCCCTCGATGGAGACAGGATCGACCCATCGTGGTCAAGGACTGGTCGGTCAGATTGACAGAGGTTCTGTATCAAAGAACTGTCATTCTAGGTATGCCTCTGACCGAGAGTTTCGTATGCACCAACCCTTCGGTCATGAACTTAAACGACCCCTCGTGGTCGACGACTCGTCGGTATAAAACGTGTGAGTTCTGGACTGTGAACTCATGAGGTATCTCGATAAAACAAACATCTCGGCATTTCAAGACCGATCGAGAGTAACAGGACCGACCCATGGGTAAAGGGCGACATGTTATTCTGGGTAACATGTTTCTAAACTAGAAACTATTGTCAGCATGTCTTTGCCCTAGACCGAGCCTCTCGTATGGATCGACCTATCGGTGCCATAACTGTCGACCCATCGGCGACACCGACATGTCAACCGGGAAGTAATTATGTAGTTGGGAGTGAATTTAATGCGCTAACGGTCGGGTGGTTGAACTGGTAATAAATATGAACGCAGACCCATTGATGTCACATACTTAGTCGGTCCTGGACAGTCAGAAAGACTGTTAAGACTCCTCTATAAATATGAGTGTTGGGTGATCGTTTTACTATTTTCCTTGAGCTGAAAAAGAGTTATACACTGTACGGAACGATGAACACTCTTGTGAAACTAATCATAAACAACCAATCTATTAATTGTGTTTGAAAGTGAGAAAGAGAGGAGAAAAAAAAAAACCTTTATCAACCAATCTATTGATTGAGTTTGTTAGTGAGGAAAAGAGGAAGAAAATAACTAATCTAAGAAAGCTTTGATTCAGCAAAGTTTCCTTTTCACCCTGAGTTAGTGATTAATATATGACGGCTACAAGTGTAACGACTCGTCCCGCTACGGGCACGTTAAAGTTGATGCAAACTCCTAAAACCGATCCAATACAATTTCGGGTATTATATATATTTTTTTTAAAGTCACAACTCCCACAACCCACACTAATGATAGCAACTCACCAATAAACCAAAAACCGTAAGCATCAGTCATAATTACAAATTATAGCATCATCCCATTATTACATTTATCCAGCTCAATGAAATGTACACATATCTCAAATACATTAGCAAGTACCCAATTACAAAATAAAATCATGACAAGTACAAAGCTGGAACTCTACGCCCAATGTCCGATTGAGGGTCCCGCCGACCCTTCCTCTATGAAGTACCTGTGAGGCAAGGGGTGAGCTTCACATGCCCAGTGAGGGTAACACACGCATCATATGCCACCAACCATACACTGTATATGATTATATGAACACATCAATGTCTATGATGTCTACATGCATGACTATGCAAGAGAGTGCCCTACCCCTAACACACGGGCCCACATCTGTCGGGCCCTAGTACATCCTCTAACCAACTCAATACAACTCTATGACAACTCCCACATGTGCCCATCTGCTGTGGTCCACTCACCCTCGGGTGCACAGACTGATCTCCAACTGGATCAGGATCCATACTCCTCGACCAGACCTATGACTCTCTCATGACAACCCCGTGCACATAACACGACCAACCCAAGAGTCGGGCTCAATAGAGTCCCAAACCGATTACCACACGGGAGTACCACCTCACCAGTCCTCGACGGACTGCCAACCAGACTCATCTATGGTCTCCTCAACCAAGCTCTAGAGTCTCGATAGTCAAACCTATAACCTTGGAGCCCATCTGTTTGTCTCCACACGACTGGCGTATCCACCCCTCACAGAATTCTATCGGTCTTCTACCGAGTGAGCTGGCCGAACTCATTCGTTAGGTGCCCATAAATTCCTGGTGAGTCATCACCCACAACACAAGTCTCAACAATGAACTCCAAAGTCATAATCGCGGGTAAACACACTACCACATCACACCACAGGCTGTCCCCACCATACAGGTGTCCTAGCCTAAAATACCATACCTCATACTGTACCCACCCTGCAGGTGTCATAGCCTGGACTACCATACCTCAGATTGTACCAACCCTGCAGGTGTCATAGCCTGGAACACCATACCTCAGACTGTACTCACCCTGCAGGTGTCATAGCCTAGAACACCATACCTCAGACTGTACTCACCCTGCAGGTGTTATAACCTGGACTACCATACCTCAGACTGTACCCATCATTCAGGTGTCATAGCCTGGGCTACCATCCTCAGACTGTACCCACCCTGTAGGTGTCACAGCCTGGAACATCACCTCACACCACACCGCAGGTTGTCCTCACCTTACAAGTGTCATAGCCTGGGACATCTCATCAAATCACATCGCAGGCTATCCCCACCCTACAGGTGTCATAGCTTGGGACATCTCATCACATCACATCACAGGCTATCCTCACCCTACAGGTGTCCTAGCCTGGAATATCTCATCACATCACATCGCAGGATGTCCCCATTCTACAAGTGTCCTACCCTGGAATATCTCATCACATCACAACTCAGGCTGCCCCACCCTACAAGTGTCCTAGCCTGGAATATCTCATCACATCACATCGCAGGCTGTCCACACCATACAGGTGTCCTAACCTGGAATATCTCACCGCACCATCCCTCAACCAATGAGCAGGCGAGCACATCCTCAGCCTACTAGGTCATCTGGGAATCACAAACCATACCACAGGGAGCTGTCCCTCACTGCATCATCCCTCGGCCAATGAGCGGGCGAGCACATCCTCAGCCTACTTAGTCATCCGTGGATCACAAACCATACCAGTGGAAGAAATCCCTCACTGCACCATCCCTCGACCAATGAGCGGGCGAGCACATTCTCAGCCTACTCGGTCATCCTAGGATCACAAACCGTACCAGCGGGAGCTGTTCCTCACCACATCATCCCTCGACCAATGAGCGGGAGAGCACATCCTCAGCCTACTCGGTCATTCGGGGGTCACCTCATCCATCATGCGCTTAGGTATCGTAACAGCGAGGTTCCCCAAGTCTGCCTAGGGTCAACCAACACCCAACCCAATGGCTTCCCTAAAGGTTCCATGACTGCCTCACCACTTGTCCCGACCGGGACTCTGGGGCACATCTTCCTCTAACCCAGGCGACGCCTCACCCACAAGCGTGTCTGAAGACCACTAACGGTAGGCCTAACAGTTCAACCCCTACTAGGGGGAACACATCTATCATCTATTGATCCATAACCAAACTACGCTTCCTAGTATGGTTTCTCATAACCTCTCAACCCTAACTAGCCCGCAAGCTAGGGGGAGTCTCTAAATCTTGGTTTGGTCCAGCACCCATGCAAACCGACATTCCGAATATAGTAGCTACATGCATGGCGAAGTCATCTCTATGCATGTTATCAATATAGCATATCACATAATAATCAAGTATATACTAAAGTGCCCTTTGAGTCTCCGAACTCAAAACAGGGCAAACCAGGACCCATCCTGGGGCCCACACTCACCCCACTGCTACCTAAGACCCTAAAACTCCAAAAAATGGGGTCAGGTCGTTACAACGAGGAGGAGCGTCGGTACTCAGTGGGTGGAATCTTCAAGAAGCACACATCAGCGAGAAAGAGCTTCAAGGCAAGTGCTTCTTAGGTTTTATTTTATTTTAAAACCTTTGACCCGAAAGTGGATTAAAGGGGATTTGCTCAGGAACCACTATAAAAAACTCTAGAGCGTCGTTTGTTGCACACTAGTGGGTGGAATTCCCAGCCGATTGAGTGAGGTTGAATTCCTACTCTAATTGTAAGGGTGTAAGTCCCCACATGGTGAATTTGGGGATAGCTCAAGATTGAGCAAGTCCTAAAAGTGGATGTAGGTTGGCGAACTGAACCACTTTTTATCTTGGGTCCTTTTGTTTGTGGTGTTAGAGCTATAATCTTATGTTGATTGTTTAATCACATTTGCTAACATACACTCACTTGATTGGTATATCCGCTGCACTTAATTAATCAATCAAGATAATTTTAAAAAGGACCAACGATATTAGATTGACCTCTTCACTCCCCACTCTAGGGTCAATCGTGTTGTTCTAACTCTCAAGGGAACTTTCATAATGTTCTATAACATCAAGAAATCAAGCATTATGGAGTTCATCATATCAAATCAAACTAAACAAAATCAAAGTATGATATGTAATGATGACATGATGCATGCTCCCATCCCATGCATCTCAACTCACAAATTAAATCACACATGTGCACATGACCCATTAAAAGCAAATGCAATCCCCTGTCCATTCTTAAAGGAATGTGTCATGATCCCTAGTCTATTCCAAAGGTTATAAATGGTCAAGAGCCCATCAAAAGCAAGCACAGTCTCCGACTCCATCCCAAAAGGATGTGTACCACGGCCATTGACCCCCCACATAGGGAAGCACAAAAGATGGTCCATCCCTATCAACAGAAGCGCTACAATGATTAAAGGTCCACACAAAATTTGTACAATAAATGGTCCAAAGACGCCCCCCCACATGAGTGCATCAAATGGTGAGCGATCCAAAAAAATCACATCTCAACACACACCCAACAGTGGATGCTCATGAATGCTAAACATATATTCTTGAGTGAATGTCATGTCATGTATATCAATAACATGCTTGAATTAGAAATAACATAATTTCTCAAATAAACATTGCACGTTCCAATAACCACAAATCCATATATATATATATATATATATATATATATATAATATAATGATAGCTAAATATGGTATCAAAATATTCATGCAAAACAATCCAAAAGACATATTATGAAATACACCAAATTCCATAAATTTCCAAGCATGAACAATGTATCAAGTACATCCAGCCAAATTTCAAAGTTCAGTGCACAAGTTTCAAAATACTTGGTTTGGGTTTTTCAACAAGGCAAACAAGTATAAACCACATTTCGGGCTGAGTAAGGTGCTCAAGGCTTCTGAACGCTTAGCCAACAATTTCCCTTACATTACATAAGCTTGCATTGAAAATTACCCTGTTAACTTTAACAAACTCTTAGTCTTTATACAAATCCATTGAAAGTATTCATCACAATATTCAAACCAACAAAGCACAAGAGTTAAAAAACAAAAGCAGCATGCATTAAATTTTTTTCCACACCTAAATTTATAAATTAGCAAGCACAAAAATATCACAAAGTCCAAGCTCCAAACAAAGCTTCAAGTTCCCAAATCCGCTGCAATTATTTAAAAGTTTTGAACCATCACAATTTGTTTTATCTAACCTTTTTGGATCAAATGAATCAATCAAAGAACCTCAAGGGTTCTATCCCAACAATTCAAACTTCAAAACACAAAACAATCTACGATTGGTCCTAAATCTTAAAAGAGTCAAAATAGTGCAAAAATAGGCTTTATTACAGAATTTTCTGGTATTAGGCCAGATTTTATTAGGGTCTCATATTCTTACAGTGGATAGATCTCTGAATGAGGATTCGAGAAATATCTGGTTCATCCCATACAAACATTCCTAGCCTGAGTTATAGCCAATTTACCAGAACATGTACACTATTCAACAGATTGCAGTCTTACCCAAAGTTTTGTTTATAGACCAGATTTGACCTATCAAATCAATGAGTTTCCTTTTGAAATTTTTATTGAAGGTAGATCTTTTCGTGGACTTGAAGTTAGGCACAATTTTGCACAATTTTGATCTCTACAACTCAAGTTAAAAATTAATCATCGAACCTCTACAAAACTGCCTACAGATCTGAGATTTGGAACTAGGTCCGTCTTACAGATCACGTTTGGGGTATCAACACTTATGCCACATATTCCAAATTTTTACTAGAGATAAATCTCCTTGTCTAGTTTAAAATAGACTAAATTTTTCATCGTTTCGATACCGTAGAGATTGAGTTATGATTTATTTAGTGAATTGCAGCGAAACTGTCTCTCACATTCGAACCAAAAATTTGGTCAGACTTACAAACCTGATTTAGGACATTAATCCTTACTCTTTTGCTCTCAAATTTGACAGCAACTCTATCTATCTAGTCTAATTTCTAGAAAATCAAATTTCATCAAAAAATTCGTTCGGGATCCCCAACTATAATTTTTCTCGCGGCTGCGCGCAGAAAACAAAGTTCTGAATTTGAGAATTAGTCTTACAACGATTTAGCATTAATTTACTGTTAAAAGTCCTATCAAAATTTATTCTTGGGATGTAAAATTCATCAATGAAGGACCATGGATGAGTGGGATTTCATAAAATATATGTCTCTCAATAAAAATCAAATTTAGGATTAAATCCATGAAGTCCATGGTCGAATTCACATAAAAACCAAGAACAAACCTTTTATGAGCGACGACGGTCGCGGTCGAATCAACGGTTCAATCGCGGCCCGATCCGATTCTGATAAAATTGGCTAAAACTTCGAATTTGAAAGATATGCATTGTATTTGGATAGAAGATAGAGGGGGCTAAACAATGTTTACCTCTCCCTTACACGAATCCGAAAACCGTTTCACCGTAAGAGCTAATCACTTAACCTCTCCCTCGTTACCTCTCTATATCACTCTCTCTCCTATTATACCTTTTACACTGTAATTACCAAACAAGATAAGGTAAACTCTATTCAAGGAAAACCCATATTCAAGGATAACCCCTGCATAATAAAAACTCTTTCAAAATTTACCTCTCGTCCAAATGCAGAGAGATTTGAGATAACTCCCATCTTCAATGAGAATCATCAATGAACAAATAGATTAGAAAAGCTCTTATTAATCAGAATTGGGATTCATATTCTCTCTCATTGATTTGAACTCTTCTGATTGTGCCTTTTTCTCTCCGGCTATTCTCTCTCGAATTGGAATTCACAATCTCTCTTGGACTGTTTGATTTCATAGAATCAAATTCTCTCTAGGTCTCTCTTCTCACCGGTTTAGAACTGCAAAATACTTCTGTTTTGTAACTTCTTTCTCCCTAGAAAGAAAATCTCTCGGTCCACTGGAATTGATTGAGGTTTCCAAGTGGTACTTTTAAGAACAAAGATCTCTCATACTCCTCCAACGCTCTCTTGATCTCTAAATGGAGAGTAAGATACCTTCATATTCTCAAGGTTTCCAAGTGTAAAATTATATGCTTATGTGAGACAAAATGAATGTATGCATTGTTAGAGAGTCCCGAGTTTAACAGTTTCATCTTGATTGACTTCCACAATGGTTAATAAAATCCTATAAGGATTCTCCGGTTTGTAGCAAAGTCCTAGGGACTCTTGAATGTAAACAGTCAATTGTTAAAGCAGTCCCGAAGGGACTCTTGTTTTGTAGATGTGTATATATATAGTATTGCAGTAATAATATAAATTTTCAGATTCCAATTTATCATAATATCAAAGTAAGCACAGAGAGGAGGGAAAATGAATCCCTTTGTATAAGGTGGCCCACACAGCACAAAATCCAGAGAACAACCACAAAATGAGTGATATGCACAACTTAACTAATATCTTACCTAATAACAGTTAAATGATTTAGACAAAAGATAAGATAACGATACAACGTAGGATCAACAAGAGGAGTACCATAAGATGATCACGTGTTAACATTAAGATCAATGGGTGTAGCAACAACCTTAGAATCAGTGATGTTAGGTTGAATAACCAACTCGAAGGCATAATTGATCTAGAACAAGGAATAGCCAGAGGATGACATGTCGACCTTTATTAAACGTGTTTGTATTTTATATTTGTATATTTCTTTTCTGTCTCTTTTCTTAATTACTGGATTGCATTTTCCATAGTGAGTTTGAGATAGCCCAAGATTGGGTGAGTCCAACAATGGATGTAGGAGGGTTTACTCCGAACCACTATATATCAGTGTGTCATTTGTGATTGGTGGATTGTGTGCTTGTTCAACTGGATTATTTGCATTACATTGTTACATTAAATTGTTACATTAATTTTTGATTAATCAAGTCATTTGTCAAAGGTTAGAAAAATTGGAGATTGTCCTATTCACCTCCCCTCTAGACAACCCATTCTAGCACTCTCGGACTTTCAATTGGTATCAAAGCCTTGTACTCTTCATAAAGGATCTAACAATCCGAGTAGATCTTTATGCTAGAACACCAATCATGAGTGCTAAAAATTTAATCCATTTTTCTCTATTGTTTTTACCATCTTAGAAAACAAAAATAGAGAAGGTGTTGGCCTCATATGAAGACGATGTATAGACTTCAATCCAAGATGAATTCATTGAAAATCTCTCCTTGGATGATTCAAATTCACTACTATCTAGATACATGCAACTCTATGTTTGGTCTTGTCTTTGTGAATCCTTTGACAGGTAACCACACTTGCAAACAAGAAAATGATGATGAAATCGGGAGGGAAATGAAGACTACTCTAAATGCTATGGAAGATTTTGAGTCGACATCAAACTTGGAGAAACAAAGTGAAGGTAAGTCTTTAAATATTTTTGTAGCTTCAATTACTTCTGATAAAAAAGAATACACTAGTGAATCAGAAGATGATGAAACCCATGATGACCTCCAAGAATCTTACAATGCACTGTATCTTGAGAGTGTGGATTTGGTTAAGAAAGTTCACAAACTTAGAAGTGAAAATGCCAAACTTACAAAACCTTCTTGAAATTGAGAAATCTGAGAAAGAAGATCTCTCAACAAAATTTAAAAACACAATTGATGAGATACTAAACTTGAGAAAAAACGAAGTTGATCTTCAAGGCCATGTAAAATTATGTGAAAAGGAACACAAGAATTTGGTTGAAATGAAAAGATACCTTGAAAATAATTTTTTGTCTTGAGCTCAGATTTAGAAAAGTTGAAGCATCATAAGTCTCAATTTCAAGATAAATTCACTCAAGGTGAAGAAAAACTAGAGAAACTTCTCAACTCTGATAAGAAATACAAGGATAGGTCCGGGCTTGGATACAATGAAAATTTGGAAATCAAGCCTATACATCCTATGACCTTTGTTAAGAGCCAATTGCCTAAACTCTCAAATCTAGTATGCTATTATTGTGGTATGGTTGGTCACTTCAAATTTGAATGCCCCCTTAGGAAAAACCATTTGAGAAATCATCCACTTGTCTCAAAATACATAAGTGTGAATCATAAAAGAAAAAAGAAAAATGGAAACACAAGGCATGAGTTCCTAAATCAAAAATTGAAAAACATTCTAAAGAATTTGGGGAACCCAAGGCTCAAATATTTTTATGGAAAATCTTACTTTAAATCTGGTCAAATTGTACATAAAAAGACTATGAACTCTACTTCATCTTTCTCATCTAAGTGGGTTCCAAAGGCTAAGAGCCTTGTGATTCACACTGCCTTAAATGTTGAAAGGCAATCAAAATGGTACTTGGATAGTAGATGCTACTGACACATGACTGGAAATAGCGCATATATGTCGGATTTTGTTGGCTTCAAGGGAGGTGCCGTCGTATTTGGTGGTGGAAATATGGCCAACATAATTGGGAAAGGTTCATTAAGTCTATCATTTTTCGGTGTCATTAATGATGTTTATCTTGTTGATTGGCTTAAGCATAATTTACTTAGTATTTCTCAATTATGTGCTAAAGATAATGAAGTCACCTTTAGAAAGAATGATTGCCATGTTTATTCCAATAAGGGTGATGTTGTTTTGAGTGTCATTCTTACTTCGGATGGTTGTTATGTCTTGGATAGTGCATCAACTCCCATCAAACATAGTTGTTTCATGTCCAAAATAAGTGAGGTTGAACTTTGGAATCAAAGGCTTGTATATGTAAATTTCAAAGATTTTTCCAAATTGAGTGACCATATAAAGGAGTTACCTAAAGTAAGCCGATCCGAAAAGTCCATATGTGGAGATTGTTGTTGATATGCAAATTTTACATTTATAATCTCGCAAGCGCACGGACCATTTATAGTATAACGTTATGAGTGTGAGGTCGAACCTAACGGAAAATCACAAAATATATGCATTAAAATTAAATCAAGATCCTCTTTTTTAAAAAAAGATATATCTCCAAGACAATCAATTGTTTAAGCAACTTGAATCCAATTGGTATCTAACATGTAAAATTAACAAGATAAGATGTTTGAATTAAATGAATTTATTGTCAAATCTATGTCCTTTGTATTTAACCTTAATGATAATCTTAATCTCCATTTAAAATCTCAAGTTTTAAAGTTAAAATAACACATCTCCACCCTTAGTTAAAAGAATTTTGAGAGAGATTGTTTGGGTACAAAGAATTAAAGAATTAAAGAATGAATATATAAGAAATAAAATAAAAACATAAATTGAAAATCTTTTATACAACAAACATGCAAAGTGACTAATGTAACTAAAGACAGGAAATAATTTGACAACTAAAGTAAATGACAGAAAAAATAAATGCATAATTTAAAGGTTGGTTATTGGAATAAACTGCTCATCACTCAAAAAATATATAAACAGATACAAAACCTAGATCTGAAATTCACGTAAAAGTCCAAATAAGTCCAAATATCAATTCATGTCCATCATCAAAGTTATGAATTTATAGACTTTAATTTAACAATCGAGCCTTAGTAACTTAGATTCAACACTTATAACCTAAGTTCTAAGTATTTCACGTTCAATTAATTAAATAAAGAAACTTTAAAATCAAATCTAAACAATCATAAAAGAGATTTGAAAATTGGATGTTTCAGGGTTCTAAAGGAACGTCTTGTATTTATTTCATGGAAGAATTCAGTACAGGCATACATAAAATTAAGTACAAAAAAACGAAAATCGAAAATTACAATCTCACTTGTAAAATCATGTGAGGCTTCTAACTTCTTGCCTTTTCTCTCCAACCTTTGGTCCTCTTGTGCTCTTGGTCAAGTTCAAATTGTAGACAGAGTTTCATGTCCCGAAACTTGTCCTGCCCAGAACGACCTATCGTCCTTTACCGAGGGGTTGGTCTTGGTTCTCTCGATCGGTCTTGAATTATTGAGATGTCTGTTTTCTCGAGAGTCCACTTGAGTTCTATGTTCCAGAACTCATAAGTTATCATCAAAGAGTCGTTGACCACAAGGGGTCGATAAGTTCATCACCGAGGGGTCGGTGCATATGAGACTCTCGATCAGAGGCATACCCAGAACGACAGTTCAATGTTCCAGAACCTTTGTCAATTTGGCCGACCCGTCCATGACCACGATGGGTCGATCCTGTCTCCACCGAGAGGTTGGTGAGAACGAATGGTCGAGCTGAGAGTGAACTTAATTCATATTTCCAAGTTCGCTTCCAATTCACTATCAAGCTTCCTCTTTAGGTTTTTTACGGTTTTACCATTTGTTTAACTAATCCTATGAATGGTCCTCCTAAGGTGTGGGTACCACCTAAAGTCATCTATGGTCAAATACCTATTTTGTGATTGCCATAACGATGAGCTTTAATCTGGTGGAGCATGATCTAGAATCTTGATCACCTTGTGTAACGCCCGCCCCATTTTCACCGAAATCAGAGTCTAATTTTTTTTTTTTTGAAATAAAAGTGACAATGGGCGCGGACGTCACGACTCGAGTTAAGTCCGAGCTTCTAAAGCCCGGCCCTTAACTGGTCAACCCTACGCGTGCGGGGAACGAAGTCCACGAGAATGGTTCAAGCGTAGGAAGTAAGCTCGCGGAATATAATTTCATGCGGAACATTATAATAGAGACATCCTACCAGTTTTTAGATAGAAGGGAAGATACATCATTAAATTACTAAAATACCCCTATGTTCATAATTATGTCTCAAAATGATAACGTCCAGAATATAGTCCAAACCGTAGCAAGAAACAGTAAATATTACATGCTGACAAACTAAGCTACTTAAATTACAATTTTTCCAAAATAAAACTTAAATAAACAAAGTAGCCGCTTTCCCAGCTCCTAAGCTTGGCTCCCGTCGCGTCCACCGTTTCCGCCGTCTCCTGCGTCATCAGCTAGGGTAGAAGTAGGGCGTTAGACAACGCGCCCAGTAGGACTCCGAGTAGGGCTAGCACATGGATTAGTGATAACAAGCATACCGATAACAATATAATAAAACCATATGATGAATGCCATGCCATGGGTGCATATGTCATGTGTCCCACCTATCATCCATATCATCATAAAATGTCATATCCCCCTTGACGGCAAAGCCTCGTCAAGGTGTCCCCATGGTTGTTTTTCGGTCGCCCCGACGGAGCATGGACTCTGGTTATAGCATATCAAGCTATCCCCATGTTTGATTCTCAGTTGCCCCGACGGAGCATGGACTCCGGTTATAGCGCCTCAGGCTATCCCCATGTTTGCTTCTCGGTCGCCCCGACGGAGCATGGACTCCGGTTTCATTATTTTCCCGCCCTATGCCATGCATGAGATGTAAGTGCATTATGCTATGTAGTATATATATATTTCATATCCTTAATATAAAATCCAGTAGCATTGAAATATAATCCATAGCCTTAAAAAATATCATCCATAGCATTAAAATATTATCCATAGCAGTTAAAGTACCATCCATAGCATTAAAGTATAATCCATAGCATTTAAAATCCATCTTAAAATAAATCATATAATTACCGAAATAAAACGAGAAAACCATCACATACACATAATCCACGGCTTACAAAAAGGTAGGAATCCGACCGAATACCGCTTAGCTTCCCTTTACGTTTTCGTTCGATAATCCGGTCGCCGATCACGTACCGTTTGCGACGTCCCGATACCTTATTATACATTTACTAAATTAGCCAATATTTTATCCATGATTAAGTCCCTAACTGATCACAACCTAAGATCCATTAATGATCCCTAATTATGTTACAAGGTTATCAAAATCAGCCCTTAACTTAGCCTCATTTTCCATTGATTTAAACACATACATAATCCCAAATTTTGCCCATTTAAACATTCTAATTTTGTGAGTCCTAAAAGGCAGCAACCCTAAGCTTCATTTAATCATTCATAATATCATCTTAATGCATCCAAGTTCATGTCCAACCTACATGGGGTTCGGCCATGTACCATGGCCGAACTCATGATTCTTCATTGTGGCCAATAATTACGGTTTTGCCACTACACTTCCATGGTTTGGTATTCCCTCCATCCATGTACATTTTTGTCCATAATTCACCCATATGCTTAGCCCCATTAATGATTCATTGACCATGACCTAACATCCCTAAAATCAGCCACTTAATTTAATTAAATTTGCAATCATCTAATCCAATACATAATTCAATATTTGGCCCATAACATGATCTACAAATGGGTCATGGGTTCGGCCATACACCATGGCCGAACCCATGATGCCTATTTTCATTTTTTTTGGGTCCATTCCACCTCATTTGATCCTACCATAAATGAATTTAAATCATACATTTAAATCACCCTTTCATAATCATCATGAGATATACTTTGGTCCATTTAATTTAACCATCATTCCATTTTATTTTCCATGGTTCTAAGACCCCAAATTTTCCTCAAAGTCTCCCCATGGGGTTCGGCCATGATGGTCCATAATTTTATTTTAAAAACCTCATTCCCACTCATTCAAATCCTTGTTTAAAATACCTAAAAAGAATCCACTTAATTACCATAAATTTTCTCCATTAATTTTCATACTTTCTTAACCCTTTAATTCATCATTTCATCACCATAGGGTTCGGCCATACACCATGGCTGAACCCATGGTTCATGATTCACCATTTCTCCTATGTCTCTTGAGGCCACAAAATCATTCACAAACTCCATGATTTTTCCTCATTTAAAACCCTTTTAAATTTTTCCAACATTTAATCATTTACAACCCTAAAATCATAATCATTCTTCATGGCCTTTAAACTTTAAAACCCTAATTAAATAATCAACCATTTACCATGGGGTTCGGCCACACTATATGGCCGAACCCTATGGTCCATCAATCCATTCGA
The DNA here is from genome assembly GCA_013350335.1 of Chimonanthus salicifolius. NCBI lineage: Eukaryota > Viridiplantae > Streptophyta > Magnoliopsida > Laurales > Calycanthaceae > Chimonanthus > Chimonanthus salicifolius. The sequence goes on along the minus strand of CM023539.1, from coordinate 23,468,713 downwards.
AAACCCATTACTTCCATGCTTAAATCCATTTAATTACATAGCCTCCTTAATCCTTTTATTTATTATTTTTCTTAATCTATATCTCCCCTTTTCATCCATTTCTCATCTTATCATTGAATGGATCTTAGATCTAAGGCCCATAACATTTGTGGCCACCATTCATTCTAAGAAATGGATTCCATAAATATATCTTAACCTTTAGAAATAATATAAATTCTTGTTTAAGAATTTCTTACCACACCGACGACTCCTCCGACCTTTCTTTGCTCCTGTCGGACTCCTTGGCCTCCTTTCTCCTTCCTTTTGATCTTTGGTCGGCCAAGATGCTTGATCAATGGTGAAACCCTCCAAACTTAGGATCGGCCAAGGTAGGGTTTGCTTGAGAGAGGGAGAGGGGAAGATGATGAGAGGGAAGATAATAGACCTTGATCTTAGAGTGATGGACTAAAAATTCCACTTCTTTCTTCTCTTCTTTTTCTTCTAAGTTTCTTCTCCTTGTTTTTTCTTAGATGGGGTCGGCAATGGGAGGGTGGAGGAGAGGAATGAGAGTGGCTTGAGTGGTAAAGTGAAAGCCATCCAATCCTTTGGTTCCTTAGCCTACACACTTCCATGATGGCTCTCACCCACCAAGCATGGCTCCCTTGTCCTTGGTGGTGGTGGTTGAGACCAAACCACCACCAAGCCAACGGTTTGGCCTCTTTGTGAGGGAGTGGTTTGGTCATCCTCCCTTTGACCTCTTGACCATATGATGAGAGGTATGGGTCCCCATACCTTGAGTGGTGGTGGTTGAGATGAAACCACCACCCTAAGTCCATGGTATTTTTGTGTTTCTTTGGGTGGTTTCAATGGGATGAAACCAACCTTTGACTTGCCCTTTTTGACTTATTTATTTGACCTTAATTTGACCAACTCAATTAGTTAAATTAGACCCTTACTTAGGTTAATTATTTCCCATTTAATTTAATTCCATTAAATTCTCTTTTTAAGAAATCCATCCATGGTTGACCAAGTCAACCATGGTGGACGGTCCCCACCAACACCTACCCTACCCACCACCTCACTTGATGAGGTGGAGGTGGGCCCCATTCGGCATATCACTTAAACCCCATTAATCTTAACTTAGATGACTTAATATAATTTAATCAACTTAATTTACTTTAATCCACCTTAGTCCCCTTAACTTATCCATGGTTGACCAAGTCAACCATGATGGTCGGCCCCACCTTTTCCTTGGTCCACACGCCACCTCACTTGGTGAGGTAGAGGTGGGCCCCACTTGGTTATGCCATCTTAACCATCTCATCATTAATTTAGGTGGTTTAATTCCAATTCAACCCATTTCAATCAATTGGGTCACCATTGGGCACATGGCCCAATTAAATTATTTTCTACCTTACCTTAGAGTTTGAATCAATTTTGATCCATTGGGTCCCACATGGTTATCGGGCCCACTTTGACCATTATTGACCCTTTAAATGGATTCCATCCAATCCATGGCCCATTGGACCATACTTGGGCCTTTGCCCCAAAATTTGATCCATTTAACATCCATAATATCAAAATTCCAATTTTCCCATTATAAAAATAAATTAATGCCATTTATACGTTGATTTAAAAATTCGGGCTATTACATCTTGAGTCTTCAAAGTTCTAGCAAGTGCTTCTTCCTGAGTCATGGAATTGACAAACATAGGGACTCGACAAAGCTGGGGCACTAACAATCTCCTCCTTTGTCAATTTCATAATAAAACCTAGAAGCTAATCCAATTACAAGCCCACCCTTATTACATCACATTTGAATACAAAAATATTGCATTGATTATATGTACATATTTAAATGGAAAACAAATTATGATCTTCACATATTCTTGTTCAGCTTGCTTCAAATGACGTTTTCTGTTCAAGCACATAAGCAAGCAACACTAGAAAATCATTAGAGGAGTTAGTCCAAAACATAAATATGCATCCATGGACTAAACTAGATTTGTATTCATGCTCCCCCAAACACCATAATTTCCTAGCCACCAACACTATCCATAGGTTATCTAAGCTAACAATGTTGAGAAGATTTTCTCCCCCAATCTTCTTTGAGTTTGAAGTCCCAAACTCCAAGCATAGACATTCTCTTATGTCCATTGGCTTTTGAATATTCCTCCCCTTCATGGCTCTCTCTTTCTAGAGGTCCAAGCACTCAGGCTTCTTCCAATTACTCCCCATAATTGGTTTTGATGTCTTATAGCTTCTACTAATTTCTCCCCCATTTTGGCATTTATTTGACAAATGTTAGTAGGCAAACATCGAGTTCCCATTCATATTGAAGGAATTGGATTTCAAGCACTCCTCCATGCTTCTTGCATTTAGTGCTTCCATAAGTTCACTTCCAACTCAGTTAATCGTTCCATTGATCAATGCAAGCTTCTCATGCATTCAAGCATTGATCTCCCCCACAGTACAATTCAAATTGCAATTGCATTACTTTTTTTTTTCTTCTTCCCCTTTAAGAGTTGTGTTGTTTTAAAGGTGTTCTCCTAATGGGGTCAATCTAACTTACCTATCTTCCCGTTTTGGAGTCTTCTTCCCCATTCTCCAAACTTTCTTTCAAGCTTGCATCATCCTTCCTCCCTACACTGTCATGACCAGTGACAGGTGCTAAACAACACAGATTTTGTGCTCTTCCAAACCTGAAGGATGTGTGCAACATCACAGTCCGATCCCTATCTCCCTAACATGCCAATACAAAATCAACTCATTCAAACCTGCATTTTAGTCTATTTAACAAAAACCATGTTAACCATAGACAAGAGATAGAAGACATTCAAACACAACAATAGACACATCAAACCATAGCAGACCCTATCATATCATCAAAATGTGCAGTACATATGGTTTTGGAGGGGGTATCATGGATGCTTAGACAAAATATCAAAAAATATAGTTTTTCAAAATTCAAAACATAGAAACATGAGGAACTATCCTAAGCAGGGCCATCATGTGGAGGTGTTGGAGGAGAGGGGGATCGAGAATCTAGAACTGTGGTATCAGATTTGGCAAAGGAGGAGATAACAGAGACTAGTTCCTGGACAGACAACCAGATGTTATCTAGACTTCTTTCAAGGTTGTCCATTCTCCTTTCAAGTGTGAAGACCCTTATGCTCAGAATGACATTCTCTTGAGGGGGATATTGGTATTCTTCCTCTTTCTCAGTGTCTCTCCAAAAGTCCTCAGGACGATGGCTTTCTTCCTCACTGCTGTCATCAGGGATCATGACATGGTCTTCGTTACTAGTTCTAAGACCATTCTCCTCTTCTGCATTTTCTCTCATTCCCTCACAACGTTCTTCGATGAAGATCGCATCTTTGTCAATGATGGGGTCTTCTTCAACCTCTGATTGGGTTTTCTGGTGAGAACTGGATTCTGGTATGTGGGGAGAGTGAGTGAACTTACCAGCCTAAACAGACGCAAGATTTCCAGAGACAGGATCAGGGCAAGATCGAAAGTGAAAGTCCCTTTCACGGTGCTAGAACACAATTGACATTAGAGGGGGGAGGATAAGTCAATCCCAAATTCCATGGTGTTTACAAATTTGTTCATTGTTTAGAGTTAAAGTGCAGCGGATGTTAATCAAGAGATTTGTTTAGTGTGATAGATTGTTTTTCATTACTCAAATGATCACACTAAGTTTAGAACCCTTTACATATTACTTTATTATCAATGCTTGTGCACAATGTATAAATAGAGATAATCAAATGCAAAGTGATGTGTGTTGAGAAGAGTGCTTAAATATCGAAACACAAACATATAAAGATCAAACACCATAAAGCCAATTTTATAGTGGTTCGGTCATTTGGTTGGGAATTCCACCCACCACATGTGCCGAAGACGACGCTTCATACTTTTTTATACTGGTTCTGGAGACAAGCCTCCTTAATCAACTTTTGGGACAAAGGTTTTAAAAGAAAATTAAAACCAAGAAGCACTTGCCTTTGTAGCTCTATATCTTGATGTGTGCTTCTTCAAGATCCACCCAATGTGGCCGATACTCTGCCTTCTAGCCATCGTAAAGCAATCACAATCCATGGTGACTAGGAAATTGGTTCTACCAATATCTATCCTAGTTGATTATCCTTTCTTTCTTCTCTCTCTCTCACAAAGTCAATCCATATGATTGGTTGAATTTGATTCCCCAAGTGTAAGCACGAGAGAGAGTGTGATCTTTTTGTTGGCCCTTGTTTAAGCTCACTGATAATGATGAGGGTCCAACGGATTTGCCAAAGGATGCCAACTGGTTGCACAAAGATTGGTATTTATAGAGAAGGCAACCAGTTTCGGCAGGGATAATATATTGACAGGTCGGGTACACCGAGAGGTCGGTGGCTAGAAATGTTACCGTTAAAAACCCGACTATCATGCACTAAATGCACTCCCAATGGTAACATTATATGCCGGTCGACATGTCGATGTCACCGATGTGTCGACAATCATGGCACCGAGAGGTCGGTCCATATGAGAGACTCAGTTTGGGGCAACACCATGCTGACAAAGTTTCAAGTCAAGAAACTAGTCTTACCAAGACCGACCTGTCACCTTTTACTGAGGGGTCGGTCCTGGTACTCTCGATCGGTCTTGAGCTACCGATATGTTTGTTTCTCGAGAGCCCACCTGAGTTCTAAGTTCCAGAAGTCATAAGTCTTTATTGAAGAGTCGTTGACCATGAGGGGTTATTTAGCTTTTCACCAAGGGGTCGGTCCATATGAGACTCTCGATCAGAGGCTTACCTAGAATGACAATTCAATGATTCAGAACCTTTGTCAATCTGGTCGACCAGTCTTTGACCACGATGGGTCGATCCTGTCCCCACCGAGGGGTCGGTGAGAACGATTGGTCGAGTTGACGGTGAAACCAAATACATATTTCCAAGTTGGGTTACAATTCACTGTCAAGCTTCCTCTTTAGGCCTTTTTTTTTTTTAAATAATTTTACCATTTGTTCAACTAAGCCTAGGAATAGTCCTCTCTAAGGTGTGGGTACCACCTAAAGTCATCTATGGCCAAATACATGTTTTTGTTATTGCCATAAGGATGAGCTTCAATCCGGTGGAGCATGATCTTCACTCTTGATCACCTTGGGTCTTCAAGCTTCTAGCAAGTACTTCTTCCTGTGTCACTCCTCGTTCTTCAAAGGTTTGACGGCGTGAATGGGCTACCATCTTTCTAGGTATGGTTTTTTCAAGAGGAGATATTCAAATAGTGGCTTGGAGGTGGATGAGGTGAAGACTGAGCCTAAACTGATCTAAGAAAATGCACAAAAATCGTGATTTTCAGGCTACTGGAGATGGGAGTAACAAAAATCCTATGATTTTCTGGCGAGAAATCACTCCGAGAGGTCGCGTAGACTAGTCTAGGGCACGGCGGGCGAAAGGGAGACCACCAGACCTTCGTTATAGAGGAGACGACAAATTCGAAATGGATTGTCGTTTTCGCAGAAAGGGTCCCTTTTAATTTAAACATTCTGTTTTACTGACATGTCGTTTCCATCGACAGGTCGAACGTTTCGACAATTTTCGCCCTTTTCAACAGTGCTCGATTTAGCATAGTACCGACATGTCTTTCACACCGACTAGTCTATTCACCGACATGTTGACTATACCGAGAGGTTTAGATAGTAGAGCAGTCATCCCTGATTTGTACATCTTGATGAATTTTTTTATTTATTCTAAGATGGCTTAATGCATGGCACATATAGATCGAATCTAACAAAGATATGCGAAAAATCCATTAATCAAATCAGTAATACATGCACAAAATCAAAATCCACATCCAAAACAATTAAAAAGAATGACTGGAATGTATGGCTTTTCAAGTAGAATATGTACTATAGGCCAGGAACAGTACATTTTAGACTTGTAGTTAACCAAATTTTCTCTTCTCATGTCACAACACTTTTCTGCTATGTCAACTCACATGGTCTTTTTTGAGTCCATTTGTAGTGGTCTAAGATATGGATGTGAATCTTAAATCAAAATAAAATATGAATGGTGGTCTATCTCCTGGGTATAAAGATTGTGGCATTTGGTATTGCATACACACTTCTATGACCTTACCTTTGATGACCGAACCTGGGATCCTTCAACTGTTTTAAGACATGATTCAACTGTCTTAACAAAGAGTCTTGTCTTGTGTCCACCTTCCTTGGGTCTTTTAAGGTTAGGCATTGGTGGATGTCTTTAAGGCATAGGGCTTTACTAGATTATGCCTTTTAGCTTGTGCTTGCATTTCCAAGTGTCTCTTCCAATGGTAGCAATTTCTTTTGAAATGGCCAACCTTGTGACAGAAAGAGTACTTTTCCGTTAAAGGGTGAGAGACACTTGTTTTTCCAAACACCCCATGGTTCATAGGTTCTTTGGTGGATGAGGCACCAAGACGAGACCTATCAACATATTGTTTACCTGAACCTATGAGTCTTTTAGGTTTTTTATCTCCTTGGGTAAACTTATCTTGGAATTTTTTTTTATAAATTTTTAACTCCTTAACTTTCGAAGATAATTGTTTAACATCCTCTTCAAGAAGATTCTTGTGATTCCACAAGATCTCAATGACATTACAATGAACAATCATTTCTTCTTGAAGGTTTTTATTACTCTCTTTTAGTTTTGAGTTTTCATTGTCAGAGAGTTCCAACCTAGAGAATAGGAAAGATTTCTCAGTTTTTAAATCCTCCATTTGATTAGGGAGGTTGAGGTTTTCATTTTTAACCTTGTCTAATTTCTTTGCCAACCTCTCACTTTCAAGGAACAGGGCACTGTAGGAGGCTTGAAGATTTCATCATCTTCACTCCATCATTCTCTGTTGCAACTGTGGGATTTTCTTGATCACCAATGATCGAGGCTATGAGACTTTTTGATACATCAACTTTTCTTTGAGTCTCTTTATCGGAATCACTCTCTGATTCAGAGGTTTCCACATGGGTCACACCCACACTCATAGCCTTCTTAATTTTATCTGAGGGATATTCGTTAATGAAGTGTCCTCTCCCCTCACACTTATAACAAGTTTGCTCCTTGGCAACCTCTTTCTCCTTCCATTTCCCTCTAATTTCTTCTTGCCTTTTAGATATCTTTTACTTGATTCACCCTTTCCCATTATTCTCAAGTTATTTCTTTAAACAATGTTTTATAAAACTTTTTGGCAAACATTGCCATTTCATCACTTGAGAACTCATATTCCAAAAAATTGTCCCTTTTTTTTTTGTTTTAAGGAACATTTCAAGGCAATGGATTTGTCCTTTGATTGTTCAACGTGTAGTTCTTAGGCTTGTAGTGAACCAACCAAATCATCGATGTTCATTACAGACATATCTCTGTTATCTTCCATAGCCACAACCTTGGGTTTGAATCTTTCTGCAAGATTCCGGACAATTTTGGTACATACCTTGTCCTCGGGTATCTCTTCACCTAGAGCGTACATTTGATTCACAACGTCGCTTATCTTGGACTAGAAATCCATGAAGACTTCATCCTCCCTCATTTTAATCGTATCAAATTGATTTTGGAGGATCTGAAGTTTGGACCTTTTAACTATTGAGGTGCCTTCATGAGTTCTTTCAAGAACTTCCCGTGCCTCCTTTACAGTTCCACAGGTCATAATTTGCCTGTACTTGCTATCGGATACTACACAGTTAAGGGCATTCATGGCTTTGCCATCAACTATCTGAGCAACTTTTTCAGCAGGGGTCGAAGAGGCAAAAGGTTTGGGTGTCATAAACATGGTTGAGGTGGATGCTATCATCTTCTCTTCCATGGGTTCCTGCCATCCAGTCTTTACAATATCCCATACCGATGAATCTATGGAAACAAAGAAACTTCTTATTTTGGCCTTCCATTAGGTATAGTTTATTCCATCGAAGTAAGGGGGTTTGGATATTGCATGACTGTCTCTCATGGTGTTCTAACTTGGATCAACTCAGATGGTTAGATCCTTTTAAAGAGCACTAGGCTCTGATACCAAGTGAAAGTTCTCCCTTTGGTGCTAGAACACGATTGACCCGAGAGGAGAGAGGGGGGGGGGGGGGGGTTGAATATGTCAATTTAAAAATCATTGGTCCTTTTAAAAATTACTTGATTGATTAATTAAGTGCAGCGGATATAACAATCAAGTGTGTGTGTGTGTGTGTTAGCAAATGTGATTAAGCAATCAACGTAAGGATCTTGTCTCCACCGAGGGGTCGGTGAGAAAGACTGGTCGAGCTGACAGTGAACTTAATTCATATTTCCGAGTTCGCTTCCAATTTACTGTCAAGCTTCCTCTCTAAGCTTTTTATGGTTTTACCATTTGTTCAACTAAGCCTAGGAATGGTCCTCCTAAGGTGTTGGTACCACCAAAAGTCATCTATTGCCAAATACCTGTTTTGTGATTGCCATAACGATGAACGTTAATCCGGTGGAGCATGATCTTCACTCTTGATCACCTTGAGTCTTCAAGCTTCTAGCAAGTGTTTTTTCCCGAATCATGGAATTGAGGAGCATAGGGATTTGGCAAAGCCAGGGCACTAATAGTGCATGACAACTAGAATGACTAATTCTTTTGAGATCGGCGATTGACCATCCTATAGCTTCACGATTATCTCGTAAAACAGCATGGAGTCTAGAATCCTGCTCAAAAGTTAAGTCTGAAACTGTGATAATTGGCAATGTTTTTGAAGGTCCAAGATAGGAACATTTGAGTGTTTCAGGGAGTGTTTTAAGGTTTAACTCTTGTGGCTTCTCGACAGATGGGACTGAGATAGATTGATACATTGAGAGAGATTCAAACATGGTCATATCATTCACTTCATTTTTATTGAAATCCTTGTCTAAAATAGAGAGTGATTTTTCGAACTGATCATCACAAATGGAGTGAAGGAAAAACTCATCCACAAAACTCTAAATTATATTAACTTCAGATGGATCATCTGTGCATAGAGGTTGTCGACATAGACTAAAAATATTGAGTTTAGTTGTCAAGTCTCCGAATGATAATCTAAGTATATTATTCTGGCAATTGATCACAGCTTTTGCAGTGGTCAAGAATAGTCGTCCAAGATTGACTGGGAAGTGCCCATTGTCGTTCTGAGTTGGTTGTGAATCCAATACCACAAAATCTAAAGGGAAGTAGAAATCGTCAACCTTAACTAGAATGTCTTCTATTACACCTCTTGGAATTTTCACAAAACGGTCAGCTAACTAAAGGGTGACAGAAGTGGGTTTCAATTCTCCCATACCTAACTGTTCATAAAGAGAGTAGGGCAGTAGGCTGACACTAGCTCTAAGATCTAATAAGGCCCTGTCAATTTCATATGTACCAATGGTGCATGCCATGGTTGGACACCCTTGATACTTATATTTGATTGGAAATGGCTGTTGGAGGAGTGCATTGGCCTTCTCTACTAGAAATGCTTTTGAGGGGACATTAGTTCTCTTTTTTACTGTACATAGGTCTTTGAGAAATTTGGCGTAAGAAGGTACCTGATTGATGGCATCCAATAGAGGGATATTGATACTGACATATTTGAAAACCTCTAGTATGTCACCATAAGGTATCTTTTGTTTTGTTGACAACCTATGAGGGTATGGAGCCCTAGGTGAATATGTTTTCTTAGCAGATAGATCCAGTGGATTTTGGACAGTGGATGAACTCAATGAGTTATTCGAATGCTTTGATTGATCATTGATTTGTTCTTTAGGCAATTTCACTTTATTGTCTACCTGATTTCCTGATCTTAAGGTAGTAATTGATTTGGCATCGTCTAGTTTGGATGATGAAACCTCGCACTATCCCTTGGGATTTGGATTAGATTGACTGGGAAACTTGTCTTTTTCCCAATCACCAATAGCAGTGGCTAATTGTCCAAGCTGTGTTTCAAGCTTGTGCATAGCCTGATTGGTAGATTGCATGAACTGCTGCAACGTATCCTCAATCGAAGGTTTACGTTGTTGTGAAGGATTAGACTGATAAAACTGCTTAGGCTGGGGTGGATGATATGATTGGTTTTGAGGTGATAGATGATATGACTGATTTGGATATGGTTGATTTGGAGATGGTTGGAATGACTGATTTTGATATTGAGGAGGATTTTGATTCATTGGAGATTGATTCTTACGCCAAGAAAACTTGGGATGATTTCACCAATTAGGATTGTATATAGCCAAAAAGGGGATTTCTTGCTGTCTTCCAAAATTATTGAGTGCATTGGCCTGTTCAGTTGAACACTCAACATTTGATCCTAATGAAGAACAATTTTCGGTAGTGTGTCTTAGGTTAGAACACGTAGCACAAAATTCAGCATTTGCTCCTAGTGAAGGATTCATCACCTGAGTCATCGCTAATGAGTCAACTTTTTTTGTTAGGTTTGCAATTTCTAACTTAATGTCAAAGTTACTACTAACTTTGTACAAACTCCGTTTCCTTAAGGTTTATGGTAAATTCTCTTTCTTGGAAAATCTCATTGCTGAGAAATCTCCCCCAATGTTTCTAGGAATGTCCATCCACTGTTCTCATTTAATTTCAAAAAGTCCCCATTTTTCATGGATTCGACCATTTGACGGGTTGATGTGGTTAGACCATCATAGAAAAATTGGACAAGTTTCCATGTTTCAAAACCATGGTGGGGGCATTTTGTTAATATATATTTGAATCTTTCCCATGCTTCACAAAATTGTTCACCCTTCTTCTGATTAAAGTTTATTATTTCTTTCTTGAGGGTGATTTGTTTTTTATACTGAGAAAAACTTGGTCAAAATTTATTAACTAACTGATCCCAAGTGGTGATGGTATTCTCAGGTAAAAAGTTTAACCAAGATTTCGCTTCTTCTTTGAGAGAAAAAAGGAATAATCGAAGTCGATTAGATTCATCAGTGATTCCTTGAATTTTAATGGTGGCGCAGATCTCTAAGAATACTTTAACATGGAGGTATAGATCCTCTCTATCAAGACCATGAAAGGCTGGTAGAAGATGTAAAAGAGCTGGCTTAAGTTCAAAGGTAACATTGGTTGCAGGTACCACTATATGTGATGTGGTATTGGCTGTGACTGGCGAGAAGTAGTCTTGGAGAGCTTTTTTCTGCAACTTCCTTTGCCATGGGTGATGATGGTAGTAATGAAAACGAAGATGATGATGATGGTGAGAGTGGTGAAGTAGGTGGACTTTCTATGTGTATGATTGAGCTAGACAGAACTACGGCCGCAACAATCGATGTTGTTTAGCATTGAAATATTACGTTTTCACCCCTGATTATTGGACTAGTTAGTCCTGATTTTGGATATATCACATGCATTTATTGTCATTTTCTAGTTTTGTAGATAAAAATGGAGAGTGCAAGAAAATAATCTTAAAACAGTGGATAATTACAAGTTTGGTGCTTAATTCAGAAGACCTGGATTTTTTATGATTAATTTCACTCCATTTTAGGGTTTTCATGTAAATTGGTTAGTATAGATCCATCTACGAGAGTCTAGATTAAATCAATATTTTAGATTTTAATATGTGAAGTTAATTATTTAGAGAAAGCCTACAATTCAAGAGGCAAAAGATGAAATTCAAGATTAATGGGTCAGAGATCCACTTCAATTGAGCCAAGCTAAGCTCCACAGGCTATCATTGGGCCAGGCCACTGGTAGTCCATGTGCATATTATAGATGGGCCAGGCCAATGTGCACTCCAAAGTCCAACAGTGGCTCAAGTCCTCAAGCTCAAGTCCAAGGTCCGCTAGAGGCCCATGTGCTCATTTATAGATCCAAAACCCAAGTCCACTACCCAGTCACATGACCAAGCCTTGTCCATTTCCTTGTCAATCCACACCATCTAATCTCCATCTTAAATCTTAACCATTCATCTCATGCATCAAAATTAGGTAAACACTAGAGCCACCTTTCCATATCCATCGCATACATGCATCATCTTACATCTAGGCCATCCAATTCACCCATCATTAAGGGCAACCTTTAAATCTCAACCCTCCATTAGGTACCATATCATGCTTATAATTTGATTTACCCAAATAACCTTAGAACCATTAGATCTAAACCCAAAGTAATCATAGCCATTCATTTCTAATCTTCATAAAATCTTAAGATTAACTTGCCTTGCACTCCAAGAAATCCCATATCCATCAACACGATTTTACATACCATCTCCACCTCATTATCCAATCCTCCACACTGTAACACCCTGCCCTTTTCACTCGAAATCAGAGTTATTTTTTTTTTTTTTAAAAAAAAAACAAGAGTGATAAGAGCGGAGTGTCACGACGAGAGTTAAGTCCGACCCTTAACTGGCCAAATCTATGTGTGCATGGACTAAGTCCATGAAAAATGATTCACACATAGTACTTTATAATCTTGCGGAATATTACTTAATCTAACTGCGGATTATAATAGAACCTAAGTCTACTCCATTTTAGATAGCAAAGTACATAGTCATTTATCCAAAATTACCTTAACTTAATCATTCAATCAAACCATTCCAAATCATAGAAAATATTAACTAAGTTATTACATGCCAACATCTAACTACTCAAATTACATGTCCATATAAACTTATCAAAATATCAATAATAAAATCCATTCAAATATCCAAGCTCTTATGCTTGGCTTCTTTCACGATCCTCGATCCCTTCCTTTCCTGTGTCATTTACTAGGGTAGAAATAGGGCGTTAGAACAATGCGCCCAGTAGGAATTCTAGGTAGGGCTATCACATGGGTTAGTATCAAGTATCAAATAAAATATAATACCATCAAAATCATGTAAAATCATGCCATGCTATATGTCTTATGTAATGAGTCCCACCCATCACATGCATATAACCTCTTGATGGTATTCTCCTCATCAAGGTATCCCCACAGTGGTCATTCGGGCACCCCGATGGACTGTGGCCTCCAGATTCTACTTGATGGCATTATACACATCAAGGTCTTCCCACGATTGCCTTACGGACGCCCCGACGGAGCGTGGCCTCCGGTTACAAATTCCCCTCCCATGCCATGCATGAGATGTACATGTCCATATGCTATGTAATGTAAATACCATATCATTAAAAAAAACTTCACTTTTGAAACATAATATAATTTGCAACATAAAACATCAAATAAAGATAAAACCATATACATATCCATGTTTCAATAAAGTAGAATCCTACCAATGACAACTAGTTCGATCTTGTGTTCTTGTCCGAAAACCGTTCATGACCGTATACTGTTTGTGAAGTCCCGTCATCTTGTTACATAACAACAAGTCAAACTAAAGTCCATTTGATTTATAATAATATCAAAAACCATATACACACTTTGTGGGGTTCGGCCATATACCATGGCCGAACCTTACCCACTTAAATTAGGTCCCTTTTTGGTTTTAACCAATCACTTTCAAGTAGTCATTTTAAAACCCTAGATCCTCCAAATATAACTTTGTGGGGTTCGGCCATACACCATGGCCGAACCTCACTTATTTTGTTTTAGTCCCTCCTTTGGGTTCTTAAGCCCAATCATACAATTCCATTGACCTATCCATTTATACATTAATCATCTTACCCACATAATAACCAAAGTCCAAAAACAACACTAGTGGTTTCGGCCACACACCATGGCTGAACCTCACTTATCTTAATTTTCATTTAAACATTTTATTCATCAATAATTGGATCTCATACTTCCATCCATTTACATCCTTTTAAACCTTAAAACATCCACCACCTTCCATGGGGTTCGGCCATACAACATGGCCGCACCCTATGGTTCCTTATTTTTCTTGAAATCCCATAGCCATGATCTTAATCTTTGATGGGTTCGGCCATACATCATGGCCGAACCTAATCAATCTCTTTTTCATATTGAATGGTTCTTGTACATCCCTTTTAGGGTTTGACCATGCAATGGCCGGATCATATTTCCTTGACCATCTTTAAAATCCATTAAGATATTTACCCCTTGTCCTTCCATGGTTACCATCGTTCACAAACTTATTAATCACTAATGTTCCTTCATGGGGTTCGGCCACATACTATGGCCGAACCCTATGGCTCCTTCTAAGATCATGCTCCTATTTTTCCATAATAACATTTTAGGGTTTGGCCGTACAATGGCCGAACCATACTCTTAATCTTTGACCCTCTTTTCTAATTATAAAATTTGTCAAACACTTACCGTTTTCCGTGACTCCTCCAATTTGTCCTTTGCTCCTGCTGGTTCCTTTCCTTCCTTAGCCTCTCCTTCTTCTTTCTTGCTCTTTGGCCGAGACTAACCTTGCTGCAAACCCCTTGGAATAATTCGGCCAAGTGATATGGATTGAGGGAGAAGCTTAGAACAATGTTCCAAATCCTTGTCTTAAGAGTGGTTGGCTTTGTGTGATGGTTTGAGATCATAAATCTTTTCTAAGTCTATACCTTGAGAAGTGATCGGCCAAGAGAGTGCTTGAGGGAGAAAGACAGCCAAGAGAGAGAGGGAGAGTGTGAAATGGAGATCCAAGTCTTTTGTTCCAAATGTGGTGGTCGGCCAAGGTGATGGTTTTTTTATTAAACCCTTGTGTAATTCCCATCTCCTTAACCTTCCTCCTTAATGCTTCCTTTGGGGGTTTCATCCTTGAGATGAAACTCCCAAGGTTCCAACGGCTGCAATGGAATGTCTTGTGTAACCTCCACAAGCCCCATTCATCTTCCATCTTGGGGGTTTCATCCTTGAGATGAAACTCCATGTCCAACGTGTGGACCACCTTGAGCTGATCTTGGTGAAGTGCACCTCTCCAACTTTCCATCAACTCATTTAATTTACCTCATATATTTAACTCAACTCATATATTCGACTCAACTTGTATATTTAACTCAACTCACCTTTTTAATTTAATTCCTTTAATTCATTTGAATCAACTCAAATATTTGATTCCATTTCCACCTCACATCAGTCCCAAGCTAATTAAGTTTGAACTCACTTGTGGTCAACCAAGTCAACCATGACCCATTGGGTCCAAATTGGCCATTTTGACCCAATTAACAAACTTTGACCCAATTAGTACTCTTGACCCAATTGAACATACCTTACCCATTTATTTTATTTCCAACACATAACCCATGATCGTTGGGTCTAAATTGAGCCATTGACCCAACATCTTACTTATCTAAGGTCCATAACCAACAATTCACAATTTAAAAAGGTAAATTAATGTAAATTGATATCTATGAAATTCCGGGGTGTTACAATACAATCCTCTTTTTACAATTTTCATCCCGAAAATCGAGTGAAGTAGGGTTCCAAACAATTTACATAAATAACTCCAGGTGAGTTGTCTTCATTTCTGATTCAATTTCCCAAGTGGCTTCTTCATTTCCATGTCGATCCCATACCACCTTGACAAACTGAATCGCTCGGTTTCGTGGCACTCTTTGCTCTCTCTCTAATATTTGACAGGCTTCTCGACGTAAGTCACGTCACTTTGGACATCTGTATCTTATATGTTCAGTACATGAGAGGGATCGGGATTGTATTTCCTGAACATCGATATGTGGAATACATCGTGTAAAGATGCCAACTGGGAAGGGAGTGCCAACTGATATGCCACATCCCCCATTCTTCTTATGATTGAAAACGGTCCCACATATCTTGGTGACAGTTTTCCCTTCTTTCTAAACCTCGTGTGTCCCTTTCGTGGCGAGACTTTCAAGAATACCATGTCCCCTACCTCGACTTCAAGGAACCTTCTCTTCTTGTCGGCATAGCTCTTCTGACGATTCTGTGCAGTTAATAGATGCTGCCGTATTAACTGTATCTGCACTGTGCTTTCTGCAACTAACTCGGGTCCTATCAGTGCAGGCTCATCGGCCTCTATCCAGCATACCGGTGACCTACATGGTCTACCATATAAAGCCTCAAATGGTGCCATCTGAAGGCTTGCCTGGTAACTGTTGTTATATGAGAACTCTACCAGCGGCAACTGATCCTCCCATCCACCCTTGATATCTAGCATGCATGCTTTCAGCATATCCTCTAATGTTTGTATCGTCCTCTCCGACTGTCCATCAGTCTGTGGATGGAATGCTATGCTAGTCAGTAAATCTGTCCCCATTGCCAACTGCATACTCTGCCATACTCTGCCAGTGAAAAGGCCATCTCTGTGGGATACAATAGTCCGAGGAATACCATGCAACATGATGATATCCCTGATATACAGCGGACCCAAAGTCTCAGATGAGTTTGTCATCTTAATAGGAATGAAATGTGCAGACTTGGTCAGTCGGTCTACCACGACCCATAGCGCATCGTTGCCCTTTGAAGACCTTGGCAACCCTGTTACAAAATCCATGGAGATGTGCTCCCATTTCCATTCCGGCACTGGTAAGGGTTTGAGTAACCCTGGTGGCTTCTGATGTTCTGTCTTAACCTGCTGACAAGTTAAGCAATGAGCCACAAATTCTGCCACATCCTTTTTGAGTCCATGCCACCAATAATGTCTCTTTAGGTCATGGTACATCTTTGTGCTGCCCGGATGAACAGAGAGCTTGGATTGATGTGCTTCGATCAATTATTCTTTCCTACAGTTCTTAGGCACATATGTCCTACCTCGGAATCTAAGACCCTGTCCTGGTCGTAACTCCCATTCCGGTATGACTTCACCAGTAGACATCTTGGCCCATATCTCCTTCACTTCCGGGTCTGTCCGTTGTTCTTGCTCAATCTTGTCAAGTACCACTTAATTGCATCAAAACTACTCATATCAACCTATGAGTTTCATTCTCGCAGAATTTACTCTGTCTCATGTTATCTCTTTTTCTTGTGAACCCATTTGCGAACTTATGTAGATCAATGTACACTGTTTCACTTTACCTGCTACCAAGATATTTTCCATACGTACTTGCTCAATACGTTCATTCGTCTACTCTCTGTGTGAGATAGCCTGCCAATACGAGCCTATGCTCAAGACTTTCGCTGATTCCATTTTAACTAAGTTTCTAGCTGCACTCTCCTGGAACTCCATCGGCTAACTATAGAGTTAGCTGGCCAGTCTAACTCGGTATCACCCATAGCTTCCCATTCGAGTTTCACTAGACTCTTAACTTTTCCCTTAAGTACGTATCCAAAATTAAGCATATCTTCATTTGCACATAAGTCACTATGTGACTAACACCTTTTGTTCAAAACTTCTACGATACCGAGTATCTATCCACACTAACTTTCCTGTGATAGGAGTCGTAATACGACTAACACCTTTTTCCTTATAACGTGGGATGTAAATCGAAACATGTCCCAATCACTAGATCTATATGTCATTTATGAGACCAACAGGTCCATCCTACTACCAACACATCTTCCACGGTACCGATACCCGACATCAATCCAAACCACCATGGGAACCATCATCCATGGTTAATAACCAGCCATGAATATAACCCTCCTCTGGGTATAATCCATTCATGGGCATGACTAATCCATCCTTGATCATAATTAAACCAGGTACATCTTCTACCACGAGATATTTTATCCATAGAAACAACACTCGTATGAGTCACTATCTGACTGGGGCAACCATATCAAATCACAAAAGTACCCCGACCCCTAACAAGACTTATGTCCCATGACTTACTAAGCGGAAGACCCATGTCCAACGTGATTAAGTCTACCCCGCCCTGCATCCCTTCACCCCAAGGGTGATTCAGTCAATCTCTAAGGCGGTCGGTCCGCGTCTAATGAAGCTAGCACCACCCCCACGGGGTAAAATAGTACCTAGCTCTGCGCATCCACGCACAACAAATGTCCGAAATAGCCATAGAGTGTCCTCTAGTGCGAAGCTTGCGAGGGACCCACTCTTCAACGGTAATCCTACGGGACCAAGTCTCCGTATTTCACATCGAGGTTCCCACAGTCTCATAGCTACTCTAAGCTATACTCATAAAATCTATATACTTATCTCATCAATATCACGTATGGGATGTACCCATGCCATATCTCAATAAACTCAAGTGACCTCGTCACATGTATCTCAATGCTAAAGACTTTATAAACTCTTAAGTTTCCATACTTTATTGAAAGTCATTCAAACTTCCATCACAATACAAGGGTTGGTAGGATTAGAACAAACCCTTCAAAACGTACCCACAACCCTTACAAAATCTTTCCCTTTTTCCTGACATTTTCTTACCTTTTCTTAGCGTAATCTTCCGTAGAAGACCCTGCATCATCATAAAAATTGAAGAAGCTGTCAGGGCATGTCGTCGATGTGTGCCCCAACACTCCACAAGTCAGACAGGGTATTATTCCTGGTCCCCCAATGTAAGGACAATTAGTCCTCTCCTTCTCGTGCCTGTGAAGTCCACAAATAGGGCAAATAACCTCAATAGGATGGGGGCAATAATTATAGTTGTGCCCCTCCTGATTGTACATTTCGCACATATAATCTGTCAACTCATTCGAAGTTGGAGTATACTCGGGCGAACCTATCTCCCCTACGGATTCTTCTAAATTTAGGACATCTTCCTCGTCCTCTTCGAGTACCAAGGCTAGATCAACCCCAACATTCTACCCAAGGCGATTCTACTTCCATGTCTTGACTAATTTCAACTTCATTATTGAAGTTTGGTACGCTGGAATTATCGGAAGAAACCAGATCTATCGGACAGCTAGGTGTACCCTTGTCCCACAACTCTGTATACTCTGTGTTGCCTGACATATCTGTATCACAGCAACCGAAGTATGTTAATGCCAACAGCAGTTCTAATCAAACTAACTCTTTGTTTTGAGGAATTTATCTATGTGTCACATAATGTCTCTTGTTTGGGGAAAATTGCCAAATAAACAACTTGTGTTTCTTGTCCTTGGGGAAATTGCCAAATAAACAACTTGTGTTTCTTGTCCTTGGGGAAATTGCCAAATCAGCACTCTTGATTTTTTTTGCTTTGTTTCCTGGGAATATATCCTATTTTGCTATGTTTGGTATATCCATTTATTTTGACTGTACTTCCTTTGATATCTTTAATTGTTGTTCTCAAATTGAATGTTCAGTCTGAGTCTAACGAAGTAAATTAATCCAGCCCTCGTGCAGCGGACTCCGAAGAGTCAGTCAGTTGGGATTCTTATCTGTCAGTGAGACATGAAACCGTCTTAATGTTACTTCAAAAGATTCAATCTTCCCGTTTTGCTTTGATACAAACTGTAACACCCGGCCCTTTTCACTCGAAATCAGAGTCTATTTTTTTGAAGCCATTTTCCTAAGTCATAAAAACATTATTGACTTAGTTTACTCGTACAGTTTATGTTATCACTAGTTTGGGAAGATTTCCAAATAAGTACTCTTGGTTTTTCCTTATTTTTGGGGAAAATTTTCCTAAGTATCTATTGTTTGTTTCTCAATTTGGGGATATCTCCTATTTTGCTATGTTTGATAGATCCAATTATCATATAAAATATAATACCATCAAAATCATGTAAAATCATGCCATGCTATATGTCTTATGCAATGAGTCCCACCCATCACATACATATAACCTCTTGATGGTATTCTCCTCATCAAGGTATCCCCACAGTGATCTTTCGGACGCCCCGACGGAGTATGGCCTCCGGATTCTACTTGATGGCATTATACACATCAAGGTCTTCCCACAATTGCCTTATGCACGCCCCGACGGAGCGTGGCCTCTGGTTACAAATTCCCCTCCCATGCCATGCATGAGGTGTAAATGTCCACATGCTATGTAATGTAAATATCATAGCATTAAAAAAAGCTTCACTTTTGAAACATAATATAATTTGCAACATAAAATATCAAATAAAGATAAAACCATATACATATCCATGTTTCAATAAGGTAGAATCCTACCAATGACAACTAGTTTGATCTCGCGTTCTTGTCCGAAAACCATTCACGACCGTATACTGTTTGTGAAGTCCCGTCACCTTGTTACATAACAACAAGTCAAACTAAAGTCCATTTGATTTATAATAATATGAAAAACCATATACACACTTTGTGGGGTTCGGCCATATACCATGGCCGAACCTGTAATGGCCCGGAAATTGTAAATCAATGAATATGTGAATATTATTTATTTTAAGGATGAAAATTGGGAAATTGATGGAATAAATGGTAAATGGGCCCAAAACTTGGACAAAGGCCCAAGTATGGCTCAATAGACCATGGATTGGATTTTAAAATCATTTAAGTGGTCAATGATGGCCAATTGGGCCAAGGGTGGTCAAATTGGGCCCAATATCCACTTGAGACCCAATGGATTAAGATAATGTAAGCCCTAAGATAAATGGGTAAGGATGAATGTAATTGGGCCATGGGCCCAACGATGATCCAATTGGTTGGAGTGGGCTTAATGAAATTTAAATCACCTAAGTTAATTTAGATTAGGCCAAGGTGGTGTGACCAAATGGGACCCACCTCCACCTCACCAAGTGAGGTGGCGTGTGGACCAAAAGTTGGTGGGGCCGGCCACCATGGTTGACTTGGTCAACCATGGGTGGATACATAGAGGGAAGTTAAGAAATAGAATGAAATTAGGTGGGAACTAATTAAACTAAGGTAATTAGTTAATTTATTAAATGATTAAAATAATTAAATGAGATGGTCAAATGGTCAAATAAAAGACCAAAAGCCATCTCATTTTTAAACACAAAGAAAAAATAATGTTGGGTGGTGGTTATCCCAACCACCACCATAAAGTAAGATAAAAATCCCATTGGGTTGGTGGGGGAATTAAAGGCACCAAAGGAGATTAAATCTTATCTCTTTTCTTTTCATCTCCTTTACGCTCATTTCACTCTCCTCATCTTTCACACTCTCCTAGCCGTCCCTCATGCCCAAGGTAGAGAAGAAGAAAAAAATTAAGGAAGAAGAAGAAGAAAAGCTTGGAAGAAAAGAGAGGAGGAAGTTGTAAGTTGGGCTATCCCTTTAAGATCAAACTATAGAATCCTATTTTCTCATCTCCATCTTTCCCTCTCCCTCTCTCAAGCAAACCCTACCTTGGCCAATCCTAAGTTAGGAGGGTTTCACCATTGATCAAGCATCTTGGCCTACCAAAGATCAAGAGGAAGGAGAAAGGAGGCTAAGGAAGCAGACGGGAGTGGCGGAAGTCGGAGGAGACGACGGATTGTGAGTATTTCTTAAACAAGAAATTTTGGATTTTAGGGTTTAAGATTTGGGATTCATTTTGTAAATTTAATGGTGGTCGAATGATTTTATGCCATGGATTTTAAATCCATCAATTTGAAAGATGGAAAGTGGAGGACACTCTAATGGATAAATTAGGGTTAAAGAAAGAAAAAAAAAAAAATGGATTAAGGGTTATGTAATTAATGTGTGAATTTTTTTAGGGTTTTAAGGAATGAAGGACATTATATAGTTAGGTGTTAATTAAGCATGGAAAAAGGGTTGATGAATTAAGTAGGGTTTTAAGGTTTAAAGCTATGGAGAATGAATATGATTTTTAGGGTTGTAAATGATTAAATGTAAGTAGTTTTTGAAGAGGCTTTTATGGATGGAATGTTGTGGAACCCTATGGTGATGAATGTTGGTGGTTTTGTTGTACCAAAATGAACCTAGTGTTGATATTTAGAATGGACTCCAATGTAGTTAAAGATGAGGGTTTTATGATGGTTTGATAATGCTTATGAATAATGGAAAATAAATGGGAATGTGGCTTAGTTTATAGACTTGAATGTGATTAAGGATGATGGGTCCAAATGTGTAGATAGGCCACAGAAAAAAATGGGATAAAGACATTATGGGTTCGGCCATGGTGTATGGCCGAACCCATGACCCATTTGTGGGTAAACTTGTGGATTAATATGGTATTGTGTATGAGAGAAATGAATGAGGGTTAGAGTGTTTAAATGGCTGATTTTTCTAGGGTTGTTAGGTTGTGGGTGATGAGACATCAATGGACCCATTTTGTGAATAAATTAAGGCCTAAGATTAATGTGTATTTGTATGTTAGGTTAATGGAGTTTAAGTAAATTTAATGGCTAATTTTAATGGTCATGTGACATGGTGGAATGGGTCATTAATGGACCTAAATCCATGAATGAATTTTGGACAAAGAAATGTATATAATTAAGTGAAGGTTTAACTATGGGAAAGGTAGTGGCAAAACCATAAATATTGGTCAAAATGAAGCAACCACTAAGACATGATGTATGGGCTTAGAAATGGTTAAAACAGTGGACTGATTATGTGTATGTAATAAGGTATTGGATATCGCGAGCGGTACGCGTGTCGGTAGCCGGACTATCGGACGAAAACGAAAGAGAAGAACGCGAGTCAGTATTCGGTAGGATTCCTACCTACTTGTAAGCCATGGATTAGGTGATATGTGAATGGTTATTACTTTATTTTTGGAAATTATATGTTGGTTATATGATGGTTTATGAAATTATAGTTTATATGTACTTATGGCATATGGTTAACCTATGAGTTATATGTTAGTGATATGAGTAATATGTAAAGACTATGACCCAAATATATTACATAGCATAATGCATTACATCTCATGCATGGCATGGGCGGAAAAAAATAAACAAACCAGAGTCCATGCTCCTTCGGGGCGATCGAGAACAGGCATGGGGATAACCTGATAGGTTATAACCGGAGTCCATGCTCCGTCGGGGCGACCGAGAACAGGCATGGGGATACCTTGACGAGGTCTTGCCATCAAGGGGGATATGACATCATGATGGTAGGGATGATGGGTGAGATTCATAACATAGACACCCATGGCATGGCATTTACTTTATATTTTCATTATATGATGGTTTACCAGTTTTCATAGTGTTATTATCTGCATGCTATTATTACTAATCCATGTGCTAGCCCTACTCGGAGTCCTGCTGGGCGCGTGGGCTAACGCCCTACTTCTACCCTAACTGATGACGCAGGAAATACCGGAGCAGAAGGACGGGACGGGAGCCAAGCCTATGAGCTTGGGAAGGCGGACTAATTATTTGTTTAAGTTTATTTTGGGAAATGTGTATTTGTATAGTTTAGCTTGTCGGAAATGTAATATTTTAGACTTATTGCTATGATTTGGATCTTATTGTAGACACATGACGTTATGGCTTTTTTAGTAATTAAATGATGAAATCTTCCCTGCTATCTAGAAAAATTGGTAGGATAGTATCTATTATCATTCTGCTTTTAATGTATTTTTTTCCTCGAGCTTACTTCTACGGGTGAACCATTCTCCGTGGACCCGTTCCACGCACCCATAGGGTTGGCCAGTTAAGGGCCGGGCTTTAAAAGCTCGGACTTAACTCACGTCGTGACGTCTGCGCCCTTTGTCACTTATTAAAAAAAAAAAAAAAAATTTAGACTCTGATTTTCGGTGAAAAGGGGCGGGTGTTACAGAACCTTGCCCACTTAAATTAGGTCCCTTTTTGGCTTTAACCAATCACTTTCAAGTAGTCATTTTAAAACCCTAGATCCTCCAAATATAACTTTGTGGGGTTTGGCCATACACCATGGCCGAACCTCACTTATTTTGTTTTAGTCCCTCCTTCGGGTTCTTAAGCCCAATCATACAATTCCATTGACCTATCCATTTATACATTAATCATCTTACCCACATAATAACCTAAGTCCAAAACAACACTTGTGGGTTCGGTCATACACCATAGGCTGAACCTCACTTACCTTAATTTTCATTTAAACATTTTATTCATCAATAATTGGTTCTCATACTTCTATCCATTTACATCCTTTTAAACCTTAAAACATCCACCACCTTCCATGGCGTTCAGGCCATACAACATGGTCGAACCCTATGGTTCCTTATTTTTCTTGAAATCCCATAGCCATGATCTTAATCTTTGATGGGTTCGGCCATACATCATGGCCGAACCTAATCAATCTCTTTTTCATATTGAATCGTTCTTGTATATTCCTTTTAGGGTTTGACCATGCAATGGCCGGATCATGTTTCCTTGACGATCTTTAAAATCCATTAAGATATTTACCCTTGTTCTTCCACGGTTACCATCGTTCACAAACTTAGTAATCACTAATGTTCCTTCATGGGGTTCGGCCATGTACTATGGCCGAACCCTATGGTTCCTTCTAAGATCATGCTCCTATTTTCCATAATAACATTTTAGGGTTCGGCCATACAATGGCCGAACCATACTCTTAATCTTTGACCCTCTTTTCTAATTATAAAATTTGTCGAGTACTTACCGTTTTCCGCGACTCCTCCAATTTGTCTTTTGCTACTGACTAGTTCCTTTCCTTCCTTAGCCTCTCCTTCTTATTTCTTGCTCCTTTGGCCGAGACTAACCTTGCTGCAAACACCTTGGAATAATTCAGCCAAGTGATATGGATTGAGGTAGAAGTTTATAACAATGTTCCAAATCCTTGTCTTAAGAGTGGTTGGCTTTGTGTGATGGTTTGAGATCACAAATCTTTTCTAAGTCTATACCTTGAGAAGTGATCGGCCAAGAGAGTGCTTGAGGGAGAGAGACAACCAAGAGAGAGAGAGGGAGAGTATGAGATGGAGATCCAAGTCTTTTGTTCCAAATGTGGTGGTCGGCCAAGGTGATGATTTTTTTATTAAACCCTTGTGTAACTCCCATCTCCTTAACCTTCCTCCTTAATGCTTCCCTTGGGGGTTTCATCCTTGAGATGAAACTCCCAAGGTTCCAACGACTGCAATGGAATGTCTTGTGTAACCTCCACAAGTCCCATTCATCTTCCATCTTGGCGGTTTCATCCTTGAGATGAAACTCCATATCCAACGTGTGGACCACCTTGAGCTGATCTTGGTAAAGTGCACCTCTCCAACTTTCCATCAACTCATTTAATTTACCTCATATATTTAACTCAACTCATATATTCGACTCAACTTGTATATTTAACTCAACTCATCTTTTTAATTTAATTCCTTTAATTCATTTGAATCAACTCAAATATTTGCTTCCATTTCCACCTCACATCAGTCCCAAGCTAATTAAGTTTGAACTCACTTGGTGGTCAACCAAGTCAACCATGACCCATTGGGTCCAAATTGGTCATTTTGACCCTATTAACAAACTTTGACCCAATTAGTACTCTTGACCCAATTGAACATACCTTACCCATTTGTTTTATTTCCAACACATAACCCATGACTTACCCATTTGTTTTATTTCCAACACATAACCCATGACTTACCCATTTGTTTTATTTCCAACACATAACCCATGACCGTTGGGTCTAAATTGAGCCATTAACCCAACACCTTACTTATCTAAGGTCCATAACCAACAATTCACAGTTTAAAAAGGTAAATTCATGTAAATTGATATCTTTGAAATTCCGGGGTGTTACACACATGCACACGATTTTCTTTATCTCTCTCCTATCCATTCAAATTTCAAGTCAACCCTAAGCCATGTCATCATGTTATCATCCATCCATCCATTCATTTCATCTTTAGATCTCCACCATCCATGCATTACACAAAACCCTAATCCCAAGCTACAAAATTCGCCCATGCTCAATCCGGATCCTATTTTCTCTCTTTCCATTCTTGCACTCCAAGTTAACTTAGCCTCCAAGCTAGCTTGGATCCCAAAACACCTAAATTCGTGTATACCCTAGTGTAACCCTAATCTTTTCTATGTTTAAATCCCATCAATCCAAGTTCCATGAGATCTAATCCAAGCCATTAATCAATCACTTAAACCAAGATTAAATCCTAGCCATCAATTCCGACCTTGAGCCTATAAATAGAGCACTCAGCCAATAGTAAAATTCGAATTTGACCCGGAGCTCAAGTGGATATAGGTTGTTTAACCGAATCACTTTATATCTTGTATCCTTGAAATTGTGGTGTTAGAGTTAACTTCTTGTTTTGATTAATCACTTTTGCTAACATACACCTATAAGATTGTTACATTATCTGCACTTAATCTAATCAATCAAGTTAATTTCAAAAGGGAACAACAAATTGAGATTGACCTATTCCCTCCCCCCTCCTCTTCCCCTTGGGTCAATTGTGTTCTAGCACATTGGGAGTTTCACATTTCTTATACAACAAACATACAAAGTAACTAATATAACTAAAAACAGGAAATAATTTGACAAATAATGTAAATGACAAAATAAATAAATGCATAATTTAAAGGTAGTTATGGAATTCTACTAGGGTACCTCCCTTTAATCCACTCTCGGGTTACAGGTTTTAAAAACAAAGTTAAAACCTAGAAGCACTTGCCTTAAAATCTCTTTCTCGTTGATGATGTTTGCTTCTCAAAGATTCACTCAAGATGTGATGACGCTCTTACTTGTAGGCGTCGTATAGCAATCACGGTTTTAGTAAGACTAGGATACTTGGTTCAAGACCTAGTAGATGTTGTATCTTCTCTTCTTTCTTTCTCTCTCACAATCTTTAATCAAAGATTGGGTATTTGATTTTGGTAAGGCACAAGAGAGTTGATCGTTCCTCAGAGTGTATGATTTTTCTCATTTCAGAGAAGATGCGCAAATGATCATACAACATTCATATTCATAGAAAAGTCTTAACGGTCATTTGGACTTTCCCGGACTGACAGATCGGTGGCACCGATGGGTCGGTGTTCATATTTATTACAATTCAACCACCTGACCATTGTGCATTAAATGCACCCCCAACGGCATAATTACTTCCTGGTCGACATGTCGGTGTCGCCGATGGGTTGATAATCATGACATCGATGGGTCGGTCCTTAGGAGAGGCTCGATCTGAGGCAACTCCATGTTGACAGAGTTTTAAGACAGAAATTAGTCAAACTCAGAACAACTTGTGTCCCTTTGCCGAGGGGTTGGTCCTGTTACTCTCGATCGGTCTTGATGTACCCAGATGTCTGTTTTATCGAGAGCCCTTATAAGTTCCCAATCTAGAACTTATAAATTTTATACCAATGAGTTGTTGACCACGAGGGTTCGTTCAAGTTTATCACCGAGGGATCGGTGCATACGAGACTCTCAGTTAGAGGTATTTCTAGAATGATAGTTTGAAGTTCCAGAACCAATGTCAATCTGGCCGACCAGTCTTTGATCAAGATGGGTCAATCCTGAATGCACCGAAGGGTCGGTGAGATAGAGTGACCGTGCTGACAGTGAACATAATTCATGTTTCCAAGTTCACTTCAAATTCACTGTTCAACATCCTCTCTAGGCATTTTATGTTTATTACCAAAATTTGCAACTAAGCCTAGTATTCCTCTCTCAGATGTGGCTCATATATGGCCATATACCTGCTCTTGTGATTGCCATTACGATGAGCTATGAGCTTCGATGGAGGATGATCTTCTTCCTTGACCATCTTGAGTCTCGAAGCTTCTTTTAGCAAGTGCTTCTTCCTGAATCATAGAATTGACAAACAGGGACTAGGCCAAGCCGGGGACGACCCATTGCCCGTGTTTTACCCAAGATTCGTTTGTATGCCTATATATACTCCAAACTCCTTTGAGTTGGGTTGGAGCATTGAATCTAAAAGTACTCTAAGGCATTCCTAGAGGTCTCATACACTCCAAGCATCTCCCCACCTGCAATTTGCCTATAGGCTCGCTAATTTCAAACTATGGTCTCTGAAAGACCCCTGCAGATGATTACCTTTTCGTAAAATGATTTTTCCTTGTTAAAGAATTGCTCAAACAGTATGCCAAACCGATTGCATAAGTTTTCCAAGAGTTCAAAATAGTCTATGGTTTTCTTAGATTCGGCCCCTTCAATTGAATTAGATGCAGAATGTAGTGGAAGAAATTAAAGAGAGACATTAAATTCGAATACGCACTAACCTAATAAAAGGAAATCATGAAAACTAATTGAATTCAACAATTACTGGTACTTAGTTGCTATGGATGAAAATTGAAGTCCACCAATCTTCAAGAACAACTCCTAAGAGTCCAATAGAAATCCTCTCTTAAAAATAAACTTCAAATATTATTCCCATTGTGTGAAATTCGAATGGAGTACATGGATTATTTATAGAGGAAAACACAACTAAAGGAGGCAATTGCAATGCCTTGGTTGACCACACCATAGAGGCAATTACCTTCTAAAAACTCTAAAAGTATAAAGAAACTAAGGATAGAATGTAGCCTTATTTTGACCCTTCAATCCCCACCTTACACATGTAATCTAAAAATAATTCTATTGCTAAGATTAAAAGATAAATAAGCTAAGGAGGTAAACTAAGTAGGTGACTTAAAGGAGGTCACCTCATTTCGTTCCTTGTAAAATTTGACCACCTCCTTTCTCCACCTCCTTACTTCCACCTC
The DNA here is from genome assembly GCA_013350335.1 of Chimonanthus salicifolius. Taxonomy (NCBI): domain Eukaryota; kingdom Viridiplantae; phylum Streptophyta; class Magnoliopsida; order Laurales; family Calycanthaceae; genus Chimonanthus; species Chimonanthus salicifolius. The sequence goes on along the minus strand of CM023539.1, from coordinate 23,440,466 downwards.
CTTTCTCTCTATAAATCACACGCCACTTGCATGGAGGAAACTTCTTGGCCTCACCTTACACATGTAATCTAAAAATAATTCTATGACTAAGATTAAAAGATAAATAAGCTAAGGGGGTAAACGAAGTAGGTGACTTAAAGGAGGTCACCTCCTTGTGTTCCTTGTAAAATTTGACCACCTCCTTTCTTCCACATCCTTTCTCTCTATAAATCACACGCCACTTGCAAGGAGGAACCTTCTTGGGGCTACCATGTGTCACTTGGAGAATGCTTTGGGCTTGGAGAAAGAGACTTTGGGCTCAGGCTTGGCTTGTTTAAAAATGGATTGGGCCTTAACAGGCTTGCTGAGCCCATTTTACTTAATTGAGCCCCATCTAATTAAATGAGTGAATTTATTAGACGGAGTCCCACTTGACTGTCCACGATCAAAATGCTCCAAATAAGCCATAGCAATCTGTTTTGTTGAATTGAATTAAGGCTAATTGAAGATGAATCTGATTCTGGATCAATAGGTTGGATAGGTTGGTTGCCCTCATCATCTCCCTCCAGCTGAGGAGAACTCAACCTCAAGTTCTGTTATTCATCTGGTTGGAGAGGCTCATCGCCACAATAAGGCTTCAGATCACGAACGTTGAAGGCATTAGATATGTTGAGATCTTCTGGCAACTTTAACTTATAAGCATGGTCGTTGATGCAACGAAGAACTTCACAAGGCCTAATATTGCGCTACTTCAACTTACTATACTGTCCTGTTGGAAATGTCTCTTTCCTTAGATGAACCTAACCTAAATCACCTTCATTAAAACGAACAAGTCGCCTGCTACAATTTGCATCTCTGCCTGGTACCTGTAGTTACTTTCAATAATCTTAGCTGACACATCCTTGTGGATTCTTTGGATCTCAACAACTCTGTCATCTGTTGATTGACTGATAGTACCCTGGAGAGGCAAATATATCAAATCCAACACTGAAAATGGATTAGAGCCATACACAACCTCAAAGGACTGCATTTTGTTGTTTGTCTACGTGAACTGTTATAGGCGAACTCTACTTGAGGCAAGACAGAGTCCCACTGCCTTGGTTTGCTACCAACAAGACCCCAGAGTAAATTACCAAGAGACCTGTTGACCACCTCTGTTTGGTCGTCCGTTTGTGGCTGGAAAGCACTACTAAACTTGAACTCCATTCCCAACATATGCCATAGTCATAACCAAAAGTGGCTCATAAACTTAGTATGCCGATCCGAAACAATTGATTTGGGTATACCATGTAAATGTACCACTTCTTTGAAGAACAAACTAGCAACGTGTGGTGCATCTGCATGGATTTTCTGCATGGGATGAAATGTGTCAGTCTTAGAGAAACGATCCAGCACCACAATATGGAATCATAGCCTGTATAATAGCCACACACCCATCTGGGCATGTGGGAATTGTCCCACATCGCCCAGGTAGGTGGGGATGAGGGTCTTATTAAAAGGGAAGCACCCGTCATCAACATGAGGCCTTTTGGGTCAAAGAGTGTGACTTGGGCCCAATGTAAAACCGTGCGGGTTTCGTGGGGCCCAAAGTGGATAATATCTAGTTCGGTTGGGACAGTTCATTACAAATGGTATCATAGCAAGGTTCAACTCTCTGCCTGTGTGGGTCCTCTACCTATGTGGTGTTGCCTGTCTATGTGACGTGATAGAGTCGGGGACGACTCTGGTCTTAAAGGAGGTGGATCATAATACCCACACACCCACCTGGGCATGTGGGAATTGTCTCACATTCGCCCAGGTAGGTGGGGATGTGTCTTATTTAGAGGAAGCACCCCTCATCAATAAGAGGCCTTTTGGACCCAAGAGTGTGACTTGGCCCAAATGCAAAACAGTGCGAGTCCGTGGGGTCCAAAGAAGATAATATCTTGTTGGGTCGGGACGGGTTGTTACAGTTTGCCTGGGTCTATCGGAGGCCCAAAACAAAGACCATGGATATATCCTGCCACGGACCTGCTGGAACTAGAAGAGGCAGTGTAAAGGCCTTGAATTTTGAGTTGCAGCCTTTAGACATTTGGCATACATGACATCTTCTGACGCATCTAATCACTTCTTCCTTCAACTTTGGCCAATAAAATTTTGCTTCTAATGTTGCCAATGTCTTATCTCGTCCGAGGTGTCCTGTTAATCCACCACCATGAATCTCATGTACCAACTTTTCTCGAAAAGAACTAACTGGCACACAAAGTCTTGAACCCTTGAATAAGAAACCATTAGAGATATGGAATCCATTATTAGGCCTTTTCTGTACATCAGCCCATAGCTGGCTGAAATTTGCATCCTGATCATACAAGTCTGCCAAAGAATCAAAACCCACCACCTATGTCCTTAGACTTGCCAATAAGTTAGCACGACGGCTGAGGGCATCTGCTACATTATTCTACTCTTCTAATTTGTGTTGCACCACAAAAGTGAACTCTTGAATATAAAAAACCCACTTGGCGTGCCTAGCACTCAACTTATGTTGTCCATTGATATAGAAGAGAGCTTGATGATTTGAATTCAAAACAAAAGGTTTACTGATCAGATAATGTCGCCATACCTTTAATGACTTGATGATGCCAAAACGTCAAGGTTTATAGTGTTGTAATGCGTCTGAGGTCCATTTAACTTTCTGCTGAAGAATGCTACTGGCCTACGATCTTGGCTTAAGACACCTCCAATGCATAAATGTGAAGCATCACAGTCTACCACGAACTTCCTAGAGAAGTCTGGAAGTGCAGTACTAGAGCAGTGGAGAGTTTCTCTTTGATGGAGTCGAAATTCTTTTCTGCCTCTAGAGTAAACTTGAACAGTTTCTGTCGAAGGCAATCTGTATACGTGGCCATGATAGTGCTGAAGTCTCGTATAAAGCTCCTATAGAATGATGCAAGTCCAAGAAAGTTGCAGGCCTTAATCATAGTCTTGGGCACTGGCCAATCTCGAATTGCCTGTACTTTGGACAGGTCCACCTTAATGCCATCTACTGAAACAATTTAACCCAAGAAATTGATGTTGTCAGTAGAAAAAATGCACTTTTTAGGATTTGTATACAATTTTTCCATACATAATACATCAAACACAGCTCTAAGATGGTCTAAGTGTTCCACCACTGAATCTGTTGTAGATGAGGATATCATCAAAATAGACAACCACGAACTTTTCAATGAATGATCATAGAGTGTGATTCATAACTCTCATGAAGGTACTTAGAGCATTGGATAGTCCGAAAGGCATGAGTAACCACTTATACTAATCTTGATAGTTGTTTTCCACTCATCACTTGGACAAATGCGAATTTGATGATAACCACTGCAAAGGTGAACCTTGGAAAAGACCTTTGAACCTACTAGCTCATCAAACATATTATCTAGCAGAGGAATAGGAAAGTTGTAACGAACTGTGATTTTGTTGATTACCCTGCTGTCAATGCATATCCGCCAATTGTCATCCTTCTTTGAGTCAATAATGTTGGTACAGAACATGGACCAAGGCTCTCTCTGATGAAACCACAATCTACTAGTTCTTGCACCTGTCTCTTCAACTCTGCGTATTCCGTTGGAGACATTCGATATGCGAGCCTGTTGGATAAAACTGCACTTGGCACGTGATCTATGCAGTGCTGAATATCTCTCATAGGAGAAAGCCCCGGAGGAAGCTCCTCTGGAAATACCTCCGCAAACTCTATCAATACTGGCTACACCACTCGGGGGATAGGTGACTTAGGTGTATCCTCTTGTGCTACCCAGGCATAAAGCTCGCCATGAGTACCTCTAGATTCCTTCCGCAACTACTGTAAATAGACAAGGTTTTTTCTCGATCTTGGAGCTTTTTGACCTTTCTAGGTCTTTCATAGGACCCAGTTCGTACTTGGTGCCATCTTTGAACAATGTATATAGGTTTTTGACGCCATCAAATGTAATACCCCCACCCATCTCAAATAAAGTCCCATATCGGTAGTGAGGTGGGTGGGTTGGGTGTTAATATGAGGGAAGCTCCCCTCTCCCATGTGTGAGGCCTTTTGGGCCTGGCCATGTGGGTCAGCGCCCAAAGTAAAACTGTGAGGGCATGGTGGGCCCAGAGCGGACAATATCACACTGGGAAGTTCGGGTAGGGTCATTATAAGTGGTATCATATCACGGTTCAACACTCGGACTTGTGTGGGCCCTCTACCTCTGTGATATGATAGAGCCGGGGACGACTCTGGTTTTAAGGGGGGTAGATTGTAATACCCCCACCCATCTCAAATAACGTCCCACATCGGTAGTGGGGTGGGTGGGTTAGGTGTTAATATGAGGGAAGCCCCCCTCTCCCATGTGTGAGGGCTTTTGGGCTTGGCCATGTGGGTCAGGGCCCAAAGTAAAACAGGGAGGGCATGGTGGGCCCAGAGCGGACAATATCACACTGGAAAGTTCGGGTAGGGTCGTTACATCAAACTTGATTTTCCTGTCAAATTTCCATGGGTGTCCTAACAACACATGACAAGCATCGATATCCACCACGTCACACCATACTTCATTCATGTACCTGCCAATAGAGAAAAGAACAACGCGTTCTTCGTCTACCATTACAATATTTCCTGATCTGAAACAAGAAATCTGGTAGGCTTTCTTATGCCACCGTTGTTTGAGCTTAAGCCGCTCTACAACCTTTTTGGCTACAACATTACAACTAGATCCACCATCAATAATTAAAGTACATAACTTTCCCATAATAGTACATTTAGTTCTAAAAATATAAGTGCGAAGTCAATGGTCTTCAAGTTGTTCCTTTGGAGAAACGATAACCCTCTAAATGATGAAACTTTCACCATCTTGATCAGCATAAATTACTTCATCACCACTGGAAGCTCTCTTTTCTTCATCTTCTATATGTACAACATCCTATGGATCTGTGTCTTCATCTTGGACTAGGGCTATATGACGAGTGGAACAATCAGAAGCCATGTGTCCTAGGCCATTGCACTTGAAGGACCATAAACATTTTGTTAGTGCCCCGGTTTGACCGAGTCACCTTGTTGTCAATTCTGTGACCCAAGAAGAGCATTGCCTTGGAAGAATGAAGCAAATGATCAAGACTCAAGCGTGGTGAAGATTGAATCAAGACTCAAGCATTGGAAGATCAAGTGCAAGATTCAAGCATCATCATGTATATGACAATCACAAAGGCAAATTGGCCTTAGATGACTCTAGGGTGGACCCAACACACATAGGAAGACCTTGACTATGCTTAGAGATCAAATTGGTAAAATATAATCAAGCCTAGTGGACCAAGACCAAGTCACAAAAACTATAACTTAAACTTGGTAAATCTGGATTTTTGTCAGACTCACACATCGTGAGTGGTGACCCATTGCCAGAAACAGAGCAGATCCATCGTGATTCACGATGCATCGCCTGAAAAAACTAAGGTTCTAGTTGGAAAATACAGTCAAACTAGTCTGCTCTCAGGGCGAGCCTATCGTGGTTGGCGACCCATCACCATGGTACCTGGCAACCCATCGCAAGTTACAATACCTCGCCTAGGTTTTTCAGAGTTTTAGTTGAGAAGACTTTGCATTTTTAAGTTGGTCTCAGGGCGACACACTCGCCAGTGGCGACCCATCGCCAATGGGTTCTGCTATCCATCGTGGGTGACTGTTTTATATCCTTTGAGGTGCATAAAATGTGCAATGCTCTTATGGTTGGGAAGCATTTTTGAAATGCCATGACCCGTCGCAGGCTGCGACCCATTGCCAACTAACAGTTTGGAAAAATTATGTTTTGCCTATACGTACTCCGGATTTTGGAGAGAGAAAAAAATACCTAATACATCTGATTTTATTGGGAAATCTTAAGGCAAAATCAGAGCATCCCAACCTCTCTCTAAGAACTTCACATTGGTGAATCATTTGAAATCCAATCAATCCTTTGATTGAGATAGAGAGAGAAAAAACTAGTTCTAGGATTCCATTGGCAAATCCCATATCCTAGAGACCTTCTCTCAAGCTTGTGATTGCTTATACAGTGGTACATCTTCGTCATCAAGAAGATTAAGTTGGGAGAACTCTTAAAGAAGCACATCTACATCAGATTTGAGCTATGAAGGAAAGTGCTTCTTCTTGTGCTAATTTTCATATCATCTTCTGAAGTGGATTAAAGCAAGGAGCTTGAATCACTGTGAAAAAATAGAGGGATAAGGAATAGACCGGGTTGTTCGAACCTTTCAAAATCTTTGGTGATTGTGTGGATGAAATTCCCACTCTATTGTGTAGGTGTAATTCCTACTATATTTGTGAGGGCGTAATTCTCGTATCTAGTGAATTTGGGATAACCCAAGATTGGGTGAGTTCATCAGTGGATGTAGGAGTGATTAGAGATGATTAACAAGGTTCTAAGTGATTTCCAACGAGCTGGAACCTTTTCTGAGGGTCTAGAGAGATTAGCCTTAATTCCACAATTAATTTTCTTATTCATGCTTGGAGGAGCCAAGTATTTTTAATTTACTATGCAAACGACTAGTTCTCGAATCTCCCAGCAAATTCTTCGGAAGTCCCAAGTCTACAATGGCTATATCCAACTAGGCAAAACAACTAGTTCTCGAATCTTCGAGTGCTAGGCTCAAAGGGCCGAGGCAACCTCAGATCCCCGATACCAACCTCGGAGACCTGGACCCGAGGGGTGATTTTTACTGTCAAACAGGCAAGTCTCTAATATTCAATATTAGAACTGAGATTACTTTCGAGTCTTCGAGCTCAGAGATCTGAACCCTTAGGTCATAAACATTTAGACCTGGATTTTGGGCTCTATAAAAGGTCTCCAATTTTGGTCCTTTATCCTAATAGTGTTTAAAGTTAACTACGATCCTTGTTTACCTGATTGGTTGCCAAACACAAGAAGAATTTCTACGGCTTGCTTCTGGTCTTCAGATACGCCTTCTTCGTTCTTCTAGAAGCAAGATTCAGACTAAGTCACGGAATTGACAAGAAATGGGCTCAACAAAGTACATATTCATGAGTTGTGAGATTCTTTGAATGTTTTGGAGTTCCTTAGAAAAGGAAAGGGTCCACAAGCCTTCTAGAGTGTGTATAGAAGTTCCTTGGAGGTTGTAGTGTTTAAAATGTCTACGAGTAGCCTAGAAAAATATTAACGATTTGATTCATGACATGTGGAAAGATCTTAGTCATTCACTCTTCAAGCCTTGGACTATAATAGAGGAGTTTCTCAAATGCAAACCACTCAGACTTACCTTTTAAAAGGAATAGAAGTAATCCTTCCAAGCACACTTTGTTTATCTCATGTCTTAAAGAGTTTGATCGTAGTATTTAGCCTTCGCATTGAGAGTATGAGAGTAAAGCTTACTTGTTAGGCAGTGTTTGAGTTCCACACAAGCAATTTAGCAAGCGAAGCTCTAGGTTTATGGTAATAGGGTGGATGGTAGTTTGAATATTTTTCGTCAAACTGATCATATGACTTCTATTTGATGTGTTTCTTAGTATTTCTACTAGAAACAACCTGGAGTAGGTGATTAATCGAAAGCTTGAAAATAAACTTTCATGGTGGAAGTTCAGGTGCCTTTCAATGGCTTATAAGGATATTCTTCTAGAAACCTCTACTCAATTTGTGGCCTATTATCGGATGATCACAAACTTAATTGCCCCGAGGGCTTTAAACAAGATATAAAAGTTGAAAAAGAATTATTTTCGGGTCTAGCATGGGTTGAAGCATCATGCTTCCAAGGATTGGTTGGGAACTTTTATGCTATCCAGTAAATAAGAGGTCTCGATTTTAGAGATACAAGGAAACAAATGTTGTCATCCTTTATTCCTACAACTTCAATTTTTTTGACAAATAATGAGATTTTATGGCCAAAGCTTTTGAGAGAAAATTTTTTTTTAAGGGTCAAGACATTTTGTTGATGAATCCAAAGCATAAGTGTTCCAAAATTTGGAGATGGATCCTTTTGTATAGAAGCGTCATTAGTAAGGGTCAAGCTTAGTTGGTGGGCAAGATTCCAAATATGGATGGAAAGATAGCATAGAAAGAAAGACAAGCTGCATAATGATCAATTAAATCCAATTTATTCTGTACCTCTTCGTAATTTGGTGAAAGATTAATGAACCAGAATAAGAAGAATTGGAATGTTGAATTCATTCATAAAGTGTGGAAGTCAGATATTGATAGAATGACATTAAGGACTCTAATTCAAGAAAAAGATGAATAGAATTTGTGGAGGTAATGGAACTCAAGAATATGGAGGATGTAATGTTAAAAAGGCCTATTCTAATCTGACTCCTAAGATGGAGAAGCCCATGTTGGTCATTGTCACACTTCTCTCATTTTCAAGGGTGACAGTACCTCCTATTAAGCAAAAGAACTAGGTTGGCCTATACACAACTTATTGCATCAAGCACTGTTCAGCTTTAGACATAACAGAATGATAAGGTGCGGAAGCAGTCTCTCATCATCCTCTCCATTAAATCAACGTTAATTCTCTGAAGTTGGGAGAACGAGGTTGACCTCTTTTTTCCTTCATTTTTTGGAGATGTCTTTGTATTCCTAGTCCTTTCCTTTCTAAATATAAGGCTAGGTATGAGGCCAACTCGGTTGACTCTGCAAAGGGAGCCTAACTTGCGGCATATGTGCATCACATGAGCTAAGTTTTGAAACTTTGGTCAATTTTAGATTTTCATTTATCCGATTTCCAAATGCAACAATGCATATAGTGAGAATTATCGTTATTTTTCAAGAGATTGTCACATACATGACGACTTCAAACATTTTAATAACATATGTCAAAGTAGTTTAATTATATGGCTCTTTTTGATATTTAATAAGCAAATGTACAATACTTTTAGATGTACACAAGAAATTCTCTTTTATTTTATTTTTTAAGCATTCCATTAATGACATAATGCACTATAGAAGGATGATTTGGGCCAGCCCACAAGCTTAGCTCAACAGGATAGGCAAGGGAACCATTTCAAAGTAGTAGTAAATGAGACAATGAAAAAGGTAAGTTGTTATCTTGATCACCTATTCAGATGAATAGGCCACAAAGATGATGAAATTTCCTTCTCCAACAAAAGAGGCATCAAAGAAATGAAGAATGCAGACTCAGGAGCAAATGAGACTGCACAAGTCCCTCGTCCTTGCTTGTGAGATGTTGGCAAAAGGGTATGTTCGGAATCTGCCATTAGCTTTACAGATCAAAGTCAACCTCTCTCCACTCACCATTGCCTGAATTTGCATCATCACACAGCAACAAAACCATTAACAGTAACTGAAATGAAATGAACTTCTCCTAGCAATGTAAATTAACAGAAACTATCACTGAGGCTTCTGAAACAAAAACTCTATTGAGACTTCCTTCACTGAGATATGATACAGAGACTAACCTTGGTTTCCGGCCTCCACAAGACTGGGTGCGACCTAAAGAGGATCGTATGAATAAGGTGTATTGAAGTTTATCCCTCTATGATCATTCTATTCCTTTATTTTAAATTCTTAAAAATCAATAACTTATACTCCACAACAATTTGAAGGCATTACATCATTTGGATAATCAAAATATGATGAAACTTTACAAAATACCCAACTATATAGAGTGCATGGTTCATTTGATAGGGAGTCTCATTAGAGAATGCCATGTAGAAAATGAAAATTTCTTATATGTATGCTCAATCCAATATTAATCTGGGTACATGCAATTGCACTTAAAAGTGAACAAGAAGAACTAGTGGGAGTTCTTCTAACAATGTCAGTGCCTGAAAACCATTTCCTCCTTAACATAACTGAATTCACAATCTTTTATAGTGACTGCTATCATGATTTACCATTGACAGAAAAAAAGAAACCTGTCCGACTACCATAAATTTTGTTGATTATGTCAGTGTAATCATTAATACAATATCTTGTTCTATATAGCAGGATTAAATATTTGATGATTTTAATTTATTCATTCAATTTCTAAAGTTTTTTATACCTTTGATAGAAATTTATACTTCACAAAGAATAAAATCAATAGGATCGGTGAAGTCATGTTCCTGATGCCCCTTTGATCACTTTTAGTTTTTTTAATTCTTGAAATTTTGACCTTGAAATCTTATTTTAATTTTCTATTTAAAATAAATGTTATTTGTATTGATATAAAAAGTATTTAAAACATTTCATACTTTTAATTTGAGAGTTTTTTACCAAAAAACATATTTTAATCTGATTGTTTCTTCAATAATTACCAAACAACAAGGTTTTTTAATTTCTGACAGCATTTGTCAAGCTTAAAATCTGTTAGGCACAAGAGATACAACAGTTGCCCAAACACCCTCCTTCTCATAGTGTAGAATGACCATTCATAGCCATACCAGCATCTTCTCACACCATATTTAAGATCACACTGCAACAGCATTTCAGAAAGATTTGTACAGAATAGAGTATGTATATACCTCACAAGGGATTGCACTATAACTGCAGCTCCACATTTTGGTAGGAAAACAATTAATAAAGTGACACCAGCTGCAGTACTTGTTTGCATTCACTCCACGGACAACCGCAACAAGACACGCTGCAAAACTGAAACAGAAGATAACATTTCTACAGGTTCAGAAAACTCAATTGATACATCCCACTGTAATTGTTTTTTTAACTATTTCAGTTGAAAAATGAAGAAAAATTCTTATATACATTTGGATGTTTCTACATCTCTCTCTCTCTCTCTCTCTCTCTCTCTCTCTCTCTGTCTCTCTCTCTCACATTGGTGGGTAAGCCTAGAATAGATGTTCTTCAGACAAGAGTATCATTCATCAGTTGTATTTCTGTCGATGTACATGCATCTGACAAGTACTTGAGAAAAGCTCATAAATGAATATGAAAATGCAACTATAAGGATGGAAACCAGTCAAGATATGTATAGAGAATATAAATGTCCTTAAAACATAAGATTATGATTTTTAAGTTCCATTTTTCAGTAGAGAACTTTTTCCATTCATTCTGTCCAGCTTCTCTTTGCTATCTGGCTGCCCTGCCTATGGTGTGTATCTGCTTTTCTTCCATCTTGTGCTCAGCCAATACATCAGGTCCATTGGCAGGAATTTTGTTTTTTTTGCCTTCTTCCAGTCTACTGGGTCTACACCCCTTTCTGTTCTTTTCCCCAGTGTATGGCTTGACCTCCTCAGTCCTCTGGGGGCTTCTAGTGTCCTGCTGCTGGCCAGCCAGCTTCTAGTTTTGTTCTTGGTTGATAATATTTGCATAGAAGAAAATGCAAACTATACAAGATAATTTTTTTTTTTTATTTCTACATGAATTTTTTACCATATTTTTAAGATGAGCTTGAGTGATGGAAATGACATTTCTTTAGAATATGAATTTTTCTTGTGATTGATAAAAAAGCATGTGGTTAAAGGAAATGTCTACGAACTTACATTAAACAAAACAGAGATAAAGAAGCAATTCTAAGAGTTGGCTTATCCAGTTTATGCTTGAATCTTGCTGAGCTTTTGACATCATAATCAAATAGACCATTCCTTTGCTCCAAGTAGCTCAACCGAGGATCAAAAAGCAGCACAGAACCAAGAAGGATTCCAGATGTGAAAGCTCCAATATTTGCAAAGTTGTCCACAAGAGGTAGCAATCCAAGAATGAAATTCATTACAGTGAGAAGAAACAGTGCTGCTAATGCTACAAACTGCAGAGGAAAGTCTTAGTTCAAATATGAAGTTCATGAAATTAACAGGAAAAGAAGATTAGGTGGAGAGATGAATGACCTTCTTAGTGTATGCACCCCAATTTTGTACTAGTCCAGACAGCATGGCACCAAGTAATCCAGATAGAGCACCGGATGACCCAACAGCCAGACTATTTTGGACATAAAGTGCAGATGTCAAGCTGCCGAGAAAAGCTGAGAGTATGAAGATTATCCCAATCCTCACTGTCAAACATGAACAAGAAACAAAAGTCATAACAGCTATTGTACAATATCCTCAATTTCATCTAAGAATTTAAATTTGCAATTGGCTTCTTCCAACTTTGGAGTCGATAAGGCTCATGTTGAGTTTTTTTATAGGTAGAATTCCCAAGGAAAATTATTAGCTCCCAGAACAACAGATCCAGCATTCAGCCTTAGAAACTATGAACTGAAAATGTGGTGGCAAAAAATCACTGGGAATTTGAGAAAGGATCAGTTTGATGTTTGTTCTAAAACAGTCATTTATCATCGAGTTGTAGTTAAAGGATAGCAATATCAGCTATGTGCAGTGTAATGAGACAGAACTATAGCTCACTCACATTGACCAACAGTTTATTTAAATGATCAATTCTTTTCATATGACCAGCAAAATCGTATTATTTTTATGGACTGTGAAGTCCTAATGGATGCAGAATGTCCTTGCCAATCTACTTCGCTGCATTTTATCTCTTATGGCAGGGAACAAACTGTTATGACATTTGAGAAAGTTATTTAGAGTTTCTACCATTCTGCTGTCTTCAGAAACTTTTAAATAAAACTTTTTCATAATTCTTATTAAACCAATTCTTTCTCTGGCATGAATTCATGGACTGTAGGGTTATAGAATTAGAACTGCAACTCACATGGTCCAAAGTCCTGCTCTAGACGAATGCCTACAAAAATTAGACTTGAGATGTTTAGGAAAAGATGAAAGGCCCCTGCATGAAGCCACAAAAATGTCAGAAGCCGCCACTGTTGGTGTTGTCGTAGTACTATGGTCCTTTGAAGGGCTCCCATTTCAATCAACCTGCAAAAATGAAATTCAATTCAATTGAGAGCAGTATATCAATAATTGGAATTTCATGATTTATATCAGTTAAACCTTAGCTACTGGGATAAACAACATTTACGACGACAATGATGATGATAATAATAATTTTGATAGCATTGTTGGATAATGGAAAATGAATGCCACCTTAATAAACTTTTACCAACAGAAACAATAAAACATGTCTACAGCCATGGCCAATTGGCCTTACACATGTCTGGCAGAAGAAATTTCTCCACATATTTGAGACACTTCAGTTTGGCATTTCTGAACACAGCCTTAGAGCATGCTTGGCAACAGAAACAATAAAACAAGTCTACAGCCATGGCCAATTGGCCTTACACATGTCTGGCAGAAGAAATTTCTCCACATATTTGAGACACTTCAGTTTGGCATTTCTGAACACAGCCTTAGAGCATGCTTGGTTTCCAAAACTCACAGGCATGGGATATTGTGAACTAGTTCATAGATATTTCTATGACCTTTCAAGGAGAACCCTTCAACTCAATAAGGGCTACCAGTTTCCTTCTTAACCCAGACAACAATTGAATCCAAGGGTTCACCTTGAGAGTTCACAAAATTTCATTCTAAAACAATTTAGGACAGATATTTTCCCATCAATCACCAGTCTTCATCGCTCCAGCTCTGCCGAAACCATCATACCTATCTCGATCACTGACATCAAGGTCTCTTGCCAACAATTGATTTCAAGGGTTCTCCTTGAGAGTTGACAGAATTTTGTTGTGAACCGATTCATAGCAGATAATTTCTCATCAATCTTTTTACTGGTCTTTGTCGACACCATCTCTCTCTCTCCCCCTCTAGATAGTGATGATTTGAATGGAAGAGATAAAAGGGGGCTAGAATCTCTACTGTGGGGAGAAAGGTAGGCCGATGCCCTCCACCTCTCCCTCATCTCGTCACCACCGAACTTCCATTATTTGTCTCTCATCTCAGATTTCTCACATGGGTGTCCCTTTTTCCATCAATATCAAAACAAAATTTCACTATTTTTTTTTTTTTTTGTGGAGACTGATTTATTTTTCCTCTCATTTGACATTTCATAGATTTGTGGGAAAATGGGTTTTGCTAAAACTATGAAAAAAAAAAAAAAGGTTTTTGAACCCAAAAACTACAAGATCCATGGGATCATGATTGTTAAATAAAAATCAACCAATCATCAACCTCATGATAGGTCCCTGGAAATATGTTTTCATTTAGCTGAGTTGAAATTTGTAACTGGGTTTCTAAGCATCTATTAATTTTCATTCAATTAGCACTAAGAACCACAATATGAATCTCGGTCTCTTAATCTAAAGAAAACCACCTAAACTTGGGAAAATAGATATACATTCACCCTAAATTGATCCTATTTTAAGAAAATGTGGATGACATATTCTTTTATTTATTAAACGAGTTGCATCAACCCAATCACCGTGTAATAGTTGAGCCAAGTTGACCAATTTAGTGAAAGTGTAATAAATTGGTAAATAGGTCCGGCTTAAGATGATTGGTTTATTTCTTTGGAGTCATGTTGATTCAATTTAGTAAATGGGTTTAAAAGAATACAAAGGTCGAGTTGGATATGGGTAAACTAGGTAACCTATTTTCAATAAATAGATAAGTAATTTAACTAGAATTACGATACATTTTTAAAAGGGGCTTAGGGAAGGTAACATGTATAATTAATGAGTAGTTAAGAGATTAAAGGTGGATAAATGGGTTGACTAAACCAACCTCAATTGGCAAACTAAGACCTTTACAATCATTTTAGTTGTGTATATAGAGAATTATTTAGACAGAAAAATAAATAGAAATTAAGAGGATTTCATCTCCAAACTCAAACTCAAAAACAAACACAAAAGTAGGAAAATTTATTGAAATGGAAAGCAGACTCAAACTTTGTATTTCCTTAGAGTTTTTTCCAGTTAACATCTAGCATTCCACGGAAGATTAGAAACATGCAAATGCAGCCAAAAGAAAAAATGGGGTTAGAAAGATTCTTGCACAAAGGTGGGTCCACGGTGCATCAATAGCTGAAAAGGAAAGGGTCCTTCCAAAAAAAAAAAAAAACACTTGAGATTAGATATTTAAATATGAATGGTTTCTTTATAAACAAAAAGAAAATGAAGCGGATGAGAAGAAGAAACCCAAACCCAATGAATCTAGAAAATTTAAACCGAATTCCATCATTGATCCATAAATAAGTATATTTTCTCAAATAAAGCTGACATAGATGTAGAGCAGTCTGCATTGGTGTGAAATAAAGCACCAAACCAGTAACATCCATAATCACCATCACCATCACCATCTTGGAAGATGTTTTTGTAACTTGTAAGTTCTACTTGTGTGTTCATCACTGTTCAGGGCTATTTTTTTTTTCACTACGTATAAATGAAGCAACAATCAGAATCACAAGCAAATTTGACAGAACCCATCTAACCAATGTCGGCATTTCAATACTTCAAAGTAGACGTACGTGGACAAAAAACAGAGCCCAAAGAACTTCGCAGAACATCGAAGAACCCAGATCCTCCCTCATATAATTTCAACGATTATTGAAGAATAACAAGTCTATTAAATTTATAATATGGTAACCAAATGCAGTAATGCTTCTCTGATTGGAAGAGAGGGAAAAAAGAGATTAAAAGAAGAAGAAACTCACGTGGACGATGAAGGGCCAAGGAAAGGATTCTCCGAGAGGGGCTGGAAGGAGAACCTGCCGAGAGATTTGAGGATGCAATCGCTGTTGGAATTTCTGGGGCAGTCGTTAATGAACATGGTCGCAACAAAGACGACCAGATTGAGAGCCACCAAAAGGAAAATGACACACGTGCTTTCCTTCCTTCGGTGGCGAGACCCGAAGAACGGGATCCGCGCATTTGGCGATTCCAACGACATGGATTGCGGCAATTTGATGTCGACAATTAGGTCCTTCTTGGATGTTTCTGCCATTGATATCTATCTTTTCTATCCCCTTTCTTTCTTTGTTTTCCAAACAAACAGCTACGTCCTTAACGAGATAATGTGTTGGCTAGTATCTTCTTCTTTCTCCTCTTCCACCCAATTTTGCCTGATTTTCAGAAATGAGGAATCATCAGACGCTCGTAAGAAGTTCAGCAGAAGAAGTGAGAGCGTCTTCTCTCTCTGTTTCGGTCGCGAGCCTCATTCAGTTGTAACAGCTTTTTTCAGGTGCCCGTACTCAGTGTGGGATACTGGTATCGGCCGCAAGCATATATGGTGTAATTACGAAAAGAGACGAGATAGAAAGCAGACAGGCCACAAATTTGGCCAAAATGATTTAAGTTAGGCTAATTATTTTTTAATTGATTTAAATTAAATTAAAGGTAAAATGAAAAGTTTCTATTCTAATATACCACAACTCAGCATTTTAATGTAAATTAGTGGAGAGAATATGTTATTGTTAGTACTATATAAAATTAAGGTATTCATTTTATACGTTCGCTATATATAAAACTTTTACTATTTTTAAGTTGTGAGTCATACAATTTGATGATGTGAAATGATTGTTTAAATTTTATTGAATACTTTATAATGTGCTTTTTTAGTAGAGAGGGATAAATTCTGTAAAGTACAAAAACATGTAAGAAAATTATGCGAATCTAATAAGAAAAACAACATATAAGAAAAATCTCTAATCCAGTGATTCAATGTAAGAAATCATACGTTCCAAATACCCTCACCGTCCTAATTAGATATCAAAAAAAACTTTCCACCATAAATATGATCTTATCTACTCCAATCTTTTAGGCATTCAAAAATGCACTTTTCACATCTATTTAAAATAACTTAAAATTTTTTAAGACGACATATGCAAGCAGCATCCTAATTGCTTCTAATATGGCTACCAGTGCATAAGTTTCATCATAATGTATCCCTTTTCTTAGTTGTAACCTTGGGCTACTAATCTGGTTTGTTTCTAGCAATGTTCCCAGATTCATCCTTCTTTTTTCTAAAAACCCATTTTGTGTTGATTATGGAATATCTTTTAGGCATAGGTACAAGTTCCCAAACTTTGTTTCTTTTAAATTGATTAAGTTCTTCTTGCATAGCTTTGATCTAAAACTCATCAGCTTCAGTTTCTTGATAGTTCTTTTGTTTTATTTGAGAAACAAATGTTATATTACCAGTTTCATCTCTAACCCTTGATCTTGTTGTGATACCCTTTGATGGTTCACCAATAATTTGCTCTTTAAGGTGGTCCTTCACAAGATTCCAACTTTTAGGAAGATTTTGATTTTGATCAATTTTAATACTTTCTTCCTTTCCCTCATGAATCTTTTCTTGAGGTGCATCATCTTTTGATTTTTCATTTAGCTCAAAATGATTTCCACTTTTTTAGGTAGGTCAACCTAACATCAAATAGTTGTTTTTTTTTCTCAAATGAGTTGGCTTCATCAAATACAACATGCATTGATTCATCCAATGTAATTGTCCTTTTTGTTGAATACTCTATATGCTTTGCTATTGAGGGAGTAACTTAGGAAGATTGCTTCATTGGATTTTTTTTAAGCACCTCGCCCTTTTCCCAATGTTTAAAATCAGAGTGTATATATATATATATATATTTGAATAATACAATAGAGAAAAAAGGACGGAGATGGAATCGATCCCGAATTCAAAGACTCAGACCTCGACTAGCCTAACACAGTGTGTACATGGATTAACACCCATGATAATATATATATATATACTTAGAAGATTCAGTGAAAATTAAAACATATTTATCCAAGATCGATATGAAAAGCAACGTATGGAGTCTCCCATGAGTCAATACATCAAACCATCAACAACATTGATGAAATCTAGGAGTTATAATTATTATATTCCCAAAATAATGCTCCTATGAATACATCTCATCTAATATCAAAATTAGCAAATCAGAGCTGCTCATACTCTGCTGCTACTCGGATCGTCTCCGTTCCCTTGTGCTGCACCTTCATCTAGAGGGTAAATTATGGGCTCAGTCAACGCGCCTAGTAGGTAATTATGATAAAGGGGAAGGGAAGAGGGGGGGGGGGGGGGGGGGGGGGGGGTGGGGTGGGTTGGTTGCACAGATGAGTGTTATAACTTAGATATCATATACGTATATAGATGCATATTCCATGGTTAGAAGTCCACATTAAATACAATGGTGCAATTCTCAATTCTTAATCAATATTGACAACTCATACTCATGTTCAATTAAGAAAATTAGACATTTCATACTCAAATCATAATAAACATGTTTGTCATGCCATGAATGTCATGATCAATGCAACCATCTCCATCTTCCATTCTCAACCACAGTCCATGTCACATCAATGGTTAATATTCTGGCCTATTACATGTCTGCAGCATTTTCGGGGGCAACCGACAGGGTGTTGTACCCTATACCAACATCTTAACCAGGATTAACCAAGAGAGTGCCGATATCCCATACACCTGCGCAGGTTTCGAGACATCTTCTGACCCTGGAGCGCCTATGGCCCTAAATCAATGCCCATATTTTCTGAAACAACAAACTGTGGCCAATATACAACAGTTTGTTCAATTTCATCAATTTCCATCATTATATCATACCTAAGTCCAAAGCTTGGTTCCAACTAATGCAAATCCTACCCCATGTCACATGCATGAGGTATATGAATGTAGGTGCCAATTTCATTTCATTTATACATCTTCAATTGTTTCCAAAACATATATCATCTGTTCAATGGTAATTAAATCAAGATCACATTCAATTTGCATGATCTCACTTATTAATACATCAATAGTATAGAATAGTTTACATTCCCAAGTATCACATTTAAGCATAACTCTTCATATAGCAATCAAGTACTTTCAAAGTATATCAGTAATTCACACATTCCACATGCCATCATTTCATAAATATACTCATCATCCAAATCATTATTCAGCATGCTTCAATAACATTGAAGAATCTACTCATACAATTTAAAGGATTCCATTGCAATTCATAATTTTTAAAGTATATCCATTGGCCATTCATAATAATAGAGGAACTACACATAATACTCTAGTGCATTCAACAATGTAGGAACACCTATTTGATTGAGGAAAATCAGTGAAGGACTAGATTACAGAACGACACGTACAACAGTCACTCTTGAATCCTTCGATCATTTTCATGTATATCAAAACATTATAAACAAGTCATCATACTTATCCCAATTAATTGCCCTTAATTTCCAAATCTATTTTTTTGTTACTTTTATTAATAAGGTCTTTGTTCCAAGAGAATATCTCTAAGCAATTAAAAACCTGTATTTGTTGAATCTCTTTAAACCACTTTTGTCTAAGTAGCTAAGGATCATATTTTATTGCCTTATCTAAGGTGTTCTAGAGTCAAAGGCTTAGAGTGAAAGTCTTGAGTCTATGCTTTATCAAACCATGTTTAATCTAATTTGACACCAATAAAACCATCAAAAATTTGTCCATGAAGTAAGCAATTGTCCTTTAAGTTACCAACAGTTTTTTTGAGACTGAAATACAGTCCCACTATGGCTGGTTTTGAGACTGAATAATATCCCTACCTTGGCTGGTCTTTAAAACTGCCAAATAGGCCTACATTCGGCTAGTTTTTAAGAGTGAAAATCAGTCCCTAACTCAAGTGTTTTTTATAGTGAAAATCAGTTCCGCAATCAAGTATTTTTTAGAGTGAAAATCAGTCCCACAATCAAGTGTTTTAAGACATGAATATCAGTCCCATTTTCAAAGGTTTTAAGAAATGAAAATCAGTCCTATGATTAATGGTTTTGCAACTTGAAAACAATCCTAAAAATTAGCCAGCAAAAGGGTCTTAAAATCATCCAGAAACAGGTCTTAAATCAGCCAACACTTGGTTATAAAATAGCCAGCAGATGGTCTTAATTCAGTTAGCACTTATTAAAAAATCAACCAACAATTTGTTCACAAATCAGCCAACAATTTGTTCAAGAGTCAGCTAGAAATTGGGTCTTAATTTCAGCAAGCAAAGGGTCCTAATTTCAGCTAGCAAAGGGTCCTACCATGGTTGGTTTCTGAGATAGAAAAAAAACCCTACCATGGCTAGTTCTTGAGGTTGGAAGACAATCCTTCTATCAATGGTTTTGTGACTAAAAACCAGTCCCAAAACTAGCCAGCGTGAAATCTACTCCCAATGTCCTAGCTGTTCATGGACTGAAAATCAGTCCCCAATTTCTTTCCAGTTTCCATTCCTCTTTACCCAATTCAAATCAGATTGTTTCTAGACTATTTCTAAGCTCCAAATTTAGTCTCAATACTAAGATGGAGGGGGAACCAACCTGTTATAGAGCCTTTCAAATGATTTTCCACAAGCTTTGAGAGGTGAATAGGTGTTCTTCCAATAAGATATTTGTTGTAATGGCTGAGTTAAGAGATAGATACTAACCAACTTCTGAGTGTTTGAGGATAGATCTGGTGCTGAGAGAATAGGAAAAAGGAGAAAGGAGGTAGAGGAAGGGAGAAATATCTGAGGAGACCAAAGAGTATGGAGCTGTTCTAGCTCATAAATTCTACAGATGGTTGGTGGGTTTTCTACTCAAATAAGTGAGCTGTAAGATGTGGATAGGCTGACTTCTTTCAGCTGAAAAGTTAGATCTGGTTGGTGGGTTTTCAGCTCAAATAAGTGAGATGTAAGATGTGGATAGGCTGACTTCTTTCAGGTGAAAAACTGGATATGGTTGGTGGGTTTTCAGCTCAAATAAGTGAGTTCTAAGATGTGGATAGGCTGACTTCTTTTAGCTGGAAAGGTGGATCTGGTTGGTGGGTTTTCAGCCCAAATAAGTGAGCTGTAAGATGTGGATAGACTGAGTTCTTTCAGCTGAAAAACTGGATCTCGTTGGTGGGTTTTCTGCTCAAATAAGTGAGTTATAAGAGGTGGATAGGCTGACTTCTTTCAGCTGAAAAGTGTGGGGCTGCACATGGGTTTCAACTCAAGTGGCCCACTTGCCATGGTGTCTTGCCAACTCATGTGGCCATGTCATCACTGAGGTGTAATAAATTGGTCGTTACAATAGTACCATCTTTTTGGAATTTTCGTCTCGAAAATTAGATGAAGGTTGGGTTCTAAATCATAAATTACACAAACAACTCTGGATAGTGAGTCCTTATCTCTGACTCTAACTCCCAAGTAGGCTCTTCACTGCTATGTCTTTCCCATACCACTTTAACAAGTGGTATTTCTCTGTTTCTCAGAACTTTCTACTGTGAAACTATGATCCTGATGGATCTCTCTACATATGATACGTCGCTCTGTATATCTTCTTCTTTCACATCTAAGACATGTGATGGATCAGGGTTATACCTCCACAAGATGGAGACATGAAACACATCGTGCATAGTAGACAACTATGCAGGAAGTGCTATCCGGTATGCCACTTCACCAATCTTCTCGAGGAATGGGAACGGTCCAACAAATCTTGGAGACAACTTTCCCTTCTTTTCGAACTTTATCTGATCTTTATGCGGTGATACATTTAGAAACACTAGGTCATCCACCTCAAACGCCAAATGTCTTCTTCTCTTGTCTACATAGCTCTTCTGTCGGCTTGGCAGTCAGTGGATGTTGTCGAAAGGTCTTCTTTCCACTAACTCTGGTCCAATCTGTGCAGCCTCTCCTGCCTTAGTCTAACAAATTGGAGATCTACAAGGTCTACCATACAATGCTTCGAATGGAGCCATGTGAAGACTTTCCTGATAGCTATTGTTGTATGAGAACTCTACCAATGGAAGGTGATCTTCCTAGCTACCCAGGGAATCCAACATACAAGCCCTAAACATATCCTCCAATGTCTGTATGGTCCTTTCTGACTGTCCATCAGTCTGCGGATGAAATGTTGTGCTATACAGTAGGTCTGTACCCATGACCGTCTGTAAACTCTGCCATACCCTTCTAGTGAATCTTCCATCACGATTTGATACAATTATCTTGGGTATCCCATGCAGTCTAACAATATCCTTGATGTATCGCCTGCCCAACTTCTCAGATAAATCTATCATCTTAATAGGCATGAAGTGTACTGACTTGGTACTATGGTCGATCAAGACCCAGATAGCATCATTGCCTTCAGAAGATCTAGGCAATCCCGTCACAAAATCCATCGTAATGTGTTCCCACTTCCATTCTGGTATGGAAAGGGGCTTAAGCAAACCAGGGGTCTTTTGATGTTCTGCTTTGACTCGTTGACATGTTAGACACTTGGAGACTGTAATCTGCCACGTCTTTCTCGAGTCCACAACACCAATACTGTCGCTTGAGATCTTTATACATCTTTGTGCTTCTAGGGTATATCGAAAATTTTGATTGGTGTGCTTCTGTCAGTATCTTTTTTCTGCATTCTTTTAGTATGTATACCCTACCTTTGAACATGAGTCCTTGTCCAGGTTACAATTGCCAATCCTGTACTGTCTCTCATGCAGATAACGTGGCCAAAATTTCTGCCATTCCCAGATCTGTCTTTTTTGTCTGCTTTATTTTTTATGTCAACGTCGAATGTACCACCAAATTACATATATATCCTCTGTTGGACATGTGCAATTTCAATTCCACAATGGCCGAGCGCATCTTCCACATTTGCATGATTAGGCTTGCTATGGTTCCATAAGGTTTGCGGCTAAGTGCATCCGCAACCTTGTTTGTTTTGCTTGGATGATAATGAAGAGTAAAATCATAATCTTGAAGATACTTCATTCATCTCCTCTGCCTCATGTTAAGGTTTTTTTGTCCAAACAAATATTTCAGGTTCTTGGGGCCAGAATAAACTTCAAAATTCTCTTCAAAGAGGTAGTGTCTCCAGTTCTTGAGTGCGAACACCACGGTTACCAATTCCAAGTCATGAACAGGATAATTCCACTCATGTATCTTCAATTGTCAAGAACTATAAGCCACTGTCCGTGTTTTTTGGGTGAGGACACACCCCAACCCTTCACCTGAAGCGTCATAGTACACTGCATAGCCTTTACCCCTTTCTAGAAGGATAAGCATATGAGCTGTTACGTATCTCCGTTTCAGTTCTTCAAATCTCTCATTGCATTTTTCTAACCATTCATATTTGACTGCAATCTTGTAGAAGTCTGCAATGAACTTGCGGTAGTAACCTGCTAGTCCTAGAAAGCTTCGGATCTCTGTAACATTCCGAGGGGGTTTCCAATTCTGAACTGCCTCTATCTTTGTCGGGTCCACTGCTATTCCTCCTGTTGTTTATGTCCAAGGAAATTCACTTTTGATAGCCAGAATTCACATTTACTAGCTTTAGCAAACAACTGGTTGCTTCTTAATGTGTCCAGGACAATCCGTAGGTGCTCAGTGTGTTCTTCCTTGTTCTTTGAGTAGATGAGAACGTCATCAATGAACATGATCACAAATCTATAGAGATAGGGCAAAAGATCCAGTTCATTAGGCCCATAAAGACTGCTGGTTTATTGGTTAGTTCAAATGGCATCATCACATACTCGTACAATCCATATCTTGTCCTGAATGCAGAATTCTGTATATCATCCTCTTTAACTCTGATTTGATGATAGCCAAACATGAGATCTATCTGTGAAAAGATACTTGACCCCTTCAGTTGGTGAAATAGATCATCTATTCTGGGTAGAGGATACTTGTTCTTGATGGTGACTTGATTCAATTTCCGGTAATCTATGCACAATCTCAGTGAGCCATCCTTTTTTTTTACAAATAACACAGGTGCTCCCCATGAAGAAGTACTATGTCGAATGAATCCCATCTGGAGCAAGTCATCAATTTGCTTCTTTAGCTCAGTCATTTCAGCAGGTGCCATCCGATAATGTGGGAGTGATATAATTGCGGAACCGGGAAACAATTCAATCGCAAAGTCTAACTCTCGCTTGGGAGGTAGACTGGGAAGTTCAGTTAGAGAGATGTCAACTGTTAGTGCCTCGGCTTAGCCAATACCCTATGTTTGTTAAGAAAAAAGCACTTGCCGGAAGCTTGAAGATCCAAGATGATCAAGAGTAAAGATCATGCTCCACCGGATTAAAGCTCATTGTTATGGCAATCACAAAATAGGTATATTGGCCATAGATGACCTTAAGTGGTACCCACACCTTAGAGAGGATTATCCCTAGGCTGAGAAGAACAAATTGTTAAATCATAAAAAGTCTAGTGAGAAAGTTTGACAGTGAAATGGAAGCAAATTTGGAAATATGAATTATATTCTCTGTCAGCTCGACTAGTCTTATCTCACCGACCCCTCGGTACAGTCAGGATCGACCCATCGTGGTCAAAGACTAGTCGACCTAAATGACATAGGTTCTGGAACGTTGAACTATCATTCTAGGTATGCCTCTGATCGAGAGTCTCGTATGTACCGACCCCTCGGTGAAAAACTAAAACGACCCTTCGTGGTCAACGACTCCTCGATCAAGATTTATGAGTTCTGGACTTAGAACTCAAGTGGGCTCTCTAGAAAACAAACATATCGGTAATTCAAGACTGATCGAGAGTAGTGATTACCGACCCCTCAGTAATGGGAGACAGGTCGTTCTCGGTAACAGGTTTATAAGTTGAAACTACTGCCAATCATGTTTCCACCAGAACGAGCCTCTCGTATGGATCGACCCCTCAGTATCATAAGTGTCCACCTATCGGCGACAACAACATGTCGACCGGGAAACAATATTACCGTTGGAAGTGCACTTAGTGAACAACAGTTGGAATTGTAACGGTAACATTTTTAGTCATCGACCCTTCGTGGCGACCGACCTGTCGGTACATTATTGTTACTACCACTGGTTGCCTTCGCTATATAAACCAATCTTTATACAACAGTTGGTATCCTTCGGACGGATCAGTTGGACCCTCATCTTTATCAGTGAGTTTAAACAATGGCCAACAGAAGGATTACTCTCTCTTTCTCTCTCTCGTGCCTGCACTAGGGAATCAAATACAACCAATCAAATGGATTGGATAGTGAGAGAGAGCGGAAGATGATGAAAACTCATAAACAACCAATTTGAGGATTGAGTTTTAAAGTGAGAAGGAGAGAACCATAAACTAGGAAACCTTGGGTAGAACCAGTTTCCTTGTCACCCTGGACTGTGATTGCTAAACGACGTTAAGGGGCGGAGTGTCGGCATACATTGGTGGGATCTCGAAGAAGCATACATCAGAAGAGAGAGCTTCAAAGGCAAGTGCATCTTGGTTTTAATTTTCTTTTAAAACCTTTGTTCCGAAGTGGATTAATGGGAGGTACCCCGGAACCACTATAAAAATTTCTGGAGCGGTGTCTCCGGCACAGAGGTGGGTGGAACTCCCGACCAAATTGATATGTGGAATTCCTATTCGATAGTGGTGGGTGAAATTCCCAGTCGATTGAGTGAGGTGGAATTCCTACTCTAATTGTGAGCGTGTAAGTCCCCATTTAGTGGATTTTGGGGATAGCTCAAGGTTGAGCAAGTCCAAACAGTGGATGTAGGTTGGCTAACCGAACCACTTTAAAATGGTCTTATGGTGTTTGATCTATGTGTGTTTTTATTTAGTTTTTAAGTACTCTTCTTAACACACATCGCTTTGCATATTGATTATCTTACTCTACACATTGTGCATAATCATCGATAATCAAACTTTATGTAAATGGTCAATATCTTAGGGTGATCGATCAATGAAATTGTCACACTAAACAAATCTCTTGATTAAACAATCCGCTGCACTTCAAATAATCTAGAAATTTGTAAACACCATTAAAAATGGAATTGATCTATTCACCCTCCCTCTAGGGTCAATCACGATGTTCTAGCACATTGAAAATGGAAACTTTCATCAGCACAATCTTTCACGATAACAGGGAGAGTAGGGGTAGGTGACTCATCCAATTTAAGGTTGTTCAACAAGACTGGATTAACCCAATCACATGATCTACCACATACAGTCGTCTTTTGTTTATCCCTATAAACTATGAATCTATGTCCATCAGGTGACCAAAAGGTTACTCTTTTGAGATAACAATCAATACAAGCTTGAAAGGTGGTCAACCAGTCCATGCCAAAAATTACATCAAATTTTGAAATTTCTAATACTAGATAATAAAACTTTAACTTGAAATCTGCCAGTTCAGTGTCAACTGAGGTGCAAACTAAACCCAGTGTTGTGTCTCCAACAGGTGAGACTATGATGAGAGGAGATGACAAAGATTGTACAAATAAACCCGTAGCAGTAATCATAGATGTAGACATGAAAGAATATGATGCTCTAGAATCAAACAGTGCTACTTCATATGAACTGCCAATAATAGCCCTACCTTAAATCACAGAGTGGTTGGCTGCCTCTGAAATGGGAACTAAAGAATACAACCGTCCTAAGGCTGCTGAAGCTGAAGGTCGTCTTGACTGTGCCTGAGATCGGGACATATGGGATTGTGTCGGCTTGCCTAGCGGACGATTGAAGTCCGCATTTGAAATCTTTGACATAGTTGAGGGCAGTTCTTCTAAATGTGACCTATTCGCCCACACTGGAAGCATGAAAAAGTACTTCCAGTATATTGTACCATCGATGCCTGACGAAGTTGAGGACAGTTCCTTCTGATGTGGCCCACCTGGCCACACTGGAAACATGAGGAAGTATTCCCAGTGGACAGATTTGTAGGTTCTGGGGCCGAAGAGTAGTCGGAGTTCTGTCAGCTAGAAGATTTTGTATGGAACTTCTTTTGTGGTCGGTGAAAACCTCTGTCAATATGCTTCTTCTTGTGCTCCATGGAACTTGCAGACTTGGCCAAGTCTTGTTTGACAATACTTGCCCGGTTGACTAACTTTGCATAAGTAGTGATAGCAAGAGGTACCACTCGGTACCTGATGGTGGGTCGTATACCTCTCTCAAACATCCTGGTCTTCTTGAGTTCAATGTCGACCATATAGGGGCATAGCAGGATAGTCTTGTGAATTCCTAATGGTATTTTGCTATAGTCATACCTCTCTGAGTCACATTCAACAATTCATGTACACTAGTCCTTTATTCTGCCTCCAGGAAGTAGTTTCCCAAAAATAGATCCTCAAAACTCTTCCATGTCATCCCTGCCAATATCTGGTCTTCCTAGGTGGCCTTACACCATTTACCTGCATCATTGATCAGCTGCGATGCAGCCAAAACAATTATGTCTTGTGCTTTTGTAATCTTCAGTAGTTCAAATATTTGGACGATGTTCTCTATCCAGTTTTTTGCCTCCATTGGTCCCTCAATACCACTGAAATAAAGAGGAAAATGCAACTGGAAGTCTCTCACAGTAGCTCGGTCGGCAGTGGTAGTCGAGCCGGTTCCTGTCTGTTCTGTCTGCTTTATAGTATTCACCAATACTTGCAGCAGATTCTGGACTTCAGGTGTAAGGGTGGGGACATTGCCACTTGTCTCACTAACATTCTCCAGGGTGTTGGGATTCTTTAGGGGTCATCCTCTTTGTGCCATTTCTTATGTTAGGGAAAATTTGAATCACATTTTATTCACTAGATCATCACAAGAGTTACCCAAAGATGACACGGGGGAAACTCTATATTTTATTTCATCATTTCATTGGGGGAAAACAACCCTAGTTTTGATTTGCATCACACTCGTGGGACATTTCATTTCTTGTTTGAAATTGACTCAAGGAGTTTCCACTTATGCTTTCATCCAACATTCGCTCCAATACCAACTGTTACGCCCTACCCTTTTCCCAATGTTTAAAATCAGAGTATATTTTTTTTTTTAATAATACAATAGAGAAAAAGGGACGGAGATGGCAACGACACGATACGATAGCATCTACTCACGGCACAGAGTCGTCAGAAGAGCTACGCTGATAGAAGAAGAAGACCCCTTAAGTTTGAAGTGGGAGACCTAGTATTCTTGAAGGCCCGCCTCGAAAGGGATACAGTGAGGTTTGGAAGAAAAGGGAAGCTGTCACCTAGATTTGCGGACCCTTCCCAATCCATGAGAAGGTGGGGGAAGTGGTCTATCATCTGATACTTCATCCACAGTTGTCAGGACTGCACAATGCATTCCATGTTTCCATGCTGAGGAAGTACAACCCTGACCCATCACACGTGCTGAAGGTGCAAGACTTCGAAGTGCAAATCGACGTATCTTACGTTGAGAGGCCTGTCCGAGTAATTGATATGGAGCAAAGGGTGTTACGAAGCAGAGCAATTCCGTTCATCAAAGTGGTATGGGATCGACACGGTAATGAGGAAGCCACTTGGGAACTGGAGTCAGAAATGAGAACAGCTCATCCTGAGCTATTTGTACTATTTATTTGAAGCCCTACTTTCATCCTGAGCTATTTGTACTATTTATTTGAAACAAAACAACCATGAGATTAATCTGGATCATCATGGATTCGGCCAAGATATGGTCAAATCCATGAGTCTAACATTTTAAGGGTTTTGATGAATCCTTGTTAAGAACTTGTAAGAGGGAGGAATAATCAAACATACGGGATCATGGGTTCGGCCATAATGAATGGCAAAACCCATGCTATGATTATGATTGGATGGATGGATTAAGAAAAATAAGAAAATGCCTAAGGTAAAAGGATATTGAACCCCATGGATGATTTTATGGATCTATGTATGTTTAAAGATTAAATGACTAACTTGGGATTATTAGATTAAGAAATGGAATAAAATGAATGATGATTGACTCACATTGTTTAAAATAATATAAGGATTAAAAAGAGGGTCAAAAACCAAAGAATGAGGTTCGGCAGTTTATGGTTCTACCAAAGGTTTCCTAGTTTATGGTTCTCTCCTTCTCACTTTAAAACCCAATCCTCAAATTGGTTGTTTATGAGTTTTCATCATCCTTCCGCTCTCTCTCACTATCCAATCCATTTGATTGGTTGTATTTGATTCCCTAGTGCAGGCACGAGAGAGAGAGAGTAATCTTTCTGTTGGCCCTTGTTTAAGCTCACTGGTGAAGATGAGGGTTCATCTGATCCTTCCGAAGGATACCAACTAGTTGCATAAAGGTTGGTTTATATAGCGAATGCAACCAATTGTAGTAATGGTAATGTACTAACAGGTCAGTCGCACCGAGGGGTCGGTGACTAGAAATGTTATCGTTACAATTCCGACTGTTGTGCATTAAGTGCACTCCCAACAGTAATATTCTTTCCGGTCGACATATAATTGTCGCCGATGGGTGGACATTTATGGTGCCGAGGAATCGGTCCATACGAGAGCTCGTTCTAGTGTAAAAACATGCTTGACGCTCCTAATTGTAGCCGTCGTTTAGCAATCACAGTCTAGGGTGTCAAGGAAACTGGTTCTACCAAGGGTTCCCTAGTTTATGGTTCTCTCCTTCTCACTTTGAAACTCAATCCATTTGATTGGTTGTATTTGATACCCTTATGTAAGCACGAGTGAGAAAGTGATCTTTCTGTTGGCCTTGTTTAAGTTCACTGGTGAAGATGAGGGTTCATCTGATCCTTCCGAAGGATACCAACTAGTTGCATAAAGGTTGGTTTATATAGCGAATGCAACCAATTGTAGTAACGGTAATGTACTGATAGGTCGGTCGCACCGAGGGGTCGGTGACTAGAAATGTTATCGTTACAATTCCGACCGTTATGCATTAAGTGCACTCCCAATGGTAATATTCTTTCCGGTCGACATGTCATTGTCGCCGATGGGTCGACACTTATGGTGCCGAGGGATCGGTCCATACGAGAGCTCGTTCTAGTGTAAAAACATGCTTGATAGTAGTTTCAACTTAGAAACCTGTAACCCAGAACGACCTTCACCCATTATTGAGGGGTCGATCTTGGTACTCTCGGTTGGTCTTTGATTGCCGATATGTTTGTTTTTTCAAGAGTCCAGCTGAGTTCAAGGTTTCAGAACTCAAGATCTTGATCGAGGTGTCATTGACCACGAATGGTCGTTTCCGCCTTTCACCGAGGGGTCAGTGCAAACTAGACTCTCAATCAGCGGCATACCTAGAATGACAGTTCAATGTTCTAGAACCTATGTCATTCAGGCCGACCAGTCTTTGACCACGATGGGTCGATCCTGACTGCACCGAGGGGTCAGTGAGATACGTGGTCATGCTGACAGTGAACATAATTCATATTTCCAAGTTTGCTTCCAATTCACTGTCAAGTAACCTTACTAGGCTTCATATGATTTTAACCATTTGTTCTTCTAAGCCTATGGATAGTCATCTCTAAGGTGTGGGTACCACCTAAAGTCATCTATGGCCATAATACCTATTTTGTGATTTCCATAACGATGAGCTTCAATCCGATGGAGCATTATATTTACTCTTGATCATCTTAGGTCTTCAAGCTTCCAGCAAGTGCTTCTTTCCGAGTGATGGAATTGACAAACATAGGGGCTTGACCAAACCGTGGCACTAAGAATCTCCCCCTTTGTCAATTTCATGACAAAACCTAAAAGCTAACCCACTTACAAACCCACCCTTATTACAACACATTTGAATACAGAAATACTACATTGATTTCATGTACATATTAAAATGAAAAACAAGACTATGGTCTTCGCATATTCTTGTTCAGCTCACTCCATTTCATTTTCCTGTTCAAGTACATAAGCAAACAACACTAGAAAATCATTAGAGGGGTTAGTCCCAAAATATAAATATTCATTCATGGACTAAATACGATTAGTAATGAAGCTCCTCCATACTCCTTGATTTCCTAGTGACTAACACTACCCATAGCTTATCCAAAGCTATCAGTATTGAGAAGATTTCTCCCCCAATCTTCTTTAAGTTTGATCTCCCAAACTTCCAAGCATAGAAATTCTCCCTATGTCCATTGGCTTTGATGTCTTCTAGCTTCTACTAATTTCTCCCCCATTTTGTCATTCAATTGACCAAGATTAGTAGGTAGACATCGAGATTTAAACCAGTCAGTACATATGGTTAGGAAAAAGGGGGCGTCAAAATATCAAAAAGTATAGTTTTTCAAGATATATAAACATGGGACATGAAAAACTATCCTAATCAGGTTCATCTGAGAAAGATGTTCGTTGAGATCTAGGAACAATATCCTCTCCGTGGAGTTTCTAGACAACCACCTTGATCTCGTATACTAATTATTCAAGGTCATCCATTCTCCTTTCAAGCGAGGAAACTCTTTCATCAAGAGTGATATTCCTTTGTCGAGGAAATTGAAATTCTCTCAAATATACCTCAGACATACGTTCTGCTTCCTCTTCTAGATCCTCGATTAAGATCATTTCTTTTGCAGCTCCTAGGTTGGATTCAACATTTGAGGCAGGGGTCTTTCTGCAAGGGGTACTCTTCTGAGCAGAGCCGACAGTGTTAGATTCGAGAACATCCTGTACGAACCTAAGTGATCTCATGAGGAAAAGGGGCCAGGACTCAGGGATTCTTCCGATGGTCGAAGATCGAGATTTAGTTGTCTCCTTTTTCGGCATAGTTGCAGGGGGAAAAGCTGAGCAAGACTTTTCCGATCACTAAATCTCACAAACACCGTGACACCCTTGCTTCTGGAAGTGAAGGAAGCAAAAATCCTAAGGTTTTCTGGAGAGATTTTGCTCCGGAAGGTCCTAATGGCTGGTCTAGGGCACGGGATGGGAGAGGGAAATCGCCAGAGCTTAGCGGGAGAAGAAATGATGATTTGAACTGATCTATCATTTTAGCATAAAGAGACCTTTTTAACTTACTTTTTCTGATATACCGACCGGTCGTGACTAACGACCTGTTTGTGTTGATATGTCGATATGTATCGACTTGTCTCCCTTTATGATGTTTTCCCCTTTCAGTCAGTGTTCTGAATTCTAACAGTACCGACCTGTTTGTACCTCCGACTAGTGTAACACCCCGAATTTTCATCACTTATAATATATTGGATTTGGTCCATTTTGAATTACAAATTTATTGAATTTAATATTGATGGTTGAAATGGACCTTAGATGGGTAAGGAGTTGGGCCAATTACCCAATTAAGATCCAATGGGTCATAGATGACCTGATTTTAAGGTAAATGGGTAAGGTTAATTTAATTGGGTCAACTATCCAATTAAGACCCAATGCATTAAATCCACCTCATCAAGTGAGGTGGCATGTAAGTAACATGGGAAGGATGGGACCTACGTGCCATTTGGTGACCATGTCACCACATGCATGGCCAGCTATGTCATGGTTGACTTGGTCAACCCTGAGTGAACCCAATTGAGTTCAAATTAAATTGAGTACATGTGTTGAGTGTAAAAGAATTAAAGTTGCTTGAGTTAAGTGAGTCCAATTGAATGAGTTCAAGTTTAGAGTTCAAGATTAATTACTTGAGTTGAAATGAGTTGAGATGGGAAGATGGAGGGTTTCCATCTCAATGGAGATGAAACCCATGCATACGTTAGGAAGGTGGAAAGACTCCTTAGCTTAAGCCAAGTGTCCTCTTGGTTAAACCAAGGGACTCCTTGGTTAGACTAAACTTAAATGGGAAGATGAATGGACATGGGCTGTTACAAAGGGACACAACCAAGGGGCTACTCACACCCCTTGGTCGACTCTATTCCATTGAAACAAAGAGATTTCTCTCTTCTCTCTCTCCATCTCTACGCTTAGAGGATCAGTGAAACACCAAGGAAGGAGAAGGATTAAGAAGGAAAGACAGAGCAAAAGAAAGAAGGAGAATGGAAAAGGTATGTTTTGAGTTGGAAAACAATATGGATTAAGAATAGGGGAAACCATGGTTTTGGCCATGGTATGGTTGAACCCATGGGTTCCCTATTAGATTGGAATAGAGGGCCAAGTGTTGTTAAGACCACTGAATTAGATATCCATTCAAGATATGGATATATGTTGAAAACAAATGACCAAAGGGTCGAATACAAAACCATGTTGTAATGGTACAAGATTGAATGAATTAGAGAAAAGATCCTGGCCTTGGCTAGTGGGTAGAATAAATCCATCTAGAAGTTATATGGATGATGTTAAATATATTTGAATAATGTTAGGAGTAAATTTCATGAAGTGTCAAGCCAAAAATGCAAACAAAAGAGACTGACAAATAGTCAGTCAACTGAAAAGTAGCGAGTCAAGGAATACACAGTACTAAGTTGGGTTTCAGCAGACTGAATGTGTATTTCAGTCGACTGAAAGTTTGCAGTAAGGCAGACAACTATAGCTGGGCATGATTCAGTCGATTGAATCCTTGATTCAGTCCACTGAATTGAAAGTTTAATTTTTTGAATATTTTCCAGAAACTTCAGTTTATCTGGAAGGGTATAGGGATGATGGAAATTAAATGGATAATCAAATTGATATATGTATGTGATTAAATTCATTAAGGTAAAGAGATTTCACAAAGGGTTAGCGATTCGTTGTAATGTCATCGTTGAACGGTATCTTCACAAAACAGCAAAGATAGTATACTGGACTTTGGTAGGATTCCTACCTTATTAAAATACATTTGGATCTTATATTTATTGTGTTGCTGATTTTCCAAACATGATGACTTGCTTTGATTAAATAAATGTATATGATTATGAACTTTTTTCGATGGTAACATGTGATTTGAAATGAAATGGCATTATTGCATTCATAATCTCATGCATGGCATGGAAGGAAGTACATAGGACAACAAGCTAAGTTATGAGCTGTCCGTACATGACTTGGGACTTGAAAAACTAGCTTAAAAGAAGCTATGTGAACCATTGATATTTTGGCCTTGTCCGGGATTGATAGATAGGGGTACGGTGTAATTTGGGCCAAAGAGTTCCAGGGTAACTAGTCCAAAAACCCTGCGCAGAGAGAGGAGTCCACGCTCCATCTGTAATTCCGACTAACATACGTGGGGAGGTATAACAGTGACCTGGTGGTGCCGTCACAAACCACTGCGGACATAAATGGCCAAGGGAACACCTTGATATGCTTTATTTTATCAAAGAAACTATTGATATGATTTGTGTTGTGATTTGATATGGAAATTGGTTGAGAGATCATTGGCATATGACACCCAGGACATGACACATACATTTACTTGATTTCGATATGATTATCATGCGCTGGTTTTAGTACTATGGATGTTTTACAGTTTTGGATATGATGTGCTTATCTTGATTTTTATATTGATCCTATGTGTACATAACCCTATTTGAAATTCCTACTGGGCGCGTTGACTAATACCCTACTTCTACCCTATAGATAATGGAACAGGGAATGGAAAGAACATGGGACGTGAAAAAAGCCAAGCATAGGAGCTTGGGCAGCTTATGCTAATTTTACTTAATTGATTTTGAATTGCTGTATTGGGAGAACTATTAATTTTGGGATTGTAATAACTTAGATTATTTTGCTATGGTTTGATGATATTTTGGAGATTTAAGTTTCAACTGATTTAATAGTGATTGGCCTCCTTGCTTATTAATATCATGGATATGGATAGTATTTTATCCATATAATATTTCCAGAATTAATTGTAAGTGTGTGAACTGTTTAACTGGACTTAGTCCACGCACACGATATGGTGGCCAGTTAAGGGTCGGGTTTTGGAAACTCGGACTTAGCCCGCATCATGACGTTCCCGCTCTCTCTCACTCTTTATTTATAAAAAAAATATATACTCTGATTTGTGGCGAGTGAAAAAGGGCGGGGCATTACAACTAGTCTATCCTTCGACCTGGGTTATGAAGGAAGACTGGGTGTGATGTTCATAGTTCTTCAATCTTTACTTATACAACTTTTAATGCCAGTGATAATACATACATTCACACCATATCTATACCATATGAAGATTCGATTCACCCTTCTTAAAGTAGATACAAACCATGGATTACGGATCTCTTTTCTGGATCCAAATCAATCCAAGATTCTTGGACACATTTAATTCAGCAAGTTAAGTATATTGTCCAAGAGTGTGATGTCATAAGATGCGTCATTTCTAGGCTTTAGCAAGGCAGTACATAAATGAAAATAATTCATTGCACATAATTTACAGATTGATGTACATTGGAATGAAACTCAAAGCACATTAGTCATACATTCATTTCCTGATTTGAGTATTGATCAAGCATACAGGAATGAGGTACAACCCTTCACACACAGCTCTTATGCCTATTATCATGTTATTACCCAGAACATGATAAATAGTTCTACCATTCTTTCAAGACAGTTCTAATTTCTTGAAAGGAGTAGGTACTTAAATGAATTATTCAATCATTAGGTCACACCAAAACAAAATATCCATTTAATCGACATAGAGCATGTTTCATTCCACATAGGATTAGTAAGTTTTAGAATTTTGGAATGAAATGACACTGTGTATGTATATTAAACTAGTTTTAATCACATACATACCTTATACATGAGGTAATGCACACAATATATTCATTTCCAAAAGATGCACAATTCACTTGGCATATGAAATGAAATACGATATGTATATTC
The DNA here is from genome assembly GCA_013350335.1 of Chimonanthus salicifolius. Taxonomy (NCBI): domain Eukaryota; kingdom Viridiplantae; phylum Streptophyta; class Magnoliopsida; order Laurales; family Calycanthaceae; genus Chimonanthus; species Chimonanthus salicifolius. The sequence goes on along the minus strand of CM023539.1, from coordinate 23,405,317 downwards.
CAATACAAGAGTGCATACCAATATGTACAACACATATCTTACAATAGATCAATCCAACAATCAAACAAGAACATGGATCGAATGTAAGATACACAATTATTCCAAAACATGTTTCAAATGTGACACCTACAGTGGTATCCCTTCTCACATTTGAACTTACTTTGTGAGACTTGGAATCTAAGTCCACAATCGAGTGATGCCCTTTTATTAAATCTGGTCTTAGCCATGGGTGCCTTCCCATTTTATCATATGGTTCCACATTCCAGATTTTGTACCATGATGTTGGTCTCTAAACATCTCGATACATGGCCTTGTAGGACACTTGGAGGATACTACCTTCATCAAGTTCTTTTATTCCATCCTCTTCTTCTCTTAAAGGATATAGCTTGGATTTTTTCAATGGATGAATTTAATCAATCACCTGTATTTTTCAGCACACAAATTTATTGATACGTGATGTTATCCACTAAGCTAAAAGAGGCAATTTTTCAGTGGATTCTTTCAGCCTCTTTTGTTGTTTCATGTTTTTTGAATATTTTGATAGCATATCATGAAACAACACTAATGAATGCTATATATGTTTGGTTTACGTGCATAGCTAATTCATCATTAGTCCAAGCAGTTTTGGTCTTAGGGCTGAGTGGTCACTGAAGTTGGGTTTATCCAATACCTCTTCCATAGGCACAGACCGCTTTCTATTCACCTATTTCCAATTATGTTTTTATGATGAAAACATTTTATAGTTCTTCATTCCATTTTTCATAAAAAACAGAGTCTTGGAAATATCATGGCTTTCACTTATAGCCATCGTTCTAACACTGATCAACTCGGATGGTTAGATCCTTCCTCAAGAGCACCAGGTTCTGATACCAAATAAAAGTTCCCATGTTCAAAGTGTTAGAACATCATATTGACCCAGGAGGAGGAGGAGGAGGAGGAGGGGGGGGGGGGGGGGGGGGGGGGGGGGGGGGGGGGGGGGGGGTGGAATAGGTCAATCCCATTTTTAATGGTGTTCACAAATTTCTTGATTATATAAAGGGCAGCGGAATGTTTATCAAGAGATTTGTTTAGTGTGATAATTTATTTAAGCGATCACACTAAAATTATGACCCTTTACATAAACTTTGATTATTAATGCTTATGCGCAATGTGTATAATGAGATAATCAATATACAAAGTAATATGTGTTAAGAAGAGTACTTAAATAGTAAATACAAACACACATGAATCAAACACCACAAGACCAATTTAAAGTAGTTCAGTTAGTCAACCTACATCCACTGTAAGGACTCGCTCAACCTTGAGCTATCCCCAAAATCCACTCAGTGGAGACTTACACCCTCACAATTAGAGTATGAATTCCACCTGCACTCAATCAGCTGGGAATTTCACCCACCACTGTCAAATAAGAATTCCACATATCCATTTGGCCGGGAGTTCCACCCACCTCTATACCAGAGACAACGCTCTACAATTTTTTATAGTGATTCCGGGGTATCTCCCCTTAATCCACTTTCGGAACAAAGGTCTTAAAGAAAATTAAAACGAAGAAGCATTTGCCTTTGAAGTTCTTTCTTCTGATGTGTGCTTCTTCGAGATCCCACCCATGTATGCCGACACTCTACCTCGTAGGCGTCGTTTAGCAATCACAGTCCTAGGGTGTCAACAAAACTAGTTCTACAAAGGGTTTTCTAGTTTATGGTTCTCTCCTTCTCACTTTGAAACTCAATCCTCAGATTGGTTGTTTATGAGTTTTTGTCCTTCTTCTCTCTCTCTCACAACTCAATCCATTTGATTGGTTGTATTTGATTCCTCAAGTGTAAGCACGAGTGAGATGAGTGATCCTTCTGTTGGCCCTTGTTTAAGTTCACTAGTGAAGATGGGGTCCATCTGATCCTTCCGAATGATACCAACTGGTTACATAACGGTTGGTTTATGTAGCGAATGCAACCAGTTGTAGCAACGGTAATGTACCGACAGGTCGGTCGCACCGAGGGGATCGGTGACTAGAAATGTTACCAGTTACAATTCCGACCGTTGTGCATTAAGTGCACTCTCAACTGTAATATTCTTTCCCATTCGACTATGTCGTTGTCGCCGATGGGTCGATGCTTATGGCACCGAGGGGTCGGTCCACACAAGAGAGCTCATTTTGGTGCGACATGCTTGATAGTAGTTTCAACTTAGAAACGTGATACCCAGAACGACCTTTCTCCCATTACTGAGGGGTCGGTCCTGGTACTCTCGATCGGTCTTTGATTTCCGATATGTCTGTTTCTTTGAGAGTCCACATGAGTTCAAGGTTTCAGAACTCAAGATCTTGATCGAGGAGTCATTGACTACAAGCGGTATTTCAGTCTTTCACCAAGGGGTCGGTGCAAACGAGACTCTCGATCAGAGGCATACCCAGAATGACAGTTCAATGTTCCTAGAATCTATGTCATTCAGGGCCGACCAGTTTTTGACCATGATTGGTCGATCCTGACTGCACCGAGGGGTCGGTGAGATACGACTGGTCGTGCTGACAGTGAAAATAATTCATATTTCCATGTTTGCTTCCAATTCACTGTCAAGCAACCTTACTAGGCTTCATATGATTTTAACCATTTGTTCTTCTAAGCCTAGGGATAGTCCTCCCTAAGATGTGGGTACCACCTAAAGTCATCTATAGCCATAATGCATGTTTTGTGATTACCATACGATGAGCTTCAATCCGATGGAGCATGATCTTTACTCTTGATCATCTTGGGTCTTCAAGCTTCCATCAAGTGCTTCTTTTCGAGTCATGGAATTGACAAACATAGGGGCTTGTCCAAGCTGAGGCACTAACAAGAGAGATATTGAAAGTTCCCTTTCCAAGGGTGCTAGAACAATACGATTGACCCTAGAGGGGGGGGGGGGTGAATAGGTTAATTCAAATTCGATGGTCCTTTTTGAAATTAACTTGATTGATTAATTATGTGCAGCGGATTTAACAATCAAGAATGTGTGTGTTAGCAAATGTGATTAAACAATCAACACTAAGAAATTGGCTCTAACACCACAAACGCAATGACACAAGATATATAGTGGTTCGGTTAGCCAACCGACATCCACTGTTAGGACTCGTTCAACCTCGAACTATCCCCAAATTCACTATGTGGGGACTTACACCCTTACAATTAGAGTAGGAATTCCACCTCTCTCAATTGACTGGGAATTCCACCCATCACTGTGCCAGAGACGACGCTCTAGAGTTTTTTATAGTGGTTCCTGGAGTACCTCTCAAGTTGTGTCGACGCTTCTCCTTAAAGCTTCTTTCTCGCTGATGTGTGCTTCTTGAAGATCCCACCGAAGCTGTGTCGACAGCTTCTACTTGAAGCCGTCGTAATGCAATCACAACATCTGCATGACAAGGAAACTTGGCTTAACCAAAGCTTTCCTAGTTTATGGCTTTTTCACTTGCAGACTAAATCCGAAGATTGGTTGTTTATGATCTTTCTCTCCTCCTCTCTTTCTCACTTGCAAACACAATCAATAGATTGGTTGTTTATGATCTTTCTCACAAGAGTGTTGATCGTTCCTTAGAGTGTATAACTCTTTTCAGCTCAAGTAAAATAGTAAAACAATCAGACAATACTCAATATTTATAGAGGAATTTTAACAGTCATTTAGATTGTCCAGGACCGACAGGTCGATGGCACCGATGGGTCGGTATTCATATTTATTATTGTTCAACCACCCGACTGTTGTGCATTTAATGCACCCCCAATGGCATATTTATTTCCTAGCGGATATGTCGGTGTTGCTGATGGGTCAGTTATGGCACCGATGGGTCAGTCCATACGAGAGACTCGTTCTGGTACAAAAACATGCTTGACAGTAGTTTCCACTTTGGAAACCTGTTACCCAGAATGACCTGTCGTCCTTTGCCGAGGGGTCAATCCTATTACTCTCGATCGGTTGTGATATACAGAGATGTTTGTTTTACCGAGAGCCCTTATGAGTTCACAGTCCAGAACTCATAAGTTTTATACCTACGAGTTGTCGACCATGAGGGGTCGTTCAAGTTCATCACCAATGTAACACCTAGGATTTTCAATGCATAAAAATATTGGATTTGTCCATTTAAATTGTTAAATTAGATGAATTTAAGGTTTATGGATGGAATGGACTTAGATGGGTAAGAATTGGGTCAGTAGCCCAATTATGATCTAATGGATCAAGGATAGAATTCGGGTTGGAAATAATCGGGTATGTGTGATTAAATGGGTCAACTACCTAATTGGGACCCAACTGGTCATAGATGAGCTAATTAGAAGTAAATGCGTAAGGTTTGTTAATTGGGTCAACTAACCAAATTAAGACCCAAGGCATGGGATCCACCTCAAAAAGTGAGGTGGCATGTATATGAGGTGGCATGTGAGTGACATGCCAAGTGGGACCCAAATCCACCTCATCGAGTGAGGTGGCAAGTGGTTAATGTCATATGCATGGTCGGCTAACCATGGTTGACTTGGTCAACCATGGGTGAGCTCAAAGGTTGAGTTAAATTATGTTGAGTTGATCATAAGTTTACTTGAGTCAAGTGGGAAGTGAGTTAAGTGGAAAATGAGTTCAAATGAATTAAATTAATTGAGTTGAGTTGAATTGAGTTAAAGAAATGAGTTGAATAAGGAGATGGAGAGTTCCATCTCAATGGACACAACCCATGGCCCACGTTGGAAGTGAAGTGGTGCCTTGGCCAAGCCAAGGGACACCATGGTTGAATGCAACCTTAATGAGGAAAGATGGAGGGGTTTTCCATCTCATGGGATGAAAGCCAAGAGGCACAATCCAAGGTGTACAAGTTGGGAGTGCCAAGGGATGCCTTGGTTTGAGTCAAAGGTCTCCTTGGTTAAGACAAGAGACACCTTGAACAAACCAAGAAGTAAAGAGGGGAAAGGGAAAGGACTTCGGCTAATTACAAAGGGGTACAACCAAGGGGCACTTCACACCCCTTGGCCGACCCCTCCATTGAGGAATTTCCATCTCATTCTCTTCTTTTCTCTCTCCCACTCTCTCCCACATTTTGTCTTTACACTTAGAGGACTAGCAAAACATCAAGGAAGGAGAAGGATTAAGGAAGGAATTGAAAGAAGTTGGGGCTGATTTCAAAGAAATACCACCAAGGGGCACTTCATACCCTTGGCTGAATTCCACAAGTTGAGACAAAGAGATTTGCATTCTCTTCTAGTCTCTCTCTTCCAATTCGTCTCTAGATTTAAAGAAATCAGTGAAGAACCGAGGAAATGAAGGACCAAGGAAGAAATTCTGACATTAAAGAAAAGAAGGAGACGGGAGAAGGTATGTTCTAAAGTTTAAGAACAATGTAGTATTAAGACTAGGAGGAATCATGGTTTTGGCCATGGTATGGCCGAACCCATGGGTTCTCTATTTGGTTGGAATATAGAGTTGAATGTTGTTAAGACCATTGAGTTATATATATATATATATATATATATATATATATATATATATATATATATATCCATTCAAGGTATAGATGTATGTTGGAAACAAACAACCAAATTGTTGAATGCCAAATCATGTTATAAGGATACAAGATTGAATGAATCTTAACCTTGGTTAATGAGTAAAGTAAATCCATTTATGAATTATATGGATGATGTTAAAAGTGTTTTAAAAGAATAAGGAAATAAATTCCAAGAGGAAGGGTCAAGCCAAACATCAAACAAAAGAGGATTGTCCACGGGTGTGCACTGTCTAATGGACGGGTATTATCGTCTGCGAACGGGTTTCTATCGTCCGCGGGACGGGTTTCTACCGTCCGCAGAATGGATATGGACAGAGTGTTGTCTGTGGACGGGTGTGCACTATTTTATCATCCACGGATGGGTTTCTACCGTCCGTAGGACGGGTAATGGACTGGACAGGGTGTTGTCTGCGGACCGGTTGCATGTCTGTAGGATGGGTTCCTATCGTCCGCGGATGGGTTTCTATCGTCCTGCAGGACAGGTAATGGACTGGACAGGGTGCTGTCTGCAGACGAGTTGCATTGTTTGTAGGACGGGTTTCTGCCGTCCGTGGGACGGGTTTTGACCGTCCGCAGATGGGTTTCTATCCTCCGCAGGACGGGTAATGGACTGAAGAGAGTGTTGTTTGCGGATGGGGAATGGACTGAACAGAGTGCTGTCTGCGGACGGGTGTGGACTGTCCGTGGGATGGGTTTCGACCGTCAGCGGACGGGTTTCTATCATCCACAGGACGAGTAGAGGATGGTGATCTGCCGAGTTTAGTCGATTGAATTCTTGATTCAGTTGACTGAATTTTAAATTGAAATTTTTTTAATATAATTTTTCCAGATTGTTTAAATGAGTAAAGGATAATAGGAATTAAATGGGTAATTAAATTAACATATGTGTATGATGAATTTTCACAAACGAGTGTACGATCGGTTTTGACGTGATCGGTGATCGATATCTTCACGAAAACAGCAAAGATATCATCTTGAACGTTGGTAGGATTCCTACCTTGTCGACACACTGTGGATTATATACATGTATTGTTTTTATTTCCATAGTTGATGATGTACTTTAGGTATCAAATGATTATGTTTTTAAGAACTGAGTTTCAAGGCTATCATGTACTTTGATATAAATGGCATCATTGCACTCATTACCTTATGCATGACATGGGAGGAGTCCACGCTCCATTCTGTGGGACCGATTAACATATGTGAGAAGACATATGTGATGCTTGAATGTATGAGGAGTCCACGCTCTATTGGTGGGACCGATTAACATACGTGGGATGGCATAACGGTGAATACTTTGATGTGGCTTGTCCATCAAGAAGATTAACAATGTCATTTGTGATATGGTTGTTGGGTGGGAAATCATTGACATATGACACCCATGGCATGGCATTAACTTAGCATGATTTTGTTATGAATATCATGCGCTGATTTTAGTACTACAAGTTGTTTACAGTTTTGATATTATGTTTCTATAGTGATTTTATACTAATCCAATGTGTATAACCCTACTTGGAATTCCTACTGGGCGCGTTGACTAACGTCCTACTTCTACCTTTAGACTAGGGTGCAAGGAATGGAATGGACGATGGATGTGCAAGAGGCCAAACTTAAGAGCATGGATAGTTTATGCTTACTTTATTTAATTTTTATTTTGGACAATGTATTTGAGATAATTGCACTTTGGGACTGTAACAACTTAGACATATTTTGCTATGGTTTGATGTTGCATTTGGATATTAAGTTCAGTTAATTTAATGGTGATTGACTTCCTTGCTAGTTAATGTTATGGATGGTATTTGTATTCATATAATAATTCCGCAATATTCTTAATGCATGGGAAATGTTTTAGTGGAATTGTCCATGCGCACGTTTGATGGCTAGTTAAGGGTCAGGCTTTGGAAGCTCGGACTTAGCTCGCGTCGTTGTGTCCCGCTCTCTCTCACTCTTAATTTAAAAAAAAAAATAGACTCTAATTTTCGGAGAGTGAAAAATGGCAGGGCGTTACAACCTACGGGTCGGTGCATATGAGACTCTCGGTCAGAGGCATATCTAGAATGACAGTTCAAATTTTCAGAACTTATATCAAACTAGCCGACCACTCTTCGACCATGATGGGTCATTCCTGACTACACTGAGAGGTTGGTGAGATAGACTGGTCGTGCTGACAGTGAACATAATTCATGTTTCTAAAATCACTTCCAATTCATTATTCAACATCCTCTCTAGGCAAGTTATTACCAACATATGCAACTAAGCCTAGGATTAGTCCTCTCTCAGGTGTGGGTTCCACCCAAGGTAAACTATGGCCATATACTTGTTTTTGTGATTACCATGACGATGAGCTTTGAGCATGGTGGAGCATGCTTCCTTGATCATCTTGAGTCTTCAAGCTTCTTTGGCAAGTGCTTTTACCCGAGTCATGAAATTGAGAAACAGGGATTCGGCCAAGCTGGGGCAGTAACAATCTCCCCCTTTGTGAATTTCATAACAAAAACCTAATAGCTAACCCAATTACAAGCCCTTATTAAAACACATTTGAATACAAAATATTACATCAAATACATGTATACTCAGATGGATTACAAGATTATGGTCTTCATATTCTTGCTCAGCTTGCTTCATTTTCATTTTCCTGTTCAGGCACAAAAGCAAGCAACATTAGACAATCATTTGATGGGTTAGTCCAAACACATCCATGGGCTAAATAAGATTTTCTCCCCCATTCTTCTTTCCTTTATGGTTCTCTCTTTTCAGAGTCCCGAGCACATCGGCTTTTGTCTTTTGGCTTCTACTATTTTCTCCCCCACTTTGTCATTCAATTGACAAAGGTTTAGTAGGTATTCATCAAGATTAAGCATTCCCTCATGCTTCTTGCATTAGTGCTTAACTGAGATTTATTTTAACTCATGGTTCAACGCATACTTTTCGTGCAACAAGGTTTGTTTGCCCTTGTTCAAGATGATTTCTAGCTAATTTCTTCATGGATTAAGCTAATGTCCTTAGCTTCTTCGAGTTTCATGCCCCATTCTCTATGCTATCTTTCTTAGCTTTTTCTTCTCATCTCCCCCACAAACTTAGTTGTCCCTAAGCTGATTTTTCCCATGCTTTCAAGCTTTCATTCTCTTTCATCCACAAGCTGTCATGACCAGTGACAACATCTAAACAACACATATTTTGTGATCCCCCATACTCCAAGGATGTGTGCAGCATTACAGCCCGATCCCTAATCTCCCTAGCATGCCAATACAAAGCCAACTCATTTAAAACTGCATGTTAGTCTATCATACTCAAGAGATAAATGACATATATACACAACAATACACACATCATACTAAAACCAAGCCTTGTCATTACATTGATAACAAAATGTGCATTAAGTACATATGGTTTTTAATAGGGGCATTATGGATGCTTGACAAAATATCAAAAGTATAGTTTTTCAAAAATAGATATCATGAAAAACTATCCTAAGCAGAGCCATTCTGAGGGGGTGCTGGAGGAGGAGGAGATGGAGAATATGGAACTTGGTTAGAGAAGGAGGTAGCAGCAACTAGATCCCTGATTGTCATCCTCAACCTATCCAGGGATCTTTCAAGGACTCAATCCTTCTTTTCAGTCTGAAGACCTTGTTATTCAGACTGTCATTCACTTGACGAGGATATTCATATTCTCTTTCTTCATCAGAATCTCTCGAAAGGTCCTCAGACCGATGACTATCCTCCTCACTGGTGTTGTCAGGAATATCAACATGGTCTTCAAGACCAGTTTAAGGACATTCTCCTCTTTTGCTTTATTCTCCCCGTCATTCTCTTCGATTTTCGATGAATATGACACCTTTGTCAACAATGGGCTCTTCTCCCACCTCAGGTTGGGTTTCCTGTTTGTCCTGAACATATGTAGGATTTTCAGAGCTTGAGCCAGGGCAAAAGTGAGAGACTGACCTTTTGGTCCTTTTGGCCCATCGAATGGCACGATTGGATTCTCCTCGTTCTGTAGAGTGCTTAGAACATGACTGAGCTGTCATCTTTGTAGGCATGGAGTTTTCTAGAGGAGATCCTCAACCCATGGCTCGAAGTGGGATGGGATGACAACTGATCCTTACCAAATCTATGAAGATCAATCGATGATTTTCAGGCTTTTAGAGGCTTGAGGAACAAAAACCTTATGATTTTTCGGTGGGAAATCACTTCGTGAGGTCCTACCGACTGGTCTAGGGCACGATAGGAGAAGGAGGGACCACAGACCTTCGCGGAATGGGAGACAACGAATTCAAAAGTGTTGTCGCTTTTGCAGAAAGTGACCCCTTTTTATTTTAAACTTTCTGTCTCACTGGTATGTCGGTTCCATCGATAGGTCGACTTTTTCGACATTTTTCCCCTTTTTCAACAGTGCATATTTTAGCACAGAATCGACATGTCTGTCACATCGACAGTCTATTCACTGACATGTCGTCTATACCGAGTGGTTCATATTGCAGAGCAATCATCCTAATGAGATCCTATCCTTAGTATACATAGACTCATGCATAGATATACCAAACATAATTTCATCAAATCATGCACTTGCACAACAATTCTCATTAAAAAATGTATACATTTCAAAATAATTTGAATGGAATGTATGGTTTTCCAAGTAGAATATGTATTATATCCAGGAAGAGTGCATTTTAGACTTGTAGTTAGCCAATTCCTCTCTTCATATCATAGCGTTTCTCTGCTATGTGAACTCATATGGTCTCTTGTGAGTTCATTTGTAGTTGTCTAAGATATGGAAGTGAATCTTAAACCACAACAAAACATGGTTAATGGTCTATCTCCTGGGTACAAAGATTGTGGAATTTGGTGTTGCATATACACCCCTATGATCGTACCTTTGATGACCAAATCTTGGATTCATCAACTCTTTTAAGACATGACTCATCTGTCTGGGTTTCTTTTAGTATTCGGTGTTGGTGAATGTCTTTTAACCATAGGCTTATCTGAATTTTCTCTTTGTGTTCTCCTTCCAGGTATCTCTTCAGATGATAGCAATTTCTTTTGAAATGCCCATCCTTGTGGCAGAAATTGTACTTACCCGTTGAAGGGCGAGAGATACCTGTTTTTCTCAACACTTCATGGTTCATAGGTACTTTAGTGGATGACGCACCAAGACCAGACCTATCACTATGTTGTCTACCCACACCAAGGAGTCTCTTAAGTCTTTCATTTCCTTGGATAAATTTGTCTTGGAACTTTTATTTGTGAGTTTTTAAATCTTTTACTTCCAAAGATAGTATTTAATATCCTCTTCATGAAGTTTATTGTGATGCCACAAATTCTCGACATCCTTGCAATATATGCTGATTTCTTCTTGAAGAGTTTTATGGCTCTTTTTTAGGTCTGTGTTTTCATTATTAGAGAATTCCAATTTAGAGGTTAGGAGAGATTTTTCTGTTTTAAATCTTCCACTTGATTAGAGAGGTTCAGGTTTTCATTTTTAACTTTGTTGAGTTTTTTAGCTAACCTCTCACTCTCAAAGAATAGGGTACTATAGGAAGCTTGAAGATTTTCATCTTCACTCTCATCTTCCTCTGCTTCAATTGTGGGATTTTCATGATCATCAATGATCGAAGCTGTGAGACCTTTTGATACATCAAACTTTTGTTGAGTCTCATCATCTGAATCACTTTCTGATTCAGAAGTTTCAATATGGGTCACACCCACATTCATAGCCTTTTTTATTTTATCCGAAGGACACTCATTTATGTAGTGTCCTTTTCCTCCACAATTGAAGCATGTCTGCTCCTTGACCTCCTCTCTTTCTCTCCCTTTCCCTCTGAACTCCTCTTGCCTTATTGGGTAATTTTTACTTGGTTCACATTTACACATTCTTCTCAAGTTATTTCTTTTTACAAAGTTTTGGTAAATTTTTTTGGCAAACATTGCCATTTCATCACTTGAGAGTTCATCTTCCAAATTTTTTTTCTTTTTATTTAGTCTTTGTTTGTTTTAGGGAAGATTTCAAGGCAATTTATTCATCCTTTGGTTGTTCAAAATGTAGTTCATAGGTTTACAATAAACCAACCAAATCATCAACGTTCATTAAGGACACATCTCGGTTGTCCTCCATAGCCACAACCATGGGCTTGAATCTTTCTGTAAGATTCCAGACAATTTTGGTACATACCTTGTCCTCGAGTATTCCTTCAGCCTAAAGTGTACATTTGATTTACAATGTCATTTATCTTGGAATAGAAGTCCATGAAGACTTCATCCACCCTCATCTTAAGTGTATCAAACTGATTTTGGAGGATTTGTACAAGTCATGATCCGCCTGTATTCACTATCAAAACTGCACAATTAAGGGCATTCATGGCTTTCCCATCTGCTGTCAAAACAGCTTTCTCAACAGGGGTCCAAGAAGCAAAAGGTTTAAGTGTTATGATTGTGATGGAAGCTGCAGTTTTCTCTTCCGTGGGTTTTTGCCATCGAGTCTTTACAGTATCCCAAATCGATGAATCAATGGAAATAAAAAAGCTTCTCATTTTGGCTTCCAAGAGGCATAGTCGAAATAAGGTGGTTTAGATATTGCATGACTGTCTGCCATGGTGTTCTAGCTTTGGATCTACTTGGATGATTAAATCTTTGTAACGAGCAGCTAGGCTCTGATACCAATTGAAAGTTCCCTTTCCAAGGGCTCTAGAACAATACGATTGACCCTAGAGGGGGGTTGAATAGGTCAATCCAAATTCGTTGGTCCTTTTTGAAATTAACTTGATTGATTAATTACATGCAGCATTTAACAATTAAGAGTGTGTGTGTTTGCAAATGTGATTAAACAATCAACACAAGAAATTGGCTCTAATACCACAAACACAAGGACATAAGATATATAGTGGTTCAATTCACCAACTTACATCCACTGTTAGGACTCACTCAATCCTAAGCTATCCCCAAATTCACTATGTGGGGACTTACACCCTCACAATTAGAGTATGTATTCCACCTCACTCAATTGGCTGGAAATTCCACCCACCACTATGGTAGAGACAACGCTCTAGAGTTTTTTATAGTGGTTACAGAGTACCTCTCCTTAATCCACTTTCGAGTTATAGGTTTTAAAAAAATAATTAAAACCAAGAAGCACTTGCCTTAAAGCTCTTACTCGCTGATGTGTGCTTCTTGAAGATCCCACCCAAGGTGTGTCGACGCTTCTCCTTATAGCCGTCGTAATGCAATCACAATCTCTAGGGTGAAAAGGAAACTTGGCTTAACCAAAGCTTTCCTAATTTATGGCTTTCTCACTTGCAAACTCAATCTGAAGATTGGTTGTTTATGATCTTTCTCTCATCCTGTCTTTTTCACTTGCAAACACAATCAATAGATTGGTTGTTTATGATCTTTCCCACAAGAGTGTTGATCGTTTAATAGAGTGTATAACTCTTTTCAGCTCAAGGAAGATAGTATAACGGTCATTTAGACTGTCCAGGACTGATAGGTCGGTGGCATAGATGGGTCGGTGGAACTGATGGGTCGGTGTTCATATTTTTTACCATTCAACCACCCTACCGTTGCGCATTAAATGCACCCCCAACGGCATAATTACTTCCCAACCGATATGTCAGTGTCGCTGATGGGTTGACCGTTATGGCACCGATGGGTCGGTCCATATGAGAGGCTCGTTCTGGTGCAAAAACATGTTTGACAATAGTTTCCACTTTGGAAACCTGTTACCCAGAACGACTTGTTGCCCTTTGCCGAGGGGTCGGTCCTGTTACTCACGATCGGTCGTGATATACCGAGATGTCTATTTTATTGAGAGTCATTATGAGTTCACAGTCGAGAACTCATAAGTTTTATACCGACGAGTCATCGACCACGAGGGATCGTCCAAGTTCATCACCGAGGGGTTGGTGCATACGAGACTCTCGGTCAGAGGCATATCCAGAATGACATATGCAACTAAGCCTAGGATTAGTCCTCTCTCAGGTGTGGGTTCTACCTAAGGTCAACTATGGCCATATACCTGCTTTTGTGATTGCCATGACGATGAGCTTTGAGCTTGGTGGAGCATGATCTTCTTCCTTGATCATCTTGAGTCTCAAGCTTCTTTGGCAAGTGCTTCTACCGAGTCATGAAATTGACAAACAGGGACTCGGCCAGGCCGGAGCACTAACAAATATGAAAGTTCTCCCTTCGTTTCTAGAACACGATTGACCCAAGGGGGGGGGGTGGAATAGGTCAATCCCAGTTTCTATGGTGTTTACAAATTTCTTGATTATTTAGAGTTTAAATGCAGCGGAATATTAATCAAAGATTTGTTTAGTGTGATGATTTGTTATTCAATTACATAAATGATCACACGAAGTTTTAGAACCCTTTGCATATTACTTGATTATCAATGCTTGAGCACAATGTATGAATAAAGATAATCAAATGCAAAGTGATGTGTGTTGTGAATAGTGCTTAAATATCGAAACACAAACACACAAAGATCAAACACCATAAAACCAAATTTATAGTGGTTTAGTTAGCCAACCTACATCCTATTGTTAGGACTATCTGAACCTTGTGCTATCCCCAAATCCATTAAGTGGGGACTTACAGCCTCACAATTAGAGTAAGAATTCCACCTTACTCAATCGGCTGGGAATTTCACCCACCACATGTAGAATAGGAATTCGACCTATTCATTTCGCTGGGAATTCCACGCACCACATATGCCAGAGACGACGCCCTAGATTTTTTATAGTAATCCCAGAGCCAAGCCTCCTTAATCCACTTTTAGGACAAAAGTTTTAAATAAAATTGAAACCAAGAAACACTTGCCTTTGAAGCTTTCTCTCGATGATGTTTGCTTCTTCGAAGATCCACCCAATGTATGCCGACATTTCTCCTTGTAGTCATTGTAAAGTAATCACAATGTCCGGGTGACTAGGAAATTGGTTCTACCAATATGTATCGTAGTTTGTTCATCCATTCCCCTCTGTCTCTCACAAATTCAATCCATATGATTGGTGGTATTAGATTCCCCAAGTGTAAGCACAAGAGAGAGAGAGTGATCCTTTTGATGGCCCTTGTTTAATCTCACTAATAATGATGAGGGTCCAATGGATTTGCCAAAGGATACCAACTGGTTGCACAAATATTGGTATTTATAGAGAAGGCAACTAATTTCAGCAACGGTCGTGTACCGACAGGTCGGACGCATTGAGGGGTCGGTGACTAGAAATATTACCGCTCAACAACCCGACCATTGCGTATTAAATTAACTCCCAATAGTATAAATCTTTTCTGGTTGACATGTCGGTGTTATCGATGGGTCGACAGTCATGGCACCGAGAGGTCGGTCTATATGAGGGTCTCAATGTGGGGTAACACCATGCAAATAGAGTTTCATGTCCCGAAACTTGTACTGCCCAAACGAGTTGTCGCCCTTTACCGAGAGGTCGGTCCTGGTACTCTCGATCGGTTTTGAACTACCGATATGTTTGTTTTCTCTAGAGCCCATTTGAGTTCAAAGTCCAGAACTCACAAGTTTTTCATCGAAGAGTCGTTGACCATGAGGGGTTGTTTCAGCCTTTCACCGAGGGGTCGGTGCATACGAGACTCTCGATCAGAGGCACACCCAGAATGACTGCTCTATGATCTAGAACCTTTGTCAATATGGCCGACCAGTCTTTGACCACGATGGGTCGATCCTCTTTCCATCGAGGGGTCGGTGAGAATGACTGATCGAGCTGATAGATAAACCAAATACATATTTCCAAGTTGGGTTCCAATTCACTGTCAAGGTTCCTCTCAAGTTTTTTTTATGATTTTACCATTTTTTCAATTAAGCCTAGGAATAGGTCCTCTCTAAGGTGTGGGTACCACCTAAATTCATCTATGACCAAATACCTATTTTGTAATTGCCATAACGATGAGCTTCAATCTGGTGGAGCATGATCTTCAATCTTGATCACCTTGAGTCTTTAAGCTTCTAGCAAGTGCTTCTTCCTAAGTCATGGAATTGACAAATATAGAGACTCAGCAAAGCCAGGCACTAACAAGATACTAACCAACTTCTTAGTGTTTGAGGATGGATCTGGTGCTGGGAGAATAAAAAGAGGAGAAAGGAGGTACAAGGAAGGGAGAAATAGTTGAGGAGACCAAGGAATATGGAGCTGTTCTAGCTCATAAATTCTGTAGATGGTTGGTGGGTTTTCAGCTCAAATAAGTGAGCTGTAAGATGTGGATAGGTTGACTTTTCTCAGCTGAAAAGCTGGATCTAGTTGGTGGATTTTCAACTCAAATAAGTGAGTTGTAAGATGTGGATAGACTGACTTCTGTTAGCTAAAAAGCTGGATCTGATTTGTGGATTTTCAGCTCAAATAAGTGAGCTGTAAGATGTGGATAGGATGACTTCTTTCAGCTGAAAAACTGGATCTGGTTGGTGGGTTTTCAGCTCAAATAAGTGAGTTGTAAAAGGTCGATAGGATGCTTCTTTCAACTGAAAAGTGTGGGGCTGCACATGGGTTTCAACTCAAGTGGCCCACTTGCCATGGTGTCTTGCCAACTCATGTGGCCATGTCATCACTGAGGATTAATAAATTGATTAAATTATTTAGTTAACCACCAATAATTCCATTAGTTTCAGCAAGCACTAACTTTCTCAATAAGTTTCAACATAATTTCTAATTTGAATTTAAAACTCCAAATTTATATTCAAAATTCATCCAGAAAATAAATCGAGTCCGAGGGTCAAATTCTTGGGTCGTTACATTTTTATCAAGTTTTCCCAAGTTATCTTTTCTATTGAAAATGAAGTATTTGCATCCAAATTTTTTAAATATCCTATGTTTGGTTTTCTACCTTTTTGTAGTTCATAGAGAGTTTTAATTAGGTGCTTTCTAATTATGACCCTAATGATCATGTAATAGGCGGTATTGGTCGCTTTCAGCCCAAAAGTATTTAGGAATGTTTTGTTCACTAAGTATAGTCGTAGTCATCTCTTGGAGTGATCTATTTTTCCTTTCAACTAGTCCATTTTGTTGGGGTATTCTGGGAGCTGAGTAATTGTGACCTCCAGATTTTCATGAAACCTATTCATATCTTGATTGTCAAATTCTCTGCCTCTATCGCTTCTAATATTGTTGATTGCATATCTCTTTTCATTTTGAACTCTATTGTACAAGTTTGTAAATGCAAGGTGTGCATCATTTTTATCATACAAAATCAAAACCCATGTCTATCAAGAAAAATCATTGGCAATGACAAAAACATAAGTTTTTCCACTCATGTTTTATATTCTACTTGGGCCATATTGTAATACCTTGACCCATGATTAGTCTAATTTGTGTGTGGTTTGTTGTGAGTTGGAGTTGGTCAATCCACTAGTGTGAGTAAAGGTTGTCAGACTTCTATGATAGCCATTGGTGGAGTTCAATTAGAGCGTGACCTTATGGTTTTGGGTACGAAACCATTCTAGGCTTGGATTGGATATCTGTTGCTATTGTGATTTAGATTGCTTTAAGAGACGTGTATCTGGTCGATCACCCATAGAGAAAGATTTTAGTTTGGAATTGAACCTTTCCTTGGACCCTACATGATTTGTCGGAAGCTGCTTGGTCAATTGCCTAGTATGGGTTAGGAGAATTCATAATCCTTGGATATGAAGTACCCAAGGAGGTATGCGATTTCACAGATGTGTTTCTAGAAAAGTTAACGGGATTGCCGCCACATGGAGATGTTGAATTTCCTATTGACTTGCTTCATGGTATGTCGTCTGCTTCTATACTTCCATATAGAATGGTGCTAGTTGAGTTGGTAGAATTGAAAAGTCAATTGGATGGTTTTATGAATGTTGGTTCAATCTAACTTAGTGCATCACATTGGGATGTACCAGCTTTGTTTGTTAAGAAAAAGGATGGATCTATGAGGCTTTGTATCGAATATCGACAATTGAACAAAGTGACAATTAAGAATAAGTATCACCTCCCCTGAATTGATGATTTGTTAGATCAGTTGAGAGAGTCCTCGGTATTTCTCCAAGATTGATCTTCAGTTAGGATATCATCAGTTGAGAATTAGGGAATGTGAAATTGAGAAGATTGTTCTTGGTCATTATGAGTTTGTAGTAATACCGTTTGGATTAACTAATGCTCTTGCGACATTCATGGCTCTTATAAACAAAATCCTGAGACCATATCTGGATCAGTTGTGGAAGTCTTTATTGATGATGGATCGACTAAGAAGACCCAATTCATAGGCCCCGTGTCCTAAATCTTGGTAGTTATAAATGGGTGTTTGATTCGTTAGTGTTGGATATGTAAGGAGGTAAATGTGGACGTGGATTGGAGATTCATCCATCAGACCTTTTAAATTATTTATGGAGGTGGGTGTCTGGTCCTCCCCCGTAGGAGGTGAGTGACAAATTGTGTTTTCCCATTTTGGGCCGTGTTTGAAGACTTAGACATTGGAGTGCTGAATAACAAATAGTTGGAATTTATGAATTCAGTTGAGAACAATAGATTTCATTTGATTTATGGCATGTTTGGAGACCCATAATACTTGAGTCTTGGATGAACCTTTACTTGGTGAGTTAAGTTGAGACTATGAAGTTAAGTTATTTAAGTCGCGTTATGACTTTCATATGGATAGAAATGGATACATGTATTGAGTTACAGTTGTGGATTATGTGCATACATTTCTAAGATAGGAAAACTATGTTAAAGATGTTGCAGTATAGTTATCTATTAAAGGGTTTTGTTGTGAATGTGACAAACCCTGTAGGAGTTATCGAGATTGGAGGTAGATAGCTTTACCATGTCGAGAGTGGTAAAGGTACCCGTGTAAGGACTACCAAAAGTGGAGGTCAAAGTCTTGCGGTGATGTGACATATGTGACGATGGAGCGATCGCTGAAAAAAAAATGTGGTTGTCTATGTGGATGGGATTTTATCTTATAAGTGAAGGCTCACATGCTATATGTTAAATGGAACAACTAAGAATTTTAGTTAACAGAAATACAATTTCTAAAGTCACTGTAATTTCAACCGATGTGTGGCAGTAGATCCTGATAAGGTTGGGGTTGTACTCAAGTGGGAAAGGCCACGCAATATGTTTGAAACCCACGGTTTCTTAGGCTTGGCAGAATATTATTAGATGTTTAATAGAGATTCTCGAAGCTTGTTGTACTTATGACTAAACTAACCAGGAAAGATGTCAAGTTTGTGTGGGCATACACATGTGAGCGAGCTTCTCAAGAACTGAAGAGAAGGTTGACTTCTTGCCAGTGTTGGTAATTCTATAAAGAGGCTTTGGTTATTATATTGACTATTGTGATTCTTCAAGGATGGGCTTAGTTGTGTATCAATGCAAAAGTTGTATCAGAATTGTTCGTCGATCAAGGTTAGTACCTTAGTTAAATTTCGAGGGCGAAATTTCTTTAAAGGGGGTAGGTTGTAGCGATCTAACCCAAAATAACAGGTTTAAACCCAAATAGAATTGTCGATGGATTTTTAATCAGGTGTTGTCTCTATTTGCCTACTTATCTGTTTGAAATTGTTTAAATTTAATAATTGATTTAAAAATCCAATTTTGACCAAGATTCTAAAAATAACAGATTTCTATTTTTGAAAACCTTCCAAAATCAGAAATTTCTAAAATTGGCATGTTATCAGGGTTCACAACTGTTAAGAAAATTTATTTGAATATTATTATTCAAATTTTAATTTTGGATTCTATTTTTGGAAACTTTCTAAAATTAGATTTGATGGGACCCAAGTGATTTTTATTTTTGGAAGGATTGATTTGAGAATTTAATTTTAAGAAAATAACTATTTTGAGACAAAATCTTGATTATTTTGAAATCCAATTGATTTTGGAAATTAAGTGGGAAATTTTTTTGGGGCATGGTCCCACACGATTTTGTGTTTTTAAAAGATGATTCAAAAAAAATAGATGAAAATTTCCAAAACTCCAATTCGTTGGAGAGGAAGAGAGAAATCCAAATTTTGCTAAAAACGTTGGAAGCAATTTGGAGAAAGGGAGTATTTTTAGAAAATAAAAAAATAAAAAATAAAAAGGTAAAGGAGGCAAAGTAGGGCCGACTACACCTTGTAAATAAAACAAGGAAGTCGTGTATTGCAATATGCAATAGACGAACCTAGGCTTTCTCTCTCTCTCTCTCTCTCCTCTTCTCTCTCTTGTACGTTTGGAGCTTTGGATTTTGAAGATTCCTTGGATTATGTTTGATTTTTGGCTTGGATCTCCATCTTCTCCAAGAGATAAGTTCAGACTTTTTCAATGAATCTAGTGTGATTTCCTTGGGTTTCTTGATCTTTCCATCTCTTTTCTTTTTTTGTTTTCTCTCTAAAACTTGGATCAGATCTCCATGGTTTTTATTGGTGAGATTCAAATATGGAGATGAGAGAAAGAAAAAGAGAAGGAAAAAAAAAACGATTGATTTAAGAATTTAAACCAATTAGAAATCAAATTCCAAGAATTCATTGAAATTCCAAGGAAATTCAGGTCAACCACTACAGTTCCAATTTGCGCAGCTTGCAGTTAAAAATCTCATAACTCGGTCTAGGAAGATCTCCTTGGGACGCACGACATATCGTTACAATCATAATTCAGAGACCTACGTACTGGTAGAAGATGATAATTAATTAATGAACGTGTTTTCTCCTAGAAAATTCTGTAATATGAGCGAATTTCACCCTATTAGGATTTTCTTGGAAAAGTGTGTAAATCTTGGAAAATTTGGTTTACGAATTTTGGGTTGGTGGAACAGAACCCCTATGACCTGTAAGAGATGGACTCTTTTAATATAAATTAATAGGGAGTTGATTGTTAAGTGGTTTTTGAATTTTTAATAATTGCAGAGATTTAAATTGAAATTTTGCTAACTTAAAGCTTGGATTTTTGGTGTAATTTTACTTTATAACTTGATGTGAGGGATTCAAATACTTTTATGACTATTATATTGTTGAATTCCTTTGATATTATGATTTGTGTGTGGGAATGCATAAATGCTGGGTTTAGAACAAAATGACTGAGATTATTTGATTTAACAGGTAAAATCTTGTGCATCTCACAGAACGTATGGAGGAAAATTATTTTTTGCCAAGTGTTAAAGTCAGTGAGTGACTCAGTTAGCCTAGACTGGTATCGTACCTGTTACCGTGTTGGAAAATCGATGATATGCATTCATAAACATATTTGGAATGGTTTTATCTTATGTTTGGAATATTGGTGTTTATTGTTGGACCATGTTATGCCATATGTTGTTGAACCTTGATTATTACATATGTTCTTATGGAATTATATGTGTTAGGGATTATATTTTAGAATTGCTACATTATTACGATGCTGGTTCATTATAACATATGTTAATATATTTTAGATCTCCATAATTTACTTTGGACATGGCATACATGCATTGATATTATTTGCAGGTACATTCATGCATGAGCATCCACGGTTGGATCGGTGTTGGAGATTTTGCGCTTTTATAGCTCTTTTGGTTGGCCTTCGGGTCTGAGACAGCGAATTATGGTCGAATCCTTGGACTAAGTTGATGACCAGGGGAGTTGCCTCGATGATCATCAACTATGTTTCTATTGTAATAATGTTGGACATTACAAGCTTGAATGTAACCTTAGGAAGACGCACCTTCAAGTGAAGACCATTAATCACACTCCAAACATTAAGGTTAAATGAACCCACCACCTAAATGGAAAGCTTAAAATGCATCCACCTAAGCCTAATGTCAAGAGACATGTACCCCAAGGAAGGTGGACCCAAGGCAAGACTCCTTACTAAAACAACTTGATCAAGTCTTGAAGGAGTTGAGGCATCCAATGTTTGGACCCCCAAGGTATGCCCAAAGGAATATGTTTGAGAGACCAAGCTCAACCATTGGGGTACCTACGAGATAGACCACCACCTAATCATGTTTTGTTTTGGTTTAAGATTCACTTTCATATCTTAAACCATTACAAATTGAACTCTAGTGGCAAGTGAGTTCAAATAGCCCATGTGCTATGACATGTAATAGGAAATTGGTAACTATAAGGTTAGACTATGCATTTCCTGGCTATTACAATAGTCTTGCTTGGAAAACCATACATTACTTGAAAATTAGATTTTCAAGTGGTATATTTCTGTTCAATATGCTTAACATGGTTTTAGTGTTTGCATAATTGAATGTGTGTGGTTTGTTATCTTGTCTTGCATGGATTTGATCATATATGCTTAAATTGGTATATGATTTTCAATTTGATCAATTGCAAGATGATTTTATGACTATATGTGATGCTCATTATGTGATATATGATGTGTATGTCATGAATTTTTGTGAAAAACTTATAGGGAATTTTCAAAACAAAATTGGAGTTTTTGGGAAAAATCAGTTTCTGGTATGGCGACATATCACTAGTGTGCGATGTTTCAGCAAAGTGATCAATCGTCGAGTGACAATGCATCGGTTGTAGGTAGCAATGGACTTGGGAAGAAAATCCAGTTTTGAGTCTTAGCGACTAATCGCCAAGTGAGCTTGGATCGACAGGACGACTAATCGTACAGAACGATATATCGTCCGAGTCGAGTAGGTGTTTTTAAGTTAAAACCCTTGCTGCGTTCGAAACCATTATCATCCCTCTCTTTTCGATCATCTTCTCTAAAACCTCCCTTCTACCGACGAACGAGCATGACGTAGCCTCCATATTCGATCAGTACCACCGATCTCTCGCCAGAATAGGCCGGAAAAAGGTTGCCTCTACCATCAGAGACCTATTTTCTCGTGGTTTTTAGTGTTTTATCAGCTCGGGTAAGGCTCTATCCTCTTTCATTTCGATTTTATCTTAGAGGAGTATTGAAAAACCAATAAAAAATGGCAAGGACAAAGTGTCCTCTGATTTTGAGACTCGAGACAATGAGGAAGATCCCATTGGTTCCTCTCCACCTCCCAAAAAGCCCAAACCTTCTTAAGGGAAGCGAAAAGCTAACAAGCAGGGTGGTTCGACCCTAAGCTTTGAGGAATCTCCTTCATCTCAAAGTCCTAACACTCCTGGTTATAGGTTCAAGTCCAAAGGAAGGAAGGCCGCTAGTGAGAGACCTCCTAAACCGTAACACCCTGGATTTTCAAGTTATAAATATTTATGGAAATTACCCACTTAATTTGTGAAATTTTAGATATGGAACTTATATGGGTAAAGTTTTGGGTCTTTGCCCAATTATGACCTAACGGATTATGGAAAGGGTTTTAATAAAATTAAATGGGGCTGAATTTAATTAATAATGCAATGTACATAAATAAAGGATTTGGATTAATTATTATGCGCATGAGATATTTAATCCATGATATGCGCATAGAGTGGAAGCCAAGGAAGGATATGTGAATAAGATATATGGATTAATGTGGCCGTGTCATGAGAGGTTGACATGGAAACATATGAGATATACGCATAATATGTTGGAGTATTTTTAAAGGGATCCTTCCCTTGGTGAAACACGGCATTGTTCTAAATATAGGACTGATTGGAGGTTTATAAAAGAAATGCAACAAGGGGCGCATTGGCTGGTTCTAAAAATAAGAGGACTCTCCAAAATAAGAAAGGTGTACACGGCATTAGCAATGGCTAATTTAAAGGGTCATAGCACCTTCTAAGTTGGGGTTAATTAGAAGTTTTATAGGACAAGGAAAGGGGCACACGACATTCACATCCAAAGAGGGAAGCATGGCACGGCAATAGCATATTCTAATTAGGACTTTCTAAAATGAGAAAGGGGCACACGGTAATTGCTAACTTAATAAGTTTGGCCGAGTGGATGTGTTAGAGACAAAAGGGGTGCAATAGCATTGTCTAATATTGGGACAAATTAGAAGTAATAAAAGGAGAGAAGGAGAGGCACACGGCATTGCAGAAATCAGCAAGGGTCTTGAGGCTATTATGCTTGGCAAGAAGGTGTTCTCAGTTTTGTGTTGAAGATCAAGGAGGCTAAGGAAAGAAGAAGATTGGAAGAGCAAGATCAACCGACGGAAAACCGGAGGAGTCGCGGAACCGGTATGTGATTTGATATTTTTAATGGATGAATGTTGGGGTTTAATAAAAGGGGATGAACCATAGGGTTCGGCCATGATGTATGGCCGAACCCCATGGAAGAAAATTGGAAGATGAATATGATGATTTTAATGGAAAGAATGGAGCATGTGGTTCGGCCATGGTGCATGGCCGAACCCCATGGAAAAGCATGGTTTAATTATGGAATTTTAATAATGAAAACCATGGACTAATTATGCATGTTTTAAAAGGGATTTAAAATGGTTTAAGAAGAAGTTAATAAACCATAGGGTTCGGCCATGATGAAGGGCCGAACCCCATGGAAGGTTGTTGATAATAATTATGGGATTTTGAAGGATGAATCCCATGGAAAGGAGAATGATTACTTTAAATGGATTTGTGTTGATGTTTTCTTAGATGCAATTTGATCATGAAAACCATGGAAAGGTCTTAAAGAATTCATGTTGGCTAAATTTTGTTAAGGTGAGGATTTTTGGAACCATAGGGTTCGGCCATAGTGTGTGGCCGAACCCCATGGAGGATGGTTACTAAATTAGAATCTTCTAATTATGGAAGGACTTTGGTGAATAATTATGGAAGGAGGATTTTTAGAAAGGATTTAAAAATAGAAGGAGAAGATTAAAAATGGGAAAGTTTCTAAATATGGAAAGTGGAGTTTAATTTAGAAAGGATCTAAGAATAGAAAGAATGGATTGTTTTTGGTGGAGATTAAATTAGAAAAGTTTTCTAATGATGGACTTTCTATTTATGAACCTTCTAATTATGGACTTGCTATTTATGGATTTTCTGATAATGGAAGTTGATGAAAATGGAAACTTAGACATCATGATATGGCCGAAGCCCCATGAACCAATTTTCAAATGGATCCCTCAATGATAGATCATGTTTGGATTAAGGAATTGTTATAGAACATTTAAAGGGTATTTCGGAGTGCTATGAAAGGATCTATGTTTTGAAACCTAAACACAAGTTGTTGGAGGGAATGGCAAAAATGTAAATATGGTCTAAGATGAAGAATCATGGGTTCGGCCATGGTGTATGGCCGAACCCCATGATGAATGTTTTTATGGACTCAGGTAATTACCAAGAGGGTGAGGTTCGGCCATGATGTATGGCTGAACCCCACTAAGGTATGTTTGAGGGACTAAGTGTTTAAATAAATTAATTTAGGGATTTAATTATATACCTATGTTCATGGTTTATGTATTGGCTATAAATAGGACAATGGCAATAACGTAAATAGGTGAAAAATAATGGACATAGGGTTCGGCCATGGTGTATGGCCGAACCCCATGAATTATATGATGGAACGTGTATGGGGAATGATTTATGTTTTTAATGTTTGAAAGGATTGGATTATGGGTTATGATAGCCATGGATGGCATTTTGGTAATTATGTGGAATTAATGGAACTCAAACATAAGTTGATGGTAAGAATGGACATTATTGTAAATATCGGCTGAAAATGACAAACCATGGGTTCGGCCATGGTGTATGGCCGAACCTCATGAGGATTGTGTATATGGACTTAAACATTATTAGTAAATCAAGTAGGACTTGGTTTTGATTGATTTTATATTATAAGGTAACGAGACCTCACAAGGTATTTACAATCGTGAGCGGTTACCGGACGAAAGACTGCAAGGACACGTTAGCGGTCTTTGATAGGATTCCATCTCTTTGAAACCATGGGTTTATGTACATTGTTTTTATCTTGATTTGATGAATTTATATTGCAAAGGATATGTTTCAAATGGTGATTTTAAATGCTATGTTTATATGATTAAAATAGCATGTGTTGGATACGTTTCAAAATGTGATTTTAAATGCTATGTTTATATGATTAAAATAGCAGGTGTTTTCATTGGCATTTGCATCTCATGCATGGCATGGGAGGGATGAACAGTAGCCGGAGATCCACCACTCCGTCGGGGCGTCCGTAAAACAATTGTGGGGGTACCTTGATGAGGAGAATTCCATCAAGAGGATACTATGTATGAAATGTAGCCGGAGATCCACCACTCCGTCGGGGCATCCGTAAAAGAATCGTGGGGGATACCTTGATGTGATTTCCATCAAGAAGATTCTGGAGATCCACCACTCCGTCGGGGCGTCCGTAAAAGAATCGTGGGGGATACCTTGATGAGAAGCATTCCATCAAGAGGATATTTTGTGATGGGTGGGACTCATTACATATGATAACATAGCATGGCATTGAATCGGCATGACTATGGTCTTTATTATCATGCAAGGTTTCTAGTTTTTATCGGTATGATTGGATCTCTATTATCATACACTGTTTTGGATACGAAGCTTTATAAGTATGGTATGATTTATTGTAACTAGATTTGATATATATATTATATCTGGATTTTTGGTACTAACCCATGTGTTAACCCTAATTGGAATACCTATTGGGCACGTTGTTCTAACGCCCTACTTCTACCCTAGTGGATGACACAGGAAATCAGGGGAACGCTGAACACGAAGAGGGACAAGCATAGGAGCTTGGATGCTTTTAATTTTATTTTGTTTAAGATACTCACGGACTTGTAATTGAGTATCTGGAATTCAGACATGTAATAACTTAGATGAATTTGCTATGGTTGGATGTTTATTCGGATAATTGTGTTATATCAATTATTGAATAAAGACGTGACGTAATTTGCTATCTGAAATGGAATAGAACTGGGTTCTATTATGATTCCGCATGTTATGATTTTAATTCCGCAGTGATGATTTTATTCCGCATGTTTATATTGATATGTGTGAACCGTTTTCGTGGACTTAGTCCATGCACACATAGGGTTGGCCAGTTAAAGGTCGGACTTTAGAAGTTCGGACTTAGCTCTCGTCTTGACATCCCGCTCTCTATCACTCTACTCTGTTATAAAAAAAATAGACTCTGATTTATGGAAAGAAGCGAGTGAAAAAGGGCGGTGACGTTACATAAACTTCCCCTTAGAAGACCCGAAATTGTTATTAGGGAACCTACCTCACCTAGTTGACCCCAAGAAAATGAGGTAGTTGGAAAATGAAAACTCCTAGGGAGCCTAGTCCCCAAGAGGAGTCTAGCAGTGATGAAGAAGAAAAGAATGTGAAGGTACCTCCAAATGTCAATGAGGGAGAAGGAAGTAATCAATGGAGAGAAGAAGAATATGGAGGAGATGATCAAGAGGAAGAAGAAGAATAAGGAGATGATGAGAATGAAGAAGAAGAAGGAGGTGATTAAGTTGATCATGGGGTAAGAAAGGAATATGAAGAGGTAGAAGAAGAAATTGAAGAAGAAGAGGACTATGATGCCTCTTTTCTCTTGCCTCTCAAACCATACCCATCCTTTGCAGAACTCAACATTGAGAGGACAACTGATCAAGAGATCTTTGAAAATTTGGAGTTCTAAAGCACATTAGGAAGGATGGATGGATGAACGTACTTAAGTGGGGCGGGAAACTTTATCCCCAAATGGCCAAGAGAATGTTATGCTCAATTGAACCTCAAAAAGAGAAGACGAATTGGTTTTGGATCTATTTCCAGAACATTGAGCCTGTTGAGGTTGGCCCCCATTGGTTGCTGAGTTGCTTCGAATACCCATTGTCAATAATGGATACTTGCCCACTATCCATGAGAACTTTGAGACAATGGAGAAGGACAAACAAAGTATGTGAAAAAATTATGTGAGAAAGGGAAGAAAGTGGAGTGGAGAAAGAAGATTTAGCTTATGAAACCGATATACTTCCAAAGTACCGGCTATTGCATTTGTTCTTCTCCTCGAATGTCTACCCGAGACATGGAAATTGAGTAGATTTGAACCAATTTATGTTGGTCCATATGTATGAAGTAGTGACTAGGAATAGATTTTGTTTGGCCACACTCATGTGCAAGACAATCATCAATTACATCAACTCCTCCATGACGAGTCATCCTCTCTTCTGCTACCTCATGTATAGGTTAGCCTTGAATTTTGGAGTTCAGCCCTCCAAGGGATATGTGCCTAAGAGTGTTCGGCCAATCAATGGCACAATTGTACAGATATCCCTGGGAAAGGCATTGTATGATCAGATACTTGGTGAGTGATCATCTCATTCAGCTAATCAAATCTCCTCCTCCACCTCAGTCCCTGCAAGGCAAGAAGAAGCAACAGATGAAGAAGATGAAGAACCGGAGTTTGACCCATCTAGTCGAAGGTTCTTTGAGGAGCGTCTTCATGCTCATGAAGACCGGTAGCTTGCCAGATACACTGCCCTGGAAGCCATGTTGGAAAACAAGTTTGAAGCTTTGGCCAACTCTGTGAAGGAGACCCTTCAGAGCTTCCTCTCCTCCATGTCCTGCAGAAGAGAAGATGCAACCCCTCGTCACAGATCTCCTACACCTCATCCTCCTCTAGGTGGCAACACTTAGGTCAATTTTTCATGTTTTGATATGTATTTTGGAAAACTATGTATTTTGGACATGTAATTATGCAAACCTTGTATGGAATGATGAATTATCAATGAAATGGTTTGATAATTATTTTTGTTGTGCCTTGTTTCTCTCCCTCGTTCTTAAATGCCATAGTGTATGTCTCATGTGTTTTTCCTTTTATGTTTATTGAATGGTATGTTTTTCAATATGGATACATGAATGATTGGATGTATGATGGCATGTTGGAGTTTGGAGAAGCACAAAATATGTGCTTGATTAGACCTTTGTCAATTGATGACAAATGTGAGAGAAATTGCAAGCTTGGAATATAATGATGGAGAAATTGCTAGCTTGGATTAGCCTGATAAAATGGAGAAATTGCAAGCTTGGAATAACTTGGTGTATGGGGGAGAAAACTTGAAAATACTTATTGAAGTCTAGGGGAGTGCGAGTGTGAGTGTGAATGTTATTAAATGTTAGGTCCATGGATACATATTTTATGTTTGGACTAACATCACTGATATCTCTCCAGTCTTTGGTAGTTTCCTTGTGTTTACAGGTATTTTGCAATTGAGCTAGCAAGACTACGAGTCATTTGTTGTCATTTGAATGAATATGTAATTTGTATATTTTTTATGTCAAATGATGTAAAATGGGGTTGGGTTGTCCACTAAGTTTGTATTTGATTAGCTTCTAAGTTTTGTCACGAATTGACAAAGGGGGAGATTGTTAGTGCACCGGCTTGTCGAGTCACCTATTTGTCAAGTTCGTGACTTAGGTGAAGCAGTGCCTTGAAGAGAGAAGCTCAAGACTTAAGATCTCAAGCGTTGGTTGAAGTGTGAATACTCAACAAATCAATGTGTATGGCAATCACAGATGGTAAGTGGCCATAGATGAACACAAAAAAATGATAATTTTACCTTTAAATATTGGATTAGTTAGCTCTTTAATTTTGTTTATTTTGTATTATTATTGTAATATATTATATATCTAAAAATATTAGTCTTTATATCTCATTTTATCTAATTAACGTGTTTTATGTATTTATAGGTTGAATTATTTTCTAAACCTGAAGCCGGCCTTATTTGGTGGAATTCTTGATTTATAGTTGTTGTTGTCTAATATTTTTGCATCTGCATAGATGTTGCAGAACGGGATAGAGTGGAAAGAAAGAATGGAGAGCAATCTGGTCAACAAATTTCATACAAATGAAAATAGAAGCAAATGGGACACGAGCACCATGGGATTGATGAAGTTGGAAATTGAGTGAATGAATTGAGTAATACCAAGAGACAAATGGTGGTATTAAATAATGAATAATAGGAGACAAGGTAAAGACAATGAAAGAGGTGTGAAGGGACCACTCCCATTTCATGTTGCCAACGGTGTGTAGAAACCTAAACTATGAGATATGGATTAAAATAAAGATAAAAGATGTGAAGTGGTGGGGCATGACATCATCATCATGTGCATAAAGAAAATTAGAAGGCTATGTAGAAGTTCATATTCTCAAGAGCAAATTGGCCAGCAAAAACGTGTCTCTTGTTATTCATGGAAATCAACTACTGAATTAAGAACAAATCCAGCATATGTCGGCTAGTTGTAGAGGAATAGGAAATACAAGAAAAGTGTCCTAGGCCAACATGAAGAGACTTCTAGACTGAGCAGTTGGCACCAAAATCAACAGGAAACCCAAGCATGTATGAAAGAAAAGAAATCAGTTGCAGCCCATTCACATATGTTGTCCCATGCCAATCATGTGTTAAAATGAAAAGAAATCTGTAGGAAACAATAAACCAATAACAAACTAATCACACAGAGAGACAAGATTTACGTGAAAAACCCCTCAGGGAAAAACCACGGAAGAAAGAGAGCGTTTATTATTGTATTGTAATTGTAAATTACATCTGCTCAATATTTATAAAGAAAATAAATTAGAGACCTAAATGCATTAGGAGTCTTAACCCTACTCCAACTCTCTCTCTTCAAACAATGCTCCCCCTCTAGTTGGTGCGAAAATATCAGTAGAGCCCAACTTGGACAATATCTCTTGAAATTTAGCAGCAAAAAAACTTTTTGTGAAAATATATGCTAACTATTGACCACTACGAACAAAAGGAGTAGAAATAACGTTAGCTTGCAAATTCTCTCGAAAAGTGACAGCTCACCTCAATGTATTTAATTCGCTCATGAAATACTGGATTTGAATCAATGTGAATCGTAACCTGATTATCACAAAACATTTGTGTTGGTTGAGTCGAACCAAAATCCAAATACTGCAACAAAGCTCGAAGCCAAATAATCTCACTCGTTGTCAAAGCCATAGCACGGTACTCTGCTTCAGAACTTGACCGTGCAACAACATTCTGTTTCTTACTCCTCCATGTTACCAAGTTACCTCCAACAAAGATACAATGACCTATAGTAGATCTTCGGTCAACTGGGCATCCTGCCCAATCAGCATTAGTATAGACTGTAATAGAACAATGTCCATGCCTACGCATCCATACACCACTCCCAGGTGAACCTTTTAAATACTGTAAAATTCAGTTGACGGCATTCATGTGAATAATTGTTGGTGTATGCATAAATCTACTAACTAGACTGACTGCATATGAAATATCTGGTCAAGTAATGGTTACATAAATCAATCTTTCAACCAATCTTTGAAACTTACTAATATCGGATAATAATTCACCATCATCACCAAGCTTACCACCACTGTCAGTTGAAGTATCTGATGGTTTAACTCCCAACTTTCTAGTATCCTGTAACAAGTCCAACACATATTTTCGTTGATTAAGAAATATGCCATTTTTTTTAGTATGCAACTTCTAAACCAAGAAAATATTTTAACACGCCCAGGTCTTTGATGGCAAACTTCTCGTTCAGCAGAGACTTAAGCCTTGAAATTTCATTTTGATCATCACTAGTGATCACAATATCATCAATATAAACTAAAACAATAGTTGTGCCAGACATACCTTTCTTTACAAACAAAGAAGAATCAGATGCACTTCTTTTGAAACCATTACTCATGTGAACGGAACTGAGCTTAGCATATCAAGCAAGGGGAGACTGCTTAAGCCCATATATGGCTTTCTTCAGCCTGCACACATAACCTACTTTAGATTCTTGCAGATGACCAAGTGGTACACTCATATAAACTTCTTCTAAATCATCATGCAGAAACGCATTTTTCACATCCATCTGGATTAATTTCCAACCATGATTCACTGCTAAAGAGAGAAGTACTGGAAATGTGTTCATCTTTGCAACTGGTGCAAATGTCTCCTTATACTTTTCTCCATAAGTTTGGGTAAAACCTATGACAACAAGCCTTGTTTTATGTCATTCCATAGTTCCATCACTCTTATATTTTATTATATATATCCAACGACACCCAACAGTTTTCTTTCCTGGAGGCAATATAACAATATCCCAAGTTCTATTTTTATCAAGGGCCTGCAATTCTTCTTTGATGGCATTTTTCCAAACACGAATAGAGTTGGTTTCCTCGAAAGGTCTTTGGCCCTTGTTCATTAGACATTGCACTCAAGAAAGCCAAATGAGACTAAGTAACATTGTCATATGTCAAGCAAGTTTCCATTGGGTAGGATACAACATGATAAGTGAAAAGATCTTTCATTCTTTTTGGAGGACGATTCTTTCTACTCGATCTCCGCAGAGGAAGAGAAGGTGTCCGATTATGTCAATTGCTGTAGAAATTGGTTGAGAATCTAGAGATAGAATCTCATTAGAAGGTGTCGGTATTTCACTTGCTTTAGAAATTGGCTGATATTCGGAGAGATATAATCTCAGTATTTTGAGTGCTAGTGACTTCATCAGTTAGAGTAGGAAGAGGTACCAAATCAGATACGATCTCCCCTTGGGACTGATTCTCAAAATCAATTTGAGATTGAAAATAAGATTCAGATTCAACAAAGCGGACATCACGGGAGAAAAATGTCTTCCGAGAGGTCGGGTCGTAACATATATATCCTTTCTTGGTAGATGAATAGCCAAAAAATACACACCTGGTAGATCGGGCATCGAACTTATCACGATTTATAGCTTGTTGATGGACATAGCAAACACACCCAAACACATGCAAATGAGAGAGATCAAGCTTTCTCTGCTTCAAAATTTCCAATGGAGACTGAAAATGAAGAATTCGACTAGGAAGGCGATTAATCAAATATATTGCAGTCAAAACTCCATGTGACCAATACCTCTTTGGAACATGCATCTGAAACATAAGAGCTCTAGCAACTTCTAAAATATGACGATTTTTTCCACCATTCTGTTAGGGTGTTCCCACACAACTAGTTTGATGAATACTGCCTTGCTACGAAGATAATCTGAGAATGAGCCATTGGTATATTCTGTACCATTATCGGATCTGAAGACCTTAACTTTGGCATTGAATTGAGTGGCTACCATATCATGAAAATCTTTAAAAACAGATAACACCTCAGTTTTGGATCGGAGCAAGTATAACCAAGTAGCACGTGATCGATCATCAATAAATAACACAAAATATTTGTAGCCATCATAGGAATCAGTTGGAGCATTCCATAAATCAGAATGAACAAGTTCAAAAAAATCAACTGATGTCGACATAGAATGAACAAAAGGGAAACGAGTCTCTTTAGAAACTTGACAAAAATCACACACACTAGAGTCAAGTGAAATAGAAGGAAAAAGACTCGACAATACACGGTTGGAAGGATGTCCAAGCCGTTTATGTAAGATGCTACTTTCCACCAAACTGTTGGTATGAGAAGCCAGATCAGTAGAATTTATCAAGTATAATCTATTGGAATAAGTGTCTTCACCAATTGTCTTCTTATGTGTTCGGTCTTGAATAGTGACAGAGGTAGGAGAAAAAATAACATCACAGTTTAAGGTATTTGTAAGTTTTCCAACAGAAAGAAGTTGAGTTGGAAAAGATGGAACAACAAGAGCATTTGAAGGGGAACTATGTGGAAAAAAAAAAAAAAAACAATTTTGCCACTCCCTAAGACAGGCACTGTAGTCCCATTAGCAATAGAGACATTTTGCCTATCTAAATGGGGAATAAAATCATATACAGACAATAGAGTATTAGTCATATGGTCAGTGGCTCCAGAATCAATAATCCAAGAAATAACATTTGATGACAAACTGAAACAAGTGACGGAGTTGTTGAAGGAGATGACTCAACTGATTCAAATAGAATGAAATATCAGCGACAACTGCAAGAGCTTTCCTATTCTTGTCATAATTGGATTTGAGATGAGGATATAACTTCCAACAATGATCCTTCATGTGTCCAAATTTACTACAATGATCACAATGATAGCACTCTCTTCTGCTTTTATGTCGAACCATATTGTTTTTTTTCTTAGAATCACACATTGAAAACGGCTTCAATGATAAAAAAAAATGGACTTGAAGACCTTCACCAAAGTCACTGCAAAGGACTGCTAAATAAATGGGAGTAATTGGATTTAAATGGGTTGAGAAAGGTGCAAGGGTAAACAAATTCAAATGGGTCCTAGTGGCCAACGTTGGTGAGTTTGGAGTGAGTATGGTCACATGTAGTCAAAATCCTATGAGAGAATGGGATGCAATGGGTTTTGATGAAAGGTGGTATTTAAGAAGTTGGTGAAAGGGCAAAAAATGTCTAAAATCTATGGGAATGGGCCCACGTTGGTGAGGGAAATTGGAGAGGGTGAAGTAGAAGCAGCTTTCGTTTGGGAATGGATTAGGTTCGAATGATCTGACACAATGGGCATATGGCTCTGTGAGAACCACTTGTAAAGGTAGGCCTCATGAAACGTGTGCTTGCAGGTCTTGCATCATCAAAGTGAATCTATATGGGAGGCTAGGGCACAAATAAACAAATCTGAGAGCAAAGACAGCACCCTAGATGTCTTCAGATCTGGTTTTGCTAATGCAATCGATTTGCAGAGGCAAAGCACGCTGCTTCTTCCTTGCTCCTTTGCACTCTGACGTGCACTGTAACAAAACCGATCTGGAAAACACGCCGAGATCGGACGAGTGCAGCGCCACAAAAATACCAATCTAGGATCGGTAACCTGGTTGTGCCGAGATCAGAAACGGCGGCCAAGCAAAAGGGCTGCGTTGGGCTTCAGATCTCAGATCTGAAAAAAAAGGCAAACTCGGTGGAAGGAGGATAGCAAACAGGGTCGATGCAAGCAGTCCTAAGTCTGGACCACTGAGCCAAACTTAGATCTGGCCCCCACGGATCTGAGATGATGGCACTGAATTCTTCCGAAAAAACGATGCTCAAACAAATCCCATAACCAATAAGAAACTAATCACACAGATAGACAAGACTTACGTAGAAAACCCCTCAGATAAAAACCACCGAGAAAGAGAGCGTTTATTATTGTATTGTAATTGTAAATTACATCTGCTCAGTATTTATAAAGAAAATAAAGTAGAGACCTAAATGTATTAGGAGTCTTAACACTACTCCAACTCTCTCTCTTCAAACAACAAAATCAGAATGGGAAGCTAAAATCTCAGAGATGGCTGGCTGATTTAGAAAGAAATATGGACTTAGGACTCTCTGTCATGGTCGACATCACCGAAGAAAAAGTGAAGAAAAACAGCAACTGACGTGAAAATACAGCCATGTGAAAGATGGAGAAAATAACGTTTTTCTTGCAGAGAAAGCAGCCAAAGATTGCAACAGAGAATAGAGAGGGATGATCGGCTGGTCCCAATTGAGATACAAGAGGCGAAAAAATCCCGGAAACGAATCTACATATGAAAGAAGAATAAACAGAAAGGACATGCACCGTCCCGAGCCTGTTAAAAATAGAAGTAGAGAAGGATTGGGCCAAGGAAGATACAGGTAAAAAATAAGGAAAGGTGACGTTGCCGTGTAAAGGAGAAAGAAATAAGAAGAAGTCGGCCAGCAAAGTTTAGAATCGGCTGAGAAGGGTGGGACCCATTGTTTGCCGAAATCCATCTCCCAACATCTATATACTGGAGTCTGCTACCAAGGAAAGTTCAAACTTCGCCAGATAATTGAAGGACGGTGAAAATGAGAGGAATTGAAGAGGAAGAGAGGAGAAGACTTAGGAGAATTTTTCATTGGGTTTCTGAGGTTGGTGATTTAAATTTTCATTGTATTTTTTTGTCTTTTTAATTTCAAATTCTATTGAATTGTAATTTCAATTTCATGTTTTTAATAAATTAAAGGTGTACTGAAATATTAGTTTATGGTTTTCCAATAATTCAATTATTGTATAATGAAAGTTTGATTTTATTTTTATTCTTTTAATAAAGTTGTATTGATTTAATTTAAAGTTTTCAAATTAAATGCACTGAAATATTTAGATTGAAGAAACTTCCTTCTTCGATCTAAGGCTCTTATTAAGATCCCTTCTTTTAAGAGTGCACTGAAATATTTAGGTCTGAAAAAAAAAGTTTAAATTATGTTTAGTCTAAGGTTTAATTTGGAATCCTTGAATTAATGAAGTTCATGGATCTTATTTCTAGAATAGTTATGGATGAAAATTTTGAATGCATGGTTGGTAATTTATGTGAGCTCTGTACTCTAGGCCTTTATTTTATTTTTAAAATATGGCTAATAATGCCTCTTTGATTCTTTGAGCCAATTTCATTCTAAATATGTACAAAGCTAATTCTAGGTGTTTTATCTTTATTTTTGTTTATAAAATTCAAACTCTTGAAAATTATGGAACTAGGTTGGAAATAATTTAATTGCATCTTAATTTTGTGTTCTAAGTTAGATTGAGATTATTTAATATTTTAGATTAATTCCACCATCTTAATTGAAATTAGATTAACTTTGTGTTTTCCATGGAAATTAGATTTCTTTAAAGGATAGTTTGTATGTTTAGGTGTGATTTCTATTTTTAGAACATGTTTTCTATTTTTAGGATATTTCTAGATTAAAATTAAATTTCCTAGATTAGAGAAATAATTCCATATTTAAGATTTATTTCTATGATTTTCTAAATTTCTTAAAATATATAATTCAATGGGTATGTTTTTCATTGATATATTTTCCTAAGTTCCGATAGGTTCGACCTCGCACTCTTAAGCTATATTTTAAATAGTTCGTGCACTTGCGAGTATAAATCTTAAACACAACAATCATAGATGAGCTTAGGTGGAACCCATACCTTAGGTTGACCTTGCCTAGGCTTAGAGATCACATCAGGATAATTAATCAAGTCTAACATGTGTTTGACACCGAATTGGAACCCAACTTGGAAATATAAATTCACTGTCAGGATGACATATCATGTCAGGCGATCATTCTCTAGGACAGCACACGACCAATCGTGGTCTAGCGATATATCGTGTGGAAAAACAAAGGTTCTAGTTGGACTGTCAAACTCATGTGGTCTTAGGACGATACAATAGTTGCCACGATCGATTGCCTAGATCTTGAAGAGTCAATCGTGTAGGCGATATATCGCTGAGACAGGACATAGGCTAGACTTGAACAAAGATGTGGAAATGCTGATCACAAACGATCAATCGGTTCCGTGATCTATTGTGTGCACAAGGCAAGAACAGATCGGCATCACGATCAATCGACCTGGGCCTAGACGAGACTTGACACTGGAAATTACAGTCAGTCCCAAGCCGATACATTCGCCAACCCGTGATCAGTCGCTAGGATACACGGATGATCAGTCGTGTGGCACAATCAATCGCAGGTTGCCATTTTCGTATCGTTACTGTCCATTAAATGCTCAACGATCGGGTTGGTGAAAAGAAATTCAAACAAAGATGATTGATCGTCGG
The DNA here is from genome assembly GCA_013350335.1 of Chimonanthus salicifolius. Lineage (NCBI taxonomy): Eukaryota > Viridiplantae > Streptophyta > Magnoliopsida > Laurales > Calycanthaceae > Chimonanthus > Chimonanthus salicifolius. The sequence continues at coordinate 23,368,551 of CM023539.1, read as the reverse complement.
TACACAATCAATCGTGTGAATTAGTGTTTCGAAAAATATATGTTTGCTTATAAATATTGTTCATTGTTTGGTGGTGAGGAGGTGGAATTTATGAGCCTTGATTAGTGCATTCAAAGGGACAACTAACAAAGGTTAATCCTCACCCACCAAAGGCAAACCTTGGCTTATTCTCTCTTGGAAAAACAATTATGGAATCATTCAAGTATCCAATCGATACAGATTGAGATTAAGAGAGAAGGATTGAGCCAATCTTGTAGGATAGAAATTGTGACCTCAATTTTATAGAAGTCTTCCCAAGGATTGTGGTTGCTCTACGCAGTGGATTGTTGGGATTGTACGAGCTCACAGTGGGTGGATCGTTTCGGCAGCACATCTTCATTTGTAAGGTTCTTCAAAGGCAAGTGCTTCCTATCTTGATTTTACTTTAAAAACCATATCATTGTGAAGTGGATTAAATAGACTGAGTTTCTCTTGAACCACTATACAAAATAGTGAGATAAGAATTGGGTGAAAGTCTCAATCGATTGGATAGGTGGAAGTCATATTCTATTGTGTTGGTGTCATTCCAACGCTTAGTGTATTTGGAGATAGTCCAAGGTTGGGTGAGTCTCAACAGTGGATGTATGTTGTTTAATCGAACCACTATAAATCGTGTGTGTTGTCTCTTTGTATGATCGATTGATTATCTTGTACACATTGCATATCACACACACTTGATTAATTGTTTCAATTCTACACTCTATTAATCAAGACAATTTGAAATGGCATTAAAATTTGTGATTACCCTATTCACCCCCCTCTAGGAATAATTTGATTCTAGCACAAGGGAACTTTCACGGGGTATTAAAATATAGTATGTAACAACTGTAAATTAAAACACAAATTAAAGAAGACTATATCTTTCTCTTTTACCGTTCTCGCTAGTCGGGTACGTCTACCCTTTTATCTATCTTTTATCGTATAAATACTTCAATCCTACATTACATGTTACACACCAATATACAAACATCGTATGTTCTCATCAAAACCACGAGCTGGAAATGGATATATCACAAGATCTCCAACTCTAACCAGTCATCCTCTAGGCACATAAGTGGATTTCATATTTCATTTCAAGATGGCTAGGCCTCAGCATCCCGCACACTTTCAAGTTCACGTTTCACATATAAAAAATACACATCTCATCCCGTTACGTGTGAACAATGTCGGTATCGCGTTTTGGTCCTGTTCACATCTTTTCCGTCAATACAATAACCACAGACCCCCATTCATTGTCGTAAAACTAACGGTATAGAATATCAGATTTAAATGCAAGTATGCGATGCATTTTAAAGAACACAATGTGGTTGAATCTCCTCACCATTTTAAACAGGCAAGAGTTTGTCAAACTATAAAACAGTTAAAACTGTGTAAATAAAAATGTACGATTACAAAACCGGTCTAAAAGAAACTATCTCTTATATTTTTCTCATTTTAGTCCTTTATTTAAACGAGAAGTCAAGACGTACAAGTGCACGTTTAAAAAGTAAAATCTTGGTGACAACGCATGCAATTTTACAAGTTAAATAATAAGACCATCCAAATGGAAGCAAAACTGACCAAAAAGTAATAAAATAAAATAACACCGAATACATGGTGTTTTAAGAAGAGTCGACAACCAAAACACAAAAGAAATAAAATTCAGTGCCTATCTCGTATTATCAACGGGTGATCGTTACCTGCGATGTATTGAGACTGGCCCAACAAACAAAGGAGAAAAACAGTTGATATCCACAACTAAGTTGGACATCATTCTACATGTTGCACTAGCCTAGTTCGGAGTAAAACATTAGTCACTAGAATATGTTCGTCACTCAGAGGGAAAATGGACTAGGAGGTCTGCAGATGGAGAAGTTCTGTAAGTACCAGGTGTACATGCCTGTGAGATGTTCCAAACGGGTGTTCGCAACTCTATTGCTTACCCCTCAGGACAAAAATCCGAGAATGGACCTGTATTGCACACAACACCTACGAAAACATAGAGTGTTGCACTTTTTCTAAGAAAGGTATAATGTTTGGCCAAGTGGCCTAAGTAAAATACAGTATTTAAGCACTTCATTTGCATAAAATAAACACCAAAGTGGTCAAATAAATGAATTTTAATCAAAACAAATCATTTTTGCAATATTCCAAATTTTCCAACAATTACCATTTCGCCCCTGACATTATTCATAAATACCAAAAAATTAGCAGACTGGTCCACTGGCCGAACAGTTCCACTAATTCCATAGTGAATTTTCGATGGCTTAACTATTTTTCCGACACGTGAAGCAGTTTTCCATTTTTCAAGCATTTTTTGTCGAATTTTCACGGACAAACTAGATGGAGTTTTTTTTATTAAATTTTAACCAAAGCTTCCTCTTAGTGAGGTCTACGATCAAAAAATTATAAATGGGGTGAAAAGTATACCGAGTATTCCAGAAAATCAACACTAAAAACTTCTAAGTTCTAGTTGCAGAAACTAAATAAATGAAGAACAGTGAAGAACATGAAGAACAGAGATGAGCCGTAGACGACACGGTAGGAGATGAGCAGGCTGGGGCTGAAAGCCTCAGCTGCAGATATTCTTTTTAGATTCTTCTTTTTTGCTACAGTTAAAATATTTCTATTGTATGTTTATAGTCAAAATTCTCGACACTCTAGTGGTTCTTTTGGCGAAATCCAACGCCGCAGTTGGGTTGAGGATGCGAGTTTTAGTCTGGGTGGCAAAGTCTGATTTCTATTTTAATACCAAAAATTGGATATTTTTCATAAAACCAATATTTTAACTAAATAGAAGGTACACATTTGATATTCAAAACTAGGCGTTTAAAATGTCAATTTAAAAATCTATAAATGCGAAAGATTTTGACCAAATACAGATTGATTGTGATTACAATTTAGAAATTTTTGGATCACGGGGATATTTGAAAAATCGGGTTTTCTCAAAAAATTTAGATAAAGCATGTTAAAAAACCCTGTTTCGAGAAATTGTTGACAAAATCCAGAAATACCACTGAGTAGAGTACTCAAATACATAACGTGTGTGCAAATTTCAAGGTAGTCAAAAAAGTGGTCTCATACATTCTGATAGTTTTTAAAATACTATTCATGGACTTTTCTTATAAAACAAACAATACTGTGAAATGACTAGTTTGCCCTCCGGACTTCAACAAGCCGATAACTGAGCAAACGAGCCTAGATTGGGTCAAACTTGAGTTTTTTGGAAAGCTTACTCAACGCTCTACAAGATTAACAGATCACAAAGCACAGTTAACGGTCTAAAAAATCGCTCATTATTCTAAGCAAGAGTCAGGATCTCACAAAAATCCTTGAGAAAATCCGGCAAAATCACCTCTGGAGTTGAGTTGCAGAAGTAGAAGAAAAATACAGAAATAACTGATAACTGAGCGAAGAAGAAAGACGAACAAAAGACAGCGATGGCAAAACTGAATTTTAAACGAACCTCATGCATATATTTATAACTTTTTCCAATGAATCCCACTCATAGGTTTTTTGTGTGGCTTAGATTATTTGCTCATTTTTCTTTTCTTTTAATTCATAAAATCCAAAAATATCTTATAAAATATCTAAAATAATCATTACTTCCAAGCTTTGCAATTCCTGGCACTTTAGAAATCGAATTGATAAAATCTGACACCTGCAGTTGAGCTGCAGACGCAAGGGTTTCCTTAGTTTGGCGAAGTCGGAAATCCATTCAGACATTGAAAATTGGGTGTTTTTCACGAAGTCAATATTTTATCAAAATAGACAGTCTATATTCTCCGAATTTCGTCACTCTGATTCTGGTGTTTAAAATATCAAATTAAAATTCTAAAAATCCAAAGTTTTTGTTAACATATTGATTACCTTTGATAAACATTTGCAAATTTTCGGATTATGGTGTATCTGAAAACTTTGTGTTTTTAGATAATGCTCGTTTAAAAATCATCTCCCAGGAAATAGTCGAAAAAATTCGATAATACCACTTAGTGCAATACTCAAAGACATAGAGTTTGTACAAATTTCAAGGTCTGACATGGTCTCATACACTTAGGTAGTTTTCAAGACACTATTCATGGGTTTTTCATATAAAACAAATAACATTGTGAAATGAGTAATTTTCCCTCGAGAGAGCTAGATCACTGGACTAACTGAACTCAGATTTTAGTCAAACTTGAACTTTTCGGATAATACTGCACATAAATGGGCCTATAAAGTTGTTCACTCACATCAAAATAGCTTCACCACACAACTCATTTGAATACCAATGCATCATGAAAATGACCTGACTTAAAAAGGCCCACTAAAGTTTTCTCTCTAGTTAGAATAAGATTGCAAGAGACTTCATATCCACTGCCATTAGTTAAGCTGAAGAAGAAACAACTAAATTTGGACCCTCTAACATTACTTACGAATTTAAAGTCCATCTAAACCAATAAAATACATCTAGAAAACCACTTACATCTCTGCAAACTCTTAATAAAGTCCAAAATTATTTAGATTCTAAAAGAAGCATTGGCAAGTCAAATTCCAATTTTGGATTTTCAATGGGACAAAAGATGGTATTGAATACTGCTGGAAATTCCAAAGCAAAATAGTAATCAAAGTTAGAAATGCAGCAACGTGTAGGAAAGAAAACGGCCATGAATATGATGCATTATTTTGTCTTAAGCTAATAGGATATTCTGTCGTCTCGTTTTGCTTATCTATAAATGTATTCCTAGATAACAAACATGACTCACACCATCAAACAATCAACACCAACAATAAGCATAAGCTAATAGGATATTCTGTCCTCTCATTTTGCTTATCTATAAATGTATTCCTAGATAACAAACATGACTCACACCATCAAACAATCAACGCCAACAATAAGCAAAATAAGAGAAAAAGCTTGGGAAATACATGGCTCAATTTCTACTAGCTCTAGTTCTTGCACTCGTAGCAAGCCTCCATGTGGGGAGTTTTTGCTCTCCCATGGGAACTTGCCGTCGTAGCGGCTATTTACTGGGCAAGGTCCACAAATGTAACACCGACAACGACTCTGAATGTTGCAAACAGGGCAACAAGTACCCACAATACCATTGCTCGCCTCCTTACCCGTCACACTAAGGCAACAATGACAATCAATAGCTTCGCTAAAGATGGCGATGGTGGTTCCCAGTCCGAATGTGACAACAAGTACCACAACGATAATGAAAGGGTTGTGGCTTTGTCAACAGGGTGGTACAATGGTGGGAGCCGCTGCCTCAAGAACATAAAGATCAATGCCAATGGTAAATCGGTACTTGCGAAAGTCGTCGACGAGTGTGACTCAGTTTATGGGTGTGACGCTGATCATGATTATCAACCACCATGCCACAACAACATCGTAGATGCATCACCTGCAGTTTGGAAAGCTTTGAGGATCCCTAAATCGCAGGTTGGAGAGTATCACGTTACATGGTCTGATGCATGATTCTGCCTTCACTTACGTCCTTAAACCATATGCATTTGCTTTGTTATGTTACTGTACTACATTCTGGCTTTAAGCATGTAACCATAAGTTGTCTTAAATTTTAATCTATAATAAATAAAATGGTAGAAATGATTATCTAAAGATTCATCATATTTGGCAACGAAAATTCAAAAGGTCAGATCATTGAGCTGTGTAACTTAGATTCTTATCAAATTGGGTAAGAATTCAATTTATAAATATAAATGACTGTGCGGTGGAAGGGGTTTGATTTGGATTCCAATAGACCTCACATTGCTTATGTATTTAAAAAATGAACTTAACTTGAAATTTTAAAAAGTGGATCTCACATATTTCACACAGCACCATTAGATGCCGTCCTCATTATGAAAAATGAATATGTAGGATAATTTATGACTTTCAAAATCTTGATGCATGTCAGAAATATTTAATCGACTCATAATTAGAAATAATTCTTTAAGTGCCAAAAATTCATAAATTTTTTGTCTTTTTCAAGTGTCACCCTATACTTTTTTAACCATAAAACTATATCATATCGATTATTAAATACTATTATAAGAGTAAGGTACCCCAAGGATCTCTTTATTGGCTACGTCAGACAAACTTCAGACAAACTCGTTATGAAGACAAACTTCATTGCCAATAATTAGCTTCTTCATTGTTATTCTATTTATTAAACATTATCTTAATTAAAATATTGCGGTTATAGCAGAATTACAAAGATCATTCGATTGCAGATGTTGGAAGTTTATAATATGTTGGAAGTTTATAATTTATCACCTAGACAAGACATAATTGATGATTGAAACAATGTATTTTCTCTCAAGTTCCAATGTATGGAGCATTACGAAACTCTTGCATGGATGATTTATACCCTTATAATTTAAAATTCAGAAAAATTTAAAGAGTGAATCTGAGTTTAACAAGCTCAACATAATTTTGACTTAGTCACAACTTTTTTTCATTAGAGTTGAAAAACTCATCCAAATTACTTGATTTCAGAAAAATTAAAATTAAATTTAAATTTTATTTTTAAAATTTATAGTTAATATTTGATAGAATTTTTTTCCTAAACAAACATGAAGAGGTGAAGAAGAGTGTGTCACTCCAGAGCTCATCTCTGATCTCACTAAAAGTCCCATATCTGACAAGTTTGTCTCTTTATTCCCTTATAAAGCTCCTACGTTCTCGAGAGACTCTCACCGCACACATTTGTGGTTATAATGCTCAGTAGACTAAAAAGAACGATCTTAAAGCATCATGTCTTCTGCCAAAATATAAGGTCTTTCACAATGTAATCGTCATAATGTGTACCCTCGAAAAGGTAACAAAAGAGGCTTAACAACTTATATGGTCAATGTACTGTATCTTGTCACCAAGGGAAACAAGATTTGTCTTCCCACTCTGTTATGCCATCACATTGTCCATTGTCATTCCACTCTGGCCATAGCTCTACGCCGTTTGGATATCTCTTGACTATGCTAGCTAGGCACTTTGGTTTTTCTCTTCCACAGAGTCACCCATCAATGTCCAGCCATTGGATAAAACAACCATTGTTAAAATCTTCAAAGATACCAAGCAGCAAATTGAGCATGTGGTTACACCTTTATTGTATCAAAAGTCTTACGTTTCTACTCACAAACGCACGAGCCATAAAATAGTATAGCGATTGAGTGTGAGGTCGAATCCAAAGAAATTATGGAAAATATATCCAATAAAAATATGAACAAAATATAAACTAATCATAATATTTGGAATAAAATCGTTTTGCACATTTAACAGTTTAATTAAGAAATCTAAAAATAGCCTAAATCTAACCTAGATATAATTAAGATATTCTATTTCAATCCCAACCTAGTTCCATCATTGATTCGGATTTATAAAAATAAAGAATATGTTATGCAAATTTTAAATTTATAACTCGCAAGCACACGAGCCATTAGATAGTATAGCGATTGAGTGCGAGATCGAACCCATCGGAACTTAATAAAAAATATCTATGAAAAATACTCCATTAAATTATATACTTAAAGAAATTTAGAAAATCATGGAAATAAATCATTAACATGAAATTATTTCTCTAATCTACGAAATTTAATTTTAATTTAGAAACATTCTAAAAATAGAAAACATGGTCTAAAAATAGAAATCACACCTAAAGAAAGAAACTATCCATTAAAAAAATCTAATTTCTATGGAAAACATAAAGTTAATCTAATTTCAATAAAGATGGTAGAATTAATCTAAAAAAGTATAAACAATTTTAATCTAAATTAGAACAAAAAATTAAGATGCAATTAATTAATTACAAACCTAGTTCTCAATTTTTCAAGAGTTTGAATTTATAAACAAAAGTAACATCTAAATTACCTATATACATACTTACAGTGGAATATTTGACTTAAGATTAAGGAGGGATAATTTTCCATATTTTAAGAATAAAACCCAAAACTAGACCATGGAGTTCACATTTATTAATGATTATTAATTCAAAATTTTCATTCATAATCAATCTAATTAAGAAAGAAAATGAGTTTCATTAATTAAGAATTAATCAAAATAAACTTAGACTTAGAAAGAATTCAACATAAATTCCAAATTCCAAATTCTTCACCTACTCTTAAAAAGAGTCTTAGAATGGAAAATTAAGGTTCTAGACTTTCCCAAAATTCAATGTTCAAATTGGTAATTCTACAATTAAATCTAAACATGCAATTTTAAGAATATTGAAAATCAAATCATCACAATTAACAAACATTAAGTGGTAAACCATAAATCTAATTCAATGTATTGAATTTATTAATAAAATAACGAAAAAAGAATTACATAGCCATGGAAATCTTGGAATAAGAAATTACTATGAGATGTTAAAACACCAACCTAAAACCCATTGTAGAATCTAAATTCCACACTTTCTTCCCTTTTCTTTATCTTCCTTTCCAACGCAACAACTATTAATGCAATCGGACATAGAGTGGAATGTTATGGCCAAAATACTAAAGCTGTGTCAAATGTTCCTTTTTTTTCTCAACTTCTAATTTTGTTTCTTTTTCCTAAATCCACTTGACAAATTCGAAAATCCTCTTATAATGACTTGTAAATTTCGAATTTCCTCATATGTATCTTGACATGATGAAAATAAACTTCACACATGTGGATTTCTTCATTGGTTTTTCTTAATAGGCTTAATAATTGGGTTTTTCAAAGTATGGAAAATCTAATAAATAATTTTACCACTTACTTTTAATTCTAAAAATGTACTAAATTAATCCAAACTCTCATAAATGAATTTGAATTAATTAGGTTATAAATAAAACCCCTAAAATTGTGGTAAAATAATTATTAAAATTCTACATTTCCAAAAATATCAACTTATGGCCATAAATTGCAAATTTCACCATTTGAATTCTCATATCTTGTATTTCCCTATAAATTCTACAAAACTTCCAAAATCCCATTAAACATATCCTAAAACACATAAAAAAAAAGGCTAAATAGTCCAAATAAAATAGTAAAATAGCTATTTTCCTGTGCTCATCAAATACCCTCACACTTAGATTTTGCTAGTCCTCGAGCAAAACAAAAACTGAAAATTCTAAAAACAAAAATAAAAATATTAAACTACACCAATTTCACTGGCACTCTCGATTGCATTTAGCATATACAATAAGCCTTGAAACCCCTAACTCACCACTAGTGGACGAGTTATAGTCTCGTGAGGGCTTTCAGTGATAATATGCACAAACATCAAATTTCATAATTCAGTAAAAATACACAAACAAAAATTTAAACATCAGACAACTCCAAAATTATTTTACAAAACTTATACTCAGAGTGTAGTGTGTGATAGCCAATATTAACATGACCTTCCTTTTCAAAATACGCATAAGTTTGGCAACCACCAACTGAAAATGCGCTTCTACTCTAAATCTTACCAGATATATCTCTCAGAAAGACTTTCGCTCGAAGATTGGGTTAAATTTCTCTCAAAAGTATATGTGAGCGGAATAATTTCTTAAATGCAAATATCTCACATATTTATTAACAACGAACAACAAATATCAAAGAAAAATAAATATATAGATCTCATGAATGGATGACATTTTCTTGAGAACATTGAAATAATACAGTATGATTTCTCTTCATCTATTCTCCACTTTAAATATCATATTATCTTAAGATCAATTAAGACTTTTTTCTAAAACAAAACGTGGCTTAGGATCAGGTAATATCAAAGAAGGATAACAAAACTTTAAAATAAATTGTTTGAACAGAAAAAGTTAGAGGCCTTTAAGATTTTCACTGGGATTATTTTTCCTCTATTTTTTTTTTATCTCAACACTTTTAAAATATTTTTTTCATATCCTTTTTTTTTCACTTTATTTTTTCTCACCCTTCTTCTCATGTACGGATGTTCTTTTTCTCTTTTTTTTTTTTTTCCAATTTAGACACTGTAACTGAAACCTTCCAAATTTAGATTTATTTTCTAAAAATAGAACATGACTAAATTCAACTAAAATTCTAAGTTTAAAAAATACTAAAAAGAGAAGCTAGCTATTTTTGGAAGTTTCTAAAAATATAAATCTCCAAAAATAATTTTTTTCTAAATTTAAAGTGATTCCAAATTTATATAATCTCCTAATTTATATTATTTTTAGAAGCTTCTAAATAAGGTAGCCTTCTAAAATTAGAGTTTCTAAGAAAAATAGAAATTAAAATTTACAGAGTTGCCAAAAATAGATATTTTTAAAATTAACATTATTTCCAATAATAAATAATTCAATGGCAATTTTTTCAAGTTCCCCGGCAATGGCGCCAAAAACATGTTGTGTAAATTTTAAATTTATAACTCGCAAGTGCACGAACCATTAGATAGTATAGCGATCAAGTGGGAAATCGAACCCATCGAAACTTACGAAAATATATCCATGAAAAATACTTCATTGAATTATATATTTAAAGAAATTTAAAAAATCATGGAAATAAATCATAAACATGGAATTATTTTTCTAATCTAGGAAATTTAATTTTAATTTAGAAGCATTCTAAAAATAGAAAACATGGTCTAAAAATAGAAATCACAGCTAAACAAAAAAACTATCCATTAAACAAATCTAATTTCTATGGAAAACATAAAGTTAATCTAATTTCAATTAAGATGGTAGAATTAATCTAAAAACGTATAAACAACCTGAATCTAAATTAGAATACAACTTAAAATGCAATTAATTAATTAACCTAATTCCCAAATTTTCAATAGTTTGAATTTATAAACAAAAGAAAACAAAAATAACATTTAAATTACCTATATACATATTTACAGTAGAATCTAGGATTTAAGATTAAGGAGGCATAATTTTCCATATTTTAATAATAAAATCCAAACCAAGACCATGGAGCTCACATTTATTAATGATTTTAATTCAAAATGTTCATTCATAATCAATCTAATTAAGAAATAAAATGAGTTTCATTAATTAAGAATTAATCAAAATAAACCTGGACTTACAAAGAATTCAACATAAGATTCCAATTCTAAATTCGTCACCTACTCTAAAAAAGAATCTTATAATGGAAAATTAAGGTTCTAGACTTTCTCAAAATTCAATGTTCAAATTGGTAATTCTACAATTAAATCTAAATCTACAATCTTAAGAATATTGAAAATCAAATCAAATCATCACAATTAACAAAACATTGTGGAAAACCATAAATCTAATTCAATGCATTGAATTTATTAATAAAATAAAGAAAAAAGAATTACATAGCCATGGAAGTCTTGGAATAAAAAATTACAATGAGAAGTTAAAACACCAACCTGAAACCCATTATGGAATTTGAATTCCACACTCTATTTGTGACGCCCCACTCTTTTTCACTGGTAAAAAATCAAAGTATATATATATATATATATATATATATATATATATATATATATATATATAAAGAGAGAGAGAAAGCGGGAACGTCACGACGCGAGCTAAGTCTGAGTTTCCAAAACCAAATCCTTAACTGGCCACTAATACGTGTGCGTGACTTAAAACAGTTCACACGCTTAAAAATATTTGCAGAATAAACATATGGATAAGATTTCATCCATAACCATGACATCATTATTAAGCAAGGAAGTCAATCTCCTAAAATTTACTGAAGTTTAAATATCCAAATATATCGTCAAATCATAGCAAAATAAAGTAAGATATTACAATCCCTAAAATGTCCAGTTATCTCAATACATTGTTCCAAAATCAATTAAGTAAAATAAATATAAAACTGTCCAAGCTCCTAAGCTTGGCTCTCTTCACGTCCATTGTCCTTTCCATTTCTTGTTCCATCATCTAAAGGGTAGAAGTAGGGCATTAGTCAACACGCCCAGTAGGAATTCCAATTAGGGTCATACACATATAGGATCAATGTAAAAATCAGAATAAGAGTATCATATTAGAAACTATAAACATATCATAGTATCAAAATCAGCACATGATAATTATATTTAAATCATGCTCATGTATATGTCAATGCCATGGGTGTCATATGCCAATGATCCCCTACCCAATCTCCATATCAAACATCATGAATATCATCACAACTTTTTCCTTGATATAATGAAACCATATCAAGGTATTCCTTTGGCCATTTACGTTCGCAGTGTTTTGTGACTGGTACCACTAGGTCACTGTTATACCTCCCCACGTGTGTTAATCAGAATTACCGATAGAGCGTGGACTCTTCCCTCTGTGCAGGGTTTTTGAACTGGCTACCCTAGGAGTCCTTTGGCCCAACTTACGTTGTACCCCTATCTAGCAATCCCGGATAAGGCCAATAAGTCAATGGTTCACATAGCTTTACATAAGCTAGTTTCAAGCCCCAAGTCATGTCCGAACAGCTCATAACTTGGCTTGCTGCCCCATATATTCCCTCCCATGCCATGCATGAGATTATGGATGCACAAATGTCATTTCGTATCAAAACACATAATAATATTGAAAATAGTTCATAAAACATATTTCATTTAATTTACCAAAATAAACATTGTACTGAAATAAAAACCAGTAACATATAAGATCTATATGCATCTCAACAAGGTAGGAATCCTACCAACGTCTAATTTACTGTCCTTTCTTGATTTCATAGAAATAATGCCAACGGTTGCGCGAATCGAACCTTGTTACCTTATCAAATCCAATCATATATATTAATTTGATTGTTTATTTTTATTTCCATCAATATTACCTCATACCAGATAATCAGAAGTTTCTGGAAATTTATCCAAATATATAACATTATATTTCAGTCGACTGAATCAAGGATTCAGTCGGCTGAAACCTACCCGATTACTGTTCTCTGCCTTACCCGTAGACTTTCAGTCGACTGAAACCCAACTCAGTACTGTTCTTTCCTTGACTCACTACTTTTCAGTCGACTGAATCCTTGATTCAGTCGGCTAACTCTGAGTCAAACCCCTTGTATCCTTGGTCAAACCCCTTTTAGTCGATTGAATCAAAGATTTAGTTGGCTGACTTTGGATCAGATTGACTGTGTGTTCGGCCAGTACAGATTTAGTCGGCTGAATCATTAGCCAACAGTTTACGTGTTTGCTGAGAAATCATTCAGTCGGCTGAATCAAAGATTCAGTAAGCTGAAACACGTCGGATCCCTTTACTTCTTTGATACGTCTTCTTTCAGTCGACTGAATCCTAGATTCAGTCGACTGAAACATCATTATACCCCTTATATTTTAATCCAGAAATGGTTCAGTCGACTGAATCCAAAGATTCAGTCGGCTGAAACTCACAGAATTGGTTTTTTGTCTTCGGCCACACCAGTTCAGTCGACTGAATCCTAGATTCAGTCGACTGACTGTTTGTCAGTCTCTTCTGTTTACATGTATGGCTCGACCCTCCTTCATGAAATTCATTCCTTATCATTTTAAACATAAACAAAACAATTCATATCACTCTTAATGAGTTCACTCTATCCTCTAGTCAAAGCTAGAATCTTTTCATAATATAATCCAACCTTTGTACCCTTATTATGTGGTTGTGTATTCAATCCTTTGAGTGTTTGCTTCCAATCTCTATCCATTCCTTGAATAGATGCCAACTCCATGATCATTTAACGGTTTGACCACTTATTCTAATGACACTTGGAATCCATGGATTCGGCCACCCATGGCCAAATCCATGACTTCCTTAATCTCATTCCTATCTAAGCAAACATGGGACATACCTTTAACCGTCTCCTCCTTTCTTTTGCTCTGTCTTTGCTCCTCAGTCCTTCTCCTTCCTTGGTATTTCTTTGTTCTTCACTGATTTCTCTAAGGTATAGAAGAATTGGGAGAGAGATGATGAAGAGGAGATGAAAGAATCCTCTTGTGTGCAATATGAAATTCGGCCAAGGGGGTGTGAACAACCCTTTGGCTGTGTCTCTTTGTATCCCATCCTAGTCCCTCTCACTTCCTCTCTTTATGACTTGTATCTAAAAAAGGAGCCTCTTGGCCAAACCAAGAAGACTCTTGGCCTTCCAACGTGAGCATGGAGTTCCATCCTATTGAGATGGAAACTATCCACCTCCCACTTGACTCAATAAAGGTCTCATTAACTTCCATTCAACTCACTTTAACTCACTTCAATTTATTTGAAACTCATTTGCCAACTCAACTAACACCTTAACTCATGCAACCCTTTAATCCCTTGGTGGTTGACCAAGTCAACCATGATATGGTCGACCATAACACATGGCCCTTGGGGTCCCACCTTGACCATGTTATTTACATGCCACCTCACCCACTTGCCACCTCACTTGATGAGGTGGATTTGGGTCTTAATTAGGTAGCTGACCCAATTAATTAAACCTTACCCATTTACTTAAAATCAGCTCACCTATGACCTATTAGGTCCCAATTGAGCAATTGACCCGTTTAATTTCATTTAACCAAATACTTTCAAATCAAATCCTATCAACGATCCATTAGATCTTAACTGGGTTATTGACCTGACTTCTTTACCCATCTAAGGTCCATTTCATCCATAAATCTTAAATTCAATCAATTTAACAATTTAAATAGATAAAATCTAATATATTAATGCATTGAAAAATCCGGGTGTTACACTCTTCCCTTTTCTTTATCTTCCTTTCTAACGCAACAACAATTAATGCAATCGGACATCGAAGTGGAACATTATGGCCAATATACTGAAACTGTGTCAAACCTTCCTTCTTTTTCTCCACCTTCTAATTTTGTTTCTTTTTTTCCTTAATCCACTTGGTAAACTCGAAAATCCTCTCATAATGACATGTAAATTTCGAATTTCCTCATATGTATTTTAAGATAATGAAAATAGACTTCACACATGTGGATTTCTTCATGGGCTTCTCTTAATGGCTTTGATAATTGGCTTTTTCAAAGTATGAAAAAATCTAATAAATAATTTTACACTCCCATTCAATTCTAAAAATGTACTAAATTAATCCAAACTCTCATAGATGGATTTGAATTAATTAGATTACAAATAAAACCCCTAAAATTGTGGTAAAATAACTTATAAAAATTCTAACTTTCCAAAAATATGAACTTATGCCCATAAATTGCAAAAATCACCATTTAAATTCTCATATTTTGTATTTCCCTATAAGTCCTCCAAAATTTCCAAAATCCCATTAAGCAGTATCCTAAAACACATAAAAGAAGAGATAACTAGTCCAAATAAAATGGTAAAATAGTCATTTTCCTGTTATCATGAAATACCCTCCACTTAGATTTTGCTAGTCCTCGAGCAAAACAACAAGTCAAAATTCTAAAAAAAAAATTCTTAAAATACACAACTTTTGCTGACACTCTCGATTGTATTTAGAGTATATAACAAGCCTTTAAACCCCAAGTTCACCGCTAGTGGACGAGTTATAGTCTCATGAGGGCTTTTACTGATAATACCCACAAACATCATATTTCAGACTTCAGCAAAAATACCCAAACAAAAATTTAAACAACAAACGAAGTCCAAAATTATTTTACAAAACTTATACTTAGAGTGTAAAGTGTGATAGGCCAATATTAACATAACCTTCTTTTTCAAAATACACACAAGTTTGGCAACCACCAGCTGAAAATGCACTTCGACTCCAAATGTCACCAGATATATCTCTCGGAAAGACTTTCGCTCGGTGATTGGGTTAAATTTCTCTCAAAAGTATATGTGAGCGGAATAATTTCTCAATTACAAATATCTCACATATTTATTAACCACGAACGACAAATATCAAAGAAAAATACATATATGGATGTCATTTTCCTGAGAACATTGAAATAATACACAATGATTTCTCTTCATGTATTCTCTACTTTAAATATCATATTAACTTAAGATAAATTAGGACTTCTTTTTAGGACAACATGTGGCTTAAGACCGGGTAATATCAAAGAAGGATAATACGACTCTAAAATAAATATCAATGTTCTCTAATCTACATGTGCACCTGCAAATTAGAAGAAAACATAGGAAAAAGAATAACTTGAGTTGAGAAATAAGTGAGATAACTTTATGATTTCAAACCTGCAAAACAAAAAGAAAACAAAAAAGCAAAAACACACAACAAAGACTCTAAACTGACTCAACAAAAACGAAAATCTAAATTAAACATACTGACAAAAATCGACACACACACAGATTGACACAAAATTCATAAACCTAACCTAGACAGATTGACAAATAAACTCACAAATATGAACAATCAAATCCAAATCTAGTTATCAAATACTCACACAAGTTTTTATTTTTTAATTTTTTTATGCAACCTAATCTAAAAATGCAAGATTCAAAGCAAATATGCAAACAACAATCAAATAACTAACCTAATGCATGAGACTAACACCCTAATATGCATGATTAAATTAAATGTGTAATTTTTTTTATGCAAAATAAAATGTAGACATCCTAATAAAAACTATATGAATGCATAAAAATTAAAAATTCAAAGAACATGAGTTTAGGCACTTAAATCGGCCTTCAATGTCAACTTCTAGAAATTTTAGAGCGTGCGATTAAAATCTTCTGCAAAATAGAACGCCACAAATTTTGGTGAAATTTTCGAGTCTTAAAAAAAATGCATGAAACCTAATCTAAATGCAATTTCTTAATTTTATAACTAGTGGAGGAAATTAAATGACTGAAACTTAATTAAGAACTCTAAATTCAATTAAGACCATAATTTTTTTTTTAAAATTAACATACACCAAATTAATCAGAATTAGACTTCCAAATTAAGAATAATCCATTAAAATCCAAAGTTGTTCTATGAAATCTTTTTTTTTTTTTCCAATTTAGACAGTGTAACTAGAATCTTTCAAATCTAGATTTATTTTCTAAAAATAGAATATGACTGAATTAGATTAAAATTCTAAAATTAGAAAATACTAAAAAGAGAAACTAGTTATTTTTGGATGTTTCTAAAAACTGAAGTCTCCAAAAATAAAAAAAATTATAAATTTAGCAGTGATTCCAAATTTAGATAATCTCCTGATTTTTATTATTTATAAAAACTTCTAAATAAATTAAGCTTCTAAATTAGAGTTTCTAAGAAAAATAAAAACTTCTAATTTTAAAGAGTTGCCAAAATAGGTATTTCTAAAATTAACATTATTTCCAAAAATAAATAATTCAATAGAGATTTTTTTAATTTCCCCGGCAACTGGCGCGAAAAACTTATTATGCACATTTTAAATTTATAACTCGCAAGAACACGAACCATTAGATAGTATAGCAATTAATTGCGAGGTCGAACCCATCGGAACTTAGGAAAATATTTCCTTGAAAAATACTTCATTGAATTATATATTTAAAGAAATTTAGAAAACCATGAAAATAAATCATAAAAATGGAATTATTTCTCTAATATAAGAAATTTAATTTTAATTTACAAACATTCTAAAAATAGAGAACATGATATGAAAATAGAAATCACACCTAAACAAAGAAACTACCCATTAAAGAAATCTAATTTCTATGGAAAACATAATGTTAATCTAATTTCAATTAAGGTGGTAGAATTAATCTAAAAAAGTATAAACAATCTTAATCTAAATTAGAATACAAAATTAAGAAGCAATTAATTAATTACCAATCTAGTTCCCAATTTTTAAAGAGTTTTATTTTATAGACAAAAGAAAACGAAAATAAAATCTAAATTACCTATATACATATTTACAGTGGAATCTTGTATTTAAGATTAATTAGGTATAATTTTTCATATTTTAAGAATAAAATCCAAACCTAGACCATCGAGCTCCAATTTATTAATGATCATTAATTCAAAATTTTCAATCATAATCAATCTAATTTAAAAAAAAATGAGTTTCATTAATTAAGAATTAATCAAAATAAACCTGGACTTAGAAAGAATTCAACATAAAATCTCAATTATAAGTTCTTCACCTACTCTTAAAAAGAGTATTAGAATAGAAAATTAAGTTCTACACTTTCCCAAAATTCATTGTTCAAATTGGTAATTGTACAATTAAATCTAAAGATGCAATCTTAAGAATATTAGAAATCAAATCAAATCATCACAATTAACATATCCTAAAATACATAAAAGAAGGGTTAACTAGTCCAAATAAAAGAATAAAATAGTTTTTTTCCTGTGCTCATCAAATACCCCCACACTTAGATTTTACTAGTCCTCGAGCAAAACAAAAACTAAAAATTGTAAAAGCAAAAATAAAAATCCTAAACTACACCTCTTTCGCTGGCACTTTCGATTGCATTTAGCGTATGCAAGAAGCCTTTAAACCCTTATCTCACCACTAGTGGACGACTTATAGTATCGTGAGTGCTTTCAGTGATGATACGCACAAACATCAAATTTCATAATTCAGCAAAAATACCCAAACAAAAATTTAAACATCCAACAACTCCAAAATTATTTTACAAAACTTATACTCGGAGTATAGTTTGTGATAGTCAATATTAACATAACCTTCATTTTCAAAATACGCACAAGTTTGGCAACCACCAGCTGAAAATGCGCTTCTACTCTTAATCTCACCATATATAACCCTCAGAAAGACTTTCGCTCGGAGATTGAGTTAAATTTCTCTCAAAAGTATATGTGAGCAGAATAATTTCTCAATTGCATATATCTCACATGTTTATTAACAACGAACGACAAATATCAAAGAAAAATACATATAGATCTCATGAATAGATGCCATTTTCTTGAGAACATTGAAATAATACACTATGATTTCTTTCATCTATTTTCTACTTTAAAATCATATTATCTTAAGATCAATTAGGATTTTTCTCAAAGACCAAACGTGGCTTAGGACCGAGTAATATCAAAGAAGAATAACAAGAGTCTAAAAGAAATTGTTTGAACAAAAAAAGTTAGAGGCCTTAAAATTTATTGGGATTATTTTTCCTCTATTTTTTTTCTCTCAACATTTTCAAAGTATTTTTTCATATCTTTTTTTTTTTCACATTATTTTCCTTTTTTTTTCTAATTTAGACACTGTAACTGAAACCTTCCAAATTTAGATTTATTTTTTAAAAATAGAAAATGACTAAATTGGATTAAAATTCTAAGTTTAGAAAATACTAAAAAGAGAAGCTAGCTATTTTTGGAAGTTTCTTAAAATAAGTCTCCAAAAATAAAAAATTTCAAAATTTACAGTGATTCAAATTTAGATAATCTCATTATTTTTATTATTTTTAAAAGCATCTCAATAACGCAATCTTCTAAAATTAGAGTTTCTGAGAAAAATAGAAACTTTAATTTTAAAAAGTTGCCAAAAATAAGTATTTCTAACAATAACATTATTTTCAATAATAAATAATTCAATGGCAATTTTTTTAAGTTCTATGGCAACGGCGTCAAAAACATGTTCTGCAAATTTTAAATTTATAACTCGCAAGCGCACGTATCATTAAATTGTATAGTTTTCGAGTGCGAGGTTGAACCCATCGAAAGTTAGGAAAATATATCCATGTTAAATACTCTATTGAATTATATATTTAAAGAAATTTAAAAAATCATGGAAATAAATCATAAACATGGAATTATCTCTCTAATATAGGAAAATTAATTTTAATCAACACTTTTGGTAGGTCATACCAAAAGAAAATCTATTTAAGGGCATAGAGCTTGTTTTATTCCACATGGGATTCATAAGTTTAGGAACTTGGAATGAAACGACACTGTGTATATGCACCATACACATCCTATACATGAGGTAATGCACACACTGTATTCATTTCCAAAAGATGCATAAATCACATGGCATATGAAATGAAATGAGACACGTATAATCCAATACTAGATTGCGATCCTACATGTACAACGAATGTCTTACATTAGATCAATCTAACAATCAAACATTTGAACCTAACCTTGTGAGACTTGGAATTTAAGTTCATAATCCGGTGATGACCTTTTATCAAATCTGATTTCAATCTTGGATGCCTTTCCATTTGATCTTTTGAATCAACATTTTCAGATTTTGCACCACGATGTTGTCCTAACATAAGAGAAACATATTGGCACATGGCCATAAAGGATACTTGAAGATTATTACCTTTATTAAGTTCCTTTACTTTATCCTCTTATTCTCTTGGAAGATTTAGCTTGAACTTTTTCAATGGATAAATCATTCACCTATAATCTCAGAACACAACTTGGTCATGATAGGTGATGATATTCATTAGGCTAGAAGAAGCAATTTTTCTGTGGATTCTTTCAGCCTCTTTTGCTATTTCATATTTTTCAAAATATGTTAAAGGCGGCATATTATGAAATAACAATGATGAATGCTACAAGTGTTCGATTAAAGTGCATAGGCAATTCATTACTAGTCCAACCAATTTGGAGTGGTCGTGGAAGTTGAAGGTTTATCCAATACATTTTCCATAGGCATAGACTAGTTTCTATTCACCTATTTCTGAACACATTTATTGATGAAAACATATATCATTTCATTTTTCATCATTAATGGAGATTTGAAAATATCATGGCTTTCTCTTATAGCCATTGTTTTAGCACGGATCAATTTGGATGGTTAGATCCTTTCTCAAGAGCACGAGACTCTGATACCAATTGATAGTACATTTCTAATGTGCTTAGAAAAACATGATTGACCCAAGAGAAGGGGGAGGGGGGGGGGGGGGGGGGGGGGGGTGGGTTGTGACTATGTCAATCCCATTTTCCATGGTGTTTACAAATTTCTTAATTATTTTAAGTGCAGTGGAACATTAATCAAGAGATTTGTTTAGTGTGATAGATTGTTTATAAATTCCTTTAAACATTCACACTAAGATTATGTCCTTTTACATATTATTTGATTATCGATGCTTATGCTCAATGTGTAAAATAAGATAATCAACATGCAAAGTGATTTGTATAGAGAACAATAGTTAAATACTAAATACAAACACCATAAGACAAATTTAAAGTGGTTCGGTTAGCCAACGTATATCCATTGTTAGGACTCGCTCAACCTTGAACTATCTCCAAATTCACTAAGTGGAGACTTACACCCTCATAATTAGAGTAGGAATTCCACTTCACTCAATTGGATGAAAATTTCACCCACCACTGTAGAATAAGAATTCCACCTATCTAATTGGCTAGGAATTCGACCCACCATTGTGCAGGAGACGACGCTCCAAATTTTTTTATACTGGTTTTGGAACCAAGCTTCTTTAATTCACTTTCGGATAAATGTTTTAAAACAAAATTAAAACCAACAAGCACTTACCTTTGTAGCTTTATCTCTTGATGTGTGCTTCATGAAAATCCTACCGAATGTGTGCCGACGCTCCTCCTTCTAGCCGTCGTAAAACAATTATAATCCAGGGTGACAAGGAAACTGGTTTGGTTATAGCTTTCCTAGTTTATATTTATTTCTTACTCTTTCTCACTTTCAAACTCAATCAATAGATTGGTTGTTTATGAGATTTCGTTCCTCCTCTCTCTTCACAAACTCATCCATATGATTGGTTGTATTTGATTCCCCAAGTGTAAGCACGAGATAGAGAGTGATCATTTTTTGGCCCTTGTTAAGCTCACTGATAATGATGAGGGTCCAACTGATTTTGCCGAAGGATACCAACTGATTGCATAAAGATTTGTTTATATAGAGAAGGCAACCAGTTGCAGTAACAATAATGTACTGACAGGTCTATCGCACCGAGGGGTCGGTGATTAGAAATGTTGCCGTTAAAAATCCGACTGTTGTGCATTAAGTGCACTCCCAACGGTAATATTATTTCATGGTCGACATGTCGGTGTCCTCGATGGGTCGACAGTCGTAGAACCGAAAGTTCGGTCCATACAAGAGGCTCGGTCTGGAGCAAAACAGTGCTGATAGTAGTTTCAAGTATAGAAACTTGTCTTACCCAAAACGACATGTCGCCCTATACCGAGGGGTCGGTCCTGATACCCTTGATCGGTCTTCATATACCGAGATGTCTGTTTCTTCGAGAGCACACTTGAATTCATAGTCTAGATTTCATAAATCTTAGTCGAAGAGTCGTTGACCATGAGGGATCGTTTTAGCCTTTCACTGAGGGGTCGGTGCATACGAGACTCTCGATCAGAAACTTTCTCAGAATGACAGTTCTTTGATCTAGAACTTATGTCAATCTGGCCAACCAGTCTTTGACCATGATGAGTCGATCCTGTCTCCACCGAGGGTCCGGTGAGAACGCTTGGTCAAGATGACAGTGAAACCAAATACATATTTTCAAATTGAGTTCTAATTCACTATCAAGCTTTCTCTCTAGGCTTTTTATAATTTAACTATTTGTTCCATTAAGCCTAGGGATAGTCATCTCTAAGGTGTGAGTACCACCTAAAGTCATCTATGACCATAATACCTGTTTTGTGATTGCCATAGCGATGAGATTCAATCCGATGGAGCATGATCTTCACTCTTGATCACCTTGGGTCTTTAAGCTTCTAGCAAGTGCTTCTTTTCGAGTCATGGAATTGACAAACTTAGGGACTTGGCCAAGCCGAGGCACTAACAGTCATGAAACAAATTCTTTCCTTTAATCATGCCATTAAGTCAAAATTGTGCTTTGAAAGTTGATGATTTTGATGAAACTATGTTATGACACCTAAGGTATGGTCATTTAAATCATAGATCCCTTCAACTTCGCAAAAAGAAAAATTTGGTGATTGACTTTCCTTTTCTTGAATACAAAAACAAAGTATGTGAAGGGTCTATCTATGGATAGTTTCATAGACTTCCATTTGCTAAGTCATCATGGATGGCTAAAAGGCCACTCGAATTGGTTGATGCCGACATATGTGAACTAACTCGAACACCATCATTCAACAAGAAAAAATATTTTCTCTTATTTGTTGATGACTTTAGCAGAATGTTGTGTGTGTATTTTCTTGAACAAAAGTCAGAAGCATTCTCTATGTTTGTACAATTCAAAGCTTTTGTAAAAAAGCAAAGTGGTCATCAATTGAAAGTGTTAAGAACAGATCGTGGAGGCAAATTCACTTCTACAGAATTCCAAAAGTTTTGCAAGGGGAATGGAATCAAAATGGAGTTAATCGTAAGGTATACTCCACAGCAAAATGGAGTTGCAAAACTGAAAAATCAAAAAATTGTGGAGATGGCACTAAGCATGTACGAAGAAAAAGATCTTCCAAATAATTTTTGGACTGAAGCTATTAGCACTGCCGTCTACTTTTTCAATAGAGCTCCAACAAAAACAGTGTTGAACAAAACTCCATTTGATGCATGGCACAATCAAAAGCCCGAGGTAAAATCTCTTAAAGTTTTTGGATGCATTTGCATATGGCCATATCCCATCACAATATAGAGAAAAATTAGATGAAAAAGGAGAAAATTATATTTTTATTGGATATAGTGCAGAATCCAAAGGTTACAGGTTGCTCAATCCAAAGACCAATGAATTGGTACTTTCAACAAATGTGAATTTTGATGAGTTCAAAGCTTGGGATTGGGACAATGGTAACAAGAATGAAACACCACAAATTCTCGTAAAAGATGCAAGATGTGAAGAATCAAGCACTCTACCATCAAGTCCACAAGGTTCAAGAAGTAGTCCAAGCTCTTCATAATCAAGTCCACCAAGGAAGGTACGATCATTGCAATAGATGAAAAATGGACTGGAGCCATGAATGAAGAAATGAATGTGATTGTAAAAAACAACACATAGG
The DNA here is from genome assembly GCA_013350335.1 of Chimonanthus salicifolius. Classification (NCBI taxonomy): domain Eukaryota; kingdom Viridiplantae; phylum Streptophyta; class Magnoliopsida; order Laurales; family Calycanthaceae; genus Chimonanthus; species Chimonanthus salicifolius. The sequence goes on along the minus strand of CM023539.1, from coordinate 23,344,859 downwards.
ATCTTGTTGATCGACCCCATGGGACAGATGTTGGATTGAAATGGGTTTATAAAACAAAATTTAATGAGGATGGCTCAATCCAAAAGCACAAAGCCCGTTTGGTCGCAAAAGGGTATTCTCAAAAGCCCATAATAGACTACAATGAAACATTTTCTCCAGTTGCAAGGATGAGACAATTCGAATAATTTTAGCCATTGCAACACAGTTGAAGATGAAAGCTCATCAATTGGATCTGAAATCTGCTTTCTTGAATGGAGCTTGAAGAAGAGGTATATGTTGAACAACCTCAAGAGTATGTTATGAAAGGAAAAGAAGGCAAATTCTTTCGGCTTTGCAAAGCATTATATGAGCTAATCAGACCACCCAATGATATATCAGTTCATCGAGTCTGGATACTATCATCTCTCAGAAAACACTATCAAGATCGTTTGGGAGCTATAATGGCAAGTGTTCTTGTATTTTCATTTATTATTCATGTAAGGTGGAATAGACCTTTGTGATCGAACCACCAAAAAAAAAAAAAAATAGATGTCAATGAGTAGACGCCGGTGGTCGAACCTTTCCGAACTAAGAGTGTATTGAAAATGTAGTTTACCCTTTCATAGTATGTTCCGGATAGCCCAAGGTTGGGTGAATTCAAAAATGGATATAGATTGTTTAACCGAATCACTATAAATCCTTTGCACGTGTCGTTTGTTTTATTGTTTGGTTATTTGCACTTGTACGTGGATTAATTAATTGGTTAATAAATGCCACTTGTTTAATTCATTTAGGAAAGGTCATAAAATTTTGAAGACCGTCATATTCACACCCCCTCAAGACCAACATCATTCTAATTTGGACTTCCCAGAAGAAGAGAAGAGAGGGAAATCCATACTTGGGAAGAGGAGAGAAACCCTGAGAGAATTCGCCGAAGCCTTAGAGAGAGACTGACAAATTCGGTCCTAGGGTATGGAATTCTCTCAAATTCGTTCAACCCTGGGGGCAAATTTGTCTTTTCTCTCATAATCTGTCTTCTTTAAAAGAAAATTTGAATTTGACAAAGAATGCCCCTACAAAATTTGCCCCAAGATGTGTGGGTCCCAAAGGCCCACACGAAATTGAGAATTTGATCAATTAATTTATTTTTGGGCTTTTCCAATTAATTTTTCAAGAAATTGAAAATAAAATAATTTTAGGAATTAAATTTTGTGAGAACTTGACCCTTAATTAGAATAGTGAGTAATTTTTTGAACCATTAATCTAATTTTGTGATCGGTTAACAGTGTAGAATACGGAGAGAGCTTCACGAAAAACTCAAGTTTGTCTAAATCTGAAATCGTTTGCTCAGTGATCCATCTCGTTAAATTTTGGAGGACAATATAAGCATTTCACAATGTACCTTGTTTTAATTGAAAAATCATGAATAGTGCTTTAAAAACTAACGCAGACTGTATGACACCACGCTGTTGGCATAGTCAGACCTTGAAAATTGCACTCTTAAGTCTTTGAATACTCGACTCAATGGTACCGGATTTGCAAGCGAACATTAACTAAAACCTCTGATTAGAAAAATACCCCACGACCCGAAAAATTGCAAAAGTTTTGTTTTATCAAAACCTTTGGTGTCTTTAGAATTTTGATTTGATATTTTAACACACTCGGTTTTGAAAATCAAGTGTGGACCGTCTATTTTTATAAAATATTAGTTTAATGAAAAGTTGTGGCATTTTTAGATTAAAATGAAAAACCAACTTCACCAACCTTATTAAACCCCGCGTTCTCAAGGAAGTTGCGGTGTCAGATTTTGTCAGGATATTTTCTAAATATACCTAATTTAAATTTCTTAAGACTAGAAGATATTTGTAAGATATTTTAGATATTTTGATTTTAGGATTTTAAAGAAAAGAAAATAAAGAAAAATGGAAATTGACTTGATCAAAATCCACCATACACTTGGAAACTTCATCCAAGGGTTGGGGATTGCCAAGAGCTTTTTTGTTGAGCTTATAAATACTGGATGATGCAAACAGAAACTTTCATCGCTGCTCTCTTCTCTCCTTCACTCGATGTTATTCCAAAACATTTTAATTTCTGTTCTTCTGCAACTCAACATCAGGCTTGTTTTAGAGTTGATTTCTCGGAATTTTTCTAAAGTCTTCCATTCAACACCACCTCCGAGTGTGACCAGGTCCTCTTCGGGAAGTATCCATGAGGTAGCAGTCTGGAAACCTGTTCCGTCAGACAAGGCAGATGTTGTTGGACCATCTCACCCAGCTCCTGGTGACATTTGCAGAAAGAGTGGGCACTGAAAGAATTTTGTTCTTACCCACCAGACTAGGAATGTCCAACGTGCGGAATAATGGGGCACGCCAATGGGAATTGTCCTTATTCCAAAGGCAAGGGAGTGCAGGGATGCTCAGTGTGTGGAGACAGTAATCACAATAAGAAAGTATGTCCTTGTGTCTCCCACTAGCTAGTGAGGAGATGGATCGGGCAGGTGTTGGGACGGAAGGAGAAGACTGGGCTGGTTACGCAAGTTCTTATGGGTTGTATTAGTCATAATATGAGTTTGTTTGTTTAATTGAGTGGCCAAAATATAAGACCCTTATCTTGTTTGTAAATATTGTTTGTAATAGGAGTAGTATGTAATAGCCTGGTAATTATGAATAAAAGCGTTGGTGTTATCCTTCTTCTCATGTGTTATTATATCTGTATGGAATACTTCTTATGAATCTATGTGATTATCAGGAAATGGCACCCAAGAAATCCAAGAGAAGTCAATGAGAGGGATCAACACCACCTTCTCCTCCTCCACCCAATGTGGAGCAGGAAGCTCTGTCTGGATAGCCATGGAAGTTTTCAAGGAAGCGTCTGAGGAAGACCGACCTGCTTTGGCTAAAACTGGCGGAGGGAGAGCAATGGTGGCATTGAGAGATTTCAGGCGTCTGAATCCTTTATCTTTTTCCGGAGGATCAGACCCGACGATTGCTGAAAACTGGCTGGCACAAAAGGGCAGGTAGGATGTTTGATACATTGGAAATAGATGACGACCATCGGAAAACGTTGGCTACTTATCAGTTGGCGGGAAACGTTTACAAATGGTGGGAAGTCAAGAATCTCACTAGAAACAGTGCGCCCATGACTTGGACAGATTTTCCAAAGGATTTTCTCGCACGTTACTACCCTCTAGTCGCGAAGGAAGCCAGACATCAACAATTTATGGACCTGCAGCAGGGGAGCGGCACCATCGCTCAGTACGCTAGCAAGTTCATTAACCTCTTACCATACGCACCCAAGACGCTACAAGATAAGGAAGATAAGATTCGACACTTTGACGGGGACTTCGTACAATTATCCATCGTCAAGTGTTTGCACAGTGTCACTCCAGTCTAGAAGAGGTGATAGAAAGATCTTATTTGGTGGAAACAGTAGATGGACCCAGTTCAACCAATGATCATCTCAGCAAGGAAATTCTCAAAGGTCACCTCGACGCAAGAAAGAAAAGGAAGTTCAAAGGAAATCTTTTCAAGAACAATAAACCTTCAGCAAGGCAATCAAGAGGGCCTAGGGCAATGCAGGTAATATGTCTCTCCTGTGACCAACCCGGACATAATTCATGGCAGTGCTAGAACCTTGAGGCTTTTGGAGAACGGTTGTACTACACTTATATGCAGCTCGGGCATTTGGTAAGAGACTACCCAAATCCCAGCGGCGCAAGCAATGCGGGGCCATCTCAGAGCAATAGGCCAGCACAGTCAGTCGTGCAGCCAATATTTGGAAGGGCTTCACCTCAGACTTCGAGGGGATCGGCAGCACCCAGCTTTTCACAGCAGGGATCCAACCAAGGGAGGGGACGTGGACGTCATCAACAGATAACTCAGCCGTCAAGGGACGAGCAAATGGATCACGAAGTGATGGAAGGTACTTTACCACTGTTTAGCTCATTAGCCCATGTGTTATTTGACACTGGTACATCCCATTTTTTTATATTTGCTTTGTGTGTTAAATTTTTGGGTTTGAGGTTAGTGGTTGTAGATGAACCACTGAAGGTAAAATCGGCTTTAGGAAGAGAAGTGTTAGCGGACCGTGTATGCAAGTCTTGTATGATAAGACTTGGGGGACAGAACATAAGATTCGGTCTGCTAGTGCTAGAGATGACAGGTTTCGATGTCATATTGGGTATGGATTGGCTTTATAAACATCGGGCAGTGTTAGATTGCTGTAAGAGAATTGTGTTAGGGCATTCCTTGAGGGATCAATTTTGGAGAAATTAAAACCTTATCAAGGATTGAATGTGAGGAACTTTGGTCATAGTGGGTATCTAGACGGTATGGTAGCAAATATAGGTTGGGATAAGGTAGGAGGTATAGACTTAGTGATACCTCGGGTGGCGTGAGTATATGGATGTATTTCTTAAGCAGCTTAGTGGACTACCTCCACATCGAGAGATGGAGTTCGTGATAAATCTACAGCTGGGAACGTTGTCAATTTCCATACCGCCGTATAGGATGGCACCGGTAGAACAGAGGGAATTGTGAGCTCAAGTAGATGAGTTACGCAGTATTGGTTTCATACACCCTAGTTTTTCACCTTGAGGAGCGGCATCTCTTTTTGCTAAGAGAAATTGTGGAACTCTAAGGATTTACATACATTACCGAAAATTGAATCAGGTAACTATCAAGAATAAGTATATGTTGCCACGGATATATGATTTGTTCGACCAACTGAAGGGAGTCAACTGCTTTTCAAAGATAGACTTAAGGTCAGGTTACCATCCGTTAAGAGTTAGAGATGAGGATATCTCTAAGACTGCATTCAGGACTCAATATGGTCACTATGAGTTCTTAGTGATGCCTTTGGGGTAACAAACGCACCGGCCACGTTTATGGATCTGATTAATAGATTATTTCGACCGTATTTGGGGATATTTTTAATGGTATTCATCGACGACATTTTGATATTTTCATCGACGGAAGAGGAGCATGAGCAACATCTAAGGACCGGTGTTGCAAATTTTAAGAGTTAATCAGTTGTACGCCAAGTTCAGTAAGTGTGAAGTTTGGTTAACAAAGGTCTAGCTTTTAGGACATGTGGTGACTCCGAATGGAATCTGCCAACGTGGAAGCAATGGTGAATTGGAAAAGACTGACTAACGTCTTTGAAATAAGAAGTTTTCCAAGGTTAGCAGGATATTATAGGAGATTTATCCCAAATTTCTCCCAGACTGCTGTTCCAATGACGAGATTGACATAGAAAGACGTGAAGTTCGAGTGGAATGAGCGTGTGAGAAAGCATTTCAAGATCTGAAAGAAAAATTAACCACCTCTCTTGTTTTGATTATATCGAAGCAGGGCTGTGGATTTGCAATGTATTGCGACGCTTCCAAGTGCGTCCTAATGCAAGAAAGAAGGATAACAACCTATGAACCTAGACAGTTGAAGGGACATGAACAGAATTACCCGACTCATGATCTAGAACTATCAGCCGTAGTATTTGCCTTGAAACTTTGGAGACATCAGAGAAATTTAATGTTTTCTCAGATCACAATAGTGTTCCAAAGAGGCACTTCGGTATCTCGAAGGTGGCTTCAGTCTTCCAAGTTTAGTCATTGGTATTCCGCAGTTGGCCGTTGGGACAAAATGTATTTAAAGACGTCTATTCTCCAAATTTGTGCAGATTTTTTTAAGATAAAAAATGACAGTAGTCTTTGAGCAATTTTTTGAGAACCTTTTTAAAGACTTTTAACTCATTGTGGTGAATACTTTTTTATTAGCAATACAAGACTGGTCGTTTTACGGGTTGATTTTTGAGCATTCAAAGCTCAGTTGTGTTTGGATTTGAAAGAGAGTTCTAAGGTGATTTGACAGATCGCTTAGGTGAGACCTAATAGTCTCAAACCATCCTCCTCATAACATTAGTTGATTGAGCTTTCATCGTGCTGGATCCAAAGCATCAACAAGGACGCATATTGAGGAAATCAAGACAAGATCACTCCGTGCAAGGATTGGCGAATATGAGGCAAGTGAGTCTTGTAGTTTGTTTTGTTGATTATATCATTCTGATATTGATGCAGTAGCATCGCCTGCAACTAAGCAAGTAGAAGAAGAGAGATGCCTGCACCTTCGGCAAGGAAGAAGAAAGGAGAAGAGAGAAAGGAAAAGGCTAAGCCTTAATCAATTTTTATTAATAATCCATCGTGTCTATTAAGATCGATTCCCTCCTTTAAATAAAAGGGAGAAACCTAAGAAAAGAAACCTAAATAAATTAGGAAACTTCTTAATTATTCTAAAATGAAAATAACACTTCTAATCTTAGATTATACTTTAAATTAATAAGGAAAGCCACCGACCTACCTTCCTTGCTAAACAAGAATTCTCAAAATAAAATAATGAGAAAATATTAAATACTAAAATTGGGCCTATGAGCTGTGTGTCCTACATCATTCTCCCTCTCTTGAAAAAAAACTCGTCCTCGAGTTGAAATCAGCAAAAGCAGAAGGCACCAAACAAAGATGAAGATAAAGTCCGAAGATGCGAATCACGAAGCGTGGAACTGCACAATCTTCAAGGCATGGACGATAAGAGACGATGAAGCCAAGGACCACAATCGGTCTCAAGCATGGATGAAACAAGCTGATGGCGAAGGGGGCATATGGCACTGGATTAAGCACACGGTCCTGATGGTCGGTCGGACGAGGCGCCAATGAAAGGATAGGAGGTGAGCATGATACAGTAACAAAGAATCATAGATGAATCCCGAGGACTCGTAATAGGCTCGGGTTGGGGGTAAGGGAGATGGTAGGGTAATTGGCAGTGGTGGTGGGAGAGGTGATGGAGGTGTTGGTATTGGTGGTGGTGGTGGAAGTTCAATAATCGTCGGTTGCATCGATTGTGCCTTGAATGGGAGGGTAAATGAGAAAGGTAGAAACCGTCTTCAACAGATGCAGATTCTTACATGGGATAATGCTCAGGCTTTTGGCTTCCAGAAGGGGATAATAGGTCTTAGAGAAATCGAAACCTGCTCCGATACCAATTGATGCAGTAGCACCGCCTGCAACTAGGAAGGTAGAAGAAGAGATATGCCTGCACCTTCGGCAGGGAAGAAGATAGGAGAAGAGATAAAGGAAAAGGCTAAGCCTTAATCAATTTTTATTAATAATCCATCGTGTCTATTACAATCGATTCCATCCTTTAAATAAAATGGAGAAACCTAAATAAACTAGGAAGTGGTCAAGATCTGTGTGACCAAATTAAAAAAGTCTCTGTGTGAGTCATTATAAGGGTGTGTCCCTGTTTGAGTTTTTGAGTCAGTGAATTTTCAAATTGTCAGAGTTTGGGTAGATCTGCGAGTGGACGTAGATCTGTGACCAAACCACTATATATGTTATGTAGTGGATGATCTAGTTGGTGGTGCATGCTTCTTTATGTGTTTGATCTTATAGTGTTGATTGGATAGAGAGACAACATGCCCTCCATGTGTCAGAAGCTTCTGAGCCAGCAGCGGCTTTGCCTCTTCTTTTGGTTCAAATCCCACCTGTTGTGGTTAACTAGGAAGACATCTTGAATGAATTGGAGCAGCAGGAGGAGGCTGCTCCAGCTCACCTGCTTCCCGCTCTCGAGCAAGTAGACAAACATTCGTGGGTTGCTGTATAAAAGAAATCAATAGGATATTAATTGTGAATTGTTAATTCACATTAGACTCATTAGTAAAGATCAACTTCGTTTTAATCTCCACCCACCCACCCACCATTCCCACCAGCGCCGCCCCCGCCCCCCCCCCCCCCCCCCCCCCCCCCCTCTCCTCCTCCTCCTCTCCTGGACCTTCCTAGGTTATACCTTGTCACACTATCAAGTGGTATCTTTAGCCCTTCTCTCTAGGACCTTCCTAGGTTATACCTTGTCACACCATCAAGTGGTATCATTAGCCCTCTCTACTCACACACAGGATAAATTTACTAGGACTAGCCTTTTAGGTTGAGTGGGAATTGAACTCAAAACTCCCGCTTCCTGAGACAGGTTCCCAGCCATCACTACAACCCCTTTCGAGTTAAATTTATGCGTGTTAGAACATGGAATGTTTGGACCTTTCAAGTAATCCTTGCTTACTAATTGAATCCAACCATACCAATTATTAGAGAAAAAAAATCAAAGCATCATTCTTCAAATTTATTTCTGAAAGTACTAAAATTAAAATAGGCATAATTTTTGCTACAAACAAATGCATCAAGAGATGGATGATGCGTGGAGAAAAACAACATATTGATAACCAAATCTTTATGTTCCTAATCAACGAGTTAAACAATATGGTAATCACTTTGCATATCATAAGGCAATGGTGACCAAATCTAATATCCTGCAATCTTCAATTGCTTCTTGAAGCTTAAACTTGCCTTCAATCACAGGTAAAGTTGTAAAAGTTTCTCTCTCTTAGCTCCCAAAATTACCTTTTAAGAAAACCAAGTAGAGTTGTCAATGATGCAATAATTTAGTCCACAGATGTGGTCCAGCGGTATCTAGTGAATTAAAAAAAAAAAAAAGAGGAATTCAAATATAAATAAAGAAAAAGGTGATTGTGCTTAACCAAAATAATCATTTCTTGTCAACTGAGAGTCTGAAATGGAACATTAGTTCTACAAAAAGATGGAGTGTGCTTCCAGAGCCAACTTACATTGATAAGATCCATGGCATACTAAGATGCGTTCACCCACCTGCATTTTCTTAGTTGGTCTTCAGACTGTTCCTTAGATTTCTCAACTCCTCTCCATGTAGCTAAAAGAAATTGGTGTAAGTTTAATTTTAGAAGGAACCAAGAAAAAAAAGCAACAAAAATGGTGGGTAATAAAATATTTATGGACCTTATATAACTCCTTCCACCAAATATCTGCCTTGGCTTGTAGTAGTTTCCATTCCAAAGCCATTTCATATTCAATCGTGTTCGGCTGAGAACAATGAGATGTTGATACTGCCTTCTTCTGGAATGATGTCGACCTCAAAATTAGAAGGAACGACTAAATTCAATTGTTAATGAAGGGGGACACAAAAAGTACCATTTCCTCTCGCTGCATTTGGAGTTTTATTTTGTCGATATACAAATGCCCAGCAAACTTCGAAGACTTTTCAGGAAAACATGGTCTACCCTTGCTAGCCACAAGAGGTCTGCAAATGAAACCAGAACATTATGGTGGCTAAATAAATCTTTGAAGAAACTACTGTGTACAATGTCAATTAAGACACAATGTTGAAATTTTTTTCGGAAAAATTCAAACAAATTTCCTGCCCTGGAAGCAGCAAGACCTACATGCCCTCAATGACCAAATAGTAGCCGGAAGCACAAATCTTCACAAGACAGAAAACTCGTTTTGATTAGTAATGTGATTCAAACGGACACCCTTTATGGTTGTGATAATAACTGCTGGCCAACCATACTACCAGCTCTTGTTGAAAGAAAACTGTCGGGTAACTTTTGCATGATGAAACAGCATTAGATAATAATTACGAATTTCTCTCGCAAATTAAGTATCAATGAAAGGTCTGAAACATTGACAGCTCTAACCCGAGACTATCCCATTAAGTCCAAGAGAACACATTGTTTCAACATGTAATCCTCTAAAACAAAGGAACACCAGAGGGCCCTTCTAGGACAAGAAGATTGAAAAAGATGAGACAACATAAACTTGAATTTTCTGCTGTCCTCAGTTATTTATATATTTGAGAAATTTAGGTAAGGCAGAGGCGATTTTGGCGCCCAGGCACAAGGGCCCCATCTGGGGCCAACTTTATTTTGAACCCGTCCATTAGAACTACTCTTTTTTTCTCTTTAAAACTTAGATCCAACCTTTCATAATTTTCATTTGATGCATCAACCGTTGGATTAATCATGATACGTCAATATATTTATACAATGGTTCTTTTTTTTTTTAAAAAAAAAATTAATGGCTAACATGATTCACTGGGTCCCACTTTTTACAATATGAAAGTCCATATGATAGACCATCCATCCATGTAATTTTTATGATCACCAGGTAAGGGCCACTATTTTTTTTTTTTTTGAGCAGTAACAAAGAAAATTATATTAAGAGGAAAAGAGTACAAATACAAAAAGAGAAAAGTGGTCGAACATGATTAGACCCAAACAAGAAGACAGAAAGGAAAATAAACAAGAAAATAAGAAGTCCCCCAAGCTCAAAGGAGGAAAACGTCAGAGAAAAGGTCGGTGACTCTAAGCTTGACAAAATAATCAGCCACTCCATTCGTTGTTCGACCGATTTTGACAAAGGATATGTCCCTCCCCAAAGCTAACTCCCTAATCTCCCTAACCAAGATGATCAATTTCCATGGCGGACGTCTTTGAGCCTTTGTCCACTTAATTGCATTTGCCGAATCCTCCTCAATAATGAGTTTACCTTGCCCATACATATTTCAGATGATCAAAGCTCTCCTAACGCTAAGGATTTCTGCCTTATAGGAGTCTTTAGTTCCCACTGACTCATTCAAAACAATGGAAGTGATCCCCTCATGATTCCTAAGCACACCACCTATCCCAGCAGGCCCCGGTTTCCCTCTTGCTGCCCCATCTACATTGAATTTCATGATGTTCTATTATGGAGGTCTCCATTGTTCATTGAGCTTCACTTTCCTTTTATACCCCTTCATGCATTCCTCTCGAGATGATAAAAGATCTGTTAGTCTAAGACTCCTAAACTCCTTACTTGAGAGCATCGACACACAAAGTCTCCACTTAGCTTTTTGGATGAGTTCATTCAAATCTGCAATTTTCCTTCAAAGACTTCGGAGTTTCTTTCGATCCAAATGGTCCATAGGGTGGTTGTTGGGACAGTATTCCATGCAAATTTTAACCTTGGAGTAAGCCTTCAGATAACCCATGATTCGAGACACCAGCACATGTTATATCAAAAACCCAAGGTACCTTAAAAAGACTCGCAACGTAAGTCCAGAGGCTTCGGGCTAGTGAGCATTCCATAAAAAGGTGATTGACATCTTCATCCTCAATCTCGCATATTGGGCAAATTGGATCATCGTCCTGGTAGACAAGCCTCTTCATTTGAGTTCCACCCTAGTTAACACCCTTCCTTTTAGAAAGCACCAAACAAAAATTTGGATCCTAGGGGGGGCCATGCCCTTCCAAGCCATAGAGGTTGTGGGTGCCACGTTAGACTACCTTTGTAAGACCAAGTCTACCAATGCTTTAACCAAAAAAATGTCTGAAGAATCCCCAGTCCAGACTAATTCATCTTCCTCCCTTGGTGAAATGGGGAACTCCCCTAATTGTCCTAAGAGGTCTCTTTTGCTGTCTTCTTCAAAAGTCCTCAATTCCCTTCTAAGGTCCAAGTGCCAGGATTATAAGGTGTCCCTCTATTTTATAGTTATCCTGCACTAGACCTTTCTTGTTCCTTGAGATCTTGTATAGTCTTGGGAAAACATCTTTTAAAGGTCTCTTTCCTAACCAAAGATCTTTCCAAAACAGAGTTCTATCCCCTTTTTTGACCATGAGTCTAATGCTTTCCCTAAAAATGTTTCCTTCATCCTCTTTACCTTGTCCTGGCCTCCACCAAGTTTGGACCATCATTGACCCTTTCCTTTCCACATTTTCACCTAGGAACCAACCATTAGTCTCCTCCAAACCATATCTTGCAGACAAGATTCGAGCCCAAAAGGTGCCTCGTTCTCGTCCGAATCTCCATGCCCACTTACACAACAGAGATTGGTTCCTTAACCTTAAAGGGGTTAAACCTAGACCACCCATCAATTTAGCTTTGATTGTATCTGACCACGCAACCAAGTGAATCTTCTTTTTTTGTTTCTTTGTTGCCCCATAGAAAATTCCTAAAGAGCCTCTCAATTCTTCTCGCCGCCAGTTTTGGCATTTCAAATAGAGACAAATAGTAAATTGGAAGATTCATCAACACTGATTTGATTAGGGTGACCCGCCCCCCAAGAGAAAGATACTTTCCGCCCCCAACCGGCTAATCTTCTTTCCATTCTTTATATAACAGGGGACCAGAATGATTTGTTTCTTGGGTCACCCACAGGTAAACCTAGATAAGTAAAGGGAAGCTTTCCAAAGGCACAGCAAGTTCCTTCTGCAAGATCCTTTAGGATGTCCTTTGCCAAATCGATCCTAATGATAGTGTTTTTGCCCAGATTAATTCTAAGACCCGATGCTAATTCGAAGCATCTAAGAATGGCCTTGTAACCCAATAACTCTTGATAAACTGGTTCACATAAAAATAGTGTATCATCTGTGAATTGCAAGTGGATAACTATGGGACCTTCCGGTGCTACTTTGAAACCTTTGACGACTCCCATCTCTCTTGCACTTTCAACCAATTTGTTTAGGTTTTCCCTCACAAGAGTGAAAATGAAGGGAGATAAAGGATTTCATTGCCTTAAACCCCTGTTTGCCTGTATTGGATGTGTTGGGGAGCCATTAACCAAGATGGAGTATGATGTGTCCTCAACACACGCTTTCATCCATTCACACCACACATTCCCAAAACCCATTCTACCAAAAAGATAGCTTACAGATGAGCAGTCCACAAAATCGGAGGCCTTTTCCATGTCAATTTTAAAAAGGAGACCCAATTGCTTCTATTTCTGTTTCATGTGGACTAGTTCATTAGCAATAAAGACCCCATCCAAAATTTTTCTATCCTCCACAAAAGCTCCCTGAGATTCGCTTAGGACTTCAGGTAACACTTTCTTCAGTCTTTCAGCTAAGACCTTTGCTAAGAGTTTATAAACACTCACAAGGAGACTAATTGCCTGGTAATGAGAGAGTTCTCCTGGGCCCTCCTTTGGAATTAGGGTGATAAAGGCGTTCTTCAAACTCTTATTTATAATTCCTTCACGATGGAACTCCTTAAAAGACCCTAAGAAAGTCCGGACCCACAGTATCCCAACATACTTTTTAGAAGTTAAAATTAAATCCATCCGATCTAGGATCCTCTAAAGTGAACTCCGATTCCAACCTTTTAGAACTCTCACTACTGATCCTGCTAAAGTGAATACCACCATCGTAGGTCTGTGGGAACCACTACTAACCAATGAGGCAGAAAAAAGCTTAGAAAAGGGGGAACTACGACAGCTAGGCAGTTGGCCAAGTAAAGGCCCAAGAAGGGGGGTAGGCACATGCAAATCAGATAAAAGAGGGGGTAAGACGTAACCTAAAAGAGGATCACAATGGAAAAAGAGAAAAGGAGAGTTCAAAAGAGAGTACTTGGTCATAAAGGAAGAGAGAAGCCTCAGACGCCAATCCTGGAGAGTGCAAAAAAGCCTGGAGGAAGGAAGCATCAAAACTGCCAGAGGATCGAAGAACGTAAAAGATCTGGAGCTGATGGTCCTCAAAATTTGCCGAAAGAAAATCATGCTGAGCCCAAGGAAGAGGAGAGGAGCCGGCAAAGGAGATAGTGATCGTCGTAACCCTCTCTGAAGTGGTGAAGGAGATACTGGGAAGTCTAGCCGCCACGGAGATGGACACCGGAAAAGTCCCAGATGAATGCCACGATCTCCTGATGTCAAAGATAGGAGAGAAACCCTCACTGAAGGAACTAGGGTCACACCGAGCAGAAGTAAACTGATCGTCAAGACCTGCAACTTGGAAGACAAGTCTGGAAAAAACACCATGAAGCCTATGTGACAGAGGATCAGAAACATGAAGAAAGGGAATAAGAGGAGAAGGAGAGAAAATACCTGAATCCGAAGCCAGAGAAGAGTAGCTAAAAGGAGGGGGTCAGGAGAAAGGGTAGAGAGGGTGCACCTCACCTATGTTTATGGGATTGAGTGTATTTGAAAGATCTATTTTGTATATCATACATATAAAAAATCAACTGAATTGAGCAACTTCAACCATGGTTTCGAATGACCCCAATATAAATGATAGATAGGGTTGCAAGTTTATCAAGTTTAATCCTATGTTTAGATTCATTCAATCAAGTTGATTTTCTATAAGGATCACATCCGTACAAATATTTCAAACGCACCCAATCCCATGAACTTGATAAAATTGCACCCTATTTATCGTTGATTTCTGAGTCCTTCAAAATCATGGCTAGAGTTTTTTAATTAAGCCGATTTTTTATAGGCTTTATATACATACATAGATCTTTCAAATGAATCTAACCCTATGATATGCGCTCTACATAGAGCTCCCACCATGAGAACACTTTATGAGGTGTGCGACTGAGTACTACCTTTTCTATATATATTCCCGCACCGCTCTCTATGCCATAGTCTTCGTGAGCCCATCAACGTAAAGCTCACATATGGTGATAGTGATGGGTCTATTGAAAATGTCTAAGATTGAACTTGTGAGAGAATGGTTGGAGCTTCACCTAAGGGTGAGAAAAGATGAAGAAGAGAACGATGCAATGGAAATGGCAACAATAGAGGAAGTTGAAAAGAGGAGTATGGCTTTCGTCTCTTTGCCACTATCCCTTTTTCTCATGAGAAGCAGATCACCAGTTGTTTCGAGTTTTCTCTTTTATCGTCATTTACAACACAAAAACAAGTGGGTCGTGAAAAGAAAAACGAAAAAAGAGGAGATGGCCCAGCTAAGGATATTTCAATCAACTGAGGAGATAGAAATTTCCAGAAGGCAACGGTGGAGGCTATGTGTTTGGCTATCATCTGGGAAGAGCTCAAGGAACTCAAATTATTAGATTTCGACTAATGATGGGAAGAGTTCTTTAGCCGGAGGACGTAGAGGAATAAAACCCTAGTCACCTGGCCCCCCACATCATGACACTTTTAAATTTAATGTAGAAGGGGCTGCTAGGGCAAATTGGGGCCAGTAGGAAATTGTGGAGTTTTGCACGATCATTCTGGAAAATCTTCTGCCGTTTTCTTTGAATCGGTAGGTCGAAAAGAATCAAATGAGGCTAAAATTCTCAGTATTGGGAGAGCTTTGACTATTTGGACTTCCTTGGGGCTAGGACAACTGGTTATTGAAACTAACTCGGCAAATGCAATTAAGTGGATAACAGGAGCGAATCGACCTCCTTGGGGATTAACGACAGTAGTGAGGGAGATTAGGGCATTACTCACTGGCCGAGAGAGATCATTCTCACAACTCAGCAAATCGGTTAATGGAGTAGCAGATTGCCTCGCGAAACAATGGACTTAACTCATCTTCCCTGGTGTATTCTATCTGTGACTGAATGGGGTGGGAGGGGTCATACAGGCTGTCTTGATTGTATTTGATGTGTCTCATGGACTGGTTTCGTTTCTTCGGGGGTTTGGCTCTATGCTTTGGGTTGATTCGTATTTTCTTTTCCCTTTCTTAGGGTTTGCATCTCCTAAACCCTCATCCTTGTTTTTTATTTTTGTTTTTTCATACTCTTGTACTTATATTTTTCATATTAAGGCATTATCATCTTATTACCGCTCAAAAAGGAAAAAAGATTCCATCTTGTATATTGATTCTAACAAGGTGCAAGTCAGAGCCAACTTTGAAGACAAGTAGCGGCAAGATTAGCAGAAGAGAGGAGGAATTATTTTTAAGCGTTGAAAGAAAAAAGATCTATTTTGTGCAACCGTTGAAAATTGGTGAGTTGCCAGCGCATGACACACTTGTACCCTCATGTTCTCACAACTCGAGAAGACTCATTTTCAACAACCGTATCTGTCAAACAAAAAACCAAAAAAGTCTAGTGATCACTCATTACATCCGAGTCATGATATAGAGAAGAAAAAAGGATACAAAAGTCTATTGTGGGTTTGCAAGGGGTATGCAAGATATTTTAGTAAGAAGAAGGTGTAAAATATGTAAAACTTTAAGTGGCATAGAAGGCAACAAAAAGCCCCATCTACATGAGACTCAAAAAGGAAAAATAAACAAAAAAAAATAATAATAATAATGGGGGAACAACTGCCAACGCAAGTGGTTTTTTTTTTTTTTTGAGTTCTCTTTCCCATTCTACATTTTTTTCCTTATTCTTCTTAGTTCAAATTTTTTTTGGTTTCTTTTTTTTTTTTCTCATTTTCGTTTTCTTATACTTTCTTGTTCATTCTTTTTGCTACTATGCTCATTTATTCTTTTCTAAATTTCCCTATAGGATACAAGTCAATTGTGGGCCGAGTTTTCAAGTTGACTCTACTTTGCCAAACATCGAGTCCTCTTCTCGAGTTATCGAGCATTGGATTTAAAGGAATTAATAATATTGATGCGGAGCATTGGATTTGATTCATTAGATTTACATTGGATTTTAATTTTTATTGTTTGATTTTAGTATTTGCTTTCGAGATCTTATTTTATTTGAGGGTAATTTAGTCATTTGATGTAATTAGGGTATTTCAGTCTTTTTTTGTCTTGGTCATTATAAATACTCATTGTAACTCTGATTTGAGAATTAGTGAAGAATTATTGAAGCAAAAGAGACTCCTCTGCTCCATGCAAATTGGACATTCCCTTGGTCAGAAATCAAGGTTGCCGTGGTGGAATCGTAAGAAGCCTTCCTCCTATTTTCCAAATATTTTCTATCAATCTTCTCCTTTCTCTCTCTTCTTTTCTTCTTCTCTTTATCTTAGCCATACCCTAGCCCAATCCCCATCCTCTTATTGTTGTCCCACCCTTTTCTCATCTTATTCTGTTGTCCCAGATCTATCCCAGAGCCGTCCCGACCCATCCCAGATCATCCCAAAACTCGTCCCAGATCCTAATCCGTTTGTTTCACTTCTTGCTACCACTGCCCTTTCTTTAATTGGTTTGGTAAATTTATATAATTATTTACATCAGATTGCAAGGACTGGCGTGATTTTGTGTCAAATTTATGTTATTCAATTGCTATTATTAATTGACTGATTAATTTCAGCCCATTTTAGATTTCGGATGCATTACTTTCATCCTTTTTAATCTTTTCATAACCACATTAGGCATTTAGAATTATCCTATCCCCTGTACTGCATCAAGTATGCTACACTAGCACCATAAAATCATGCAAAACAGGCCTAAACTATTGCAAGTCTACTCTTTAAAGGGCAACTATAGGCAATCCCTCCTAGTGAACATCATTCAAAATCGCCCCATACGGGGTAGCTCAGCTGGTAACATTCCGCCTAAGGAAGCGGGATGGTGCGAGTTCGAGTCCTTCGTGGCGTAACCCGATGGCTATCCTATGGGCGTGTGGGACATCACCCGAAATGGGGGTTTAGTAGGGTTGTGCTCGAGGTCCCCCCCCCCCCCCCCCCCCCCCCCCCCCCCCCGCCCCGCCCCGTCATTAAAGAAAAAAAAAAACATCATCCAAAATCTAGAAGGCAATCGAGGCTCTAAACAATCCATTACTATACCCCTTAATTTTTCAACAACTTCTTAAAACTGGGATTCATGCCTCATCAAAACTCAACACAACCACCTACAACTTGGAGTCATTAAAATTGCATGACCACTAACTTTTATACTACTAAGGTAGTTATCTTTCATTAAATCTTACTATCCTACAAGTTGCTCAATTGTCTGAACAATTATTTAACCTTCCTTACCCATTGCCCATCAAATGTTTGTCCATGTCCTATCATCTAATGTCCGACTAGATACCCCCTTGCATATTATTTTCTCAACTATATTTTGCTTCTCCGCCTTCATTCCAAGTGAGAAAAATCAAGTAACATATGAAGCAAGGATTATGATTTTCAATTGGGTACTATGGAGGAGTTCAAATTGGAAAGCTGACCCCAAATAAGTTGGTTAGTGGCTACAATGATGATGATAGACTCCTCAATCGAATCTTGAAACCCTTCCTAATGCAACAAGATAAGGTCAAGTTCAAAGAGAAACCAGAATAGTATCTATGGTTTAGATGTTAGGCAATGATCCAATGGGGTACGAGAAAATGATTACTATTCAAATCCAACAAAGTTGAACAATGATCAATAATCGTGCTTATTTTGGGATAGAAAATTGAACAACAAAAAGATAACCCCCCAAAAAATGGATTCATTTAGTGATCAAGTCTAGTAATGAAACGATCTTAGGTGTTTCTCATGTATGATGTAAACCTCTAAGCTAATGATAATCCATCTAATGCTGAAAAAGGTAGTTCGTGAAGGTTCCATAGAGCTTTATCCAACATAATCAAGGTAAGGGGTCGTAGAGTTTCTGGTAAAGTATTACTAGCCATTAATTTAACCATAATTTCTACTAGTTATTAAAAGCAGAAGAAATAGACATCATACAAAAAGTTTCTTCAAAAACTAAATTAAGGTTAGCTTGCCTTTAGAACTGTGCGAGGCGCAAAATGGGTATGGAGGCTAGGCGCATCCAAGGTGTCCCTTTGACTAACAGGGTATCCAATACAATAGAAACAAGTGAATGCAACAAAATTGACAAATGAAGAAAGATATCAAGTGAATAAACAAGACAATTAATGAATTCTAGGGGTTATTTACGGAATAGAAGCATATATTTTGTAACACATATTTCAATTCAATCAAGAAATTGCTACTTGTGTCACTAAATGTAACATAATGTTCATAAGCACATACCTTCCATTTGGTAGCATTAGACAATCTTGACCTAATTTTCTGACAACTGTCTCAGCTGCTTCCCTTGATTTAAAAATAATAAAAGCTCGACCTACCAGGGGAAAAGTCAATGTATAGAATGGAAGATCCCTTTTTAGTGAGTAGTTATATAATGCAGATGAATTCATATCATAAAAAATATGCACCATCTTGGTGCATCAATTTCATATGGTGGTCTCATATTTTGAATGTTTACACCATTAAAACAATGGACCTCTAAAGTAGATAGTGAACTCCACAAACATATCAGTCTTTGAAGATCCAAAAACACATTGTATAGCCCAATGTACAAGAGTGACCAGAAAATTTCATCTGAGGCCAATATATAAATTTAACCTTATAAGGGAGAGGCAATGACAAGAACCATCTTGTTGGCCAAATATAATATAAATTAATTGGAGAATACTAGGTCTAAAGCTAAGGGATAGGTGAGTTTGAAAGATCTCACCCATTAGAGAGGAAATGTGGGAAAACACTACCCAAAGTTAACCCAAAGGGTAGAAGGACAGAGTTCCTTACCGGAAACTAATAAAACATGTGACAGGATTCTGGCATCAGTAAGATAAAGTTTACTAAAATGAAAAAAGACATAGAAATTCATAATTTAGGAGAAAAATAAATTAGTTAATATTTGGATATGTAAAGTGAGTACATAGTTCTAAAAAACAAATCTCAACCCCTCCTAGAGAGACAAGTCAATCATCCTTTACAAGTGAATGATTTCTAGAATGAATTCAAATGATAAAAATAATCACAAATTTGAAAAGTATTAAATAGGGTCTTCAAAGACTTGATCCATGAACGGCATGGGTGACGGTTAACGGACTTGTGCTCACCTAATATGAAAATCAAAAGTAAAGGTTAACAAGGGCTTATTTCTTTTATGACTTGAAGAAGAATTGGATACTCAGACCAAAGTTAAAGAAATGTTAATGGACTTGATGAAAGGAAACAACATTGTTAAATGAAGTGTAAATGGAACTAAAACGGACTACACTTTGAGATGAAACATGAATGCAAGTACTTACAAATCACGCAATGTTTGAAAAGCAAAGAGATTGAAAACCCTCCAAACATGTCATCTTTTGGTTGGAAGGAAAAAGGTGTAGAAAATGATAATAATAAAAAGAGGAAGAAAGTATTGGGAAGAATTCTCTATATTGAATTGCGTCTCTAAACAGTAGAGGTTACATGTATAAATAATATAAAGGGAGCCATTCTCGGTGGCAAGAAAGGAAAAGAATAAATGAATGATCAATTATAGTAAATTAGACAACTAACTAAGTTGACTTTCCAAATTAAAGTGATTCTGGACAATTTTGTCCAAAAATGGGTCCCAGAACACTCCCCTCGAGCTGGTTCGAAGATGTCCAGTAAGGCCAGCTCACTAACAACCAAAGAGAGTTGATTCAAAGGAACTGCCTTTGTTAGCATATCCACAAGTTGATCTTTAGAATGTAGATAAAGAGTAAAGAGTCGACCTTCAAAAATATACTGACGAAGGAAGTAACAATCGAATTCAATGTGCTTAGTCCTCTCATGAAGTGGCGAGGACATCCCGTCCATTGATGACAATGTGGACTTACTTAGGATTGAAGAGATTGCTTTAACCTTTATGGACCATTTCGATTGAGGCAACACAAATTGGACACCGGCTGATAAGACTTCTCATTTGGTTGGTTTGACCTAGGAGACCCAATTAATTCCATTGAGTGACCCAATCAAATGTGATCCTACTCCTCCCATACAAAGCCCTAAGATCCACAAAATAAATCCCACAAAATCTCCTCTAACAGGCCATAGCCCACACCCATTTTCCTCCAAGCACGTGTGGAAGCCAAGGACGTCCAAGGCACTCAAAATCCACAACGAATACCGTGTGAAATTTGAGGAAAGTTGATCACAAACAACAGGGGAGTATCTTCATTTTTAGCATGATTTAAGTGGTCTTAGGTGGCTTATTTTCTTCATTTTTAGCATGATTTGAATGGCCTTAGGTGGCTGATTGGTTTTAGTATTTTTAGTCATTGTTAAATCACACTGAATTAGGATGTGATTGGAATAATTATTTTCTTTCTTCGTTTAGTTCTTTTAGTCAACTTGGTACAGCCAAAACCGAGTGACTAATTAAGGTACATGAGTCCTTGTGTAATGAATATATGGGTCATACCTTTGGCCGATTACAACACATGAATAATGTACTCCATTTCGAGTGGGAATTTGGATAGAAGCCGGGCTTCAGATTTCGATTTAATACAAGTACCAAGAATGTTTTGATTTGATTTTATGTGCTCTTGTATTAAGTTAGATTAAGCATGAATTAATTCATATTATCAGTTTCCTCTTTCATTTTTATTTAGAATTTTTTTTTTTTTTTTAGCGGTAATGCAAATTTCATTAATAGAAAAAAGGATACAAGAAAAAGAAAACAGAAGGCAAAGAAGAGGACTTAATCTCACTTAATCAAGAACACTTAAAATCCTTGGGAAACTTGTTCATCTTTGGCGTTGTTTGTCAAGTCATTGATACGTAACCGTGTCTTAGATACTAGACCGGTTAAGGGAATCCATAAACCGTAAGATTTTTTGGACCTGCAATCCTGGCGAGCAATCAGAATGATTCCTCTGGAGTGCATTGAAGAATAAGTTAATTCGGGTGTTCACTTGTCAAACCAGACAATTTTTTTGGTTCAGCCAACAACACACTGAATCGGACCAGTTCTTTTGTTTCAGCGAACAAGTGAACCGAACTAATTACCTAGTAGATTAGAAGCAGATCTTCAAACAGGACTAATTGAATTTTCTTTCAATGGGTTTGGCCTAATTACATCACAGACCGGATTTTTTTTTTTAAGCTGTTCAGCCCACTATACAGAAACTTGATTGAACCAGCAACTGCAGCAATCCAGCCCATTTTTTCAGTCCAAAAACTGTAGTAAACCAGCCCATTTTTCAGTCCATAAACTGCAGCAATCAAGCCCCTTCTTTCAGTCCAGAATCTGCAACAAGAACGGTCTATTCTACAGAAGAAAACATAGCAGGTAGGTTCTGAAATTTTGGTGCAGCAGCAGCCAAGTGGAAGCATTATAAAAAAACACCGAAAAACACTTAGATGATTCGGTCACTTTGATGGCCATTTGAGGATGGCAGCAACTTAATTTTAGTGGTCTTTCAATTAGTTGTGCGGTTCTTTTGAGTATTAATGTAATGGGTTGTATGTTGTGATTGGAAATTAAGTTGTAATTTTATTTTCCTTTCACACAATTTTCATATTGGTTCAGCCGTACATATAAGACTGACCTAGACTTGACGGATAGTGTGCATTGGATCAACAATCTTTTTCTTTGTGAAACAGCTTTCTCTTCTCAGTTGCATTCGTCAATCAGCATCCAATGGCTGGTGGCTACAATCAACCCAATGATTTTGGTAGAGATGATATCGGACCTCATTCCGATCATAACCAGCATGCACATCAACCACCTGGCGGTGTACGCTATGAGGACACACATACTAAGGTTCGTGACCTTAGGGAAACTGTGGGCACCGTGGTAAGCCAGATGGCTATTTTACAAGCCTCGGTGCAACAACTTACTCATGACCACACCTCTCTTTCTATCAAAGGACCCAGAGTCGTGCTTCATGAAACATCAGAAGACAACTCGACTAGAGACACAACAGACAGCGGCCTAGATACAGAGACACCCACCAAGAAGAAACAACACCAGAGAGGATGAATCCTTTCCCGTGAAGCTTGACATAGCAGAGTAAGTAGGGGTTGGGTGGGAGGGGGGTGGGTGGGTGGGGAAGAGAGGGGGGTGGGGGGTGGGGGGTGGGGTGTTGGAGTTATCTGGTGATGATTTCTTAGAGTGGGTAGAGACGGTTGAAAATGTATTCGAGTGTGGGGGTATGCGTGATGAAAAGCGGGTCAAAATTGTTATCATGAAATTAAAAGGGAAAGCTTTGTCTAAGACTGAGAGAAGGACCTTGGGAAAGGAACCGATCCATTCATGGGAAAAGATGAAAAATCTCATGTATAAAACCTTTCTTCCTCCTAACCATGCACGAGATCTTTTCAAGCGCCTTCAAAGGATTAGACAAAAAGCCAGGACCGTTGCCGAATACACCGAAGAATTCAACCTTTTGTTGGCTCGCAACAACTTGGGAGAGTCTAAACAGCTCAGTGTCCAACGGTACATCGACAGACTCCGACCATCCTTAGCCGATTCGTTGTCCATCATTGACCTTCATAACTTGACTGATGCTTATTAGAAAGCAATCCAATTTGAGAAGGTCGAAAGTCGACGAAGCCATACCGCCCCAAAGACGAGTCGGCCAATGAACCCTAAGTCCTCAACAGGGCGTTCATCTTCACGGCCCACTCCAAAGACGGCTTCCCAGCCTTCTACTTTGGATCTCATGGGACAATCAAAGTTGAAGTTCTTTTGATGCAACGGACTGGGTCACATGGCTTCGGAATGCTCGAATCAGATTTTGAACTTGGCCCACGATGAAAGCGAGGCGACAACCCAAGAAAGTGCAGGCGATGCCTTCAGTGGGGAAGGAATCTTCTCGACTCAGGCTAAAGCTTCTTCATCAAACGCTCTCTCATAGCCACAACGGAACAACTAAAGGACGACAGGCTACACACTAATATATTCCATTCCAAATGCACTATCATGGGGAAATTTTGTAATATGATAATTGATGGTGGTAGTAGTTGCAATGTGGTAGCGCAGGTCGTGGTTGATAAGCTAGGGCTTAAACCACAAAGGCACTCCAAGCCCTACCAGATCTCTTGGTTTAAAACGGGCAACAAGATAACTGTAGAGAAGAAGTGCCTTGTTCCTTTCTCAGTTGGCAAGTACATTGACGATGAGTGATGCGATGTAGTACCCATTGATGCATATCATCTACTACTTGGACGACCATGGCAGTATGAACGAAATAAGAGACACCACAGTCGTAAAAACTTGTATTCATTCTTCAAAGATGGTACTGAGTTCGTCTTGGGCCCTTTGAAAGACATGGAGAGAATAAAGACTAAATCGGTTGAGTCAAGCCCAGTCTCTCTCCAAGAGATCAAGCAAGAGGTGGCAACTAAAAATGGCGAGTTGTACTCCTTAGTGGACAAAGAAACCTCAACTGAGTCTCTATACCTCCATCAGTACAGCCTGTTATATCTGAGTTCGAAGATATATGTCCAGAGGATCTCCCTCCAGGACTTCTTCCTACGCGAGATATCCAGCATTGTATTGACTTGATGCTAGGTGTTGCCCTAGCCAACAAGATACAGGATGTCTCCTGCAGAGAATGCCGAGTTGAATCGACAAGTGCAAGAGTTAGTGGACCGAGGCTGCATCAGAGAGAGCCCAAGTCCATGTTCAGTTCCAGCATTACTAACACCGAAGAAAGATGGGAGTCGGCGGATGTGCATTGATAGCCGGGCTATCAACAAAATCACTGAAAGTTCCCATTTTCAATGTGCTAGAACATCGTGATTGACCCTAGAGGGGGGGTAAATACGTCAATCCCATTTTTAATGGTGTTTACAATTTTCTTGATTTAAAGTGCAGCGGAATGTTTATCAACAGATTTATTTAGTGTGATAATGTCATTAAGCGCTCACACTAAAATTATGACCTTTTACATAAACTTTGATTATCGATGCTTGTGTGCAATGTGTATAATGAGATAATCAATATGCAAAGTGATGTGTGTTAAAAAGAGTACTTAAATACTAAATACAAACACACATAGATCAAAGACCACAAGAGCAATTTAAAGTGGTTAGGTTAGCCAACCTACATCCACTGTTAGGACTCGCTTAACCTTAAGCTATCTCCAAAATCCACTAAGTGGAGACTTACACCCTCACAATTAGAGTTGGAATTCCACCTTACTCAATCGGTTAGGAATTTCACCCACCACTGTCGAATAGGAATTCCACATATCCATTTGGCTGGGAGTTCCACCCACCTCTGTGCCGGAGACACCGCTCCAGAATTGTTATAGTGGTTTTGGGGTACCTCCCTTTAATCCACTTCGGAACAAAGGTTTTAAAAGAAAATTAAAACCAAGAAGCACTTGCCTTTGAAGCTATTTCTTCTGATTGTGCTTCTTCGAGATCCCACCCATGTATGCCGACGCTCCCCCTTCTAGCTGTCGTTTAGCAATCACAGTCCAGGGTGTCAAGGAAACTGGTTCTACCAAAGGTTTCCTAGTTTATGGTTCTTTCCTTCTCGCTTTCAAACTCAATGCTCAGATTGGTTGTTTATGAGTTTTCATCCTTCCTCTCTCACAACTCAATCCATTTGATTGGTTATATTTGATTCCCCTAATGTAAGCACGAGAGAGAGAGTGATCCTTCTATTGGCCCTTGTTAAGCTCATTGATAAAGATGAGGGTCCAACTGATCCGTCCGAATGATACCAACTGGTTGTATAAAGGTTGGTTTATATAGCGAAGGCAACCAGTGGTAGTAACGGTAATGTACCGATAGGTCGGTCGCACCGAGGGGTCGATGAGTAGAAATGTTACCGTTACAATTCCGACCATTGTACATTAAATGCACTCCCAACAGTAATATTTTTTTCCGGTTGACATGTTGTCGCCGATGGGTCGACATGTATGGTACCGAGGGGTCGGTCCATACAAGAGGCTCGTTTTAGTGCAAAACATGCTTGACAGTAGTTTCAACTTGGAAACTTGTTACCCAAAACGACATGTCGCCCATTACCGAGGGGTCGGTCTTGGCTACTCTCGAGCGGTCTTGAACTATCGATATGTTTGTTTTCTCGAGAGCCCACCTGAGTTCTAAGTCCAGAACTCATAAATCTTGATCGAGGAGACATTGACCACGAGGGATCATTTTAGCCTTTCACCGAGGGGTTGATGCATACGTTACTCTCGATCGGAGGCTTTCCCAGAATGACAGTTCAATGATCCAGAGCCTATGTCAATCTGGTCGACCAGTCTTTGACCACGATGGGTCGATCCCGTCTCCACAGAGGGGTCGGTGAGAACGTCTGGTCGAGCTGACAGTGAAACAAAATACATATTTCCAAGTTGGGTTCTAATTCACTATCAAGCTTCCTTTCTAGGCTTTTTATGATTTAACCATTTGTTCCATTAAGCCTATGGATAGTCCTCTCTAAGGTGTGGGTACCACCTAAAGTCATCTATGACCATAATACATGTTTTGTGATTGCCATAACAATGAGTTTCAATCTGGTAGAGCATGATCTTCACTCTTGATCACCTTGGGTCTTCAAGCTTCTAACAAGTATTTCTTTCCGAGTCATGGAATTGACAAACTTAAGGACTTGGCCAAGCCGGGGCACTAACAATCACCATTCACTACAGTCTTCCCATACCCTGGCTCAACGACATGTTGGACATGCTAGTAGGAGCCAAGGTCTTCTCTAAAGTGGATCTTCGTAGCGGTTATCATTAGATCCGAATTCGCCCAGGTGATGAGTGGAAGATGTCTTTCAAGACTCGAGAAAGGTTGTATGAATGGTTCGTCATGCCATTCAGACTATCCAATTCTCCAAGTACATTCATGAGGGTGATGAACCAAACACTATGCCCGTTCATCGGGAATTTTGTTGTCGTCTACTTTGACGACATTTTGATCTACAGTCAGGATGAGTCAACCCACCTAGACCATCTTCATCAAGTGTTTGATGTACTTCGTAGAGAAAAATTATATGCCAATACTAAGTGTACTTTCTCTACTAACAACAATGTCTTCTTAGGTTATATTGTCTATGTCGAGGGCATCAAGGGGGATGAAAGTAAAGTACAGGCGATTCGAGATTGGCCAATACCGAAGAATGTGCATGAGGCTACAGGCTTCCATGGCCTACCCTCCTTCTACAAAAGATTCATCAAAGACTTCAACACTATCATGGTGCCATTTATCGACTACCTCAAGAAAGGGGCCTTTCAGTGGTCATCAGCGACCGAGAAAAGCTTCAACAGTGTCAAAGGGAAGCTCACACGTGGGCATTGGCGCCGGCCTCAGCCAGGTTCATCGTCTAGTAGCATTCCATAGCTAGAAGCTTAGTGGAGCCCAGTTGCGCTACTCGACCTATGATCTTGAGTTTTACGCCATTGTGCAGGCCTTGAAACAGCGGCAGCACTACTTGATCAACAAGCTATTTGTGCTCAACTCAGATCACCAGGTCCTTTAGTACATACATGGACAACACAAACTCAACTTGCAACACGCTAAGTGGGTTACCTACCTCCAGGAGTTTACTTTTGTGGTGCAGTACAAGTCCGGTGTACAAAACAAAGTGACCAACGCTCTCAGCCGTCGGGCTACCTTGTTGACGAGTTTGCAAGCCCAAGTAATTGGGTTTGATACTGACAAGGACTTGTATACTCAAGACCCCGACTTCGGCAAAGTTTGGGGCAAGCTTTAGCATGGACCTGCAGACAACTACCTTATTGAGATTGGGTACATGTTCAAAGGTACCGAGCTTTGCATACCGGTGAGTTCCTCAAGGGACAAGTTGGTGGGAGAACTGTATGGCGGAGGTCTTGCAGGACATTATGGGCGTGATAAGACATTGGCGACCATCAAAGAACGATTATACTAGCCTAGTCTTCGATGAGACATGTACCCTTTTGTGGACCGATGTCATATCTGTCACACTGCTAAAGGCCAAACTCATAACACAAGTTTTTTCACTCCTCTACCAGTACCAGCAGGCCCGTGGGAGGACATTTCTATGGACTTTGTGCTTGGGCTTCCACGCACACAGAGGAGCGCTGACAGCATCTTGGTGATTGTGGACCGGTTCTCGAACATGGCCCACTTCATTCCATGCAAGAAGTCGTCTGATGCTACTCATTGCTACCTTGGTCTTCTGAGAGATAGTCAGGCTACATGGAGTGCCTAAGTCCATTGTTTCGGACTAGGACACCAAATTCATGAGCCATTTTTGGTTGTCTATGGAAGAAGTTTAGGACGGATTTAAAGTTCAGTAGTGCATATCATCTCTAGATTGACGGACAGACCGAGGTGGGGAACAGGTCTCTTGGCAATCTGCTAAGAAACCTAGTTGGTCGCAAGCCCAAACAGTGGGATGCGGTCCTGCCCCATGCCGAGTTTGCATACAACAGATCCAGGAGTTGGACTACAGGCCACAACCCATTTGAGGTGGTCTATAGATCCAACCCCAGCTCTATACAAGATTTGGTCCCCCTTCCATCACGGTGCCCAATGAGCAAGTCGGCAGAGAACTGAGTTGCAGAGATTCAGCGCATTCCTGAGCAAGTTCGTAGCCAGATCCAAGTCAGCAACAACCGG
This sequence comes from Chimonanthus salicifolius, assembly GCA_013350335.1. Taxonomy (NCBI): domain Eukaryota; kingdom Viridiplantae; phylum Streptophyta; class Magnoliopsida; order Laurales; family Calycanthaceae; genus Chimonanthus; species Chimonanthus salicifolius. Next base: position 23,317,023 of record CM023539.1, on the reverse strand, counting down.
TACCAGACAACTGCAAATCGTCACTGATGGCAGGTGAGATTTGAAGAAGATGATCATGTTTGAGTGCATCTACAGAAAGAGAGATTTCCTGCTAGAACATACAACAAGTTGCAGATAAGGAATGCCGGACCTTATGAAGTACTTCGACAAATCAACGACAACGCATACAAGGTGAAGCTACCGGACAATGTCAACATTTTGGACAAATTTAACATCACAGACCTGAAGCCTTACCATGGTGAGGAGCCTCTTCAGAGCGAGACTAAAGTCAACTCGAGGTCGAGTTCTCTTCAGGAGGGAGGAGATGACGAAGACAACCTGTCTATTGACAACAATGTGGACTTAGATAGGATTGAAGAGATTACCTTAACCATTATGGACTATTTCGATCGAGGCAACCCAAACTGGACACCGGCAGATAAGACTTCTCATTTGGTTGGTTTGACCCAAGACTAAGATCCACAAATAAATCCCACAAAATCTCCTCTAGTTGGCCAAAGCCCACACCCATTTTCCTCCAAGCACGTGTGGAAGACAAGGAAGTCCAAGGCACTCAAAATGCACAAGGAATACCGTGTGAAATTTGAGGAAAGTTTATCACAAACAACAGGGGAGTATCTTCATTTTTAGCATGATTTAAGTGGTCTTAGGTGGCTTATTTTCTTCAATTTTAGCATGATTTGAATGGCATTAGGTGGCAGATATGTTTTAGTATTTTTAGTCAATCTAAAATCACACCGAATTAGGATGTGATTGGAATAATTATTTTCCTTCTTCATTTAGTTCTTTCAGTCAACTTGGTACAGCCAAAACCGAGTAACTAATTAAGGCAAATGAGTCCTTGTGTCATGTATATATGGGTCATACCTTTGGCCGATTACAACACATGAATAATAAGAGATTGTGGACTCCATTTCGAGTGGAATTTGGTTAGAGCCGGGCTTCGGATTTCGATTTAACACAAGTACCAAGAATGTTTTGATTTGATTTTATGTGCTCTTGTATTAAGTTAGATTAAGCATGAATTAATTCATATTATCATTTTCCTCTTTCATTTTATTTAGAATTTGAGAGAGGACTTAATCTCATTTAATCAAGAATACCTAAAATCCTTGTGTAACTTGTTCATCTTTGGCTTTCTTTGTCAAGTCATCGATACGTAACCATGTCTTAGATACTAGACCGGTTAAGGGATCCATAAACTGTAAGATTTTTTGGACCCGCAATCCTAGTGAGCAATCAGGATGATTTCAAACACTACCTGTGCTTGCATCAGAAAGGCTGGAATGGAGGCGATGTTTATGACCACTTGATTGTCACAAAACATGATAAGTGGATCAGTAGGAGCAAAGCCCAACTCAGTGAGAAACTGTCGAACCCACAACAACTCGGATGCAGTATTAGCCATAGCACGATATTCGGCCTCCGCAGTAGACCGAGCAACAATAAACTGCTTCTTTCTTCGCCATGAAACTAAATTTGAACCCAAAAAGATATAGTAGTCAATGGTAGAACGACGATCAGCAAGAAATCCAACCCAATCAGGATCAGAGAAAACATGAACTGGACATGTAGGCTGATGTGCATAGAACAAGTCGTAGCCAGGATGAGCTTTAAGGTACTGAAGAATACGAAACACAACATTTAGATGAGTGTCCCGTGGGGCATGCATGAACTAGCTAACAACACCAATGGCATAAGATAAATCTGGTCTCGTGATGGTGATATAAATGAGTTTGCCCCTGAGTTTCTGACAGAAAGCCAGATTATCAAGAAGAGTCCCATCGGAGGTTGATAACTTGGTGTTAGCATCTAGGAGAGTATTAGCATGTTTGCATCTAGAATAGCCAACATCCTATAAGAGATCAAGGGCATACTTCCGCTAAGAGAAGGAGAGTCATTGAGAAGATCGAGCAACCGCAATGCCAAGAAAGTAACTGAGAGGCCCCAAATCTTTAATATCAAATGTGCGGCGAAGATACAGTTTGAAAGTAGAAATGGTAACATCATTGTTGTCCTATAAGGACACTATCATCAACAGAAACTACCAAAATCATCAGAACATAGTGGAACCTGTATATAAAGACGGAATGACCTGTCTGACAGCGAGTAAAGCCATATGGTATCAATGCATTGCTAAATTCTTCAAACTAGGCCCATGGAGATTGTTTGAGAGCATAAAGAGTATTCTTGAGTCCTACAGACAGAGTTGGGTTCCCCCTGTTTGACAAACCCTAGAGGAGGAAGCATTTACACTTCTTCCTGAAAATCACCATGGAGAAAGAATTCTTAACATCTAACTGGTGAAGGGGCCAGGCATAAGTGGTGGCAAAGAAGAGCAAGATGCACACAAGGTAATCTTGGCGACAGGTGAAAAAGTTTCCTGGTAGTCCATCCCATATGTTTACGTTAAGCCTTCGGCAACCAGGCAATGGATCCATCTGGATTATGCTTCAAAGCAAAGACCCACTTGCACCAAACGGAAGTCTTCTATGGAGGCAGAGGGACTATGTCCCAAGTATTGTTCTTCTCAATTGCGACCTAATTCCTCATCCATGGCAACTTTCCAGAAGGGATTGTTTCAATGTAGTGCCAATCCTTCTTTGGCATATTAACTATGTCCAGGCTGAGAGAAAGTTGTGATAGGAAGGTGAAACAGCATCATAGAATACAAATCGATCAAGTGGATGACTGGTACAAGTACGCTTACCTTTGCGAATTGCAATTGGGAGATCAGGACTGGTTAGAGGCTGGCAGATCTGGATCACTGGCAGATGAGTGGGTGGAGTTGGCGGTAGGTGGCGGTCTAGGCTGCCGGCGTTGATACACAAGAATGGACTTGGTAGTGCTGGGGGGGACTAAAATCTACAGGGAGAAGAGGAAGAACAGGGGAGGTGGAAGAGGGATAGGGTACTGAAAAATAGGGATCCTGTTCAAAAAATGTGACATCCATAGAGATATATGTTTTCCCAGTAAGGGGATCAAGATACTTATAACCTTTGTGAAGGTGAGTAACCTACAAGGACACAGTGCACTAACCGGGGAAAGAGTTTAAGACCAGAGAATTGGTGAACAAAACATACACACGAAAGACATGTAAGGGAAGTTGAGGGACAAATTTATGTAGCGAGAGACAGGTCATTATTGACGGCTTTCGATTTAAGACCTTTTGAATTTTTTACGGCTTTTTAGTTCATTGTTAACTTTTCACAGTACAGTTGAATTATGTACTAGGTCTCATACTTTTGCGAATTGGAGCATTGAAATTTGCGTGGCAATGAACTAATTATATAATATTCACTTAATATTGAAAGAAAGTTGGAGAATTGCTCATATTATTACAATTTATATATATATTACGTTATTTCATATATTAAATATTTTTCAGAGAAATCAGTTATGAATCTTACGATTTTACAATTTATGATACACAATTTGCGGTTCAAGATATATAACAATTTTAGAATTGGAGCATTGAAATTTGAGCAACAATGAACTAATTATATAATATTCACTTAATATTGTAAGAAAGTTGGAGAATTGCTCATATTATTACAATTTATATATATATATATATATATTTAATTATTTCATATATTAAATAGTTTTCAGAGAAATCAGTTATGAATCTTACGATTCTACAATTTATGATACACAATTTGCAGGTTCAAGATATAAAACGATTTTACTATACGATTCGATTTTCACAACATTGAGAATTGTTGCATTGATGAATGAGAATATATCAATAAACAATGTTTAACTTTATCAAAATGATGTACAATAATAAAAACAGCACAATAACAGTAAAAAGATTAAATGCATAAAAAATCTAAAAGATGCCATACCAGAATGTGGACTCGAAAACATAGTCTTTTGTATCACTCCTGCAGTGCAATTCTCTTTAAAACCATGCCATATTACATCCTGGAAAATAATACATAAATATTGTTAATGCCAAAACAATAGTCTAGACCAAAAGTAAAGAAAAGGATGCTATATGTTAAAACTTAAATGTCCTGTAAAGTAACTCCAAAAATATATAACTTACTGATATCAAACATTGAAACAAACTTTCAGCCCAAAATGTTGATGACATTATGGGGCATGCATTACATACGAAGAAAATATTGTGATCATTTCAAGTTTCAATTTTGAACCTGAGGCAATTATCTTTTTTTATATTGAAGTATGCACCATAAATTGAGTCCATAAGTTGATAAAGTAATTTGCAAACTGAAATTAGACTATCTCATACAAAATATTAAGTGTAATATACGAAGCCAAGTATGATAAATTAAAATGTAAAATAGAATATAAATTGCAATCTTGCATAATGGGGCAAAAACAATAGTTTAAGTATCATGGTTCAATAACTGTTGGCAGAATGTGCAGTTACAAAACTACAATAGACATTAATCAATGTAATATGGAAAACACTATCTGTGTGACGTCATTTAATGGAAGAAAGTGACTGAAAATACCATTTCTTCCTGTACAAGTGGTATCTCAAGTTTATAAGTACTTTTGTGGTGGGAAAACATTGGAGGGAGCGTTGACTGCTTATGAATGAATTTGCGATGCAAAGCACAGAAAACTTTATTCTGTTCAACGTGAACATTTTGAAGGCTTACAATCAAGTAGAATACGCAGCTATTAAATTACTTATCCAAAGAACAGATCTTTGGATCCATTTGTATATTGATAACAGAATGTTCATATCAAAGCATGATCGCTGATGTTGATTAAAGTATCTGCCAGTGGTATTCTGCAAACACAGACGAAGCCAAAAAATAGGAAATCAAGTTGAGATTTGTCACTAACCTGATAGGCTATAATTTGTTAGTTGAACACTAGGTATAATGTCTCCCTTCTATGTTATACAGAGGTAATTTCACTTTATGTGATGACCATGAAATAAATCATATGACGGAAAAGAAATCATTTAATTGTCTTATGGCTACGATCTATGACTAGGTCTCTTGTTTTGAGGACTTCCAAACATTTTAGACTGTACCAAAAATAGAAGAAATGCATTAAATATTTATGATTGAAATTGTACGATTTATAATAATCAAGACAGATAATATTCAAGGTAACAAAATAAATTACAAGGATACATGATAACCTTCATAATCACAAAAAAATCATCTCATTTTCCCTGACATTGCATCCTTGACCAAGTTATTACAAAGATTCATAATCGACTAGAACTCTGACCTTTTACATGGAAAAGTTAAGAGGCACCGCAAGGTGAACACCAATGAAGTTTATTAGGGATCAAACGGATTGGGTTTCGGCCTAACCCGCATGACTCGACCTAAAAAAAGGTCATTTGGCCTAAATATTATTTTATCTTAGGGCTGGGTTGGGTTGAAGAAATAAAAGATCAAATAAAATTAGGGTATTGTTGGGTTTGGCCGTTAAAAGTCCGACCAAAACAAACTCAGTACCCATATATATAGATATAATTGACTAATTCCTGATTCCCTGCCTAGTAGCCAAGGGAAACCCATTGCCCATTAGGCCATATCGCAAAACAAGAAACCCCAAAACCATGATTTGCGAATTCCTGATTCCCCGCCCTACCAAGGCCATGCAAACCTAGACTTTCCTTCTTTAGTTCTTTGTTTTCTCTTCCTTCTTCATTTCCCTAAACCCTTTTTGGTTAGGGCTTCCTTCTTCTTTCTTCATTTTATGCAGATATTTGTTATTTATTGAATCTTTCATAAATACTCGAGGAGAATTTTTTTGAACAGAGATATAAATGAATTTTATTAAATGCACAAACCAAGAGCACAATAGAGAGAGAGAACTTGTATAAGAGGACTATACAATACCTGAAATTACAAAAATTCCATCATCGGCACCCTCTTTTGGACTCCAATCTTCACCAGAAAATGTGTAACGCTATTCGCAAATTGCACCTCTATTCCTACTCACCTTTCTGGTGTCCCTAACAATGTGTTTTTTTTTTTTTTTTTAAAAGTATGTCCCTAACAATGTTAACCAACCTCCAAGGGAGACTCTTCCTACCACTAGCCTACACGATAGCATTAGCAGAATCACCTTCAACACTAGGATTGTCATTGTCATGCCTTTGCCAAAGGTAAATCGCTCTTCGGATCGGAAATAGTCATGCTTCATTTGACTCCATATATGGACTCAGAGATTATCCACTAAGAATATGAAGGTAAAGAATAACGGACATGTCAGTGGAGTAACTAACGATATGGTTTATGGGACAGGGTCAAATGCAAATATAGAACTCGAAAAGCTTATACAAATAGATTGGATTTTGGCATATGATGATGATGATGATGATGATAGTTTAATCAATAATCATGTTGTGTATCAATAAAACTTTATTTCTTTGATTTTTTTTTTTTTTTTGGGGTCGTTTTTAGGCCTACATTAGTGTAAGGAAGTGAAGGCCTAATCCAAATTGATGGGATAAACGGCTTAGTAGAAAAAGATGATGATGATTAAATGTGCAAAAGTATTATTTCTTTTTAGAAATGAAGAACTTTGTCTATTCACATTTTATTTGTCATTTTTTCGAACATTAAATATGTGGAAATATTCTCTTTAAAAAGTGAATTATATTAGTCTAGACCAGGGAAACGAATATCGACTGATACGATATGTATTGGCCGTACAGTTTAAATATCGACGATATATATCGGCCGATATTATTAACATCAGGTTTTTAAAAAAAAAAACAATTCAATTGTGGGCCCGGGCCGATATTGGAGTTTTCAAAAAAAAAAACTAGCTTCCTTCCGTTTTTCTATTTTTTTAATTCAGAAAAATTAAAATATATAAAAATACCGATATTTTCAAAAAAGAAAAAAAAAAGAGGAGAGAAATTTATCGACCGATATATCAGACTCACCGATATTACCACCCCTGGTCTCTTATGAAAAAAAAAGAGAGTAAAAAACTAAATCAGTAACACCCTTTCATGGTACACCAAGTTCACCCTCAAGCCCCACCCCACATCAACACCACCCTGATCCTCCTACTGGACTTCCTGACCCACTTCATGACCCATGGCGTGCACCTACACAGCTTTTACCTTCTGTGCCACCTAAGAGAGATGAGATAGAATCTATCCTGGAGAAGGAAGTGCTTTCAACCAATACAGGAGGTTACCAGAAGTAACTCGTGAAGTGGAATAACAGACCAATGACAAATGCCACTTGGTTAATTGAGGACGAGCTACAGCGACTTGATCCGGACCTACTGGAGAGATTTCGGAGCTTTGTCTCGCCGGAGATGCATCCTTCTCACCCGGGTCGAGCTTACAGCGATGCTAGGACAGGTTTCCGATTATATCAGCGACAACGGAGGAGAGCCACTCCAGCCCTATTATTGTGGTTAGACGATAATCTGATTGGATGACGTCTGAAGGCCTCACGTGTGCATGTTTACACTTTGAAGACCCCACACTGGGAAGGCACGCATGTGGTTCGATGCGTCTCCTCATCTATATGAACTCGAGATCGAGTTTTTCTCAGATGGGGGATTGATGCGGAGCATGCTCATCTCATGTTACTTCCCATTATTTCATTATGTTGGTTTAGTCTTAGTTAATTTTATTTGAAAGTATTTCAGACACTTTTTATTGTAATTTAGGGTTCTTTTATTTGGAGGCAATTTGATCATATTTTATTGTAAACATTATAAAGATCTCTTGTAAGCCTCATTAGAGAATTAATTAATAATTATTGAAAGTTTCGGCTGCAACTACTTTTGCTCCATGCGATGGTGCTTCTTTGAAGAGAATCCAAGAACTTGGTGAGAAGCCAAGCAGGGTGAGAGGCCCTCCTCCACATCCAGGTTCTTTCTCTCTTCTCTCTTTTCTCTCTTTCTCTTTCTTTCTTTCTTCTTCCTCCCTCTTCTCCTTTTGGAACCCTAGCCTTGTCAATTTTTCCCCTTCTCCTTGTTTATGTTGTCGCCCCCGTCCACTCATCAAAACCTAACCCCAATTGCCTTGAGTTCCCTTTTTTTCCCTTTCTTGTGTTGCCGCCCCATCCCAAGTCATCAACCCTAGCCTTGGCCGCAACCTACTTTCCCCTTTAATAGCCGCACCTCCCCAATTTTAAACCCTAATCCTAGCCACCACACTTAAATCCTAACCCTAGCCACCACATCTCAACCCTAACCCTAGTTTTTTTAGTCCTTCCTTATTGCAGCTGCCACTTCCCAAACCCTAAATCCTACTCCTTTCTCCTCTACCCTTGTTGCCACCACCTTCCTGTGTTCCTAAACTGCTGCCCCACCCCCATACATGGCTGTATACTACTACCACACCCATTAAAGACCCCCACTTTCGCTGTCCCACACGTTCAAAGGTATATATTGCTGCTGTCCCACAGTTTTCTCTTCCATAGTGTTGCTAAACAGCCAGCTTGAGCCTTATTTATGATGAAAGACCTAAATGTTTGTGGGATTTGACAAACCCTTTCTTTTGAGGGACCCTCATTGCGAACATGACTTGGAATGGATTATCTTATAATCGCTTATATTAGATTTTCCAATAATTGCTTGATTATTTGTCACAGGGTTATATTCTTAAATTGCAAATATTGATTTGGACCTTAATTTCAACCATAGCATGTTTAATCATAGTTATTGTATTCCATCTTACTTGCATTAATCTCCTAGGGTTACTGTTTATCTTATGTTCTTCATCAATTTTGACATTTAGGTTTACTCAATTTAGTGTCCTGTGTCTCCCTGATTTCCCTTTGTTGCCCCATCCACATGTACCTTTACTACACTTTCCAAGGGAGGAGACCACTACATTTTTGTGATTCCTCTCCTAGCCCTCCTACCGATACACCCCTCCCACAATAGGTACAAGTCCGACAATGGAACACCTTAAACTCTTTACTGAACGAAAGAAAAGAGAGGCTCCAACAGACAATCTCAATAATTTTCTTCCAAACTCCTCTCCTTATTTTCAAAAACCCTTGAATTTGTTTCTTCCAAATAAACTGCAGAATTGCCACTGGGATTGACAATGATGCTAACCACTTCCATTCTCTAAACTGATGTAGTCTCCATCCTTACAAAATCTCAAACAAAGATCTTTCCCTCACCAAAGAGCAATTCATTCCAGAGAGAAACCGACACCAAATTATTGCACCTACCACACAATTTGAAGATATGTGGTCCACGTTTTCCTCTTCCCTACTGCAAAAATTTATAGAAGAGATAATCCACCTTCGATTTTAAACTCTGTGCCAAAGCTCATCCATCGTTAGAATCCTACCCTGAATTGTGCGTCACATAAAAGCTTGAATCCTATGTGACGCTACTCATGGCACAAAAATTTGAAACCAGTGACTGTATTGGTCCCTACTGGATCACAGTATGAACCAAAACATATCTTTAAATATCGGTTGAATCAGTCCGTGCTAGTGTGAAATTTCAAAACTCCAAAAAAAAAAAATTTGAAATTTTTTACAAATTGGAAAATATGGACTTAAAGCTTGTTTTTAATCTCACACAAGATATGGGAATTATAAATCTTCTTTAAGACATGTCTAGTGTCGTCGTATGATTTTGAACAAAGCCATGTGTTGTAAACTTGATGAGTTTGATTTCTAATGATTCTAATATCGATGTTTGTCTAAAGATAAGTAATAAAAACTAATATCTATGGTTGAAATACTCAAAAGTTAAAGTTTCATATTTAATTTCTAAAAAAATGAAAATAATGTAAGTGCCCCGGTTCGTCCGAGTCACCCTTATTGTCAATTACGTGACTAAGTTGGACTTGCCTTGGATGAATAAGAAGATCTACTACAAAGTTAAAGCGTCTACACCAAATACAGTATTGGCACTCAGGTAAGTGAACCGTAGGAGACCTTAGGCTAAGTCAAATACCTTATAAGTCAATTGGAAAATAAAGTGAATAAGTGACTTTCAGCCTCGACGCTTCATGCAATCTGCCGAGGCCTCGCAACCAGTTATGCTGAGCTGAGTTCAGCTGACCCAGTGTCGAGCTGACTCAGTCTCTTACAGTTTTAGAAAATTAAAAGCTGTGACTGTTTAATTGAGAGGTAATTATGATAAAATTATTGGAAGCTTATTATGGTAAGTAAAATTATCCTCATGGGTTGCCACCTCTCTTAAGTTTGAATTTGAATATCCTTGGTGAGCTATCCATAACAAGTATGGACTCCATGATTTGTAATCCACCTTACAATATTCCTATCGAGTCCTTGATTAATGGCTAAGATAAATGATTTGCAAGTCATGCATGGTGGAGATGAGGTGGATGATATCTGATTTGTGTCTAGCTGATCTGTCTGGATAGGTGACACTGCACATGTGTGTTGTCTTTCCAGAAATTACTGCTAGCGAGGCCTCATCAGAAGCAGCGAGGCGTGACTTACTGCAGAACTTAATCTTGCCTTATAAAATAACAGTAAGACTTCAGTAAGGAACACCGAATACACAGAAAAAAAACTCAGGAACAAGATTACCAGTGAGTGATCATTCGGCCTTCCCTCTATACACATTCTTCATCATCCTTCTTAGTGGATGTTTGGGTAATCACAACCCTAATCTTGATGAAGAGTAAGGTGTTCATATAGGACTAAAACCAGTCATACCCAAGTCCTACTGCTATGCCGATAAATACGTTGATGATGTTGATTTGATGGAAAGGAGCACACAGGTTCAGTAAAGAAGAAAAAGCTTAAAGGAAAACGGTTAAGGCCCAAGGCAAGTTTTTTTCTTGTTTTATTTTAAACATTGTAAAGTAGATTAGAACAGTGTGTTCGAACTACTCTAAAAAATAGGTGTAGAGGATTAGACCAATTGGGTTGAACCTTTATAAAAAACTAGGCTGTACTATTTGGGTGTAAGACCCTTACATAGTATATTTGAGACGACCCTAGAGTTGGGAAGTCTGACAATAAATGTAGGTTTGTTGAAACCGAACCACTATAAAATATTTGTGATACATGTGATTGAATGCATGGATTGAATATTTTATTTACTTAAAGCATAAATCGGTTGAGAAAATTTTAAAAGGGAATTAAAATTGAAAACCAACCTATTCACCCCCCTTTAGGTCGTGCATTACTCTAGTAACGGAATTTCAAATAAATGTATAATAAAAAAAAATCATTCATAATAGATCTTATATCTAAGTACTTTACTAATGTTAATGATTAGATCTACATGCAACTATGCAACCAATGGTTTTAAAGCATCTTATAATATTTCATTTCAAAAAAAAAAAAATCAAAACAGCAAAAAAATTAAAAAACTCAAAAATACAAAATCCAAAAATAAGTATAAAAAATTCTTTATCTAAGTAAGAAAATTTATGTAACTTATACGATCCAAATGGAGACTAGTTTTTCAAATCATTTTATGTTCTTTCATTTGAAAAAAAAATCGAAAAATTAGCAAATATTTGTAAAAGAAAAAAAGGAAAAAAAAAATTGAAGATAAGTAAAAATGCAAAAAAATTGTTATTTGGTCTCAAATCTTGTTGGTATAATGTTGTAGTTTCACTAGCAAGAAAAAAAAAAAAACTACCCTTTTATCAGTGATATTTTGAAAATACAAGCATTATACCAACTAGTATATTGCTGGTGTTTTCAAATATCGTGCTACATGTTTATATATCTGCTTTGGTTTAAAAAATCTTACCAGTATTGAGCGGTTCACAGTTCAAAGAAGTCCCTACAATATGAATTGACCAGTTCTTTATACAATGGTGCTACTCCCTTCCAAACAAGAGGCCACAACGAATTAACCCTATGATTGAAGAAAGCACCAAACTACCACCGCTTTAACCAAGTAGCAGCCCGATGCATCCTCATCCCTTGCAGTAGGTGCATTTTCCAGTAACAACATTAGTACTCCCAAACTGCTATGTTCAAGAAACCTAACTTTCCTCCTAAAAGAAATAGACCACGATATCCGGTCGCCTAACCTAGAATAGTATTCCTGAAATTTAGCCTTCCTATTAACCGCTACTGAACAGTAGAGTAAACAAATTTAAGTGGTCAGTCCCCCACCCAAAGGTCCTCCTAGAAAAGAACTTTACCGCACCCCTCCCCCTCCTGCTTTCCTACCAATAACCTAGTGCTATCTTTGAATTGTGAACCCACCCTTCCTTCCCCATGCCCTAATCTACAAAAGTATCACACAATTGTTGACCCTCCCTTTGCAACCCTTTCTCTAAGAGAACAACCTCCTCCATCCCCTACCCTGTATCTTGCCACCAGCTTCTTCCTCCATAACGCTTCTCTTTCTTTACCAAAGCGCCAAAGCCACTTACAAAACAAAGCATGATTCCTAATTTTAAAAGGTATTATATATCCTCCCTTCCTCAGTTTAAAAACTTCAAACCAATTAGTTAAATGTGACTTCCATCTAATTTCATTGTCTATCCCATAGGTAGTTATTGTAATACCCTGACCCTTAATTAGCTTAAGTTGTGTATTTAGCACCGTCAATTTTGTTTTGTAAAAGGTTGGTTGTGTAGATTATTGTGTGGGCTTTCTAAAAAGCCCAAGTTTGGCCCAATCGAGCTCGTTAGCTCAGTAATCCGACTCGCTGAAATTGGAGAGGAAAATTAATCAATTGCCATATCTCATTTATTATTTTTGAAAAATAGTGCATAGTGACCTTAAAACTATTTTGGTGTGTAAAACCACTCATTTGAGATTATCAAACTTTCAAACTTACACACACGCATTATCTTCGAGTAACGAACTTAGTGGGTTTCAAGGTTTGTTTCGAAGATTTCCCGAATTTCAAATATTTAATGTCAACAAAAGAACCTGTTTGCAAAGCCTCATTTTCAAATACCTCTGTAAGTCAAAAATTTACAAAAGACTGCTGTGCATTTAATCTGTATTTTATCCAAACATTTTGTGCTTTCAAATTTCCATTTCGAGGTTTTAGACGACCAACCTTGGATGTCAGCTTTTCAAAATGTGGACCGTCTGATTCTTTAAAACAGTGTTTTGATTTGGATCGTCAGGCTTTTGACGTCAATAGTTCCAAAGTTTTGTAACCTAGCCTTTATCAATGTTCTGAACCCATCCGCAAGATCAGATTTAAATAATTAAGATCCCTAAATACCTAAGTGATTTTACCGCAGAAGATGTAAGTTTTTAATATAAAAAAAAAAAAAAATTAACAGAAAAGGAAAAGGGGAGGACGCGACATCCCCCAACCATCCACCTCAGCTCCCATCTGACGAATGGGGAGCCTCCAGGGGATTCTTCCTCTGCCTATAAAAAGGCTTCTCCTTCTTTCTCACTTTCACCCGTCGCGCTCTCTCAAATTCTCTATGTTCTCTCATCTTCTGTTTCTACAAACATCAAACTTCTACTTCTGCAAACATCAAACTTAGTTTAAAAAGAGTTTTCTCTCTCCTCCTGGTGGCTTGGAAAGAGTGGAAAAACCCAGAGAAAGGTACCATGTCCTCCCTCTCCTCATACTTAAAACCTGGTAAATGAAAAAAAATGGAGTAAAATGGAATATTTCTATATTTTTTTTACTGAAAAATGCTCACGGGAAACAGAAGCAGAAAACCTAGGAAAAGACCCGTCGACTGGTCGAATATTTTTGACAGGTCAAAGGGCAGAAGCCCCTCTTCCATCCGTCTACCAGTCGAGCATTTCTCGACCGATCGAACCCGTGGGTAAGAAAAAGGACATAAGAGGAATTTTTTAAAAAGTTGGGAACGCAAACGTCATTTTCAAAATTGTTTCCAAGGTTGCAAAAATGGAATTTTAAGTTAAAAATTCATGTTTTGACCACTTGATATGTTTCAATTATGCATTGTGTGTTTACTGTTTTCTTTACTGCTTTCTTTTTCATATGCCACTTGGCCAAAATCTCTCTTTCTAAGGAAACATGCAGTACTCTGGTTTGCATAAGTATTTCATGTTGATAGGTCCATTCTCGGACTTTTCCGAGGGAAAAACTCAGGAGTCCTGAACTCCAGTTTAGAATGACCTAAGGCCTAGCACCTACTACTTGCGAAACATCTCCATCTGCAAACCTCTTTGTCCGTATGTCATCTTAATGAAGAGAAGAATCTACTGCCCAACATTCTGCTCGGAACTAGTCCAAGCCTACAGATAGAATCTATCACCATTTCTGCGAGTTTTTTGTGCTCCACTCGGTTTACTGGATCCTAAGCTTGTGCCCAAACCTGAGAACTGCACCAAACACTTGTCGAACGCTAGGGCTTACTTTTACAGCTTTTATTTACCACTTTTTGTACCCTTTGGGCTAAACTCTCGGATCAACTAGTGGCATTGTCCAAGGACATCCTTGATCAGGCACTAAGTACTTTTATTTACTTTCAGCTTTAAAACACTATGTTTTAAGTGTTATTTTCTTTTCTGAGTGTTTTGTAATAAATCGCATTTTATTTACTTCGATTCAATTATTTACGTGTGTATTTCTACACGCCTTGCTTTCCGTGGTCTTCACTTTTAAGTGTGTATTCTACACACTTTGTTTTTTGTAATTAATCGCCCAAACCTTAAATGTTGATTTATTTACACATCTATTTTCACACGCTTGGCTTTCAGTATTTATTTATTCTTTCTTATTCTTTTCAGTTTTCTTTCAAAAATTCATCGGACTACGGTGAGGAAATGCATCGCATATTGCATTAAACTCTAAAAATGGTAAAACGTTAACACCAAGGCAATAATGAAACCCATGGACAATAAACTTATGGAAAAAATGTGAACGGGACCAAAATGCAATATTGACAATGCTTACATGTAAAAGGATAAATTTGACATTTCTAAATGTAGAACTTAAGCATTTGATAGTGTTTGGGAGCCGAGGCCTAGCCATCTATAACAGTGTATGGGACCTGGTTATGTGCCTAGAGGCTAACCGGTTAAAGTTGGATGATCATGTGAAAATATCAGTCATGCAGGAAAATGGGATAGGGTAATCCTAAATGCCTAATGCAATGTGATGTGATAAAAAAAAAATAAGACATGATTAGATGAGGCGGAAATTAAAGATTCAAATTAATAATTGCAATTAAACAATATAAAACTTGCCACAAGTAATCATGCAATTCTTGAAATTCAATATAAGCAATTATATTAAAATCAAGATCAGGTTATAACTCAGAGTAGAGGGCCTTTTAATGAAAGGGATTAATTAGATCTGGTTGTATGTCAATAGGGTATTAGAAACTAAGTGGAACAGCAGTGCATGAGGTTAACGTGGCTGAATGGTATAATAGTATGAATGGGGATGCTCCAAAAGGACTAACAGTAACTGGGGAAAGACTATTTTGGGATATCAGAGAAGGGAAAAGGCCAATAGGGGAATTACGGTAAGTGTAGAGGGGTTATATGGGGCTAACGAATGGTGTAGGGGAGGTTTTAGAAGTAGGCGAAAATATAGGAAGGGTCTTCATGTCTGGCGGAAGGTCTGGGAAGGTATAGGAGGGGTTTTTATGTCTGGCAGAAGGTCTAGGGAGGGGATTTGGAGAGGGGCAAAACCCAGGAAGGGGTTTTGGGGCATGACAAGGTAAAGGAAAGGGTTTCAAAGGTGGGGCGAAGCTTGGGTGAAGGCAGTATGAGAGAGATTAGGGGGAGGCGACACCACTAGGAGGGGATATGGAAGGTAGCGACACGGAAGGGTTTTGGACATAGGCGAAAGTGTTGGGATGGCTTTTAGGGAGGGGCGAAACTGATGGTATGAGATTTTGGTCACGGTTATGGGAGAAAGTAGAATGAAGAAAAGAAAAAGAGAATGAAAGAGATAGGAAAATAAGAAGAAGAAGAAGAGAGAAGAAGTAGAAGAAGAATACCTGAAGAAGATGTGGGAAGGAGAAGGAGAAGAAGTTAGCTGTACACCAAACCCTCAAGGGGAAATCACACCATGCGCAGGATCATGGAGGAGCATTCGTATTTCTCAGTCTTTTCTTTTGTCCATCCTATGCCTTCTATGCTTGCTGGAGTAAGGCTATAAAAACCCTACAACATTAAGTGGTGGTTGGGCCTGGCTCAAAACTGGGCCTAGGCCCATCTAGGTTGCTTGCCATCAATCCCCCCACCTAAGAAAAACTCGACCTCGAGTTCTCAGATGAGAAGAAAGCAAATCAAATCACACATGCGCCTTCCCAGTTGGCGTCTTCAAAGTGTAACTACGCGCACGTGAGACAAATCGAACCACACATGTGCCTTCCCAATGTAGGGTCTTCAAATGATATTTGTGCACACGTGAGGCCATCAGACGTCATCTAGTCGGGTTGTCATCGATCCACAATGAGAATGCTAAAGCAGCTCTCCTCCTCCGCCATCGATAGCATATTCTGAATTCAAAAGTGTCATCACGACCAACACTCGATGGCGGCAATAGTAAAGTGTGAGTAAATACACCTCCGATGAGACAAAACTTTGATGTCACTCTAGGAGGTCTAGACCAGGTTGTTGTAGCTCACACTCAGGCAACCACGTGACATCTATCATGGGCCTGGGCTTCCTCGTCACAAGATAATTCATGTAACCTCCGGAATATGTGGAGACCTCGAGTTCTAACGAACGAGAAGAAAGCAAACCAAATCTCACGTGCGCCTCCCCAGTGTGAGGTCTTCAGTGTGTAGCTTACGAACATGAGACAAATCAACCCACACGCGCATCTTCCTTGAGTGGGGTCTTCAAATGATATATGCTCGCATGAGGCCTTCAGTTGACATCCAACTGAACTATCATTGAACCACCAGGAGAGCACTAGATCAACTCTATCCCGTCGTCAATGATATATGTAGAAACCTAATCTATCGCCACTAGCATATCTCCCCAGGTGGAAAGAAGGAAACTCCGGTGAAGAGTAGAAACTCCGAAGTTGCTCTAATAAGTCCGGATCAAGTCGACGTGACTCATCCTCTATCAATCCTGTGGTGTCTGTCCTTGGCCGGTGCTTCCACTTGACAAGATACCACTGGAAACCTCTTGAACATGTAGAAAACTCTTCGTCGTCCATGTTGAAATCTATCTTCTCCCTTTTGGGAAACAAGGAAGGCAAAGAAGAACGGATCAGTGAAGGGCTGTATGGGTGTAGGTGGTGGGTTATGGAGTGGGACAAGGTGATGGTCTGGATTGAGGGGAGCTCCAAGTTGTGAGGGTCAGCTAGATGGTGGGGGCGACAGGACAATGTGAACGTCAAGGTGATGATTTAGATTGAAGGGAGTTCTAAACTGTGAGGGTGATCTAGATGGTGGCACATGTAAACGCTAAGGAGACTGTATTGGTGGATGGCATGGGTCATGGAGCGGGTCATGTTATGGGTCAAGAAGGCTAGTAGGATTAGGGTGAGGTTGTGGGTCAAGAATGCCAATATGTGGAACATGGTCATGTTGATGTGTGATGGGGCCTGAAAGTGAAGGTGCTGGAACTAGACAGGGAGTGAGGTCCTCCACATGATCATCCACATCAAATCCCTTAGATTCACAATGAGAATTTGCAACAAACTTATATTTTTCATCGCATATATTAATGTGACCTTTAATTTCAGAGTGCGAATCATGAATGTGCAATACAGATGCATGAACAGACTCACTAAACTTGGGCGACACTGGCACTGGAGTAGGGTCTATGGATGGGGATGGTATAGAAACACCTAACCAAGGCAAGAGAAGATTCTTTGTTCTCTTCTTTAGCCTCTTTCTCAAACTCCGTAGGATTGAGAATATGCAGGGCTTTGGGTTTTGAGCCACTGTTGTTTGTGTCCTTGCTTGGCTTCTCTGCCTCATTCTTTGGTGCTTTGGGAGGGAGAGAGTTCAACTTAATCCCTTTACCCTCTTTGCATTCTTGAACTGTGCCTCCCTTCTCCTCAGCCACTTTTTTTTTAATTTTAAGCTTCAATAATTTAAGTTAGGCGGCTATTTTGTAACTCACTCACCCCTCAACCTGGAAACTATTCCGCCAAGATCTAATCAGATCCAATAATTTCTCATACTCCAACCACGCGTTATTGCACCAAAAAAGTTTTGTCTCCAATCTACATCTTAAGTGACCAATAAAATTCGTAGTGATCCAAAATGGGACTGAACAATTTCAATTGAGAGTTGTCCCTAAACAATTCACCCCCCTCGAGAAACAAGAAACCTGTCAATTCTGCTCATAACTACTCTTTCTTGACCATTTGACCATGAAAATCTCCCACCTAGCAAACGGTATTCCATCAGCGGGTTTCTATTCTATAAAGTCAAAGAATTCTTCCACACTTTTTGATAGCCAACCACCCCCCTTCTCTCCAACAGAAACCAAACTACATTAGAATCCCCCCATACACCATGATGCATTACACAAGCACCTAATACCTTTCAACTCCCTCCAAATATTGTTCCTTTTGCTATCCAGATTGGGCCACAAACTGTAATAACCCAGTCTTGAAGGGCATACTCGGTGGCCAAAAAATTCGAGCGATTTTTGTAACCGGGGATGCAACTCCCAGAATATAGTGCTCGCCAGTGGAAGGAATATAACTCCACAAGGGGACGACGCAGGAGAGAGATTTTCACCAGGATGGCGCAAATGCAAGTCCCACATCACCTAGGCAACCTCCTGATCCTTGGGATTTAAGTAGTGCTCTCTCCTTCCCTAGCACAATGTGTTTTGAGGTGTATGGATGCTTATCCTAAAGCAAAGCTGTGAGAGTGTGTCAGGCCCAAAGCAGACAATAGTGTGTTGGGTGGGGTGAGTCGTCACACAAACATTGTTGAACATCACCTCCACTCCACCATTAATAATGGCGCCTCAAATCGTTATAGCTCTGCCCGATTTTGTTGTCCAACATTGTGAGAACTTTTGGATTCCATGGGCCTAAAGATCCCCTTAGATGCTCCTCGAGACTGTTAGAACACCTATCTCAACAACATTGGCACAACTTCCTAGGTGGAAGTTGCAAAATGACAAAATTAACTACATGAAAGGAACATAACATATATTCTAAAATGTAGTAAGAAAAGGCATGCTTTGCAGCACACACATAGGCATATGCCATGTGATTTAGACTACAGGAACCCTTTGTGCCATGAGTGCACCTAGCACCTAGCACCTTGACCAATATAATACTAAACGAGTTACCAATGCAGTATATGACACGAACTTTTCAGCTTTCATATAATATCAACTTTCTTTTAACAAGTGCCTCAACATCACCTCTTTATATATTGTAAACCAAAGAAAACATATTAAGCCTTTGTAAACAATATACTTTGGTATATAAAGGTTACCTCTATTTCAGTTGAAGTATAGCATGGGTCCAAATTTTCTAGTAGAACTAGTGTTCCCTGGTCATGAGCATCCTGTATCCTGTCCTTCCAAGCCTGACAAAGGAATATTCAAGAGAAACTGAGATCCACAGGAATAAATAAGTCCACGATGATTTCTGATACTTTTGTGCCTAACAAGTGAAGAAGACATTGGACAAACCAAAAAAACAGTGAGAATAAGATGGGGAAAAATGAAATAGGTAAATAAGGTAACTGTAGAAAGTAATATTGGAGAATGTAAAAATAATAATGAAAAGAGAAGAATGATGGACGAAAGGAATTTCTCTTTTTGAATGTATTGTATCGTCCCTTGAAGTAAAAAGTACACATGTATATATGGATTACAAGGAGCCAATTCAGGCAACAGAAAAGGAAAGAATACATTACAAATCAATTACATTAATGACATCTTTTAGTCAACCTTTGAATTTAAGACATGTGAAAAATATGACAACAGTACTAGCATGGCAAATTTCTTTCCAAGAAAACTAGGTTTAAAGCTAGTGAGAGTTTCAGACACAACATAATATGGTGAATAACAAAACAAGACATGCATAACTACATCCACAACTGTTAGTACATCTATCTTATGAGGCAAGCTAACCCTTATCAAGGTAAGGTTTAAAATTCAAAGAATTTGATAATTTCAATGAATGGGTCCAACCATAATGGGCCCACTTGTTAGAAATTGCATGGCTTCATATCCATATAGGTCCAACTTCTTGGGGGAATTACTAGTGTTGGTCATAGACATCCTCTAGAGCACAAGTACAAATGCATAAATTTTGAGTCCTACATTAGATGGCGTAGAATGATTTGTTTTTTTTAAAAGTAACTTCATTAATCAAAAACAAAACAAAGGATAAAAAAAAGACCAAAAAAGGCAGGCCAAAAGGAACCCACCACACAGAAAAAACCACAAAAAACCCCTCCTAACACATTACAAGAATTTATTTACAATTTCCAAGGATAAAGACAACCCTGACATGCCACCTCATCAGCAGTTGAGTAGCTGACAGAAGAACCCAAGCAATCTTAAAATCATATGTCGCAACTTTATCTAAGAACATCCATGGACATAAAGATCCCAACTCCCACCCCCACAACTGCCTTAGAATCACCTTCTACTGAACTCCCTTGAACCCCTAACTCTTCCAGCTCCAAAATGCCTCGCCATAAAGCAAACAATTCCACCTCAATTACCAAGCCATTAATAAGAGGACCAGCAAAGGAAAGCATTGTAGACCCCACATCGTTACAAATGACCCCACCACAACCTGCAAGCCCAATCTCCCGCATACAGCTGCCGTCAAAATTGAGTTTGAGAAACCCAACTGGAGGATGAGACCAAGAAACTTGAGGCCTAGAATCCAAATGTTGCCTAACAGAACCCACTGAAGCCCAATTCCTGCATAGGTCCAAAACAGATAGACTCCAAAAACTTCATTGACCCAACCAACCACCAAGCCACTCAAACTTAATAGCATCAAGAAGATTCACAACGGAGTATTCCTTGCCTAGAAAAATCTTTTTATTTCTTTCTAACCAAATAGACAAAACAATTCTCAGCACTGTCGCTTTCCAAAGACTACAACGAAAAGAGATGCCAGTCATCACCACCTCTTCATTAAATAACTCACTCCATGTTTGAGGAAGACAAAAACAAATACCCAACAACTGAAAAAAGTGCATCCAAATCTGATGAGAGTACCGACAATGAATCAACAAATGATTTACTGATTCAGCATCAGCTAAGCACTGTGGGCAAGCATTAACAATAATCATCTTCCGTAATCACAAATTATCAATAGTCAAAATTTTCTCCAATCCAGCAAGCCACCCAAACACCTTTACCTTAAAAGGAGAAACACCCTCCCAAATTTCCTGATGCACATGTGGAACCTCACCTACCCTCATGAGAAGATTGCAAAGACTTCACAGAAAAGAAGCCGTGAGGATCTAGCTCCCAAATTCGTTTATCCTTCCCCACACACAACAAAAACACTATCCAGACGAGTCATTAAAGACATCCAACCTTCCACCATCCAATCCTCCAGCTCCCTCCGAAAGTAAGGACTCCAAACCACCTTACTATTTATTATTTCATAACACTCTCTAACAGTTGCTTCTTTATTGGATGCAAGAGAAAAGAGAGCAGGAAAAGCCAAAGCCAAAGCCAAAGCCAAAGGAGTATCTCCGAACCATTTATCTAACCAAAAGAGAATGTCGTCACCTGAATACACACCATACAGAATGTGTCGACCAAACACCACCGCCATAGTGCAAACTCCCTTCCAAAATCCCTCCTATTAGCATTAGCAACCTCCACCCATAACTCTGCAACATAATACTTTATGAGAAAAATATCCTTCCACAAACCTTCAGAAGAATCCTCCAATCTCCAAAACCACTTCTCCAACAAAGCACCTTTAAATTGACGAATTGACCGAATCCCAAGACCACCTTCCTCCTTAGGTTTACATACCTGAGACTAACTAACCCGATGAATTTCCTCTTTTCTCTATCATGATTCCACAAAAACTGCCGGTGAACCCTTTCCAATTTATCAACCACCGCTACTTAATATAAAGGATACAATGCATATCCAAAGACTTAGACTGCATGGGCTTCTATATATTACCATGTGACTTGCCATTTCACTTCAAGACAGAGACCATCAAATGCCTTAAAGGCATGACACACGGAACTAACTTCGATCAACAAATCGAATCCAAAATAATCTCTCATGACGTACCCATTTTCAAGGTCAATCATTAATGAGGAAGTTATTAGTATTCCATGTTAAGTTCAAGCACAGTTGAAGAAAAGTTCATTAAAGTTTATGTAACTCAAGATTGAGGAAAGTGAATAGATGTCCAACCAAGCATCTAAATAAAACAAAGTTCAATCATCACAATAAAGAGATGAGCAAGCTAATTCTCTTGTTCATCATTCTTCTTGAGTGAGGCCACCAAGGGTTTCCATTTCATCATAGATGTATTGTAATGCTAGCATAACCAGGCTGACTTTTGAGAGAGAAAAACTAGAATTCATTTTATATAAATGTTGAAAGGTAAAAAAATGCAATGTTTATTCCACCTAGAGCTAATAGTAGTAACCACACAAAATCATGATCAAATAAATGCACCACAAACCACACCACATTGACCAGTTCAAACTGGAACCAGAACTACTTGCAGTTAAAACTAGAGAAGAACTTGTAAAATGCCAAAAGAGTAATCAAACTGGCAATTGATCAATTTATTGCACAGGTAGACTAGTTTCCACAAATCCCTCATGATTGACACTAAATTGGCTGGCTTAGATTATTTTTTAAACTAGTTCAACCAATGACAACAAAGGTTGGTCACTGGTTTTGTTTCTTAAATACTGGCTGGCATGCTTAAGTGTCGTTTGTTTTGTTTTACGTTATGTTCAATGGTTTTTTTTTTTTTTTTTTTTTGAGTTGAAATACAAAGATGTAATTATGTACAAGAAACTCACCCCCATTCTTCTTTTGGACAATCTTAGTGTTATGGAAGAGGTTCAGAACTACTGGGAAAGGCATTGGTTTGCTTTCAAGTTTGACAACCTAAATCCAATAAGGTTTTTAACCACTTTTCGAACTGTGCAAGGGAGATATAACCAAAGAGCTCTATGGAAGGGGATGTTCGGCCTCAAAGAAGACCTTAAAAGAGTCTCAGTCCCCTTTAGCATATGGGCATGCTTTTTGTAAAACAGACAGAAAAGGCAGGTGATGAGTAGACAAGACAGGTTTTTGGTGTCTGCCAAATGAGAAAATATTTCCTTACATCTTCGTAGTTAAAGTTGTTCAGCCCAATATCAAATCATTACCCTATTCTTCTGGACACTATGGAGGTTGACTTGGGGCCAAAAACATTAGATTTATTAACACCAGGTTGTATGATGGCATATTCTAGCAATTAATGGAAACTTGGTGGAGTAGCTTCAATGTGGAAGGTTGGGCTGGCTTTGTCTTGGAGACCAAGCTTAAATTACTCATAATGAAAACCAAAGATTGGCTGAAGGGTAACGGTCGTTCAATTCAAGAGCACAAAGAGGAGGCTTTGAGAGAATTAGAAGAGTGGGAATCGATTGAGAAGGAATGGCACTTAGTGTCATAGGAAGTGGTTGAGAGGAGGATATGCACAACCAAGCTTTTGGAATGCTTGAGGGAGGAAGTTCTTCAAAGGATAATTTCATCAAGCGGCTTTGGTTGGGGGATGATAATTCAAAAATGGTGACATGTTGCCAAGAAACATGGGACAGATATGTAGAGGTAATGAAAATTAACTTTATTTTACTTTTTATATTATATTTTTGTGTTGATTGCATTTTAAAGACATCTTTTCCTGTCGTATCTTAAGAAAGTCATTTCCTCTTTATGACCAACTGACCAGTATATATGATATAGGCATCTATATTTA
The DNA here is from genome assembly GCA_013350335.1 of Chimonanthus salicifolius. Taxonomy (NCBI): domain Eukaryota; kingdom Viridiplantae; phylum Streptophyta; class Magnoliopsida; order Laurales; family Calycanthaceae; genus Chimonanthus; species Chimonanthus salicifolius. The sequence goes on along the minus strand of CM023539.1, from coordinate 23,293,269 downwards.
GCATAGTCAATTTTCAATTTCTAAGATTAAAATAAATAAAATGAGACCAAAATGCCATACATTCTTTCTTTGCAGGGCAAGCTATTTTCGAGGAAGAAAATTCAAGCGATGAAAAGGAAGTGGAGGAGTGATCTCAAGAAAATTTAAGGGTGCTTTAGTTTCTAGACTATTACATTCTTCAGATAATTGTTTTTTATATTAAATAAAAAAAATTAATTTTCTAATTTCAAATTTGTGTCTGTAGTATGTTTATTGACAATAAGTGGACACTATTTTATTAGTGCTAAATGCTAATAAGCTTATTAAATTTAATGAATTGTTGGTAAGGATGGGAACATGTACATATTTTTCTTATTTAGTTGCAAAATTTGTAATCTATTAGATATCAGGATCTTCAGCATCTTTGCCAAACACAAAGATTGTAATCCACCAGAATTTGATAGGATTATGAACGCAGTAGCCAAACGCTAAGATTTTAATCTATGGTGACATGGGTATATTTTTTTATACTATCCTTTTCAGAATCTCCAATCTTATAATCTTCCGATTTCCAAATCAACCCCAAGTCTAGGAGGTTGTTGTCCCAACTTGTGGAAAAGGTCAAGTGGAGGTTATCAATGTTAAAATGGACTTATTTATCATTGGGTGGAAGGAAACTCTCATCACATCAGTCTTGCATATATTTTATGTTTCTTATTGTAGTCGGTGTGGGCAAGAAATTGGAAAAACTACCAGGGATAAACAAGGTTGGAGCTCCCTTGGTGAACCAATTTAGATTCAATGTTGGAGTTAGTAGTATAATTTCTTTCCTTACTAGTGACATCAGTTGTAAAAAATCAAAAAGGAAGAGATGCCATTGACTAGAAAAACATTGAAGTTTCCTTTTTCAAAGCTAACAAAAAATATATGAGAACAATTAATACCATACTATAAAGAAGAAACTCAAAACTAACAAAATAGAATAACTAGCGACATGTCAATTGAAAAATGAGATACATAAAAAGAATAAACTTGCTTAATCTTATGAAGTTTAATTGGAACGAACCACCAATTGTACACTCAAATTGTTAATAAATGGTGTGGACAATTAACAAAAAAAAAAAATCAAACTTCATTTCAAATAATACATAAAAGAGACAGTTTAAAGTGACTACCAAATGAATCTTGACTGTTTGTTCATTAAACCGTTGTGATTTGCTTTTACGTTAGCATGCAAATAAATACATAAGAAAATGATCAAGCTGCAGAACTGATAAAGTGCTCCTACAGTGAGAGTTCCATGTGGAACCTACCTATGATCACGAGGTTGGGTGGGTTTGAAAGATCTATTTGTGTACCTTTTTTTTAGCGGTAAGAAATGATGAATATCTTAATAAAGAGAAAAAGTACAAATACATAGAAAGGGTCTAAAATGCTTAAACCCCAAAGGAAAAAGAAAAAACAATAGTAGTACAGACATATAATAAAAACGACCATCAAAATAGAGTCCCATCTCCATCCACAATGGTTTCAATAGAAAAATTATCTCAACCACCAATGTTACAACGTGAAAGCCCCCCCGAACACCAAATCAATTCCCAACTTAACAAAGAAGTCTACAACCTAATCTACACGAATGAGACCTTGTGGCCAGAAGACAACTCCCTAATCTCCCTTACGACCGTAATCAGTCTCCAAGGAGACTTTTTCCTTCCCCTCACCCATTTAAGTTTGTTCACTGAATTCCCTTCTATGATAAGTTTACCCTGCCCACTAGAAACCCATAGGTCAAAACTCTCCTAATAGCTAAAAGTTCAGTCTCATTCTTGTCTCTTATGCCCACTAATTCTGAAAAAACCAGGATTGAATTGTTGCAAGAATCCCGTAGAACCCCTCCAATTCCGGTCGGTCCCGGTTTTTCCCTAGCCGCCACATCTATTTTGAACTTACAAGAACCTGGGGACGTAGATGCCAGATCTCCTAAGCTTGACCTTTTCTAGGGTTGCCCCTCATGCAGCCCTCCCATGTGTACCTAATGCTTGCAAAAAATCAGCTTGGTTGAATGTCTCTAGCCACGGGATTGAACTTAGTAAATTGCACCACTATCTACCGTTGATTTTTAGGTCCTTTGATACCATGACTAGAGTCATTCAATTAAATTGATTTTTTTATAAGCACTATATATACACAAATAGATCTTTCAAACCTACTTAATCCCATGGTCAAAGATGGGTTAGACATGGAGCTCTCACTGTGAGAGCACTTTATGGAGTCTGTAGTTGATATATAGCTCTTCGCCATAAACGAGCTTACACCAAATCACTATGCTTTAAGAGTCAAATTGGCGCCAAATCGGATATAGATGTAATTCACAGGGACAAGTAGGTGTGAGGCGAGAATTGGATTCATTAGATCTACTGTGGGCCCCACAAATTAACGTTTGTATGAAAGTCTCAACGGGTAAGAACTTTGGCTCAGGTCTCAAGTCTGTGTCCCATAGTCAGCCAATGCCCATGGCTTGTAAGGGGCTTTGTGCATCCGGAGTTTCACTCTACACCCTCGTACTCGGGAAGAGGTGGGGGATCTTGGGCTCTCCGTCATCAAATATATATATATATATATATATGTATATATATATGTATATGTATATATATATGTATATGTATATATATATGTATATGTATATGTATATCTATATATATATGTATATGTATATGTATATCTATATACATATATATACATATATATAAGAAAATTTTGTTTAAAAGAAAGCTAAATAGAAAAAGCAATATTAAAATTGATTTGGTGGGTTTGAAATTTTTGACCTATTGTTATCATATTAGTATAAAAAAAAATAGGAAAATTCATGTAAAGAACAAGACAAAATAGAAAAAGATATTTTAAGACTGGATTTGGTGTATAGGAAGGATTTGGTCCAATTTATCAAATTATTATCTAAAAATAAAGGAAATTAGTGCCCAAAAAAAAACTAAAATAGAAAAAAAAAAAGGTTTTATGATTAAATTTTGCGAGTTTAAAGAATCTGGCCACATTTATTATGTTAGTATCTAAAAATAGAAAAAAATTGTGAAGTAGAGAAAAGTATATATATATATATATCATGCAAAGCATGTGATTACTACAAATAATAGTAAATAAATGATAGTGACTTCACAGTATAAAAACCAGACTACTATCTTATTGCACTTCCTCTTTGTTTAGCTTGTTTGACATGCTTTATTCATGCATTTTCAATATATTTCGCATATATTGCTTGTTCAAGGGAAGTCTATTGTTTGAATGTATTGTTTTTCTCATTAATAAAATTCTCTTTGCTAGTGTTTCAACAAAAAAAAAAAAAACACATACATTAAAATATAGAAAAGGCTATAATTGGTGCAAGTAAAGATCACTTACAAGTCCCTTGAACCATTTACTTCGATCCTGCAAACAAACACAAAAGAATGGAGAGAAATTACAAGTTAGCATTGTTGTTATGGACATCTAGATCAAAGGTCAAGAATTTTTAATCCAATTTACATGGTATTTCTTAATATATGGATCAATTCATACATGGTAGTGGTTGATTGTGAGAGCTTTAAATTGCTTCCATTATATCTAAGGTAGATGACATGAGTGGGGACATGATGTATGGCTAACTAGGTGCATTCTTTTGTAGGGTGTTGATGGTATCCTTTGAGTACAACCCAATTATGTGGAGCCCACAAGGTCACACCTGGGAGCACTTTGTGTATATTGGAATATGAATTGCACATGTGTTGCCATGCCTTAATCGTTGTGAAACTCTTGCACGCCTTCACAGAGATTCATTTGTGAAATTCTTGAATGCCTTTATGGTTGTGAAACTCTTGCATGATACACTTATTAACACATGGTGGATTGAGTTATATGAAAGGGCGTATTAGACACTTGAGACATCAACCAACATCTCTCTCTCCAAACACCTAAATTCTTAATCCCATTTGCTTTGATCAAGCTAGAGGTGAAATCCAAAGTGGACTTTGGCTCAACCAAATCTAAAAGGCCAAAGTGTAGTGTATGAAATTTATACTTTTTATATTAGATGGAAATTTCTTTTATCACATCATGATCTATTCATCGAGGATGTAGATCCTATGGGTGGGACGTGTTAATCCCTTAAAAAGCATAAAATACATACCACTAGCAAATAGTAATATCATAAAAAAAAAATTACCTATATATATATATATATACTAGAACATTGATGTTGCCATCTACAAGATATGAATGCAACCTACATCTTCAAAAAACAATTCCTGAAAATAATTTATCTAAATATAAAAGCAAACACAAAAGACTAAAATCTTGGAGATACAAATTTCAATTGTGTCTAAAAATATTATTTGGATATTTAAGATGTACATGGTTCTAAGTGGCAGTTCAATCGTTTTTCCTTGAGAAAATACTCTGTCAGCCCTTTTATCCATTGAGGAAACACTAAGAACAAATTACAACTCCTGACTACAAAATCTCAAATTACAAGGTTGGAATTAAAGTGAATTCCAATTTTAAAGTTTTTATGTTCATGGTGGTGCAACTTGTCATGGATGTTGAATTTTAAATTCACACAGGGTCCAAGGACAGGTTCCTCTTTGTTTGAGTTGGAAAGTGTAGTTCAAGAAGGTTGTAGAATCATAAGGTGCACCAATTGCATTTATATTTTATGTTATAAAACTTCAAATGCTCGTAGCAAGGTGGATGGGATTGGAATGTAAAAGATTGGAGGAGCTATTGAGGAAAACTGATGCAGAACAAGGGATAGGGTAACCCTAAATGCCTAATGTGGTTCCCTTAAAATTAAAAAGGGATGAAAATAATGCACCCTAAATCTAACATGGACTGAAATTAAATTCCAATTAATATATGCAATAATATAAATTTGTCGCAGATAATCATGCAAGATATCCTTGGAATCTAATGTGTATTTAATGGGAATAATGGGATCCAAAAGGGTAAGGTATTAAATGGATTAAATGGGTTAAAGGAAATGTGGGATGTAATGAAATTAATGGACATATGGTTTAAATAAACATATGGACTTTACACATGTGATAATTAGATGGGCTTCAATTGAAATAACAGAAGAGAGGGTACAAATGGCGTAAAGAGGGGCTGCGAATGGGATATGGAGCTTAGGCTTACGGAAGCAAAGAAGGAGAAAAGTGATGGTTGCGTGGCTTAAGTGATGACCTGCGAAGGCTCGAAGGACCAAAGAAGGGTGGCGGATAGGCAGATCTGGCTTGGGCGACAACAACAGAAGGGAGTAAAGGGTGCAGCGAGGCTGTATGGGTTAAAGGAAAGAGGCAGCAGCGAGATGGGAGGTGTTGGGGTGAAGGTGAAGACTAGGGAAAGGTAAACAAGGGTGGCGAGGGTTAGGGAAAGGCAAGAGAGAGTCACGAAAGCAAATCTGGGAGGGTTTGGGCATGGATGAAAGTGATAGGGTGGGTTTTGGAGAAGGGTGAAACTGGTGAAGGTCGTTTGGGGTAGAGGCGACACCCAAAAGTTAGGGGAAAAGCATAGAAAGTAGGGCTGCGTTTGGATGAGAGGTAAATTTTAGAGGGGTTACCCCGAGTAGGGGTCACCCCTGAGTAGGGGTCACCCTTAAACTGGGATTACCCTTATCTTGTTTGGTAATTGCAGTTGTAAAGTAAAAGTTTACCCTAAAGGTAAAAAATCTTTTTTGATAACTACAAGCAAGGATAACCTGATATATTAATATTTTTTGAAATTTTTTATAAAACAAAATTATTAAATAATATTCGTGAAGTAAATTCTAATAATATAACTTATAATAATATTATCTATTTTTTATAAATTATTTTTCATAATTATAATTTAAAATGAACACTTGCATTCTAACATTAAAAAAATAAATAAAGACTTTTTTTTATATTATTATTTTAAATCCCAATAAATGAATAAAACTATCAACATATCTCCTCACAAAGAAGGGAGCCGCAACAAGCAGATGTTGGTAAGTATTATATGAATTTAATAAAAATATTAATTCTCATAAAATTGTCAATATGTTAAGTTACCCCTGCTTACAGTTGCCCTTACTCAAGGGTAACCCCGAGGAACCCCTGCAAAATTTACCCCTCATCTAAATGCATCACGTTGAAAATATTGACAAATTTTTAAAATAAACATTCAACAAAATAAATTGCTAATTACCCCAAAAGAGATTACCATGAACCTCAAACTCTTTCGGAGTTTCGAGACCCTTTCGAAATTTGTATAGAATCACTCCTTAAAAATTAGACATTTTGACAATTATGTTTCATAAAATTTTATTTTTATTTTTTATATTATATAAATTTAATAAAAAATATTAATTCTTATAAAATTGTTATGTCAGATTACCCCTGCTTACAGTTATCCCTACTCAAGGGTAACCCCGTAAAATTTACCCCTTATCCAAATGCATCATGTTGAAAATGTTGACACATTTTTAAAATAAACTTCTCAGAGAATAAATTACTAATTACTCCAAAAGAGATTATGATGAACCTCAAACTCTTTCAGAGTTTCGAGTCATAGTCGAAATTTCAATAGAAACACCCCTTAAAAATAGGATATTTTGACAATTATGTTTCATAAATTTTTTTTTTTATTATTTATATTAGATAGATTTAATAAAAAATATTAATTCTCATAAAATTGTTAATATGTCAATTTACCATACTTACAGTTATCCCTACTCAAGGGTAACCCCGGTAAAATTTACCCCTCATCGAAATGCATCATGTTGAAAATGTTGACACATTTTTAAAATAAATTTCAAACAAAATTAAATTGCTAAATACTTGAAATATATTATTTTTTTAATTATATAATATTTTTTTTTTGAAAAACTTAAATTTTATAATATATAATTGATAAAAAGAGGAAGGCAAGGGGTATTGAGGGGTAGGGTATTGTGAATACCCCAACCTCCAAAGGGGTATTCGAAAATGGGATGAGGGGTAAATTTTCAAATTTTTACCCTCACCCCATTGTTACCAAATGAGGGTAACAAGGGGTAATGGGGGGTTACCCCCTCTTACCCCCCATCCAAACGCAGCCTAGAAAAGGGCTGGGAGGGAAGGAACTGTAGACGAGTTTCTAGAATGTTGTAGTAGCAGGGAGATCAAAGCAAGAAGAAGGAAGAAGAGAAGAGAGAGAAGTAAAAGAAAGAGAGAGGGGAAGAGAGAGAGAGGAAGAAGTAGTAACTGGATGATGGCTTCACGCCCTTGGTTTCTCACCAACGCATGCACGGCATAGAGGTGTGCTCAAAATTTCCAAATCTTAATTCATTCAATCGTATATAAAACTAGCTTACAAGAGAGGGGCTTATATAGTTTCATCTTACCCCAAAAGAGAAACTTATATTAAATCTCACAATACCACCTTCACATAGATGGGTGAGACTTATATTAGATAACTTAGGTGGTTATTTATAGGTACTTGAAATTTAAACATAAATTAGTTCCCGACAATATAACTAAATACTAATCTTATCAATATTAGGGAAATTGAACCTCAAATCAAGCAAAAAATAAATTCTAGAATACTTATGATTCAGAAAAAATTATAACATCGGTTAGAAAATCTTACCATTCGATGCACAGTATCAAAAATCTAAAAAATTGACAAAAGAACATCCAAGCATATGAAAGATGCACAAGAGGATGGAATTCCAAACTCTTGAACAAAAAGTATGGAGTGACTGATCAAGATCTTTACCTACCTAAAAACATAGAGGTAGGAACTAACCCTAACTCGGTTTCTCTTGTGAATGTTCTCCTAAGTAAGAATCTTCCCAAGTCCAACAACCTAGAAAAAAACTTACCACTCATTAGGGAGAACAAGGATTAGTTGTCTAAATTGACAACAAGATAAGGATTTCAATGGTTGCTCCACTCATAGAAGGATTTGAGGTGAAGAAGCCAAAAGATTCAAGTTCCCTTTGTTACAATAAATGAAAGTTTGGTCTAATAGATGAAGAAGGTTAGATAATGATGGTGGCATCAGGCCCAATGGTCCAATTATTCACATTGGTGGATTCTTTGTGGACCTTGATTACGTTGTCAAAAATTGACTTAGCTTCCAAGGCCCAAATTGCGTAAGGTAATCATTAGTGACCTCCATCTAATAAACTTGATCACTTTGTTATCCGAGCCTAATTACCAAACAGGCCCGAGTGATCCAATTAAACTTGTAAGCCCAAGTCCATACATTAAACAAGCCAGATTCATATCCAAGCCCACTCTATAAACCCATAATGGATCCAATGTCTAAAGCCTCCAAAGTGACACATGGATTCTCAACTTAGAAAGGAGTGTGAAGGAATAGAGGATCACAAGTGGTGCCAATCCACAAAGATATCAGAATATCTAAAGAAATTGCAGCAGGTGTTGGAGCAATTTCCCATGCAGGGAAGGTCTCCAGTATGCAAATTTCATTTGATTTCAGATGATCCTTCCGCATGGGCGAATTCTAGCTTTTAGGGATTGTTTATTTCTTTGCTTTATTTAGTTGATGTATTTAGAATAAATTCCAAGAATTTATCCCACGTGAGGCAAGTCAATTCTAGGAAATATTCTTAGCCTTTATTTTCTAGATTTTTAGATTAGTAAAAAACCAAGATCTCTACAATGGTGTGGTCGACCATGGCAGGGATTTATTGGTCCTTATTTTGTTCTCTATAAGTACTTGTGTAGAATTTGAATTTTATATATAATTTGAATATTTTTGGAACAACTCTTGGAGTTCTGTGCAAGAGTACGCCGGGCAATGGCCCTTGGCGAAAGCCAAACCCTCAGGAGGGTAAACCCAACTTTGCAAGTAAGTACCGGTGATTTATAACTCAATTGTGTTTTGTGGTTTTTAGATTAAAAAAATTAATTTCATCTTTTTTTCTCTTTTAATTTCGCTTCTGCAATTCCAATCTATCTTATTAAAAGAGACCTTAATTTAATCTCCATAGAGCAAAATTGGATACCTGGGAACCTTGTCAGTGCAAGTTCTTGGTCGCCATGCTCGCACTTTACAGAATCCTTTCATTAACCGTGATTGGCTGCGCAGGTACGTCAAAGACCACACTCTGAAATTACGTGTCTAGATTGGGTTTCCTCAAATTCGACCTAGGCCTACATTAGATAGCCTATTGGCTTTAGCATCTAAAAGTTTTGTAGTAGGATGTTCCACAACTTGTTCCTCCAAGAGCTCAAAAAAAAACTATAGTAAGGACATCCAGAGATAGAAGGTAAGGAGAGAATTGCCACACAAAATCCTTGCAAAACACCAATCTAGATCTTTCTCCAACTTTGTAATGGAGACCCCCTTTAAATTTGTTTTCACAAGCAAAAATGTCTCTCCCACATGCCTAAGGGCTTCCCAGAATATTCACTTCCCGTCCAAGATTGGCACCATTGTTTTATTTATTTTTTCAATGAGCAAAGTCTTCCATGGAGCATTATCGGGTTAAATATAGCTCATTCATATCTACAATCAATCCAACTACAAACAAGTATATGATCGAAAGTAACACTTGGCTCCACTTGACTAAGGGGTCTTTTTACAACAGTCTAACTCTTCCTGAAGGAAATTATGTTCAATCTTCTCTAATGCCTCAACATGCTCTTTCAATATACAAACACTACAAGAAATAGAAAGAAAGGAAAAACAAACTAATTTAATAAAGTAATCCTCCCTCGAAAGACACTTACCTCTCCGAGATGCAAACCTCTTCAAAAATTCTTTGATGATCAATTCTAAATGGAATGACAAATGCCACCAACCCATTTACAATTTAAATGGAAAACACATGGATTTAAGTGCTAAGGTATGACATATGTCATAGAGAACATGATTATTAATAAGGTTAAGTGGAAAAGAAGAATTCAAAAAGCCAACACCAAATAGATGGGGAAAAAAGATGATGCAATGATGATGATGACAATGGCGATGACACTAATGACAATGGCGATGATGATAGTGAGCTAGAAAAGGAGAGTGGAAATATACCTTAAAAAGGTGACCGAAAAAGATGTGAAAACAACTATAATGAAAATGGTGATAATCATTTGTATCATTATTGGGAGACAATAAAATAAAATCTTTGGCCTTCCTCTTTTATGAATTTTTTTCCTTTTTGAAAGAGAGAGCGTTCTTTGAAGAACATCAACAGATGCTGTACTTTGTTCATGTTTTATTTTCCAAGGCCAACTGCAGGGCTATGGTGCTCCCATTAGTCTCTATTACTATAAGGCCTTTCCCACAATGGCATCAATTAGGATAGTTAACAATTGTTTCACAAGTACAAATGAGAAAATCAATTAACGGCCTCTGAATTGATGTAGGACACTACTTTATGATTTATGAAAAGCTAGAGTACGAACCAACAAGGTCAAGATACCAAATAAAATATTTCTACCACAAACCAACACAAGAAACAGACTGTGATGAGCCAAATTGCAAATGTCAAGAATAAAGGGATCTTTTTCTTTATTTTTTAGTTGTAAGGATATGGGGGTCAATGTAACCCTATTTCATTCCTTGTAATCAAAGTTACATAAATAGCTTCAATAACGACATGAAAAGAGATCTTTTAGAAACAGAATATAGGCAACTTACAGCATCTGGCCTTCGAGTAACTTCCAAAATCTGGTCACTAGTTTTATTGTCCTTGAGAGCTCTGCTGATAGAAGGCTTAGCTTTATTTTTGTCAGTCATCAACTTCTTAGAATGCCCCTTATCTTGCCCAATAGAATCTTCAAAACTATGACCTTTTGATTTGTACTCAGAAGTGCTAGTCACTGTCTTGTTTGTATCAAGTATTGTTTTATGGGAAACAATGGGAACCAGTTCATCCAACTGCTTAGCTTTATCACCAATGAATCGCAGTTTCTTGGACGGGTAACCATCCTGTACACGTGAACCTTTATCAGGTTCGCCTTCAGAACTAGCTGTGGACTTTTGCACACTACTGTCAAACCTGTCCTTAGCAACCTCTGATGATCGAGAGGTAAATGGCAGTTTCTCTGAAGATTAAGTTGAATTATTAGTAAACTTGCTTTCTTTAAGTATTACTATATAGTTCTAACTTTACAATTCGAAGTTCTCCTTCTATCTTTGAAACTACTAAGTGGGACTTTACCAGTTTTACTCTCATTAGGATCAACATTACTTTTTTGCAGTGTCTTCTCATCTACAGAAGGTTCCTCTCGCTTAACCTTTGTTCCAACAATTCTTTCCAATCCTAGATGAGGAAAAAATGTTGTTAAACGATAATGCTAAAAAGTTCCAATAAAAGACCTTTAGAAAGAAATAATAATGCTAAAAATAACGAAATTCCTTTACTTCTAACTAGCTTTTCATTTTTGTCATTCTCGCTCACTTCAAGTATCGATGTAGTAGTTGATTTACTACCTTCACAATTAAAAATATACTTCACTGCAACACATGAAACAAGCAATTGTATGCATTATTCTGGAAAACATTATTAAGTAATACCTCGTAAGACCAAATATTGGATAGAGACGATTAACTAAAAAATGACCTCTAAAGGAAATATACCTTCTACTCCACAAACTTTCTCTTCGATGGTATCAGATATTGTACAATTTCCAACATCAAATGTACGATAGAAAATATAATCAGCCCTTTTAATATCTTCATCTAAAGGCTGTGGATTTCTCTCATCCTTTGACGTACAAACAACATTGCATTTTCCAACAAGAACTTCCTGGTCATGCATGAAACCATAAAATTTGCACTAAGAATAATACAAAAGATATAAAACCGACAAGTAAATATACGTCTACTTTTAAGAAAGAATAGCAAGGTACATCAATATAACACATTTTTTTACAAACTATGACCAGCAAGGGAAATTTAGCTAATAATTAAATTTTTCGATCTCAACAAACTAGCCAGGACTTATGACTACAAATTTCTAAAAATTAAACTTTAACTAGAACCCCCACCCAAAATCTAAAAAGCAATTTGTCTCAAAATCCCAAAAGCCTAAAATGTGAGCCCGCAATTAATAGATGCACAACATGCCCAACACCTACAAGGATAACAATTTATCCCAAAAACCGAAAAGTATGAAGTGCCTGACCCACTAAAATGGGGCTTGGTGCATGAAAAGCCCAATCGAACCCAACCATTTACATCCCTATCCATAGACTGCACCTATGAGCAAGTGATGATTGTGTTAACTTTAGATATCTATATATCTGCTTGCGTGCACAAAAAGAGAATGTTGCTTCATAAAGAATTCAAACTAAAAACTTTATTCCTTCTAAATCGACTTAATCCCCAATGGGATTTCCTAGTCTCCTTACAAATTCACTTAGAAAAAAAAATATTTGATATAGCTAAAAGAAACAATAATGGACAATGATTTCCAACCCACAAAGATCAAAGGGAATAAATACCACAATAATCAAGAATATGAATAATATGTACCCTAGGCTAAAGACGATAATCACTTGATTTTGCACTATAACCTATCATCTATACTTTGACAGTTCATCTTATATCTCATTATGTCCAATGGATGATGCAAGCTGATGCGGTGCATCTCCAGCACCTTCCATTTTCGTATTTTGCTATTTCCGTGTGTTTTATTTTTAGCTAGGGTAGTTTGGTAATTAGTGTTTTATTTTAATTTTAGTAAGGAAAGCATTATATAAGTTGGATTCTCTTTGAGGCAGATATACGATTGATGATATGAATAAAAATTTGAGAATTTTTTTCGCACACATTGTGCATTGAGACTGTTGGAGTGATTCCAAAGGGCAAGAGGCCACGGCGTGAGGCCATCCACTTCTTCCGGGTACAATTCTTCTCTTCTTCTCTTTCTTCTTCTCTCTTCTCCTTGTTTTCTTCTTTCTTAGCCACAGCCGATACCATCCCTTTTGCTGTCTTTTGCTGCTGTCAACCCTCCCCAGTCTCTTCCTTGCTTCTACCTCTTCTTCTAACCCTTCCCATCAGTTTCGCCCCTCGTTATTCCAGGTCTTGCTGCCATTCCCTTCTTAGGACCCATCTTGTTGTCGCCGCCTTTCTCTGGACTTCCTAGACTTTCGCCACCACCTGGCCTTCACCAAAACCTATCGTGAGTAGCTGTACACCCTACCTGGACCTGCCGATACCCTTCCCAGACCCTTCCTCTTTAGCCGGAACCTAGCAGACCCACCCATCATGTCCGTTCTCTTCCAAAGCCCTTTCTTTGCTACCGCAAGCCCTTTCCATTGCAAGTTTCGTTCCATTCGCTTGTCGCCCTAAGCCAAGCCTTTCTTTTATTCCATTCGTACCACCTTCTTTACCCTTTTATGTTATATCATATGCCTAAGTTAAAGACATTCCATCAAATTTACATGTGCCTAAATTCAACTTATTATATTTGGACCCGTTATTCCCTTTAACCACATCAAATTCTTATTATTTGCCTAATTATATGTGGTAAATTTTATATGAATTAATTGCAAATATTAATTGATTGTTTAATTTTAGCCATTTTAGATTTAGGGTGGATTATTTTCATCCCTTTTGATTTTTAGGGAACCACATTAGGCATTTAGGGTTACCCTATCACTTGTCCTGCGTCACAAGCTTCCCTAGCCCAACTTTCACATTCATGGAAGTTCTATAAAGGTCAAACCAAATTTGCTACTCTTTATCACCTCACAAACTCCTCGAAGCGGTTGATATACTCATCCGCTGACATGCTCCCTTGCCGAAGGGCCTGCCACCGGTCCAATAAGCTACTGTGATAAGAGAGAGGCACATGCTTTGTGTTCAATCTATCTTTCATCACCTCCCAAGAGGTAATGGGACCTTGTCTCGCCATCTCTTTCTCTCGCTTCACACTTTCCCAGAGAAGTCAGGCTTGCCCTATCAATTTTATCCTGGCAAACTAGACTTTCTTTCCCTCTGTTAGGGGTGCCATTTAAAAAATTGGTCCATGTCAAAGATCTAGTCTAGGAAGACTTTAGGGTCGGGTCTCCCTTCAAAGTAGGAGCTTCGACCCGAATAGTTCTCATCAACTGCTCATCGGGGTCAAAAAACTCTTGATCGACCACACGTCTATTTGGACCTCTACCGTGACCAAAACCTCTCCCTCTACCCCGCTCTCCTCGTCCCCGTCCAAGAGGTGGACCTTTATTCACATCCACATCCTCGAACCCCCTTAGGTCATCACCTTGAGGAATATCCTCGACGGTATAGGCGGAGTCATTAGCATCCTCCACACGACCCTCAAAAGTACCATTTCTAAAAGAAGCAACCAACTCATCAACACGGGCATTGGTGCGAGTATTGTTCTCCTCTACTCGACGCTCAAGATGCATTATGGAAGTTCGTAAATCAGTAAGCACTTGGACTAACGTGTTGAAGTCCATATTAGGAGTATCGGGATTGGATTGTCCAATTTGGGAACTCATGTCGGGATGGTATTCCTGACCACTACGGGTGCGCATGAATTCCTAGATGCGATGATGAATGGATGCAATTTACACCTACATGCATCCTAAACACTCCCAGATAGCCAACTTAAGACACAACCTAAGTCAAGTAACCTGCATGGGCCACCAAATTTGATGCAGGGTTGGCTAGAAATCCTAAATTAATATCTATTCAAATCTACGATGACTTGACCTAGACTAATCTAAAATGATGATATGAACACATGTATGCAATAAAACTGAGATTATTAACTACACCACAATAAACAATTAAAGGTAAGTCAACATGTGCAAACACATCCACCATTATAAACATCCATTTGAGATTCCAAATCACAGTTAATACTCTTGAAGACCTAATTCTGACCCTAAGGATGCTCAACAAATCAATCCCATGAAAATGTAACAGTTCATTCAGTCAATATTGATAAACCATGCAGATTTTGAATTAATATGGGGCTGAATTGATGTCATTCAGATGTTACACTGCTGTATGAATGGATAAAGGCCAAAGGAAGACTAAATAGATAGATTTGGGACTGAAGGAACAATGGGACAGCGCTCTCCCAAGTGTTTTATGACTGTTTAGATTTAAAATGGGGTTGATTGGGGCTGTTTTGAGAGAATTTTGAATGTAGGGACTATGGGACAGCAGTATGATGGGCTGTATGGGTTGTAGTTGGAGGTAGGAAAGCCCAAAAAGTCTTTAGGACAGCAATGGACAGTTTTGAGATGAACCGCAGCAGTAAATGGTAGTGTTTGGTGTGGCGAAGACAATGGAAGGGAATATAAGGGCTGGCGGAAGATGGGTAACAGTTAGGAGGGGCGGAAGGCCATGGGTGAGTGTTTGGGCAGCGGCAAAGGGATGGGATTTTGTGTGGGTAGGTTCTGGCCAAAAAAGAAACAAAAGAGAAGAGGGAAGAAGAAGAAAAAGAGATAGGAAGAGAAGAAGAAGAAGAGAGGATAGTAGACTGACTTGTTGGCTTCACGCCAAACCCTCAAGGGGAATCCATTGACACCATGCGCATAGGCCAAGCTTTCCTTTTCCTTTTTCCTTTCATTCCATCGTGTATGCGTCCTCTTTACAAAGCTTTTTAACCAAAAAAACAAAGGGGACGGAGGCTCCTTGTTGTTTCCTAAAGCTTTAGGGCAACTAATGAATGCCCCCGCCCAACCCCCCTCTCTTCCCTTTTCCCCCCTTTTCTCTCTTCTTCTCTTCTCCCTCCTCTTCCCCCTTATTACAATAATTCATAATGACAAGTTTGCCCTCATATAAAAGAAAACAAACTAAAAGACAAGGCTAAGTAAAAATAAAATAAAATAAAATCAAAGTCTGATAACATCAACTCCAAATAAAATAAAATAAAATGCTCCCGCATCAAAGGGTCTTTTATGAATCATGTGTCCCATCATAAAATAAAAATGAAGGAAAACGCAAAGAGGGAAAGAAGGTGAGACCCAAAGCTCGGAGAGATCTTCTTCTAACCTTGCTTTTTTTAGTTTGGAAAGGAGGTGGAGAAAGAATCTTCTAAGTAGGTGGAATGCAATCCAATCATAATCCCTTGCTCCTAGCAAATAGTGCTCTTATGTGGGTCCTTTTAAGCCCAAATTGAGAGAATTAAGGGCATGAGCCATATATATAAACATTGAGCCAGTTATTTATGCATTCTCAAAAACCTCCTAGATGGGACTATTCTTTCCTCCTCCAATTTTTTTCATGGAAATGCCCCGCATCACCCACTCAAGGAGTTCCAAGACATCCCTAAAGGATAACTTATTTCAAGCTTGGATGAAGCACATTAGCATTGGTTAATGGGAGCATTTACTTTCTTTGTTCTCTTCCTCTTTGTGGGCATTACCTAGAAGATTTGGTTTCTCTGTTTTCATTGTTTGTCAATCAAGCCTTCCTTGTAACATGCTCTTCTTGAGCCCCTTTAGTCGAATTATCAATTAAAAAAAAAAATCTGATGAGAACCCAAAAAGAATGCTGGCTTAAGTTAACTCTGATGGTAGTTTGGCAATCTCAATGGGAGGGCTGCTTGAGAGAAGTAAAAGCCAGAGTCATCTGTTGACAATTGTTACAGTAATGGGACAACAGGAAAGAGCATTCGAGGATGATTTGTTTCACGGAATTGTTTTAACTTCGCATCATGTAAATCTATCAGAGAAACGATCCATAAACCACTCAAGGATGATCAACACATGCTCTTCAAGTTAGTGAACCTTCTAACCATTTACAAGATAAACTCGTTCTTCAAATTGTCCAACTCAATAACTTTTCTGCTTTTCTTAGTTTATGACACTATTTTGTGTGATTTCTATTTTGTTTTAGCATTTCAACTGGGTTAGTGTGTTCACAAAATCTACCATTTCCTATGGGTAGAGGCCAACAAAATATTTTCTTAACACGGGAAAAAAAACCCCATGCATTGGATTTTAGTTGTTCTTTTCTATGTTGTGCATTTTTTACTTCACCGGTTTCATGAGATTGAATAGATTGGTTTAGGAATTTAACCAGTAGACAGACTTATATGAACTACTTCCACATAAAAATTAAACAACATAGTGAATGGTCCAAATATAAAGATGAAAAATAAGGATGCACATCAGGTGATCTCATAATATTGTAATGTAGCATTTGTATTCATGAGATTTCAATTAAAATGTTTGCAGCTATCATAAAATATTAACATGTTACTAAAGTTGATTCACATGTGCATGATGACTTACTACAATTTAAAATGAAAAGAAAGGACTTCAGACATTCAGATTTGTTCAAAACTTGAATCTTAAGTTGTAATAGCTTTTAGTGTACCGCTAAAAAAAGAAAAACTTTGTGTAATATGGGAGTTGATGTTTTTACTCTTAGAACCTGCAGGTGTCATAGATTTGAACGACGCCGAACTATTAGCAATAAGGCAGGCCATGATCCTTTGGGCAAGATTTTGTTCAGAGGAATTGATTTTCGGAGGAGGGATTATTGAATGCAATGGACTGCGCCAGCAAAAGGAAGGCCACTTCTTGACCGTTCATAACGGTGGTCAAGGAGATTTGACCTATGTCTTCCCAGCTGGTGATATCGTTCTTCGAACTAGGAGGGAGACTAATGGCGTGGCTGATTTTCTAGCGAAGACAAGAGTCGACAGGGAAGCAGCTCTAGTTGACTTAAAAGAGGGTGTATGAGAGTGTTAAAGGGTGAGAGATTGATGGGGAGTCGTCGTTTGACCTTTTGGGTTTTGTTTGCTTGCATTTTGTAGATTTTTCCTCTATTTTCATTATGTTTCTTATATACTGGATGTTTGTGTCTTTTTCCCGTTGTTTAATGAAATTTCTTCTTGTTGATGCTCAAAAAAAAAAATTGTAACCTCATTTTTTTTTAGCAGTAAAGCAAAAATTTCATTAAAGAAAAAGTACATAGGAAAGGAGAGTAAGACTTGGGTTCATGTGAGATGACCCCAAGGAGAAAGAATACATCACCACCCGGCCCACAATATCCCATGTAAGCCAATCCGAGAATACAAATATTGGAAGAAAATAACCCATCCCAAAAGCTCTAGTCCTATGAATTAGGATAATAAACACCCTAGTTTGTTGAATCCACTCCTAGTTTTGCAAAAAAATCTGCAACTCCATTGGTGAATCTGCTAATTTTGGTGAATGAGATTTCCCGTCCCTTAAGTAGCCCCTTGATCTCCCTAGTCACTGTAACTAACTTCCACGGTGGTTTTTTCACTTCAGATACCCATATGATTGCATTTGCCGAGTCACTTTCAATGACCAATTTGCCTAGCCCTAAGCTATTCCAGATAGTCAAGGTTTTCCTAATGATAACCAGTTTCGCCTCATTCGACTGTTTTCTACCAATCACCTCTAGGAAGACAACTAAAGGTTCCCCTGTGTGATCCCGCAGGGCACCTCCAATTCCTGCCGAGCTCGATTTTCCCCTCATTGAACAAAATTGTAATTCAATAGATGGAAGAGGTCATTGAATTGAAATGCTAAGCTATCACCCTAAAGTTCAACAAAATATCAAGGTTTAGGTTACCATTATGAAATTGGAGGAACTCTAATTCAATGCTTTCTTCTTAGGCATGGAACAAGATTTATTGTTAGTTCTACGAGAGTGACTTCTTGAGCTAATGTGCCAATCAAAGAGTCAAGAATATTTATTAAGCACTAACGTCTTGTTGATTCAAAAACATGAATACATCCTTTTGAGGCGACAGAGAGAAAAGTTCCATGAGAAAGGAGTTTCTTTTTTTGAGCAGTGACAATGAGATTTCATTCATAGATGGAAGAGGTACATATACATTAAGAAAAGGAGGGTCTGGAAGGATTAGACCAGAAATAAAAGAAAAGGCTGAATGAAAAGAACATGAAAAGAAAACATATCCAGGGCCAGCCCTGGCTATATGTGGAGTAAGCCGCCGCCTAAGGCCGCCACCAATGCGACCAATGACTTTACTCACAATTTCAAGGTCCCCCACTCCGCCTAGGGCCCCTGAGATTTCAGGGCATCTCAGGGCCGGCACTGAACGTATCACTATAGTATATCAGAAAAAATAAAGCACCACTGTCAAAACATCCATCCCATCTCATAAGAAAAAAAACGCCTGAGAAGTGGTCATCAACTCCCAACTTGGCAAAGTAGTCTGTAGTGATCAATCTCAAGAGAGAGGAGGAGGAGGAGGAGGAGGAGGAGGAGAGAGGAAGGGGAGGAAGGGGGGGGGGGGGGGGTGGCGCCTTTGTCCCTTAGCCCATTTGATTGCACTTGTCGAATCCCCTTCTATTACAAATTTTCCTTGCCCATGGATTTTCCAGATGGTCAGAGCTCTGCTAATACTAAGGATTTTCGCCTCATTTGAGTCTTTGATTCCCACCGATGCATTAAACATGATTGATGTAGAACTCGCATGATTCCTACGCACATCACCTTATCCCTACTGGCCTCAGTTTCCCCCTAGTTGCCCCATCCACATTAAATTTCATGACATCCGATTCTGGTGGCACCCAGCTATGCACAAGTTACTATAGAAAGAAGTCTCTACAAGTTACTATGTCTAGTTCCTTGAGTTTTCCGATGAAGCAAACAATAGGGACTAAAAGTGTAACTATTATAGGTAAGTTGTTTCTTTCCCCTTTTTTTCTTCTGGAAAGGTAATCACTATAGGTGAGTTCCTTGTTCAAATCCTTCATCTAGGCACTCGCATTTTCTTCGAGAATCCTTATTTGTTCAAAAGTCTTAATACACTTTGCCCCTTTTCATTTTTGAAAATCAAGCATTGCACCTTCAAGAGTGAAAGCCGTCTCCTCAACTATGACAGCAAGAAAACTTTGTCAAAGAGCACTCACAAAGGAGAATAATC
This sequence comes from Chimonanthus salicifolius, assembly GCA_013350335.1. Lineage (NCBI taxonomy): Eukaryota > Viridiplantae > Streptophyta > Magnoliopsida > Laurales > Calycanthaceae > Chimonanthus > Chimonanthus salicifolius. The sequence goes on along the minus strand of CM023539.1, from coordinate 23,273,429 downwards.
ATTCCCCTAAGGGTACATTTGTTCACACAGTTTCTCCTAAGAAAATTTGACTTTCTCAAGAACGTGAGATTTTTCCACGTCTGTTTGCACACATTTTCCCTGGAAGGTAGATTCTCAATACCAAATTTTCCTAGGGAAACAGTCCAAAAAATTTCCCTCCACAACCCATGGAGAAACACTTCCTTGGGAAAATTTATGAAGCAAACCTTCACTTAGTTGACAAAATAAGTTTTGAACTTGATCATATGCATACCCGACGACTCATTTATTAAATAAGTTGACATGGCACACTTAAGCTAAAAAACCCAAAAAAAAAAAAAATCATATTCAAGTTTATTTGGCCTGGGTCGGACTCTTTTTTAGACCTAAAATATTATGCTCGGATTACAACTCGAGTTGAACCAAGCCTAGTACATGAAAGTATGAGCTTGGCCAAAACGCCAAATTTGAGCAAATGATTTATAAAATCAAATTTCATTTAATTAATATTTTTATAAATATAAGATTTATATAATATATAATTTAGATTTTAATAGAACAATAAAAAATATTTCTATTTTAACCACGTAAGCCTAAGCCTAGATAAGCCCCCACATACATTTCAAACATAAAATTAGGCTCAGAACCTAAAAATAAAATTCAGGTCGGGTTTGAGTCTGAATAATTCAGGTTGCCTCGAACCTGAACCCGAGCTCGGGCCCTTCCATTACAGTTCAAGCATGGGCTCAAGTAAATACAAAACCTAGTATATCGCGTTACTCAAGTTGCAACCATTGTTTAAAAACTCAAAAAAACTCAAGAGTCAGTCGAGTTGACTTGACTCAATGGGATTTCAAGTCAGTCGACACAGTGAGTTTTACCAAGTTCTCTCAAGTTGAGTCCAAAAACTTGGCCAAGTTACCCAATAAGATTTTGAGTCGAGTCCAAGTTTTGAATTTTGAACTATGGTTACAGCCCTAACTTGAACCATGTATTGACCGAGCTTTCATTATGTAGGTTAGTGGGAAACAAATAAGTAATTTTTTAGATGAGAAAGCAAATTCTTATCAAGCCACTTTTCTAGGATAATTTTTCCATCCAAATCCATTTTCCTATTGAGATTATTTTCCCAGGAAACCAACAAACAAGCCCTAAATGCTTTAGTTGGATGGCTCCTACGCATCAACGGAAAAAGGACCAATGAGCAAATGGCTTCTTGACTACAGTATCATTCTTGGATGTAATTGATGGTATACATCTCATACCATAAATAGCTATGATGAATATATTTATTTGCAAAAACAACTAGATTACCAACCACCCCCTCTTTTCCCCAAGGGGAAAAAAACTAAAAGTTGAATTTTGCTTCCAATTTTAAGTTGTACCACTTGCCTCCATCGGTTGAAATACACAATTTAAATTACGTTATTTTAAATTTGAGTTCAATATTCATATGACATACATAGATCTTGTTCAATTTTCTTATGTTTGCTATAATTCATTCTCAAAATTTACATTCATTTCCATTCATAATATTCACTCTCTCCACTATCTCCCATAGTTCTTGACTTCTTTCCCTTTCCAACATTTCATGTTCCACCATGATATACATCAAAGCAACCTCAGGCAACAAAGGTATGCGTTTGGTTCATCACATTTTTTAAGGACAACGTAACAACATGCATTATATCTTATTATTACAAAGAAAGGATTTTCACCAAATTTTCTAGATCTGATTATATTATTTGCCAAAGTTGAACCCACAAACAAAGAATAGAATATGGCACTCCCAGAGGATACATTTCCAAAAACTCTTAACACTTTTCCCCATACTTTTGAATTATTGTTAACATAAGAAAATCCAATTAATTCTTGCAAAATTTATTATAATGGTTTTTATTTTTTTTCTTGTCATTGTAGATGATTTACTTTAAGACAAAATCTCTCAAGCCATGTTTGTATGATACAATTGACAATATATAAAAGACAATTATGTTTTTATAATTTGTAATTTATCATTATTTGATGTTTCATATTTTACCCCATGCATTAGACAGGATTTTTACTGGTATACATGCAAATAAATAAAATACATGGAACTATAATGATATCTTATTTGTGGCACTACCACTAGACAAAGGCTGGCATGGAATACGATTCAGCCATTGTCTCATGGACCATTTGGAAATCAAGGAATTCAAGAATTTTTTAGGTAAGTACACAAAGGTAGTATCAAAATGCTAGATGGAGACTGTGTGCTTGGCTCCTCTCCTGTATGCTTAGCTTCGTGGGAAGGTTGTATGAATGGTGTGCATCGGAGGCACAAGAAACTGACAGAGTGGTCTCCTCCTCAGTGTGGTGAAATGAAATTTAACATGGACGGGGCATCTAGGGGTAAACCAGGGCCGGCAGGGATTGGAGGTGTCCTTAGGAATCATCTAGGTCATTCTACCTTGGTTTTTCCAGAGTCGATGGGGACAAGGGACTCTTCTAATGAGGCTGAATTGCTTAGCATTAGGCGAGCTTTGAGTATATGGTCGGATTATGGGGGTGGTAAACTAGTTATTAAGGGAGATTCGACAAATGCCATTAAATGACAAGAGGTGTCCCTCGTGGAAGATGATAACCATAATCAGAGAAATTAGGGCTCTGGCCTCGGGTCTTGAGGGGTCCTTTGCTCAGATTAGTCATTTAGCAAATGGGGTGGCGAACTATTTTGCAAAAAAATGGCATCAACGGCTCAGTCACAAGCATTTTTCAGCTTTAAGGAGGATAGATCTTATTGTTCTGGTTCGGGCATACGCATTGGATGTATTAATCTATTTTGATGTATTTCATTTTTCTATGTTGCTTCCTTTTCTGTATTGTCAGGGTCTAATCCTATTAGTCCCTGGCTTTTTCTCTCTTTTTATTGTACCTTTTCTTGTTTTTTAGTAATAAAATCTTCTTCGTTACCGATTCAAAAAAAACTATTGATGAACGACTATAACAAGAGAGAGACAATCTTTGACCAATAGTTAGAAGGGGGAAGATCAAAGGCCAAAGAACTATAACAAGAATCCAATTACCAATGGCATTATGTTGGCAAGACCCACACCTTCTCCAGATGCCAAAAATATTTCATTCTCAAGCACCACATCATCTCCCAACCAGCTTAGAATTTCTATAGGCCTAAAAAACCAGAGGATCTTTATTTTCTTCTTTTGATTCGGATGCTCCCATATTTTGATAAGCTTGCCAAGATATGGCTCGGGGTCATTGTCTGTGTATAGATACACACAGTCATAAAGAAAGTACTCTATCCCATCATAAGTAAAGGATTCGTAAAACTGGACCTCTTTCTTCGCCCCACCAATACTTTTCTTTTTACCCCATTCAAACTCAAGGTCGTCTCCGTTATGTGCTTCTTTAGAAAGAGACATAGATGGCATATCTCGAGATTGACGTAGATGCTCCCCAACTCAATTGCCTTTTAGAACCTAAAGTAAAAAATAAAAAATAAAAATGAAAACAAAAAAAAAACTTTATGGAGAAGAACAAAAATAAATCAAAAGACAACTATAAAAAATATCTATAAAATTGAGTAGATTGATGTACAATCTCAACACTTCAATAACAAAAACTAAAAAATAAATAACCACTGGAAACGCAAGAAAGCCTTTTGAGACCTTCAAAGGCCACAAGTAAGGGCTTTAAGCCTACATGAAAGTCAGTCTCAATAAAGACATTTGGAGTTCATTTCTCGAAAAGACAGCAATAGTTTCACTTAGAGCAAAAGAAAATTGAGAATCTTTGTCATCCTCAAACTAAAGGTTGTATATTCATCAATTAAGGTACAAAGCCAATGAGGATCATGATATTAATGTAATGGAAAGCAAAAGATCCACATTTACATTTAAAAAATGATGTCACAATAAGCAATAAATCATACATATTAGTCCCCCGTTGACAATTAAATAGCACATTGTTTCTACCCAAATAAGAATACAATTAAAGGATGAAAAAACTATAGCAAAAGTAGAATTGATAAGTTTCAATCTTTTGATGCTCTCCTTTTTTTCCCCATTCTCCTTTTTTTCTAACAATTTAACTTCATACATTTACCATCTTGTATAAAAAACATTATTCAAGCAAAGGGGCATTGAGGAATAAACTCCAATTGGCTGTCCCAATGTTGTTCAGCACCACTAACAAATACTACTTGCAATATTCTCCTCAAGCCCCATATTTGTGTCAAGATAGCTCCTTGATATAAAAATGCATCATGTCACAACACCAAGTAGTTCTTGCTACAACCAAGGGGACCACACTTCACCGAGTAAATCGAATTCTAAAAATTCAAAATTTCTTCAAGTTGAAGTACAGTGGTGCAACTTGATTTGGGCTTAACCCAAAACCACATGGACAAACCTGAAATATTTGGGTTTGGGTGGACCGGCACTCAGGTCGAGCTCATTTTCGGGCCCAAAAAATCAAGATGAACTAGGATTCGGATCGGTCTTGGGCAAAGTACATGAAAGCCCGAGTTTTGTCAAAAAGCTCGAATATGTGACACTTCATAAAATCTAATTTTCTTTAATTGATAATGTGTCTACATATAAAATTTATATAACATATTTTTTATGTTATAAATAATAAAAAAATATTCCATTCTAGGATCAAACAAGCACGAGCCGAATAAGCCCGAGTAGACATTTCGGGCTTGCAATCAAGCTCGAGTCCTACAAATTCAATATGGGTCAGGTGCAGGTTTGACTAATTCGGGTAACCCAGGCTCAAGATCAGGCCCTTAAATTACAATTTGTGTTGGGCTCAGGTAGGCCTAAAATCCGGCTGGACCTGCCCGAGTTGTAGCCCTTTTGAAGTGCTTTCTTAAAGAAGGGACAAAAAAATCATGTCTAAAAGTTGGGGGTGGTGAAATCTGTATGGTTACAAATGGCCAGATTTAGGAAGGAAAAAGAACAAAGAAACAAAGGAATCAAAAATGGAGAGAGAGAGAGAGAGAGCGTAGGCAAAAAAAAAGTGATGATTGCATACCTAATTTCGAGAATGAGGAAAATGAGGAATGAAAAGCTTGGATAGGCTTCATACGTTCTGTTATGAGAAGGGAAAGGCCAGAAAAGGAATGCATGAAAAGCAAGGTTCATGTCTGATACTTCTATGAGGAATTCATTTCCGAAAAGAGGGGTTTGTAAAAAAGACATACCACAAGAAAGAGCCAAGTGCAGAAACATAGTCCATTGACAATTTTATATGCACAAGAAAGGGGAAAATCTGCAGAAAATTGATATTTTCTACAGAATATCTCTATGCAGCGAGAAATGCAAACAAGTTCTAAAAAAAAACAAGAGAGAGAGAGAGAGAGAGAGAGATGGGAGGCATGGGTGGGGCACTAACATAAGGGTAGTGGGCTCACCCATGGGGGTTTTACGCTGGATATCCCGCAGTTTCCCATACGTAAATTCAAAAAAAAAATTATATATAATAAAAAGAATTTATCTAAATCCTATTTTTCTTACTTTCTGTAATGCAAAATTACTAATTAAATTTTTGTATTCAAGTTTTGCTGAAATATCATTTTCAATTGATAATATGGTTAATTCACTTAAAATAAATACAAGAACACAGAGGTAAAAGAAATTACTTTAATTGGATTCACACATTTAGGAAATTTTCAATTAAAAGGGCACAAAAGAGAGGTTAATCGATGGTCACTGGTAGGGTGGAGGTGGGATGAACTTTATTGTTATTATTATTATTATTATTTTATTTTTTGAATTTACGTGTGGAAAACCGCGAGATACTCAGCGTAAAACCCCTATGGGTGAGCCCAATACCCCTAGGGCACACCAAGGTTAGGCCATGGGGGCTCGAACCCGTAACCTCCCGCTTCCTGAGGTGAGAGACAACATGTTGAGCTACACCCATGTGGGTATTATTATTACTATTTTACAACTATAGTAAACTACAAGTACAACTTGAGGCAAAGAAGGAGAAAGAAAGACAGAGCAAGAAGGTCTTGATCTTACCAGAGAAGGTGAACTAGAATGATGAGAGGAAAAGACTCACTGATTGGCGGCCAAGAAAAATACAAGTCCGACCAGGTTTATTTGGTGTCTGAAAAATCAGCAAAATGGTTGCTCGTTTGTTGCATCAAAGGGTATGGGCCTGCAATTCAGATATGGACAGAATCACCTATAGAGGGCAGAGAGAAAACAGCAACTAGGCTGGATTGCAACAGCGGCGAGCTTCAGCCTGATCCCAACGCTTGCAGAGATACAAATGCCTCTCAGGTGATTCGAAATCGGGTAGCCCAAACAGAAGTAGCTGGACCTCAAAACACCACGTGATAAGAAGAAAATCTTCAGAAGGGTCGAATGAGGATAAGAAGAAATAAAAGGTTTTCTACTTTTAATTAGGGGAGGTTGCAACTGATGAAGGGTTGTTTTTCTTTGCATTGAGAGAATAGGGTTTGCGCCTGCGGTAACTTAAAAGGCTGAAATTTGGGATTAGGGTTTTGCGGTAAGTTAAAAAAAGTGTCAGAAATTTGGAGGTGGTCGCCTTATGGTCAAGTCGGGCCTGGTTCACTTGAGACTAATTGACGCGGTACTCCACATCACTAATGTTGTGAAAATCGAATCGTACCGTAAAATCATTATATATCTTAAACCGCAAATCGTGTATCAGAAATCGTAGAATTGTAAGATTCATAAATGTTTTTCCTTAAAAATATTTAATATATGAAATAACGTAAATATATCTAAAATATAATAATATGAGCAATTCTCCAACTTTCTTTCAATATTAAGTGAATATTATATAATTAGTTCATTGGACCTCAAATTTCAATGCTCCAACTCCCAAAAATAAAAGACAAGCATGTAATCCAACTATACTGTGAAAAGTCAACAATGAACTAAAAAACCCTCAAAAAATCGACAGGTCTTAAATGTCCATCAACTCAAGCCTTTAAAACCAATGCATGCAACCATACGAATGAGATGCTGAATCTAGGGTTGATTGAATTGCCACAGGACATCCCTCAAGAGATGTCCTCTTAATCTCATTTAGAAAGAAACTTTGGAAAGCCTAGATGAATGCATGGTTATTCATTTAAGAGATTAGAGGAGATTGAGAGAGGTCTAAGGTGATTTGATAGGGATGGGGACCTCTCTTGGAGTCTGGAAGAGATTAGGGTTTAATCTCGTTTAGAAGCCCTAATTATGATTAAGAGAATAAGCCGTGTATATATAGTTTACTGTGCAAACGGCTAAGTCCTGAGGTCTCAGGGAGACTTTCCTGAGGTCTCAGGTCCAAATAAGGTATGACAACTAAGGTGACAGCTAAGCCAAACGACTAGTCACGAGGTCTCGAGGAGCCTCCCAAAGGTCTCGAGACCTCGTCGAGATCTCGGGAGGACCCCGAGGTCTCGAGACAGAGCAATCTGAAAATACAGACAAATGATCATTTTTACTTTCTGGATGATAGCCGAGGTCTCGGCACAGAGAGCAATTGATTTTTACAAAGAATATACAAGCTCTCACACTGGAAGACCAACGAGGTCTCGGGATTTTCTCGAGACCATGAGGCTAAGGTCTCGGGACAGAGAGCAAGGCAATTTTACAGATTGTTCTTGTGGCTCTCTCAGGCTCTCAGTTTCAAGGGCTCGGGACAAGTCTCCAACTCCTCGGGACTAAATGCCAAGTACAAATAAATGTCAACTGTTTTTTGTCTAGAGACATTATACACAATGGTCACTTAGCCTATGGGTGTTTGGTTCCACCTAGAGTCATCTAAGGTCCATGTTACTTGGTTGGTTGCCACACACTTGATGAGTTGCCCATTGCAGCTTTTGATCTTCAAATAGTCTTCCAACACCACCTTCAGTCGACCAAGGCAAGGTTCGACACGGTCACAGAATTGACAATAAGAGACTTAGTCAAACCGGGGCACTAACAATCTCCCCCTTTGTCAATTTCGTGACAAAACTTGACTCCAAAGAAAAATTACACTCCTTTCTAAAAAACTTACTAGTCTTGAAAAAAAAAAATTACACCCACTACACACCATTATAAGAGTTATAAACCTCAAACTATAGCATGAAGAACTTGCTTTCTCGCTCCCCCTGAAGATATGCCTGGATATCTTCCTGAAAAACAAACCGAGGCATATATGGTGGGATTTGAAAGTCTCCCCCTCAAACATTGGTATCATTATTTTCTCCCCTTTTTTGTCAAAAATTAACATAGGGAGGGAGCCAAGCCAAGAAATAAATGACATTTTGTCAAACCACATGATTAGAACAATAAGGCGAATAGAACATGACAAGTATATAAAAGGCATATAGCAAACCATAATAACCAGAAGAGTATGCAACGAGTTTAAAGTTATTACAGTCCAAAATATCAAAAGTATAACCAAGAGTTTAAAGTATGATCAACCAAAACACAGAAAGAAGAAACTATTCCGAGCTTGACCCCTGAGACGGCAGAAGCGGCGTATCAGGTTGATGACAAGATGGTGCAGAACAATGGATAGGGTTACCCTAAATGCCTAATGCGATTTTTTAAAGGGTTAAAGGGGATGAAAAATAATGAAAACTGAGACTAATATGGGGCTGAAATTCAACAATTAAATTTATAAGCACAATGAAATCATATAAATGAGCCACAAAACAAGTCTTAGAATCTAATGTAGGGAATTACATCACTTACCATACCAAATTGTTGCTCAAAGTGGAGATCTCCCAAAATCATGGGTTTGTCGGGATCCACGAAAGTGTAGGCCCACCACCAGATTAGAGCAAATCACTTATATGGTAAAAAATTTAGGTCTGGAATTAGATTAAGGTGACAAGGATCTAAGGTTAGAAGTGGGCAAAAGGGTAAGGCTAATTAAAACAAAGGCTTAAGTGGGTCCCTAAAGGGTTACGGCTGATTAAGGAAGGGCTTGAATGGTATTTCTGCAAAGGGTAGGGCTTGAATGATTTCTGCAAAGGATAGGGGGTCTGTAGCATAGAACGAATAGAGAGGTGTGGCCTAGGGGTGTATCCGATGGGCTTAGGAGGGTGTATGGCTAGCTGCCACAAAGGGGAAAGGGATTCGGACAAGAGGCAACACAAAGGGAGGGGTTTAAAGGCTTGGCGAAGGCAAGGACAGGGGTCTAGAGTGGTTGGCGACGCAGTTTGAAAACCCAGGGAAGGGACGGAAGCAACAGCAAGTAAGGGAGGTGGCTACGGCAACAGTCTAGGACCTAGAGAGGGAAGGTGGGAGTTGAATGGGCTTTGGGAAGGTGACGGTGGAGAGGAAAAAAGGCAACGGGTAGTTGACAGCATCAATGCTTTTAGATGGTTGGGAATGGTCAAGGAGAGGGGCGAAAGCCAGTGACAGGTATGGGAGTGGTATCACAGAAACAAGGGATGGGTTTTGTGGCTAAAGGGTAAAAAAGAAGGGGATAGAAAAGAGAAGGAGATTGGACTTATAAGTGCATCAATTTTGGAAGAGGCTTCTCATCTATTCAGGTGGCTTCTTGCCGTCCTCAGCTTCACAACAAGGTTCGTGGGCTCCTCACCAACACAAGTTGCACATGGAAGAGTTTTCCACCGTAACCCATTGTTCTTTATAATTTCATTCATAATATGTTGCCCTAATGAGTCTTACAAGCATTTATAATTAGACATACCATCAAAATGTCTAAAATACCCCTAAGTGTAAAAAAACACAAAATACCATAAAAAAATACATTAAGAGACAACTAAATAAAATCAAAATCAAAATAACTCAATGTCAATGCTCCGCATCAATCTCCCCGTCTAAGAAGAACTCGACCTCGAGTTCAAACGGACAAGAAGACACCAATCTTCCCACACACGTGTCTTCCCAATGTGGGGTCTTCATAGTGCAATCATGTGCACGTGAGGCCTTACGTCGTCATCCACCGAAATCACCGTCGAGCCACAATGATGCTGATGGAGTGGCTATCCTCTGTCGTCGTCGAATATCTGCTCTGTCAGCGCCGTCAACTCTACCCGGATAAGAACGATGCACCTCTGGCGAGACAAAGCTCAGATATCTCTTCAGAAGATCTGGGTCAAGTCGCTGAAGCTCATGGTCAACCACGTGGCGTCTATCTTAGACTTGTGCTTCCACTTCACTAGATACCTTTGGTAGCCTCTAGAATGGGTTGAAAACCACTTCCTCGTTTAGGATAGACTCTATCTTATCTCTAAGGGGTGACAAAAAAGGTAAAGATGGTAGGATCGGGGAAGGTTGTATAGGTTCAGGCAATGGGTTATGGAGTGGATCGGGTAGGCCATGGGTTCGCTGGTAGGAGGTTGGGCTGGATGGTAAAGCTGTCGGACCATGAAAAGGTACTGGGTCAGGGAGACAAGTATGTAGATCAAGGTGATGATATGGATGGAAGGGAGCTCTAAACTGTGATGGTGGGCTAGATGGTGTAGGCATCAAGCCATGAAAAGGTGCTAAGTCCTTCAAATGAAAAGTGGGGCTCATACCCATATCTGATGGTAAGTCTAATCCATATACATGGCATTCAACTTGCCTCACAACTTTGAAAGGCCCCACATTATGAGCATACAACTCTTTCATGGTCCCATGTGGGAACTTTTCAGGCCTTATGCGGATCATCACATAATTACCCACATTAAAATCTTTGAATCTTCAATGAGAATCTGTAGCAAATTTATATTTTTCATCACTCATATTAATTTGTTCTTTAATTTCAGCATGTGTGTCATGAACGGGCAGTGCAAATGCATGAATAGACTTAGATGACTTAGATGACACTAACACTGGAATGGGGTCTATAGGTTGGGGCTGAACGAGAGCACACCTAACCACTGCAAGGGTTTTGCGTCAAACTCCTCAGGTTCTTCCTTGCAGGGAGGGTCTACACCTTCATAGACCTCCTCATTCACATTTTCCTGGTCAACCTCCTCCTTAGACCGTTCGCCTAACAAAAGAGCTCTCTCTTGATTTCTAGTTTTGGTTGGAAATTTGTGAGCGAAATGCCCAAAGCCTTGACAGTGACAATACTGTAGGCCACTTGTGGAGGAGCTCGCACCAGAAGCTTCCTTAGCACTTGCACTCTTGACCTTAGGTGGAGCACTGGTGGTTTTCCCCGGTTGACTCACCATACTTTGTCGGGATCCTGGCAGAGTGGACTCAAATTGATACCACGAGAGTGTAATTTTCTTTGTTTTGGAGGATATAGTTTCAGGTAGTCCTCAAATTCTTGGACAACTTGATACGTTTCTTCCAAGATATCAATATAATGCAAAATGAGCTCACGCTGGAACTCGAGACGAAGACCTAGTCTAAACTGAGAGAATGTCTGACCAGGATCCTCCTCGATTTCACACCCCATGTAGAACTCGTCAAACTTAGCGATATACTCGCTAACCGTCTGACTTCCTTTACGCAAGGAGTACCACTAATTAAGGAGTCTTAATTTTATGGATCGACATATTGTTTTTATGGATTTCTAGTCTTAATTTTATGTTTTAACTTTTAAAGATTAATTTAATGAGGCGTTGCAATTCATACTAATTGATATTAATTACTATAATATGGATCGAGCGTGATGGTATTTACACATAACAGGTTTTTTTTAATATCATAATTCATGATATTTTTCAATTTTTTATATATCCTCCCCGCCGAAGCGAGGTTAACACAACACCACATGAAGTGGCCTACCCGCCGAAGCGAGACTATCACAACACCACAAGAAGTAGCCTACTAGCCCAAGCGAGGCTTACACCACCACCAAACAACAGTCTACATGATCTTTCATGGCTCAACAATCCAAACCTACCACATGCGTGGTACTACTCACTAAAAGGGAGGCCATACACTACCACCACCGTGGTCTACAAGAAAGATCACAGCTCACACCTTCATACCCATCCCATGAATATAAAGATGACATGCTCAATGTCATGTCTACCATGCATTATCTCTATCATCAGGCCACATGTTATGAATCATATTAGCATGCCATGAATCTCATCATCAACAATATACTCCAAACATGATATATGATCTCAAATTAACATTTAACAACATGTACATGTTTTAAAACATCGAAATTGACCTCAATAATATCACTCATGCATAATAATAAATAATATCACAGCATTATTATTATGACAACACAATATCATAAATCCATCTTAATAACATCACAAGTAACTCTACAACAGTCGATAAAACATTCATCCAATTCGAACATAATTATTGGACCTTTCAAAAAGGTTAGTGGCGAATTTCCAACTATTCGGACAGACTGAGTCTCCTCACGGCTATTAGAACACTTAGCCAATTCCCTTATATTACTGTGAGTAAGCACCGGATTATACAACTGTTCCAACATATACCCAGTCAATTTCATAGGTCCAACATTATATTCCCAAAACACATTACATAATGCGATATTTTTCCATTGCTCAATCACATAAACAAAATAGACAATATCATGCACAATAAAATATAGTGTATTGTTGTCCCTCACCTAAAAGTTTATGAAGTGCAAATGAGAAATCCACGTATCGAAGTCCAAGGTTTGCTGCGAATAATATTTTAAAGGTTCTGGTTAATATGATTATTCAATATTTCTCATCAATTATATGCACACATGAGATGTCTCTAAGATATGAGGCAACCATACACTATCAAGAGGGTTGGTCTACAAATCTAAGCGACATCTAAACTCCCTACGGGCTTATGATAATTGTAAAACATAAGTAATAGATTGATGTCCCGTCTATAAATGACGGGAACTTAGAATTAGAACCTTTAGGAAAGGGTCTGGACAGTACAAGGCTGGCCGATTTTATGGTTGCGTCCACAAGGTATTTTCAGCCTAGATTAAAGGTTTGGGGATTGGTATTATCTAAAAGATCCCCAAAGTCTTACTTGTAAACCACTCACCTAAATTGTCCAGATGAATCACAGAACAATAAGGGATTTGAAAAAAGGTAGGACTAACTAAAATCGATTGGGATAACATAAGCAAGCAACCCACCTTTCTCAAATGAGTTTAGTTTAATATGGTAGTACAACAGTAGAAAGAAGAAGATGATGACTCCTAAATTCAGATAAAATCTTAAAGGAATGCAAGATAGTCATCTTTAATTAACTTTTATTATTTATTTATTTATTTTTGAATCTTAATACTTAAAACCAAATACATTTAGGGTTCAAACTAATGAAATAGATAAATAAGAAAACCTTGGCAAATCAAAATATTAGATACTTTTGATAAAATGGGAAAAAGGAATGAACACATTCAATCTATTTCTTTTTTGAATAAATAGCATAGTGAAAAACCCAAAATACTTTGAAGCTTGTTTTGTTTCTTTAAAATCTAAGATATGGTATGAAATCACACAAAATAAAGGTTAAATAAATGAATGGGAATTTTCAAGTTTGAAAATAGGCTCTGGCAAATAAAGATATGCACCATAAGGTAATGGAAAAAGACAAATGGATAACATACATTCAACATGTTCCTGGGCAAAACAAGGTGAGGATTGACTGAATAAAATAAAATAAAAACCTTAGATACCTTGTACAAATAGTCAATACTTGTAGGTTTAAGAGCATGGGCTAAATTAATCAATTAAATGGATGTAATATAAGAGAGAATAAAGAAACATACTTGTACTATACGGTTTTGAAGAGGATGGACACACAGAGAATTGATTTGGGCGGTGAAGGCAGCAAAAAATCACAGGGAATACCACAAGTACTATTCAGCTGGGGCAGGGGCAGTAGTACTAGGCAGCAAGCACAAAGAGGAGAGGGATGAGAGTATGGATTTCACGAGAGAAGAAATCAAATAATCCAAAGAGGGCTTACCTTTAGACAACTATATGGTGATAGGTAACACAGCAGGGATCGAGTAGTCCTTGTTAGCGAGAGAGGAACAAGAACTCAAGAGGAGCAGGTGGGCGGGTTGCAGCAAGAGGTGCTTCCGTACAGAGGAGATCGAACTAAGGAGAAGAAATAGCTGCCAACGCATGGGTTTATAGAAAAACCAAGGTCGGTTGGGTCATTCGAAAGAACTTGGGATTGAGAGATGGAGAAGGAAAAGGATTCGATGGAAGATCAGGTTTCTGTTTTGGAGAAGGAAGAGGTGAGGGATCGAATTTGCGGCAATTTCCATCGAGGAATTGGGAATTAGGAGAATAAGAGAATCGAAGGGGGTGTGGGTCAAAGGGGCCCACGAGATTGGGGTAATTTCTTTATTATAAGGATATATTTTCTCAAAATACACCCAACTAATAAATCTTAATGTGAAAGAATTCTAATAAAGCTAATTTCTATTGTAAATTCAACCAAAGAATGTGGGTCCCATGAGTTCACCTAAAATTATTGATATTAAATTTACAAATTTGTAATTGACTAATTCTAATCGAAATTCCAACCTTGGGAATTAAATCTAACTTGCTAATTTAAACTTTCCATTCACTTAATTTCAATTCAAGGAGGATAAATTTGTAAGCTTCTAATCGAGAAGAAGGTGTGTTTTTCCCAAATAATTTTAATAAAATAAAATAATATACTAATACAAACAATGTCAATTTCTAACTAATTCTACCCACTTTTATTGACCAGCTACTCCGGGTCGGGTCACTACATCCTACCCCCTTAAAGAAATTTCGTCCTCGAAATTTAGCTAACGACGAACCTTGCTCATTGATCAACTCCGGATATGTCCATCGTATTGTTGACTCTCGCTCTCACATATAGCCTCCATCTACATTGCTCCTACAAAGATTAAGAATCTCATCCAGCAACTTCAATCGCAACACCTAACCAATCCATGTGTCATCTTCAAGCTACACGAGGATAACACATCCTACGCGGTATTATGCTATTACCCGTCAAGCCTGACACGCGTGACTTCTCCAAAAAACAATACCTTTCGACACAAAGATTACAATCTCAACACTAAGCACATCTTTAGACATACATTATCCTCCATTTAGTTGCCACTGGTGTTACACAATATTTCAAGGTCACATAACCACCATAACCTTACAATCTAGCACATAACTCACCTTAATTGGAACAACGATACATTCACTCCATATCATTGACAACGCGTTCACTTATTTGTTCTCGATATGGGATTAGTGAAAACCTCAACCCCTCACCCATAGCCTGTCAGTGAGGTAGCCCGCCAGTGTGGTAGCCTATGCTCATCCATCACCCGCTCACACATCTCCCGCCCACAAGGACTGTTGAGTCTTTTGGCCCCACACCTTCCCATCAAGAAGACAGATTAGTGTCACGCTTTTAGTCAAATCTCACAAATCTTAATACTTCACGAACATAAATGTATCATCCTCAACTCCACAAACACCCATTCCAGTGATTTCACAATCGTCGGGTATGTTCTCCACCTCCAAATTCGGTAGTCCCTACATGGGTACCTTTACCACTCGCGACATGGTAAGGTTGTCTACCTCCAGTCTAGGTAGTTCTTGTCATGTTCGTCGCATTTCACAACATAACCATTCATAAGCTAACTATATCTTAACTTCTCCATCCTAACTTTTATCTCTTGGAAATACATACAATAACCCCATCATACGAAACAAGATCCTCTAATACTACTGCCATAGTCACAGTACTATATCTGACACACTAGAAGGTGAAATTACCAAATTCCATCTCACATTGGTCCACAGGTGGTATAACTCATTCCAAGTAACCATGCAATAACCTGGCATGTACCACATATAACTTCAACCTCAGTATCTTTAACTTTGAGTAATTTTTTTACAACAATTTGAATGGAATTATCCCTTAATAACATTAACACATCCAAAACTTCCAAATACAGCCTTAATGATGCTTTCTCATGACAAGTCATATCAAGGCACGAACACGAGCTTCCAAAATAATTAGCCTTACTTTGGGAAAGGACTTGAATTCCACAATAGCTTTCATCTTAGTTTTACCAAATGAACTCTTTTCCCCTGCAACTAGAATTTCAATCTAAAGTCAATCTTATTGAAGATACCACATACTATACTTCTCACATCCTCCGAAGATTTCCTCTTCTTGTTCTTGTTCCTTTTCTCGAATCGACTAATGAATTCTTTACTTCTTTCATAAATTTTCACAGTCCATCCTCAAATGACATGCTCTACAAAGGCCACTTATATCACAAAACATTTCCAAAATCATTTGAGTTTCTCTTGGCGTTCTGATGAGTCTATCCATTTCCTTACAATAGTCCTGATCCCATAATAAATACCAACATCCTCATACTAAAAAACATATAGGTAAAAAGATCAGGCATCCAATACCACCAAATCATCTTCTAACTCACTCCATCAATAGCTATCACACAAGTCCGGCGAATCCGGTTCACCCTAGAGGTTCATCCTAACTCCAACACCAAACAATGATCTTCAGCTAAATACCTCAAACCACATTATCCGTCAGAGTAATTCCCTTGGGACTTAAAGTGTTATAAAACCATTGCAATTCTCAAGACTTCCCTTCATTCAAAATCTCTCATATTGACAAATTGAGAACTCTATCATTTTCCAAATCAAATGGCTAGCCAGTCAACAACAATATTACTAATCTCGAGGATTAACTTAACATCAGCCCAGACATGACTAAGGGAATCTTGCTTACCCATATTTCAATCTATCCAATCCAGGGAGTTGTCTACGGCTACAATTGCTTCTTCCAGCCATTTAATAAAACCAAAACTGAATCAATTTCATATTTAGGCAGGAGTTCCAAATAGCAACCAAACACCTGCAGAACCTAAACTTAGTAAAACCACATCTCTTCAGAACACTACGAGCTTCTTTGAATTGAGTGCTAATTTTAATATCGCATACGAAGACCACACGATTGTTACCCCCCTTAAATATTTCTACCCCCACTCGGCTTAGGGTAAAAGGGGTCTAATTTGTCTCAAATCTCGGGCCCAACCTTGTACTCACCGTCCGAGGGTTGAACCCAAGCTCTGATATCACCTGTCACACCCCTCCCCTTCTACAACTTAAACGGGGTGTGATCCAACGCATCGACACAGCTAACGGGTCTTACATCACAGATTTGTGGTTGTGGTTGGGGGAGATAAGTATATATATATATATATATATATATATATATATATATATATATATATATATATATATATATATATATATTGAATAAATAACATAGTGAAAAACCCAAAATACTTTGCAGCTTGTTTTGTTTCTTTAAAATCTAAGAATTGGTTATAACCATATGAAATCACATAGAATAAAGGTTAAATAAATGAATGGGAATTTTCAAGTTTGAAAATAGGCTTTGGCTGATAAAGATATGCACTATAAGGTAATAATGGAAAAAGACAAAACGATAACATACATGCAATATGTTCCTGGGCGAAACAGGGTGAGGATTGACTGAATAAAATAAAATAAAAACCATAGATATCTTGTACAAATAGTCAATACTTGTAGGTTTAAGAGCATGGGCTAAATTAATCAATTAAATGGATGTAATATAAGAGAGAAAATAAAGAAAATACTTGTACAATACGGTTGTGAAGAGGAAGGAAACAGAGAGAATTGATTTGCGCCGTGAAGGCAGCAAACAATCACAGGGAATACCACAAGTACTATTCGGCTGGGGCAGGGGCAGTAGTACAAGGCAGCAAGCACAAAGAGGAGAGGGGATGAGAGTGGATTTCAAGAGAGAAGAAATCAAATAATCCAAAGAGGGCTTACCTTTAGACAGCTGTGTGGTGATAGGTAACACAGCAGCGATCGAGCAGTCCTTGCTGGCGAGAGAGGAACAAGAACTCGAGAGGAGCAGGTGGGCGGCGGGTTGCAGCAAGAGGTGCTTCCGTACAGAGGAGATCGAACTAAGGAGAAGAAATCAGCTGCCAAGGTTTATAGAAAAACCAAGGTCGGCTGGGTCATTGAGAAAGAACTTTGGGATTGAGAGATGGAGAAGGAAAAGGATTTGGTGTGGAAGATGCGGGTTCCGTTTTGGAATTTGGGGCAAATTTCCATCGAGGGATTGGGAATTAGGAGAAGAGAATCGAAGGGGTGTGGGTCATTTAAGAGGGCCCACGAGAATGAGTAATTTCTTTATTATAAGGATATATTTTCTCAAAATGCACCCAACTAATTAAGATTAATATGAAAGAATTCTAATAAAGTTAATTTTTATTGTAAATTCAACCAAAGAATGTGGGTCTTATGAGTTCACCTAAAATTATTGATATTAAATGTATAAATTTGTAATTGACTAATTCTAATTGAAATTTCAACTTTGGAAATTAAATCTAACTTGTTAATTTAAATTTTCCATTCACTTAATTCCAATTCGAGGAGGATAAATTTATAAACTTTTAATTGAGAAAAATGTGTATTTTTCTTAAATAATTTTAATAAAATAAAATAATATAATAATACAAATAATGTCAATTTCTAACTAATTTTATCCACTTCTGCTGACCTGCTACTTCGTGTGAGATCACTACATTTATTAAGAAAAAGACACAAGTAAATAAATCCCTTTAAATTCAATTAAATTCAAGTAAATATATCAATGTAATATTTTTATTTGTATCTAAGAAATTTTCTTTACATAGATACATATATTTGATTTTAAAATAATAAAGTTTAATTCTAAAACAATTTACCTATTAACTTTGTGATGTGGTGGCCTTGGTTGACCCATTATGCGAAAATGAAGTAAAGCCACCACCACCATCGCTTTTGACATTTTTTGATTTATTGAAGATTAAGGAGCATTTTAGAAAAAGGAATTGAATTGGTACAATAAATTGATTTGGAGATGAGTAAAGAACCTATCACCCAAATGTTGGAAACTATGTCAACTATTAGTTTTTTACAAAGTTCTTTTGATTTGGATTTGCATAGGGTTCAAAAATATAATCAATATCACTATAATATGTCATGTGCACTTGGGAGGGCAAAATTTCTTTCATGTACATCTGTTTGTCTGTCATTGAATGTGCATCCGTCAATAATGCTTTATTTTGACATCCATTCTTCACATATAACATTCAAATTTTCATTTTCCTCAATCTCGATCTCCAAACCAATTAAAGAAAATACTTCAACACAATTATCATCATCCTCATAATCATCCCACCATAGAGAAATGTTAAAATTAGTAACTTCTAACTCCATAAATTGTTTTCTTCCATTGAGAAATTTTCTTTACATTGTTCTTTCGCTGAAGAAATAATTTTAGCGATTGTCTCTTCACAAATTTCATATAAGTTTTCATGGTACATAGTGAATTACATGGTTGTCTTAGATTTTTTTTTTTTCTGAAATTAAGATGTAAAGCTCTTCAAATAGATGTTGATCTTGATCAAAACATGTACCTGGGGTTCATCTGATCTATCTACTTGCCATCATATCAAGTAAAATTTTGGAGTAAGTGAATCTAAGATCTATACTCTAATTATCAACTAATGTAGGCTATTAAAAAATAAGACAAAATAGCATTACCATGTATTGTCCACTTTGTCAAGTGTCATTAAAGTCTTTCAATCATGATCACGTTAATCAAATTGTCATGACTTTGTCATCTATGGTTACACCGTCGTCGCATTTTAGTTGTCTTATTTGAAATTTTTTTATTTTTTATAGAATTCTTCAGGCTAACACTCCATATGATTTCATATATTTTTAAAACACTTTATGTTTACTTTAATATGATTGAGACAATTATTTTGGAACAATTCCAAAATCCATAGAAGACAACTAAATTGAGACAGATAGAGTAATATCTTATGATGGGATTTATTTAACTCTCGTATTCTTTTAATTGAAGCATTATTATTTATTTAATTTTTATATTTCTACTTAAGTATAAAAGGATTAATATTAAAAAAAGGAAATATAAAGATACATAAAAAACATGAGAATCTAAAAGGATGAAAATAATAGAGAAAGTATGGAGCAGAGAAATGATTGAAAGGCATAAACTTAGTGAAGAAGTAATATTTAGTTATAAAAATCAATCTATGTCATTTAATTGCTTCTTTTCTTCTAATTTAATTTGTCTAATTAAAAGAAATTATACAAAACTGAAAAATAGATTTATTGAAGTATAACTAGATAAAATTTTAGATCTCGGATCAAATTATAATCATTTGATCTTCACAGTTAAAATCATAAAGTATTTATAAAATATTCAAAAATGTCTAATAATTAAATAATAAAGATCAATTAGATAAAAATTGAGTTTGAAGTTGAAAGTTAGTCCACTTCTATTTCATCAAGTTTACTTTTAATTTCTACATTTTTATATAATATTTAGAAATTTAAAAATAAAATCAACTAGGTGTGACATTTATCTTTTCTTTGTGTATAAATATATGACAATTCTTTAGTTAATGTATACTTACTTTTACTTTGACAGCAGTAGAGTTTGAGAGAACATTGAGACTAGCTTCAATATTTTGTCCCAATCAATTTTATCAAAATTTTAATCACTAAGTTGGGACCTGATGTAACTACATAAAAATAATCAATCGGAACCGCGGTGTCTGCTGTTCGGTCATTGTCAAAAGCCGGCTTTGGGTCAAAACCGTATAAAACTGGTCAGACCTGCGGTTTTATGCGGTTTTGATACAAAAACCTCTAACCGCAAACCTCAGTTCAGAAATTTGAAATTTTTTTATTTATTTTTTTAATTTTTTTAAATTTCTCCCTTAAAAAATGTGGATATTTGAAATATAAATGTTTATTACTATTTCTATCACATATATTTCACAGTTTTGGTATATTATTCAGAGTTTGAATGTTATTTTTAATATTTATATTAATGTTATTGGTAAAATGTGTCTTACTTAATATTATATATAATATTTATATTATTTTAATACTTGACCAGCTTTGACTGACTTTTACCAGGTTTGACCGCGATTGAACCCGGTTAAACCCAAACTTTCTCGAAGACGGTTCGTTAGACAGTCTAGTTCTGATAACATTGCATAAAATCGATTCTAGTCATAATAGTATTTTAAAACTAGACTTTTGAATAAAATACTTTTCATATCTTAATTTGACCTAATTAAGTTTTGTCATTAGATTAAACTATTTAAAATAACATCATATTGATATAAATTTATTTTTATATTTAAGAATAAGTTATGAAAAATTATGAAATATAAAAAATCATATTGTATCCGACAAATAAAAATATAATAAATAATTAAATATTTTTAAAATAAATTGAACCATCTTAAACAAATTAATGACAATTCCACTCCACATTGGATCAATTGTCCAACACCAGAATCCTCTCTCGAATGCCTAAGATCCAACGTCCAACACCCTAAGAATCATTTAATTAGTTAATTAAATATTTGAGAAAAGTGAGGTTGTGAGAGTTCAACCTTTTGGCGATCGTTACAGGTCTTTCATTAGATTTGTTAATGTTCCTAATAAAACCTTAAATACCATATTGTATAATATTAATAATTTTCTTTTCTAAGGATTTATCTATGCAGCTGCTGCATCTTTTTAATGGTAATTTGTAATTGTGGCTTTATTTAGTGCCCAACATGTGTTTGTCAAATTACTTCTTTGTTTCTGTTTTCTACTCAGAATGCGCTGTGCTAAAATACTTTTTTTCTTTTAATATTAAGTATTCAGACATCTCATCTGACTAATCTTTGGAGTAATTGAGACAACTCTAAACCTCCCAATCCACACGGATACAAAAATATGGAGAGTGACCCTTTTTGTCTCAAAGGGAACTTGATCCCAAAATTTCATGCAAACAAAGACGGATTTTGATTACCAAATTAACCTCTCAAACATAATGTGCTAAAAAACTTCAAAGATAATGTGCTAAAAAACTTCCTGCTTTATGTGGTTTTAGGTCGTCTCTTTTCCCAAAACAAGGCATAAGGCCTTTTTTGTTGTATCTAAATGCTTGCTATATCCATTGTTTGGCAAAATGCCACCATCAGAACCAGATTTTAGAGGTTTTACGGTGTAAGTATATATATATATATATATATATATATATATATATATATATATATATATATATATATATATATATATATATATATATCTTTTGATGATTCCCAATTTAGATTAAGGAATATGTTAGATTTATAAACGGAAATAAATAATCAACGGAATCGAACACACCAATCGACTACAGGGATTTACGTGGTTCGGTTCAAATCTGACCTACGTCCACAGAGCGTAAAGTCATTATAAGAGAAAAGAGATAATACGCTTACAATATAAATGACTCCTTTGAGTTTTAACTCCAAACTCAAATCCCGAGTCCCTTATACACCCTTCTCTTCTTACCACTTTTATATCCAGAAGAATGAACCATTCTTGTAACCTGTTCTCTAGCGTGGTTCATGTGCTCTCCATGTGCCTAAACCTCTTGCTCCGAAGCTTAGATTCATACACACGTCTGATCACCACCATGCATATGACCATCTTCATTCATATCACCATGCACGAGTTCCACACACATTATTGAGTGTATAGTGCCGCTATATTGCCCACTTTGAGAAGTCTCTTTGCTCAAGCCCCCGCAACGTCAAGTAGCACCTAATATTGCATGTTGCTAATCCCAGCACATGCAAGTCGAAACCATGCCTTCAACGTCAACTTTCCCTCTACTTGAGAGAGAAATCAGCACACCGCATGTGGCCAATGAATGGCAACCTTCTCTGAAGGCCATGTCCAGCATATATAGAAGACCATTGGACAACCATGGTTGCCTCACATGTAATACCCCAATCCACCTCAAGAAAGTGTTGATAAGAAAAAATGCCCCTCTCTCTTGTGTGAGACCTTTTGGGCCCCACAGAAAAATATCACATTGGGGTCAGGTCGAATCGTCACATTCTTGAGTATTGAAAAATGACTATTTTACCCTTTAATTTTGGATTAGTTAGCCTTTAATTTGTGTATATTAGATATGTTTAATGTTGTTTTTAAGTTTTGCAGTTCATTCTAAAAAATATAAGAAAATAAAATAGAAGTGTAGAAAAGTGGGCCATAGTTCTTTTCTTAGAAAGTTTGTAAATTTTTACCACCTAATTTTATTTTGGAATTCATCGCAAATTATTGTAATTCAAATCTACATATGAGAGTTTGAATTATGACAATATTTTTAGACTGTTTTTAATTATAAAGGTGGTTAAATTTACAAGATATTAGTAGGCCCACTAGTCAAGCCCGAAATCCAAGCCTGCAGTCAGAAGCCCATGAGCCAAAGCCCACAGGCCTGATAGAAGTTCAAGTTCAATTAAAGCCCAAGTCTGTGTTCTAGGTCCAAGTTCAGAAGCCCAAGACAGGGGCCAATGAAATTCGAATGAGCTAGTGAATGCCAAGAGTCCAATTGGAAAAACCTAATCCTACTCGATCTCCAAAATTCGTATGGAGCTTAGATTGACTGTGCAACTCGATTTTGGTGATGTGGAAGAGATGAGATAAGATTTGTGGAAGAAATAATGCAATGAACTTGGCTACATTTCAGGCTAAATTCGATTGAAAGGATAGAGTCTGGTTGGATTAGATCTCTGGAGAGTTGGATGACAAAGACACTTAGGGAATAATTCTCTCACAAAGGGACACATGTCACATTTGCCCAAGCCTAAAGGTCACTTGTCAAAATTGTGAGTGTATTGTTGCACAAGTGAAATCGTGTGGAGCAGATGGAAGATGAGAAAGATGTTTTTGGATCTGGATTTCTCAAAGAAGAAAGATGAGTTAGCCACTTATCATCAAATTCGATCCTCATGGAGATTTCCTCTCCAATTTTTGCCCATTGTATGAAGTCCCACATTAGTTTTAGGGTTTTAGCTCTCCTCCTTTGCAACATTATAAATAGAGGGATAGTCTACATAGAAAAATCGAATTTGGACTCTAGAAAGCAAGGTTCTGGCGTAGAAACAAGGAGAGAAAAAAAGAAGGAAGAAAACGTTTGAAAATTCGTGTGCTTCAAAAGGGTATTTGGTTTTATTTTATGTTCTTATTTTCCAATTATTCTTTTATTTCGCTATTTCCATTCTAAGAATTGTAAATTCAAATTCTATGTTATTAATAAGATTTAAGTGCGATGAAATATTTAGATTCTGGTTTTCCAATTAAATGATGTTTGTGTTATGAATGTTTTCCATTTGATTTTGTTTTTAAAATTCTATGCCATGTTCGAATTTTATGTGTGTTCTCTAAAATTAGATGTGATGAAAACTTAGGCTTGAATAGGACTCTCATTTCCGTGTTTAAGGCTTTTGTTTACAAAAGTGTAATGAAAATTTAGAATTCAGAACTGAACTCCTGTTCAGACTAAGGTCTGATTTTTGGGTATTTACGTCTCATGAATTTAATTTTTGAATAATTCTGAATGGACGACTTGAATGCAATGTTATTTAATTTACTTGAGCTTTGGATTCTAAGCTTAGATTTCATTAATAAAACTTGGAAACAATGCAACCTTGACTTTTTTAGGTCCAATTCCAATGTATTATATGTATTTTATTTCATTTATTTAAATTCTTTGATTCATTGTTACCTTTTATTTTTCTTATCCACTCCTAATTTAGATGGTGAACTAGGTTGAGATTAAAATGACTAATTGTTGATTGAATCTAAGTTAGATCTAAGTTATGTTTGGTTTTCTATTTAATTCATCAATGCAAGCTTCAGACTAAATTTTAATTAAAATAATTGATTAATAATTGTAAATACTCAAGATATATTTTCTATAATTCCGTTGGGTTCGACCTCACACTCCTATGGCTGTACCATCATATGATTCGTGCGCTTGCGAGTATAAATGTAGGACTTTTATTGGTACAACACGCATCACATGCAAATCCAATTTGCATAGCAACGTGGGACTCCTCCTAACTCATCCAATGCATAGTCTTATTGCATTATTCTTTTTTCTTTTTTCCTTTTTCTTTTCTTCTATCTTTTTCTTGTTTTGCAGATTTGAGATGGCATATAGCAGCCAACAAGAAGAGGTGAGTGAGTCACGCCTCGACCCAACGGGCACGTGAGAAATAAGAATATTTTTTCTACTCTGAAGCATGCACAACTCATAGTCCAAACAACCTCTTATAGCCAACTATAGGCCTCAACCTCTTGGACTAAAAGTCACATTTCAAGCAAATTCTGGTTTACAATATCAGTAATTCTCAACCAATACCACAAATACACATGTCCCTCTAGTTTTTCTCCAACGTGGTATCAGTGATGACCTCACCTCGCCGATGTCCGTCTAGTGGTTACTTGCCAGCGTATCATTGCCCGGTCTATCAAACCCACATCACAGGATCCTCGGCCTAGTGGTCTCACTCCCACTTCTTGGGAAGACATGACCATCAACACCTCACAAGGTGGCTCGCATATGATTATAGGGGAATTCTAAAGTTTTCTACTCAGGGACCTTAATCATTTCATCGCGACTTTTGCGAGCTCAACCAGATCCATCAAATCACAATTCGGGGTCCACGTCTAACCTCATGGGTCCAGCTTATGCTGTAACATCACTCTGGACACCCCGTCTGAAGTAAGGTGTAAACATTAGTCGCCTAAATCTGGTGGCAAGAGGAGGTCCCAGCCTCACTTAAAATCCTGCTCACCTTATTGTGATCCAAAACAATCTCCTACTTCCATCAGAGTTTCAAACCCCATACACACAGTCCTCGTGGAAAATGAACATAACTCTGATACCAACTGTCACGCCCCGACTCAATAGACACGTTAGAAATAAGATTTTTTTTTTAACTCTGAAGCATGCACAATTCATAGTCCAAACACGTGACACCCAGACGTGTAACGAGATCCCTACGGATCCAAGGATTTATTGGACCCTTGGTTTGATCGAACTGAATTATCAGCTACCTACGTACTCCAATGGAGATCAGATCTTACGTAGTTCTTAATTCATTTATTTCATGGCACTAACTCTATGCTATTCATGATTTCACATCAAGACATTTTAATTATCTAATTGTAGATCTCATCAGTGGAATAGATCTCATTATCACGGGTCTATACTAACCATTGGAACACCGTCAAGCATGGAGTCAATGTCACACATGGGATAAACTTCAACTATGGGACCTACCCGAACATAAATACTATATCCCTCCACGGTATACAATATACATCCATGGTCACAATGCCTTCCATGGGAAATACTATCTATCCATGGGAATAACCATCCATGGGTATAACTCATACATTAGTAGAACCAATATGTCTCCCATGAGGCCAACATGTCGACCATAAGACCAATACGTGAACCATGGGACCAACAGTCCACCATAAGTCCAATACGTCTACCAGAGGACCAACATGTTCAGTATAAAACCAATACGTCTACCATGGGACCAACATGTCCATTAAAAAACCAATACGTCTACCATGGGAGCAACATGTCTACCATAAGATAAATACGTCCACCATGGGAACAATAGGTCCACCATAAGACCAATACGTCTATCATGGGACCAACATGTCTACTATAAGACCAATACGTCTACCATAGGACCAACATGTCCACAATAAGACCAATACGTCTACCATGGGACCAACATGTCTACTATAAGACCAATACGTCTACCGTGGACCAACATTCGGGCATGAATCCAAACCACCATGGGAACCATCGTCCATGGATATAATCATCCATCCCTGGTAACACTCCATCAGTCAGTACCATCTATCCATGGGTATAAACCATCTATGAATATAATCCCTCCATGGGCGTAACTCATCCAATGACACATCATCTATCATGAGATCTTCTATCCATAGGAACAACACTTGCATGAATCACTACGTGACTGTGGCAACAACATCAAATCATCATATCATAAACATACCACTGGTAAGACTTAGGGTCCAACAACTAACTAAGTGGGTGACTCACGCATAGCGTGCTCTAGTCTACCTCGTCCTACGTCCCTTCACCACGTGGATGATTTAGTCAAGCTCCAAGTGGTCGTATCGCACCTTACCAAGCTAGGACCACCCCTTTGGGGGCATACAAGTACCTAGCCTTGCGCATCAATGCACATCAATTGTGCTAAATAACCATGAGATTTCCCTCTAGTGAGTAGCATGAAAGGGACCTACTCCTTACGGCAACCCTACGGGACCAAGTCTCCGTAGCCGACCCCACCGTTCTGAATAACTCTCTGAAAAGATCAATCAACCATCACAATCACATGAGGGATGTACCCATACTACGTCTCAATATCAAGTGACCAAGTCACATATACATCTAAATGCCACAGTCTCCGTATGTTCATATCGAGGCTCCCATTGTCTCACGGCCACTCTAGGCCTTACTCATGGAATATATATACTTATTTCATCATTTTAACTATACAAAGGTAAGACAATGGTCTACTGATCGGACAATTTCCTTTTTCAACAGACTGAGGCATAACGTTATCAATATCACGCGAGGGATATACCCATACCATGTCTCAATATAATCATCACGTGAGGGACGTACCTGTACCACGTTTCAATATAATCATCACGTGAGGGACGTACCCATACCACATCTCAATATAATTAAGTGACGTAGTTACATACATCTCAGTGCCAAAGTCATCATCTGTCCATTTTAAGAATTTCAATAGTTTTGTAGCCATTCTGGGCTCTACTCATGTAACAGACATATTTGTCTCATCATATCGAGACTCACAAGACATCATAACCACTTTGGGCTGCCATTGAGTGATTGAACATCTAGCATTAAGGTCTATATTAGGGAAGGTATATCCCACAAATCCCTTTCTACCATTCACATAAGCTCAACATCTTACATCATCCTTAATATAAATGGATGTGACACAATGCATCTTTTGATCAAGCTGACACACAATACTCTTAGTTGCCTACATACCACATAGTGGATCAAATCAGTTGTAGTTCATTATTTTCACATTTGTGTTGACATTGTGGAGTGGTCATACTTTTACTTTGCGGAAATCAAACAAGGTTTTCTTAGCATTTACATTGGATTCCATGCATTCTCAATCATGCTAGTCCATCCCCATTGTATCACAAGTTAACCCCCTTGGGTTCTAAGATACTTGACATTAACGCATCCATATCACTTACTCTAACCCTTCATCAAGTTCCTCTTCAAATCATGAAAGTTTATTATACACATGGTTAGGTTGATCCACCACAACCATTATCAACATAGGTATGTAAGTGCATCGGTTCATCCGAGTCACCTTTATTGTCAATTACGTGACTCAGTTGGACTTGTCTTGGATGAATAAGAAGATCTATTATGAAGTTGAAGCGTCTACACCAAATACAGTATTGGCACATAGGTAAGTGAACCGTATAAGACCTTAGGCTAAGTCGAATACCTTATAAGTCAATTGGAAAATAAAGTGAATAAGTGACTTTCAGCCTGCCCAGGCCTCATGCAATTTGCCGAGGCCTCGCAGCCAGTTATGCTGAGCTGAGCTGAGTCTAGCTGATCTTGTGTCGAGCTGACTCAGTCTCTTACAGATTTAGAAAGTTAAAATCTGTGTCTGTTTAATTGAGAGGTAATTATGGTAAATTGATTGGAACCTTATTATGGTAAATAAATTTATCCATATGGTGAGATGGGTAATTATGGTAAATTGATTGAAAGCTTATTATGGTAAATAAATTTATCCACATGGTGAGATGCTGCCACCTCACTTAAATTTGAATTTGAATACCCTGAGGGAGCTGTCCATGACAAATATGGAAAGGCTCCTTCATGAGTTGTAAACCATCTTGCAATCTTCCATCTAATCCTTGATTGATGGCTAAAATAAATGAATTGCAAATCATGCATGGTGGATATGAGGTGACTGGTATCTGGCTGGATTCTGTCTGATAGATTAAACTGCACATATGTGTTGTCCTTCTAGACTTACCGCTGGCGAGACCTCATTGGAAGCGGGGAGGCCTCGCGGGCGTGACTTACTGCAGAACTTAATTTGTCTTATAAAATAACAGCAACCCTTTTGTTAGAGGGACCGTATATACACAGAGAAAACCAGGAACAAGATTACAGTGTGTGATCAGTTGGCCTTCCCTCTAGACACCTTCTTCATCATCCTCCTTAGTGAATGTTTGGGTAATCGAAACCCCAATCTTGATGAAGAATAAGGTGTTCATATAGGGCTAAAACCAGTCATACCCAAGTCCTACTGTTGTGCCAATAAATACGTTGATGATGCTGATTTGATGGAAAGGAGCACACAAGTTCAGTAAAGAAGAAAGAGCTTAAAGGAAAACGGTTAAAGCCCAAGGCAAGTTTTCTTTGTTTTATTTTAAAAATTGTAAAGTGGATTAGAACAGTGTGTTCGAACCACTCTAAAAAATAGGTGTAGAGGATTAGACCAATTGGGTTGAACTTCTATAAAAAACTAGGTTGTACTATTGGCGTGTGAGACCCTTACATAGTATATTTAGGACAACCCTAGAGTTGGGAAGTGTGACAGTGGATGTAGGTTTGTTGAAACAGAACTATTATAAAATATTTGTGTTATATGTGATTGAATGCATGGATTGAATATTTTATGTATTTAAAGTATAAATCGGTTGAGAAAATTTTAAAAGGGAATTAAAATTGAAAACCAACCTATTCACCCCCCTCTAGGTCATGCATTAGTCTAGTAACGAAATTTCAATTGGTATCAAGAGCTCGGTTACTTTAAGTTGGACTTAACCGTCCGAGTTGATCTTTTTACCAGAATCATGCACAAAGGTGATAGTTACCTTGTTTCTAAACCTCCCTATTTTGATGGCTCCAACTATGCTTCTTTGAAGGTAAAAATGAAAAGCTTTTTTATATCACTAGATGGAGCTGTTTGGGAATCAATAGTAAGAGGTTAGGAACCATCGATTGAGGAAATCACAGAAAAACCTACTAGAGATGAAACTGGAAAATCTGTACAACAAGTTATTGGTACCAAACTGAATGACTATTTCACTTGGACAGACATGGAAAAAATGTTATATATAGCAAATGGAAAGGCGTTGAACGCCATTAACTGTGCTGTCTCACCTGATGAGGTTAAACGCATCATGACTTGTTTAACAGCTAAAGATGTTTGGGACATCTTAGAAGGAACACATGAGGGTACTTTTGTTGTTAAGAGGTCTAAACTCTAAATTTTCCAATCTAAATTTGATAACATACGAATGGATGAAAGTGAGATGTTTATGGAATTTTACTCTAAGCTAAGTGATATAGTAAATTCTATATGGGCCTTAGGAGAAATAATTCCTGAATCTAAAGTTTGTACCAAGGTACTTAGAAATCTACCCAAGAGATTTAAACCTAAGGTAGTAGCTATTGAAGAGTATAGAGATGTATCATTCATGAAGATTGATGACCTAGTAAGATCCCTTCAAACCTATGAACTTCATTTTGAAGATGAAATACCTAAAAAGAAGTCTGTTGCTTTAAAGTCATCATCAAACATTGAGAAACTTAAATAGGAAAAATCTGAATCTGACAGTGAAGATGATGTTGCCTTGTTAGATAAAAAATTCTTAAGAAACTTTAATAAAAGAAATAAGTTTAAAAACTTTAAAAGAAGTGAACCAAGGGATAAAAATACCAACAGATTCAATATAATAAAAGAAACTAACAGATTTAATACATTAAAAGAAAAAAAGAAGAGACAAAGACAAAGAACAAAAATGTTATAATTGTGGAGGTCAAGGACATTTTGCTATTGAATGTCCTTTAAAAAGAAATAAGAAAGCTTTGACAGGAACTTACGAAAACACCTCTGAACCGGAAAGTGATTTCGATGAATCCACTAAAGATAAATCTGAAGATCTAAAAGGGTTGATAACCTCTATAGCAATTGTTGGAAGTGACTTAGAAAGTGAGTCAGAAAATGATGAAGATGATGATCTTCAAGAGGCCTTTGACTCCCTTTTTTTGGAAAGTCAAAAACTGGCTAAGAAATTAAGTAAAAGAAAATCTGAAAATGTGAATTTTATAAGCCAGTTAGAAGAAGAAAAAGGAATAAATGAAAATCTTGTAAGAACTCTAAAAACTACAAATGAAGAAAATGTTAAATTAAAACAAGTTCAAAATGAGTTACAAGATAAGTTGAGAAAGTATGAGAATGATATTAAAAAACTGGAAGATATTAGAAGTATTTTATCAGAAAAAATAATCAATGCTCATTCTAAAATAAATAGTTTTAATAATCATAAACTCAATTTTGAAAATAAGTTTACCCACGGACAATATAAATTAGAAAGATTACTAAAATCGGGTAAAACTTATGGGGACAAGACTGATCTTGGATACAACCAAGACAATGTACAAATTGTGAAAAAAACTGTATTTGTTAAAGGTCAATCTTCTAGACCATCAAATATCACTTGTTTTTACTGTGCTAAAAGGGGGCACTTCAGATTTGAATGCAAACTTAGAAAAAGAAACTTGTGGGAAAAAGCAAATCAGAAAAAATTTGAAGTGCAAATATATGAAAAAGAAAAAAAGAGAATATCATTACCGTGAAAATTTGGCTCAAAAATTGAACAAAACATTAAATGAAAAAATGAGCAGAAAATTCGGATATAACCTTCAAGAATCTGTCCCTAGAAATTTAAACAACACAACCACATTGAAATGGGTCCCCAAGTACAAAAGCCTAATTGTATATACAACATTAAAGGTTGAAAACCAGTCAAAATGGTATCTTGATAGTGGCTGTTCAAGGCACATGACTGGTGATAAAACATATATGTCCAACCTTCCTGCAGAAGACAGAAACCCGTCCGCAGACGGCAGAAACCCGTCCTACAGACTGTAACCCGTCCGCAGACAGCTCACAGCCGTGGTCCGATACCTGTTGTCCGCTACCCGCTGTTCGCTACCCGC
Source organism: Chimonanthus salicifolius (assembly GCA_013350335.1). Classification (NCBI taxonomy): domain Eukaryota; kingdom Viridiplantae; phylum Streptophyta; class Magnoliopsida; order Laurales; family Calycanthaceae; genus Chimonanthus; species Chimonanthus salicifolius. Next base: position 23,241,504 of record CM023539.1, on the reverse strand, counting down.
TATCGGCCACCCGCTGACAATCCACACCCATTACCCGTCCTGCGGACGGTCCATACCCGTCCGAGGATGATAGAAACCCGTCCTGCGGACGGTAGACACCCGTCCCACAAAGAGTGTAACCCGTCCTACATACATATCACCCGTCCGCAGACAATACCATATTATGTTTGTTACCCGTCCGCGGAAGTAGAAACCCATCCTACAGCCATCCAACCCGTCCACAGAAAACCCATGTCCAGTTCATTATCCGTTTGAGGACGGTCGAAACCCGTCCCTCGAATGATTAAAAACCCATCCGCGGACGTTGATACCCGTCCGCAGACAGTGCCATCCGTGATTAGTCCTCATTTTATTTGATGTTTGGCTTGACCTTTCCTTGTGAAATTCATTTCTCATATTAACATATATAATGTCATCCATATATTTTTAAAATCAGTGAGTATGCCCTACTCACGAACCACACTAGGGTTTTGTCCATTATTCTCCCAATCTTCGTATTACACATAGTTTCGGATCCATTCTTTTCTTCAATCATTTAACCATTTTTTTGGATGTATTTTTTTCAGATCATGGCCCATATAAGCAGTTGGCTGCCCAAACATCTCAATCAAATATGGACCCCATGGTTCCGGCCATTCCATAGCCGAAACCATGGTTCCCTTAGTTTTCTTAAATTTAATACTATGAACATAAACCTTACCTTCTTTCTTCGTTTCTTTAGGTTTGATCTTCAGCCCTTCTCCTTCCTTAGTGCTTTCTTCTTCCTCGAAGTCTAGAGCCAAAATGGGAGGGAGAGGGATTGGGAAGAGGCGATGCAATCTCTTGTTCCACCTTGAGAATTCGGCCAAGGATGTTGAGAGAGGGAGAGAGAGAGATAGGAGTGGAGATGAGAATCTCTTGCTCAAAAGAGAGGGAGAGAGGATCGGCCAAGGTATGTTGTTGAGAGAGGGAGAAAGAGAGATAGGAAATTCTCTTGTTTGAAAGGGAGAGGATCCGCAAAAGGGGGTTGGAGTATACCTCTTAGTAATTCAACCCTCCATCCTCCCAACTACCCTCCTTAATGTTTGGTCTTTCCCATGTGTCCCATGGTTTAACCAAGGAGACACATGGCTAAGGTCTCCTCCCCTTCCCAACGTTGGTGCATGCCTTGGGGCTTCATCCAAGGAGATGAAACTCTCCATCTACCCTTGACTCACTTGAGAGTCTCCTCACATCCCAAACAACTCAACACAACTCATTTTAACTCACTCATCAACTCATCTTGATTTGAACTCACACATGCAGCTCTTAACTCAAGACTTGAATTTATTCCTTAATTAAATAATTCCTTAACTCAACTCACTTCACTTAACCCTTTTGAACTCACCCATGGTTGACCAAGTCAACCATGGTTAGCCGACCATGTATGTGCATTAAATCATTTGCCACCTCACTTGATGAAGTGGATTTGGGTCCCACTTGGCCATGTCACTCACATGCTACCTCATACACATGCCACCTCATTTGATGAGGTGGATCCCAAGCCTTGGGTCTTAAGTGGGTACATGACCCAATTAAATTAAACCTTTACCCATTTACTTTCCAAAATCCATTCACTTTGGCCCATTGGGTCCCAATTGGGTAATTGACCCAATTAATTACAATCAAACCCTATCCATGATCCATTGGATCATATTGGGCCATTGACCCAATTCTTACCCATTTAAAATCCATTTCATCCATAAATCTTAAATTCATCAAATTAAACAATTAAAATCGACAAAATCCAATATATTATTACATTGAAAATCCAGGATGTTACATTCCCTTGGCCATTTACATTCGCAGTGTTTTGTGACAGCACCACAAGTCACTGTTATACCTACCCACGTGTGTTAATCGGAATTACCGATGGATACTTATGCGTTTCAATAAGGTAGGAATCCTACCTTATACTCCCTCCCATGCCATGCATGAGATTATGGATGCACAATTGTCATTTTATTTCAAAATACATAAATAATTGAAAAACAGTTCATAAAACATATTCCATTCATTTAACCAAAATAATTCATCATGTTTGTAAATCAAACCCAGAACATATACATATATAGATCCTTATGCATTTCAATAAGGTAGGAATCCTACAAATCCCAGTAATATCCTTGCTGTTTTGTGAAGATTTTGTACGACGCTCACGTCGAAACTAAAACGCAAACCATTTTGCGAAAACTCTTTACCTTAATGAATTCAATCATACACATGTCAATTTGATTATCCATTCAATTCCCATCATCCCTTACATCCTTCCAGATATACTGAAACCTCTGAAATATTATTTGAAATTTAAAGTTTTCATTTCAGTCGACTGAATCCTGATTCAGTCGACTGAAACACGTCAAGTCACTGTTCTCTGCCTTACTGCAAACGTTCAGTCGACTGAATACAATATTTAGTCAGTTGAAATCCTACTCGGAACTTTTTTATCCCTGACTCGCTACCTTTCAGTCGACTGAATCACAGATTCAGTCGGCTGACTCTGAGTCAAACCTTCGTATCCCTGGTCAATCCTCTTTCAGTTGACTGAATCAGAGATTCAGTCGGCTGACTTTGGACCAGATAAACTGTGTGTTCAGCCACTATGAATTCAATCGACTGAATTAAGGATTCAGTCGGCTGAATCATCGTCAACCTGGTTACGTGTTTGTTAAGTATTTCTTCAGTTGGCTAAAACACATCAGATTACATTGCTTATCTGATACGTTTACTTTCAGTCGACTGAATCACAAGATTCAGTCAGCTGAAACTCCCAGAAACTGATTTCTGTTACAGCCAACTCCAGTTCAGTGGACTGAATCTCGACTGACTGTTTTGTTAGTCTTCTCTATTTGCATATTTGTACATCTTTTCTTCATGAAATTCCCTTCTAATATTATTCCAACATATTTAACATCATCCATGTAACTCCTAGATGGATTTACTCTACTCATTAGTCAAGGCTAGGATCATTTCTCTAATTCATTCAATTTTGTACTATTACAACATAGTTTTGCATTCGAACCTTTGGTTGTTTGTTACCATATTTATCCATTCCCGGAATGGATTACCAATTCCATGGCTCAAACACGATTTAGTCATCCGTTCCAACCCAATCCAGAACCCATAGGTTTGGCCACATCATAGCCAACCCTATGGTTTCTTTAAATTTAATCTTAATTCTACATTATTCACATACTTAAGACATACCTCTTCCCCGTCTCCTTCTTTCTTTTGCTCTGTCTTTCCTCCTGAATCCTTCTCCTTCCTTTGCTCTCCCCAATTTCTCTAAGTGTCGAAATGTTGGTGGAAAAGAGAGAGAAGATAGGATCTCTTTGTTTCAATAAGATAGAATCGGCCAAGGGGTGTGAGCAGCCCCTTGGCTGTGTCTCTTTGTATACCAACCTAGTCCCTCTCACTTCCCTTCATTAAGTTTGTATCTAACCAAGGAGTCCCTTGGTGTAACCAATGAGACCCTTGGTGTCATGCCTCTTTGTCTTCCAACGTGTATTGACTTCTTAGTCATTGAGATGGAAACCTTCCATCTTCCATCTCAACTCATCTCAACTCAACTTAGTGTATCTGAACTCATTTCCCAACTCAAGTTAATTCAACTCAATTGAACTCATGTAACGCCCTACCCTTTTTCACTCGCCGAAAATCAAAGTCTAATTTTTTTTTTTAAATAAAGAGTGAGAGATATCGGGACGCCACGACGTGATCTAAGTCTGAGCTTCCAAAGCCCAGCCCTTAACTGGCCAACCATATGTGAGAGTGGACTTAGTCCACAAAAACGGTTCACACGCATTAATGTTATACTTGCGGAATAAACGTAATGCAGAATGAATATGAGATTAAAGTTACTAACCCTATCCATTTTATTTTAAGCAAGGAAGTCCATCACAAATAATTAACTTAAGTTCAAATGTCCAAAATTATAAACAAACCATAGCAAGATAGTTCAAAATTATTACAGTCCCAAAATGCGAATAACTCAAATTACATTGTCCAAAATAAAACTTAAATAAAGTAAATCTAAATTGTACAAGCTCCAAAGCTTGGCTCCCTTTGCGTCTTCGTTCCGTCCATTCCATGTATCATCATCTAAGGTAGAAGTAGGGCGTTAGTCAACGCGCCAAGTAGGTATTCCGAGTAGGGTCAAACACATGGATTAGTATAAAAACAAAATAGATACATAATATTAAAATCATGGTAAGTCAATGCCTTGCCATGGGTGTCATATGTCATGATTTCCGACCCCATCAATCATATCTCAACACATAGATAATCCTCTTGACGAACAAGCCACATCAAGGTATTCATTGTCATGACTCCCCACGTATGCCTTATCGGTCCCACTGAACGGAACGTGGACTCCTCTTTCATTTCAAACATCATATACCATATCTCAATCGGAATCAGTGTGGATCCCTCCCAACATTTGTTTATCGGATATCCGAATGGAGTGTGGACTTCCCTCATATGATCCCTCCCATGCCATGCATGAGATGTAAGTGCAAACATGCTATTTCATATTAGGCATAATAGCATTGAAATCCGATTCTTAAAACATAGCACTTTGATACCAAAAATAGATCATAACACATAGAAATAAAAACCATCACATATACATAAGTCCAAGTGTTTCAACAAGGTACGAATCCTACCACCGTCCAAGATAATATCCTTGTTGTTTTCGTGCTGGTCACGTTCAATGATCAGGTCTAAGCCGAATTGTAAACCCCTTTGCGAATCTTCTTTCCTTATTACATTTAGCACATATAGATGAATCAATTTGGTGATCCATTTGATTCACATCATCCCCTACATCATCCCATGTTCATTTCCATTTACAATCATAGTCCTTAAACCGGTTAAGTCCTCCAATGAAGTTCGGCCATAGGATGTGTTCGTGTCCACCAAAACTCATTAGTGGGGTTCGGCCATACAACATGGCCGAACCTCACTCTTTTGGTTTTGACCCCCCTTCCTTTAATCCTTGTTTTATTTTAAATACCGCAGGTCCACCATCATTTCTTTTCTTTTTATTTCTTAACTTGATAATCCATAGTTAATCATTTAATATAAACATACCTAGATCCATAAAAATTATCCATCGGGTTCGGCCATTTGGTTCCTCCTCTTCATCCTGTTATTTCTTAACTTGATAGTCCATAGTTAATCATTTAAAATATATCTAGATCCATAAAAATCATCCATGGGGTTCGGCCATACAACATGGCCGAACCCATGGTTCTTCATTTTCATCTTCTTTCCATTTTATATCATCTTGAGGATAGGTTTTCTTAAAAATTTACATATAACAAGTTTAGGTCATTTGATGGGGTTCGACAATACAACATGGCCGAAGCTCATCCAATCTCTTTTGGAGTCCTCATATGATCCCATAAAAATTATGGTTCGGCCATGCAAGAAGCCGAACCTTGATCTTGAGTATTTTCTTTATGAAATTTATTCCTTATATTTAACATACATAAGGTCATCCATAAATCATTTATACACATAATCCTTATCATCACAACTTCATTTGTACAACCTATCTTACCCACCAACAAGGTTAGGGTCTTGTCCATTTTTCAATCTCTAAAACCATATTTTGGATTTGAACAATACCTTACTTTCATGTTCATCTCATTGCTATTCCTTGAATGGATTTCAAATCCATGGCCTTATAACCATTTGGCCGACCTTTTCAACTAGAAATGGAACCCCATGGTTTCGGCCATTCCATATCCGAAACCATGGTTCCCTTAGTTTTTTCTTAATAAATAAACCCTTGTTGAATATTACATACTTCTCGTGCCACTCCTCCGTTTCTTTAGGTCTGATTTTGTTCCTTCCTTAGTGCTTTCTTCTACCTCCTTCGTTCTTCGGTTTCTCTAAGTCTAGAGCCGAAAATGTGTGTGAGAGAGAGGTGAGAAGAGGCAATGCAACCTCTTGTTCCACCTTGAGAATTCGGCCAAGTATGATGAGAGAGGGAGTGGGATTGAGATGAGAAGATCCTACTGGAGGGTTCGGCCAAAGATGTTGATTGAGAGAGGAAGGAAATGAGAGGAAAGTCTCAATGGAAGGATCGACCATGGTGGTATAGTTTGAGAGAGGGAGAGAGAGAGGATGAGATGAAACTCTAAGTTCTCTTTGTCTCAAGGAGAGGATCGGCCTTAGGGTTTGGGTGTGAGTCATTTGTGTCTTGCCTTAACCTCCCAACCACCCTCATCACTTTTTAGTCTTTCCCATGTGTCCTTTGGTTAACCAAGGAGACACATGGCATACACTTGGCTTTCCCTCCCCCTTCCCAACGGTTTTGTCTAGGGTTTTCATGAGATGGAAACCCTCCATCTCCCCTTTTGATTCACCTAAGTCCCTTCCACTTCCATGTGACTCACTTGTTTATTTTGACTCACTTCCCATTCAACTCACTTCACTTAAATGAAGCTCATTCCCCTAACTCAAGCACTTGAATTCATTTCCATTTAAGTCAAGTGATTTTAATTCCTAATTCAATATAATTCCACTCACCATATTTGAACTCACCCATGGTTGACCAACCATGGTAGCTGGCCCTACAAGTTACCTTAGACCACACGCCACCTCACTTGATGAGGTGGATTTGGGTCCCTCTTGGCTATGCCACCTCCATGTCACCTCATACACTTGCTACCTCACTTGATGAGGTGGATCCCATGCCTTAGATCTTAGTTGAGTATATGACCCTATTAAATCAATTCCTTACCCATTTATCTTAAACATCCATTCATCTTGACCCATTGGGTCATAATTGGGTATTTGACCCAATTAACTACATTTACCCAATTAATTAGAATCAACTCTATCCATGATCCGTTGGATCATAATTTGGGCCATTGCTCCAATTCTTATCCATCTAGCATCCATTCCATCTATAAATCTTAAATTTAATAATTAAAATAGATAATATCCCATATAATAATTGCATTGAAAATCCAGGATGTTACAATATTACCCTCTTTTGATATTTTCGTCCCGAAAAACGAGCGAAGTAGGGCTTCAAACAACTCTTACAAAAAGCTCGGGATTAGCTGGTCTCATTTCTGATTCAAGTTCCCAGGTGGCTTCCTTATTACCATGTCGATCCCATACCACCTTGACGAATTGAATGGCTCGATTCCGTAACGCCCTCTGTTCTTTCCCGATCACTCTGACCGGCCTTTCAACATAAGTCCCGTCGCCTTGCACATCAACATCTTGCACATTCAGCACGTGCGAAGGATCAGGATTGTCTTTCCTCAACATAGAAACGTGGAATACATCGTGCAAAGATGACAACTGTGGAGGAAGTGCCAATTGATAAGCCACCTCCCCCACCCTCTTTTGGATTGGAAACGGTCCCATAAATCTAGGCGATAGTTTCCCTTTCTTCCCAAATCTCATGTGTCCCTTTCGTGGTGAGACTTTCAAGAACACTAAGTCTCCCACTTCAAATTCAAGGAACCTCCTTCTCTTGTCAGCGTAGCTCTTCTGACGACTCTGTGCAGTAAGTAGATGCTGTCGTATCAACTTAATCTGTTCCGTGGTCTCTGCAACTAGCTCGGGTCCAATAAGTGCAGGTTCACCGGCCTCTGTCCAACACAGTGGTGATCTACAGGGTCTACTTTACAACACCTCGAATGGAGCCATCTGGAGGCTTGCCTGGTAACTGTTGTTGTCAGAGAACGCAACCAGCGGTAAGTGATCCTCCCATCCACCCTTGAAGTCTAACATACATGCCTTCCGCTGATATCCTCCAATGTCTGTATTGTCCTCTTTGACTGTCCATCAGTCTGTGGATGGAACGCTGTGCTAATCAATAAATCTGTCCCCATAGCCGACTGCATGCTTTGCCACACCCTACCGGTGAATCGGCCATCTCTGTTGGACACAATAGTCCTAGGGATACCATGTAGTCTGATGATATCCTTGATGTACCGTCGTCTCAAAGTCTCAGATGAATCTGTCATCTTGATGGGAAGAAAGTTTGTTGACTTGGTTAATCGATCCACCACGACCCATATTGCATCGTTGCCCTTTGATGACCTTGGCAACCCTGTCACAAAATCCATGGAAATATGTTCCCATTTCCACTCCGGCACTGGTAAGGGTTTGAGTAATCCTGATGGCTTCTGATGTTCAGTCTTAACTTGCTGACTAGTCAGGCAGTGAACAACAAACTCTGCCACATCTCTTTTGAGTCCGTGCCACTAATAGTGTCTCTTCAGATCATGATACATCTTGGTGCTGCCCGGATGAATAGAGAGTTTGGTTTGGTGTGCCTCGATCAATAACTCTCTTCTTGTAACGCCTGCCCCTTTTCACCTTAATCAGAGTCTATTTTTTTTTTCAATAGTGACAAAGGGCGCGGACGTCACGACGCGAGTTAAGTTCGATCTTCTAAAGCCCGACCTTTAACTGGCCAACCCTATGTGTGCGTGGAACGAAGTCCACGAAGAACAGCTCACACGTAGACGTAAGCTCAAGGAAAATTACAACTAAGTGCGGAATTAACAATAAAGTCTATCCTACAAATTTGAGATAGCAGGGAAAATAACATTCCTAATATTATCAAAACATCACAACGTCTCAACTTCCAAAATAAACCAAAATATAAGAAGTAATCTAATTATACAGTCCGACAAGCTAAACTGTTCAAATATACATTTCCCAAAAATAAACTTTAATAAAGTAAACAGTCCACCTCCCCAAGCTTCTAAGCTTGGTTCCCGTCCCGTCCTTCTGCTCTGGCATTTCCTACGTCATCAGCTAGGGTAGAAGTAGGGCGTTAGATAACGCGCCCAGCAGGACTCTGAGTAGGGCTAACATATGGATTAGTGATAACAAAGCATATATAAAATATTATATCAAAATCATGCCATTTGGTACAATGTAATGCAATGGGTGTCCTATGTCATGAATCCCACCCATCATCCTTACTATCCTGATACCATATCCCCCTTGACGGTAAGGCCTCGTCAAGGTGTAACCACAAATACAATATACCCCTTGATGGAATAACCATCATCAAGGTATAACAATAAATACAACATCCCCCTTGATGGAAAAACCGTCATCAAGGTATAACAATAAATATAACATCCCCCTTGATGGAAAAACCATCATCAAGGTATAATAATAAATACAACATCCCTCTTGATGGAAAAACCATCATCAAGGTATAATAATCCATACATCATCCCTGATGAATCAAACACATCATAATGTCCCCATGCCTTTTTATCGGTCGCCCCGACGGAGCATGGACTCCGGTTTCATTTCATCCTTCCCCTGTCATATCCATCCCATGCCATGCATGAGATGTAGATGCCATATGCCATATAATGAATATAATAACAAACCATGACATTTAAAAAATCCCATCAATAAAACATATAACTTGATTATCAAAAATAGATCAAGCGAAGCCTCAATAATCACATCATAGCCTTAAAACCCATTTTAAACCACTCATAGGCTTACCAGAATAAATCAAGTAAAAACCCCTACATAATACATAATTCAAAACCAATCTTAAAACAAACCATATAATTTCTAAAATAATTCATAGAAACCATCACTCAATCCATGGCTTACAAAAAGGTTAGAATCCTACCAAATACCAACTAGCGTTCTTTCTTTCGTTTCCGCCCGATAGACCCGGTTGCCGATCCGCGTGCCGCTTGCGATGTCCGGTACCTTATTACATGTTAACAATTAATCCATGTTTTACCCATTTCTAAGCACATACATCATGTCTTAGTGGGTTTTCCTCATTTTGGCCAATATTTACGGTTTTGCTATTACCCTTCCATGGATAATTCATTCCCTCTTCCACATACATTATGGTCTATAATGGATCCATAACTTAGACCTATTAATGATCCATAACTTAGGTCCGTTAATGACCCAGCAATCATATCATGTGATCATAAAATTAGTCCTTTTATTGACCTAATGCTTATTCCTTTAAACCCATACGAACCCCATACTTAACCCTTTAAATGGCTAATGGATCATGGGTTCAAAATACCCAATTCCTCAAATCTTTCCATGGGGTTTACATCATGCATTTAAACCACAATGAGTCCATTATCCACTCATTCCTTTTATTCATAATTGATTCATACACTTACCAATCATGAGATACAACCATATTTTAACCTAATCCCCATTAGCTAAAGCATATCCATGGACTTTAATCTTAGCCCATCCATTGGTTCACAAAAATGGGTCCATTGATGTCTCATTAACCATGACATAAGAACATTAGCAATTAACCACTTAATTAACCTAACTTACAAATACACATTAATCTTAGGCCTTAATTGGTTCACAAAATGGGTCCATTGATGTATTATTACCCATAACATAACTACACTAGAAAAATTAGGTATTTAAATACTCTAACTCTCATTCATTTCTCCCACACATAATACCAAATTTTAATCCATAATTTTACCCACAAATGGGTCATGGGTTCGGCCATACACCATGGCCGAACCCATGATGTCTTTACCCCATTCTTCTTGGATCCATTGTTACACATTTGAATTTATCACAAGTCCCTCCATGAAGGGGTTTAATTCACACACTTAAACCCTCATCTTTTACTACATTGGGGGTCCATTACAAATATCAACACTAGGTTCATTTTGGTACATTCCAAAACCACCAACATTAAATATATTTTGAGTCCATCAACTTAGCTACATTCCCCATTTGTTTTCCATGGTTCCAAAATACTTAGTCCATCCCAATTTCCCATTATTTTCTTAGGCCTATTTACCACATTTGCACCCATCACAAGCCCTTCCATGAAGGGTTTAATTTATACATTTAAATCATCATTCTTAGTCACCTTCAAGTCCATAAACTTAGCCATATTCCCATTACAACTAATAACATTGGGTCCCTTTTTGTCCATCAACACCACCCACATTTCCCATTAATCTACCATTGGATCACCATAGGGTTCATGGTCCAATCTTCATTCATTCATTTCTTTTAAGGCCACAAAATTATTCATATCTCCCATCAATTCCTCATTTACAATCCCTTTAAAAAAATTACCAACATTTGATCATTAAACACTTAAAACCCTAAACCATTCTTTTTGAGGTCATTAAAATTATCTTCCATCTCCTATGATTCTCTCCTTTAAAACCTCTTTACAAAATTCACCACATTCAATTATTTACAACCCTAGAAATTATAAACATTCTCCATGCTTCCATTTTTTTTTCTTTCCCTAACCCTAATTTATCCATTAGGGTTTCCTCCACTTTCCACCTTTCAAATTGATGGATTTAAAATCCATGGCATAAAATCATTTGGCCACCATTAAATTTACAAAATGAATCCCAAATATTAAACCCTAAAAATCCAAAATTTCTTGTTTAAGAAAATACTTACAATCCGACGCCTCCTCCGACTTCCGCCACTCCCGTCGGCTTCCTTAGCCTTCTACCTTCTTCTTCTCCTTGTTTGATCGGCCAAGATGGGCTTGATTAAGATGAAAAACCTCCAAGCTTGGGTCGGCCAATGATGGAGATAGATTGAGAGAGAGAGAGATGGGGGAGGGAAGGTCTCAAGTTTTGATCTTGAGATGGAGGCTTATACTTATACTTCTCCTCTCTTTTCTTCTTTTCTTTTCTTCTTCTCTTCTCTTTGGCTTTCTTCTCCTTTCTTTCCTTGGAGGTGAGGGACGGTGTGGAGAGAACAAGAGAGGAAAAGAGTGAAAGAGCACCGATGGAAAAGGTCAGGATGGGATAAGATGAAAACCCATCTTATCTCCTTTGTTTGCTTATGTTACATTCTATCATTAATTCTTCCCACTTAACGCATAGGATATTTTTCTTGCTTTATGGTGGTGGTTGGGATAACCACCACCAAGCCAACGTTGGTGTATTTCTTTGGGTTGTTTGTGTTTGTTAAAAACCACCATTTGACTTATTTGACCAACTTAACTAATGTGATTAATTAAATCCTTAGCCTAGGTTAATTATTTCTTATTTAATCTAATTACCTTTCCTTAAATTCCCTCCATGTATCCACCCATGGTTGACCAAGTCAACCATGGTGGCCTGCCCCACCAACTCTTGGTCCACACGCCACCTCACTTGGTGAGGTGGAGGTGGGTCCCAATTGGCCACATCACCTTGGTCTAATTCCATCACCAACTTAGGTGATTTAGCTTTAACTAAGTCCATTCCAACCAATTGGATCCTCATTGGGACAATGGCCCAATTACATTTATCCATACCCATTTATCTTAGGGCTTACATTATCTTAATCCATTGGGTCCCAAGTGGGTATTGGGCCCAATTTGACCATCCTTGGCCCAATTGACCATCATTGACCCCTTAAATGAATTTAAATCTAATCCATAATCCATTGCGCCCGAGTTGGGCCTTTGTCCAAATTTTGGTCTATTTACCATTTATTCCATCAAATTTTCCATTTCCATCATTAAAATAAATAATAACCACATATTTATTGATTTAAAAAATTTCGGGCCATTACACTTCTGCAGCTCTGAGACACATATATCCTGCCTCGGAATAAAAGACCCTGCCCCAGTCGTAACTCCCATTCCGGTATAACCTCACCAGTAGACATTTTAGCCTATATCTCTTCCACTTCCGGATCTGTCTATTGTTCCTGTTCAATCTTGGAAACCATGTTGGACCGTATGATCAGATTATACATACTCCCATGGTTCTTGAAGTACAAATTGAACTCTCGAATGGTATTCAGCATCTCCCATTCCTTCCTAATCAAACTGGCCACTGTTGCATGTGACATGCGGCTGAGGGCATCTGCCACTTTGTTCGCCTTGCCAGGATGATATCGAAGCGCAAACTCATAATCTTGCAGATATTCCATCCATCTGCGCTACCTCATGTTGAGTTCCTTCTGATCAAACAAATATTTCAAGCTTTTGTGATCTGAAAATACCTCAAACTTCTCGCCATAAAGATAATGTCTCCAGTTTTTGAGAGCGAAGACCACTATGGCTAATTCCAGATCATGGTGGGACAGTGGGTTCATGAATCTGCAACTGTCTTGAACCATAAGCCACTACGCATTGACTTTGAGTGAGAGAACACCCAAGTCCCTCTCCTGAAGCATCACATCAAACTTCATAGCCCTTGCCTCTTTCCGGCAAAATCAAAATAGGAGCAGTCGTAAGCCTTTCCTTCAGTTCTTCGAATCTTCAGTTGCATGCGTCAGACCATTCGAATTTGACTCCTTTCTGAGTGAGTCGAGTAAGTGGAGATGCAATCTTGGAGAAGTCCATAATAAACTTCCTATAATAACCTGCCAAATCCAAAAAGCTGAGGATTTCGGTCACATTCTTTGGAGCTTTTCATTCTCTAACTGCCTCCACTTTAGTCGGGTCCACGGCTATACTTTTCGCTGATATGACATGCCCTAAGAAGTTAACCTCAGACAGCCAGAATTTGCACTTGCTTGCTTTGGCATACAACTGATTCTTCTTCAGGGTTTCCAGAACTATCCGTAAATGCTCAGCATGCTCTTCCTGACTTTTAGAATAAATCAGGATGTCATCAATGAAAACAATTACAAACTTGTCCAAGTAAGTTCAAATGGCATGACCACATACTCATATAGTCTATACCGCGTCCTGAAAGCCGTCTTCTCTATGTCTTCATCCCTAACCCAGATTTGATGGTAACCTGACATCAGATCAATCTTGGAGAAGTGACTGGAACCCCTGAGTTGATCGAATAAATCATCAATCCTGGTAGAGGGTACTTGTTTCTGACTGTTAGTTGGTTCAATTTCCTGTAATCTACGCACATCTGAAGTGTACCATCCTTCTTCTTTATAAATAATACCGGTGCTCCCCAAGATGATGTGCTGTTCCGGATGCATCCTAGTCTGAGTAGTTCATCAATTGTTTCTTTAACTCTGACATTCCAGCTGGGGCCATCTAGTAATGCGGCAATGACACTGGAGTAGTGCTAGGATACAACTTGATCTCAAAATCAATCTCCCTCTTGGGTGGCAAGCCAGGGAGTTCTGTTGGTAATACCTCCGCGTAGTCTTTCACTACAGCGGTAGTTCAGCCACCGGTGCCTTGTCTAATCTGATGCTGTTCAATACAAGGTGGTTCAATTCTTCATGTAGTCTCCTAGTCATAGGAATGCTCTGTTTGTCGGCATGCACCACGTATCGTTTTCCCTGGGGTGACCAAAATATCACCTTGCGGAGATGGCAGTCAATGCTGGCCTGGAAGTTAGCCAACCAGTCCATGCCAAAGATGATGTCGTACTCAGTCATCTCGAGTACCAGATAATTGAACTCAAATCTAAATCCAGCAAGTTCAGTGTTTATCGTTGTGCATATAAGTCCCAGTGATGTGTCTCCAATGGGGGATACAATAGTGAGTGCAGTAGACAATTGTTTTACTAAGGTGCCAGTAGCAAATATAAATGCAGCAGATACAAAGGAGTGGGATGATCCGGAATCAAATAATGCGAAAGCATAGGAACTACCAACTACTGTCATACCTTGAATCACTGAGTGATCCACCGTCTCTGGATGAGGAGCCAAAGTATACAGTCGTCCAAATCCTGTTGGATTAGGTGCCCGTCCTGTCTGGGTGTACGCCCTGGATACTATGAATGAGTTGATCGAGTTGGAGGGTGAAATGAACCCTTGGAATGAGAAGGCCTACTGTTCTGCTGACACTCCCTCTGGAAATGGCCCTGCTGGCACACTGAAAATAGGTGCTCACACCTCGAGGAACTTGAGAGACGGATACTGATGTGGAGGGCTGATTGGGATGAAAGCTTCAGTTCACCTAGTAGAAGGTGATGGTCTCCCAAAATTGGGTTGGAATCTCTTGTTCGAACGAAAAACACTTCCCTCGCTTTGGTCCCGGTGGTTGTCCACAAACTATACTGTCTCTGTTAGCTCTTGCTCAGCCATGGTAGCTCGACTGACCACTTCCGCCAATGTAGGTAACTTGAAGATAGTCACTTTGACCCTAATGCTTGGTCGAAGGCCCCGCTTAAATTTACGAGCCTTTTTGTATTTTGTGTCCACCATGTATAAAGCATAACATGATAGACGGAGGAACTCCTGATGATATTCAACCACAGTCATGGTGCCCTGCACCAAAGATATGAACGCTTGTGTGTGGCGCTCCTTCTCCCCTTCCGGAAAATAGTGATCCAGGAACATTGCAGAGAACTGGTCCCCTGTCATCTCAGTCCTTTCCCCTTCTAGAATCTGTGCCCGCTGCCGCTCAATCACTTCCCACCACTTGCCGGCATCATCGATCAATTGCGAAGTAGCCAGCAATGTTCTATCCTCGTTATCGGTAATCTTCAGTAATGTCAAGATCTTGGTGATGGTCCTTAGCCAATTCTCCTCTTCGGCAGGTCCTTTTTTCCCTTTGAAGTGAGGGGGACGCTGCTATTGGGAGTCTCGAACCATGCTTCGATCATGTGCCTCGTTGGTGGTCGCACTTCCATTGCCGTTCATATGTTGCTGTAGAATGGAAGTGACCACAACTTGTACTAAGTTCTACAGCTCGGCAGGTACTACTGGAATATTTACGATATTCTGCTCCTCATCCTGGTGTGGTTGTTGCACCTCTTCCTCCACATGCGGGTTTTGTCGAGTTCTTCTTCTCGGAGGCATTTTCCTAAGTCATTGAAACATCGTTTGACTTAGCTTTCTCGTAATGTTTTGTGTTTACATAGTTTGGGAAATTGCCAAATAAACATCTTGTATTTCTTATTTTTGGGAAACTTTCCTATGTATCAAGTGTTGTTTCTCAATTTGGGAAAAATCCTGATGCTTCTCATTTTCGGGGAAATATGTTATATTTTGCTATGTTTGATAAATCCATTTTATAGTGATTGTCCTTCCCTTGCTATCATTCCTTTTTCGTCAAGTGTTGCTCTCAGATTGAATGCTTTAGTCTGAGTCTTAACAAAGTAATTAATCCGGCCCCCGTGCACCAGACTCCGAAGGGTCGGTCAGTTGGGATTCTTATCTTGTCAGTGAGACATGATACCATCTTAATCTTACTTCGAAAGATTTATACTTCCGGTTTCGCTCTGATACCAACTGGAACGCCCCGCCCTTTTCAATCGCAAAAATCAGAGTCTATTTTTTTTAAATAAAGAGAGAGAGAGCGGGACGCCACAACGCGAGCTAAGTCCGAGCTTCCAAACCCCGGCCCTTACTGGTCAACCATACGTGTGCGTGGACTAAGTCCACAAAAACGATTCGCACGCATTAAGGCTATACTTACCGAATAATCGTAATGCGGAATTAATATGAGATTAAAGTTACTAACCCAATCCATTTTATTTTTAGCAAGGAAGTCCATCACAAATAATTAACTTAAGTTCAAATGTCCAAAATTATAACCAACCATAGCAAGATAGTTCTAAATTATTACAGTCCCAAAATGAGAATAACTCAAATTACATTGTCCGAAAATAAAACTTAAATAAGTAAATCTAAAGTGTACAAGCTCCAAAGCTTGGCTCCCTTTGCGTCTTCGTTCCGTCCATTCCATGTATCATCATCTAAGGTAGAAGTAGGGCGTTAGTCAACGCGCCTAGTAGGTATTCCGAGTAGGGTCAAACACATGGATTAGTATAAAAACAAAATAGATACATAATATTAAAATCATGGTAAGTCAATGCCTTGCCATGGGTGTCATATGTCATGATTTCCGACCCATCAATCATATTTCAACACATAGATAATCCTCTTGACGAACAAGCCACATCAAGGTATTCATTGTCATGACTCCCCATGTATGCCTTATCGGTCCCACTGAACGGAACGTGGACTCCTCTTTCATTTCAAACATCATATACCATATCTCAATCGGAATCAGTGTGGATCCCTCCCAACATTTGTTTATCGGATATCCGAATGGAGTGTGGACTTCCCTCATATGATCCCTCCCATGCCATGCATGAGATGTAAGTGCAAACATGCTATTTCATATTAGGCATAATAGCATTGAAATCCGATTCTTAAAACATAGCACTTTGATACCAAAAATAGATCATAACACATAGAAATAAAAACCATCACATATACATAAGTCCAAGTGTTTCAACAAGGTACGAATCCTACCAACGTCCAAGATAATATCCTTGTTGTTTTCGTGCTGGTCACGTTCAATGATCAGGTCTAAGCCGAATTGTAAACCCCTTTGCGAATCTTCTTTCCTTATTACATTTAGCACATATAGATAAATCATTTGGTGATCCATTTGATTCACATCATCCCCTACATCATCCCATGTTCATTTCCATTACAATCATAGTCCTTAACCGGTTAAGTCCTCCAATGAAGTTCGGCCTTAGGATGTGTTCATGTCCACCAAAACTCATTAGTGGGGTTCGGCCATGCAACATGGCCGAACCTCACTTTTTTGGTTTTGACCCCCCTTCTTCTAATCCTTGTTTTATTTTAAATACCGCGGGTCCACCATCATTTCTTTTCTTTTTATTTCTTAACTGATAATCCATAGTTAATCATTTAATTTTTTAGACATACCTAGATACATAAAAATTATCCACGGGGTTCGGCCATACAACATGGCCGAACCCATGGTTCCTCCAATTCATCCTCTTATTTCTTAACTTGATAATCCATAGTTAATCATTTAAAACATATCTAGATCCATAAAAATCATGCATGGGGTTCAGCCATACAACATGGCCGAACCCATGGTTCTTCATTTTCATCCTCTTTCCATTTTATATCACCTTGAGGATAGGTTTTCTTAAAAATTTACATATAACAAGTTTAGGTCATTTGATGGGGTTCGGCAATACAACATGGCCGAACCTCATCCAATTTCTTTTTGAGTCCTCATATGATCCCCATAAAAATTAGGGTTCGGCCATGCAAGAGGCCGAACCTTGATCTTGATTATTTTCTTTATGAAATTTATTCCTTATATTTAACATACATAAGGTCATCCATGAATCATGTATACACATAATCCTTATCATCACAATTTCATTTGTACAACCTATCTTACCCACCAACAAGGTTAGGGTCTTGTCCATTTTTCAATCTCTAAAACCATATTTTGGATTTGAACAATACCTTACTTTTATGTTCATCTCATTGCTATTCCTTGAATGGATTTCAAATCCACGGCCTTTAACCATTTGGCCGACCTTTTCAACCCGAAATGGAACCCCATTGTTTCGGCTATTCCATAGCTGAAACCATGGTTCTCTTAGTTTTTTCTTAATCAATAAACCCTTGTTGAATATTACATACCTCTCCCCGACTCCGACTCCTCTTTGCTTTAGGTTGATTTTGCTCCTTGCTTAGTGTTTCTTCTTCCTCCTTCGTTCTTCAGTTTCTCTAAGTCTAGAGCCGAAATGTGTGAGAAGGAGAGATGAGAAAGGCAATGCAACCTCTTGTTCCACCTTGAGAATTCGGCCAAGTATGATGAGAGAGGGAGAGGGATTGAGATGAGAAACTCCTAATGGAGGGTTCGGCCAAAGATGTTGATTGAGATAGGGAGGAAATGAGAGGAAAGTCTCAATGGAAGGATCGGCCAAGGTGGTGTAGCTTGAGAGAGGGAGAGAGAGGATGAGATGAACTCTAACTTCTCTTTGTCTCAAGGAGAGGATCGGCCTTAGGGTTTGGGTGTGAGTCCTTTGTGTCTTGCCTTAACCTCCCAACCACCCTCATCACTTCTTGGTCTTTCCCATGTGTCCCTTGGTTAACCAAGGAACACATGGCATGCACTTGGCTTTCCCTCCCCCTTCCCAACGGTTTTTGTCTAGGGTTTCCATGAGATGGAAACCCTCCATCTCCCCTTTTGACTCACCTAAGTCCCTTCCACTTCCATGTGACTCACTTGTTTATTTTGACTCACTTCCCATTCAACTCACTTTACTTAAATGAACTCATTCCCCTAACTCAAGCACTTGAATTCATTTCCATTTAATCAAGTGATTTTAATTCCTAATTCAATATATTCCACTCACCATATTTGAACTCACCATGGTTGACCAACCATGGTAGTCGGCCCTACAAGTTACCTTAGACCACACGCCACCTCACTTGATGAGGTTTTGGGTCCCTCCTGGCTATGCCACCTCCATGTCACCTCATATACTTGCCACCTCATTTAATGAGGTGGATCCCATGCCTTAGATCTTAATTCGGTACATGACCTGATTAAATCAATTCCTTACCCTTTATCTTAAGCGTCCATTCATCTTGGCCCATTGGGTTCCAATTGGGTATTTGACCCAATTAACTACATTTATCCAATTAATTAGAATCAACTCTATCCATGATCCGTTGATCATAATTGGGCCATTGCCCCAATTCTTATCCATCTAACATCCATTCCATCTATAAATCTTAAATTTAACAATTAAAATAGATAATATCCCTATATAATTGTATTGAAAATCCGGGCTGTTACAACTCAAGCATTTTTAATTCTTTTAAACTTAAGACTTGTACTTAATTAAATTCGAACTCAATTGAGTCACTCATGGTTGAGCAGTCATCCATGACCTAGCCGATCATGCATGTGGTGACATGGTCCCACATGGCACGTGGATCACATCCTTGCCGTATCACTTGATGATGTGGATTTGGGCTTTAATTGGGTAGCTGATCCAATCAAATTAGCATTACCCATTTACCTTAAAATCAGTTCACCTATGACCCATTGGGTCCCAATTGGGCAATTGACCCATTTAATTACATTTACCCAATTACTTTCAAATTGAATCCTATCCATGATCCATTGGATCTTAATTGGGTTATTGATTCAACTTCTTTACCCATCTAAGGTCCATTTCATCTATAAATCTTAAATTCAACCAATTTAACAATTTAAATAGACAAAATCCAATATATTTATGCATTGAAAATTTTGGGTGTTACACGGTCTGTGTCGATATGTCGACAAATGTCGACCTGTCTCCCTTTTCGATTTTCCCCCTTTCAGTTAGTGTTTTGATTTCCAACAGTACCGACTTGTCTGTTCCTCCGACTAGTCTATCCTTCGACCTGGGTTCTCATGTGTGTGTGCTTGCAATGTTCATAATTTCTCAAGCTTTGCTTATATACCTTTGAATACCAATGATGATTCATACATTTACACCATTTTTGTGCCATTTGAAGATTTAATTTATCCTTCTAAAATAGGCACAAAACATGGATTATAGATCTCTTCTGGATCCAAACCAATCCAAGTACCTTGGGCACATTTAATTTACCAATTCAAATATATTGCCCAGGTGTGTGATGTCATGTGTTGCGACACTTTCAGGCTTTAGGAAAGGCAAGGTGTCTATGAACATGAGTCATTCTACATAATATATAATCTAGCGAATATTGGAATGAGACACAAAACACACTGATCATACATTCATTTCCTGTTGAATATGGTTACCATGCATATGGAATGAAGTACAATGCTACACACAGCTCGTATGCATGTTATCATGTTATTACCCAAAACATCATAAACATTTTACAATTCTTTCAAGTATACTTCGATTTCTTGAAAGGACTGTTATATAAAAATGGACTTCAGTTAAGTGTATTTGATCATTTTGATCAACACTTTTGGTAGGTCACACCAAAAATCCATTTAAGGGCATAGAGCATGTTTCATTCGAATGAGATTCATAAGTTTAAGAACTTGGAATGAAACGACACTGTGTATGAGTACATTAAATCGAAATGAGATTCATAAGTTTAAGAACTTGGAACGAAACAACTCTGTGTATGAGTACATTACTTTATACATAAGGTAATGCCACTACATTCATTTCCTAAAGATGCACAAATCACATGGCGTATGAAATGAAATGAGACAAGTACAATCCAATACTAAAGTGCAAACCTACATTACATGCAAGTATCTTATAAATTAATCCAACAATCAAACACGAACGTGGATTTAAGGCAAGATACAGGTGATTCCAAAACATGTTTCAAATGTGAATCCCTTTACACATTTGAACACAATTATTGTGAGACTTGGAATCTGAGTTCACAATCCAGTGATGGTCTTTTTTCAAATCTGGTTTTAATCTTGGCTGCCTTCCCATTTGATCTTTTGAGTCAACAATTTCAAATTTTGTACAATGATGTTGTCTAACATACGAGGCATACACTTTGGTACAGGCCTCATAGGATACTTGGGGGTTACTACCTTCATTAAGTTCATTTTCTCTATCTTCTTCTTCTCTAGAGGATTTAGCTTGGACTTTTTCATTAGATGGACCATTCACCTATATTCTTTAGTACATACATTGGTCAAGATTGGTGGTGTCATCCATTGGGCTAGAATCAATTTTTCGTGGATTCTTTCAGCCTTTTGTTGTTTCATATCTTTTAAATAGTGGAAAGCATGTTATGAAACAACACTAATGAATGCTACAAGTGTTTGGTTTAAAGTACATAGTTAATTAATCACTAGTCCAAGCACTTTTGGTCTTTGGGCTGAGAGGTCACGAAAGTTGAGGGTTTATCCAATACCTCTTCCATAGGCACAGAACACTTTCTATTCATCTATTTCCAAACATGTCTAGTGATGAAAACATTTTTAGTTCTTCATTCCATTTTTTCATCACAAATGGAGGTTTGGAAATATCATGGCTTCTCTCAAATCCATTGTTCTAGACGGATCAACTCGGATGGTTACATCCTTTCTCAAAGCACAAGGATCTGATACCAATTGAAAGAACCATTGTCCATGGTGCTAGAACAACATGATTCACCCTAGAAGAAGGGGGGAGGGGTGAATAGTTCAATCCCATTTTGCATGGTTTTAAATTTCTTGATTATTCAATTGCGGGGGAATATTAATCAGAGATTTGTTTAGTGTGACAAATTATTATAAGTTCTTTGAACATTGACACTAAGATTATGACCCTAAATATTGCTTGATTATCGATGCTTGTGCGCAGTGTGTAATAGACGACAATCAATATGCAAAGTGATGTGTGTTGAGAAGAGTACTTAAATGATAAATACAAACACACAAATATGAAACACCATGAGACCAATTTAAAGTCGTTCGATTAGCCAACCTATATCCACTGTAGGACTTGCTCAACTTGAGCTATCCTCAAAATCCACTAAGTGAGGACCTACATTCTCACACAAGTAGAAGGAATTCACCTCACTCAATCGGCTGGGAATATCACCGCCACCGTCGAATAAGAAACCACCTATCCATTTGGCTTGGAATTCCACCCACCCCGTGCCGGAGACGACGCTCCAGAGTTTTTAGTGGTTCCAGAGCAAATTCCCTTTAATCCACTTTCAGAATAAAGGTTATAAAACAAAATTAAAACCAAGAAGCATTGCCTTGAAGCTCTTTCCTGATGTGTGCTTTTTCAAGATCCACCTAATATGTGCTAGTGCAGACGCTCCTCCTTATAGTCCTCATGAGGCAAAACAATCCAGGGTGACAAGGAAACCTAGTTTTACAAGTTTTCCTAGTTTATGGCTTTCTTCTCTTTCACACTTTCGAACTCAAGATTAGTTTGTTGTTATGAGTTTTCATCATTCTCTCCTCTCTCTCTCACAACTCAATCTATCTGATTGGTGGTATTGATTCCCCAAATGTAAGCACGACAGAGAGAGTGATCCTTATGTTGGCATTTGTTTAAGCTCACTGATAATGATGAGGGCCACTAATTTTGCCGAAGGATACCAACTGGTTACATAAAGATCGTTTTTATAGAGAAGACAACTAGTTGCAGTAACGGTAATGCACCGACAGGTCGGTTTCACCGAGTGGTCAGTGACTAGAAATGTTACCGTTGCAAACCCGACTATTGTGGCATTAAGTTCACTCCCAGCGGTAATATTCTTTCCCGGTCGACATGTCATTGTCGCTGATGGGTCGACAATTTTGGCACCGAGATGACGGTCCATACGAGAGGCCCGGTCTAGGGCAAAAACATGCTGATAATAGTTTCAAGTAAGAAACCTCTTACCCAAACGATATGTCACCCTTTACGGAGGGGTCGGTACTGTTACTCTCTATCGGTCTTGAAATATCGAGTGTTTGTTTATCGAGCCCTTATGAGTTCATAGTTCAGAACTCATAAGTTTTATACCGGTGAGTCGTCGACCACGAGGTGTCGTTTAAGTCCATCATCGAGGGGTCGGTGCATACGAGACTCTTGGTTAGAGGATTTCCCAGAAGAACAAATCAATGATCAACCAAGCAACCAGATAACTCCTAAGTTCATCCCTAGTCCAGAATCCACCGGATTTCTCTACTAGAAACATTTTCACCTAGGGCTCATACCCTCAATAGGTTATCTGTAAAACAAAAGATACCTTATGGTGGCATATAAGAGGTTTTCAAACATATCAGTATCAATATCCCTCTATTGGATGACATCAATCAGGTACTTCATATGCCAAATTTCTCAAAGATCTTATGTACAATAAAGTGGAGAACTAAGTCCCACAAATGCTTTTCTAGCAGAAATGCAGTGCACTCCTCCAAAAGCCATTTCAATTAAGCATAAGGATCCTGGATGTCCAACTATTGCTTGTACCATTGGTACATACACAATTGACAGGTCCTATTAGATATTGGAGCTAGTGTTAGCCTACTGCGATACTCCATTTATAAGCAGTTAGGTTTGGGAGAGTTGAAACTTACTTCTATCACCCTCCAGTTAGCTGACCGTCTGTGAAATTCCAAGAGGAGTAAGAAGATGTTTTAGTTAAGGTTGACGATTTCTACTTTCCTGTAGATGTGAGGTATGGATAAACACTCACTCAGAACGACAATGGGCATATCCAAGTCATTCTTGGATGACCATTTTTTGCCACTCCGTAATCAATTGCCAAAATTGTAGCTAGATTATCATTTGGTGACTTGACAATCGAACTCACGTTTTTGGCCTATGTTGACAACCTCTCTGCACGGATGATCCATGTGAGGTAATTTAATTTAGAAATCTGTTGAGTGTTTTTTCCTCACTCCATTTGCAATGATCAGTTCGAAAAATAATGTCTACTTTAGGCAAGGATTTCAATTAATGACGTGAATGCTACACCAAAATTAACCTCTTTCTGTCAATAATCTATCTCAGTCCCATCTGTCGAGAAGCCACCAGAATTAGAGCTTAAATACTTTGAGACTCTCAAATATTCATATCTTGGACCCTCAAACACATTGGCCAATTATCGTAGATTCAGACTAACTTCTGTCGCAGTATTCTAGACTCCTGACTGTTTAAGAGATCATCATGAAGCTATAGGCTGATCATCACGATCCAAAGGAATTAGCCCTTATATGTCATGCAAAAAATCATTTGGAAGAAAATTCCAAGACATCTAGAGAACCACAGAGACGTAGTGAATGTCGAAATTTTGAAACTTTTTGAATCAGGAATCATTTACATTTTTTGACAGTGCATGGGTAAGCCCAATCCAAGTTGTCCCGAAAAAGTCTAGTGTCACGGTAATAAAAAATGAGGAAAATGAGTAGTTCCAACACGTGCAAACAGGTTGGAGAGTTTTTAGTGATTGCCGAAAGTTGAACACTATCACTCGTAAGGATCACTTCCCTATTCATCATCGATCAAATGCTTAAACATTAGCCGGACATGCATTCTAATGTTTTCTTGATGATTATTCCGGCTATAACCAAATCTATGTTGCTCTTGGGACAGGAGAAAAGAACCTCCCGTGTCCATCGGTACATTTCTGCCGTATCGTCAGATCCTTTCGATGTGTAATGCACCCGCCACCTTTCAGAGGTGCATGAA